>ML677373.1:284771-381414 GCA_007922305.1 Dermatemys mawii
AATAATACATTTTTTTACAACCTAACCTATTTTATAACCCACATAACCCCCTTGTCTTCACTGTTATACATAAAGAAAACACATTACATCCAAAGAGGTCAGTCTCCACAGAAACCCAGTGAGAAGAAACTCAGAGTTCCCAAAAGCTTAGGGACTTGGGTTAGAGACTTGGGTTACCAAATCTGCATAGTCTGATGAATCAAAAGCAACATCTTCCCTTCACTTCCATGTAGGAATCATCGGTGGGAATCAATGCAGACTCTTCCTCTGCTGAAATCACAGTTAGCCACTCAGCTAACTGATGAACCAACCACTCAGCTAAGTCTATAGAATGTTTTTTAAAAACCCTGCTGCAAAATACTTCCAAGTTAAGGAAAACAGGCTGATTTCTGCTCTTGGGCTCAGATTCTCCTAACACACGTTGCTCTTGGTAGAGCAGCTGCCCTGTTCACTTACCCTCATGGAGTCCTGGAGAATACCTAACACTACCACACCCCATTCCAGAAGCTTCTGGATGTGGAGGGCTAAATCTGCCCAGCAACAATAACCCAGACACAACTCACTCCTACCCCTCCAATAGGTCTCTTCAAAAGATATTTCCCTATTAGACACCTGGGTTTCAACCGCCACTGTTTAAATCATGGCTGTCCCAGCAGTGCACGAGAGACAATCCCCAGTACCTTGCCTTCATTGTCCTGGTGAAGAGAGCTTCCCTGCTCAGGCTTCCCGCAGAAGGCAGGGGGGGTAACCTGGCAGGAGGGTCCAGCTGCGGCCAGCAGGTCAACCTCTAGAGTTCAAAGGGCTGCGCTGGTGGCCCTGCCCCTTATTCCCTGGCCCAGCAGCTCATGCCAGTGCTCCCACATGTGGGGAAGGCAGTTGAAGAGGGTGGCAGGCCCATAACCCTGTGCCCCAGGCCCATTCAGCCACTGTCTCATCTCAGGACCCCAGAGAGGGGAAGAGGGGGGATAGCTGGACACCTCTCCCTCCAGACTCCCCTCCCTGCCTCCTCTGCAAATCGACCCTCCTCCCATCAGTGTGGCCGTGCCCACTTCTAGCACCTGCACCCTCCAACTAGGGTTATCGTCCGCATCTCCCATAGGGAGCCTAAGGAGGGAAGCCCCCGCTGCCAAGCTGTGCAGGGCCCTTGCCCAACCCGCTGGGCAACCCCCTAGAGCACAGGTCTTGGGAGTGGGGGAAAAGGCAAAGACTTGTCTCAAGGGCTGATTTTCAGGAGACTGCAGCCAGGGAATACCTCTGCTGGGCACCAAAGCTCCTCTTTCCCCCTCTTTATTGAGAGTGAACATGAAGCCAGCTTTACCTCTTCTGCTCCACGGCAGGTTTTGACCACCGGAGCTGGCCTTAAGACACCTGTGTTCAGATTTGGTTGGTGTAGTGCCCCAGTGAAAGTGTCCACCTGAGACTGTCTATGCAGCAAGCGACAGCCATCCCATGCCGCATGTGTGGAACTAGCCACCAGAACCTCTCCAGTGAGACTTGCCCCCGGCCTCTGGGGGAAAGTGAATAGACCAGCAGAATAGAGATGTGAACCCAGCCCGTGTCATTTTGGCTGCTCTCTGGCTGAAGAAAGGTTCTAGGTAATGCATGTTCTTGGATCTCAAGGGCCTTTGGCAAAGGAGTTTTTGTGGTGTGGTATTTTTTTAAGCAGTTGGTCTGAGTTTGATTCCAAGCCAGAGCAGTATTTTCCTGAGCTCTTCCCCTGCTTTTACCGCAGCAATTGCAGTGTTGCAAAGTAGACAGAGGAGAGATATTTCACTGTGCTAAGGGTTCTGTGGTGCAATGGTGAGCATATTGGCCTTCTAAAAAGCAGCGTGTGGGATGAGGAGGGTTAATCATTCAAAGGTTGTGGGATCAGATTCCACAAGTCTCACTTTAGCTGCTCCCTACCTGCCATTGTGGCTTATACAGAAGAGGTAGCCTCTTGAGTGTGGCCAAAAGGGACCTAAGACCAGGGCTGAAAGGTGCATCTGGCTACCGGTTAGCAGAAGCCTCTGCATTCTGTCTCAGAGGTGTGGGGAGACATGATTTCCCCTTTAGAGAATTAAGGAGAAAAAGAAACCAACATTGCCTTCCAATAGGTGAGGCCTGGTAAAGGCCTTCTGCGGCGGCTCCTTTTGTGCCCCACGGGTTGCCCCCATCTGGCTTTAACAGAGTTGGGGCGCTGATGCTGAGCAGTGGGTAGATGAGATCCAGCAATCCCTGGCCTGGCACTGAAGAGGCCAACATTTAAGCCTCAGCTCTAGCTTGAGGTGTTGACTCAAATCTCCCCAACTCCAACTGCAGGCCAAGTCTTCAGGCTTCTTGTGTGGCTTCTCCTGCTAGGGAGCACGGGCCCTGCTGGACTCCATTTGACAAGGAAACCGCAGCCAGAAAGAATTGTGGCCATCAGGTCAACTTCTTGTGTGTGAAGGGCGGGGCTGGCAGCCCTGCTCCTTAGTCCCCAGCCCAGGAGATCATGCCAGTGTTCCCACAAATGGGTTTGGCAGCTAAGAAGGACGGTAGGCATGAGCCCTGGGCCCCTGGCCTGTTCGGCCACTGGCTCATCCCAGGACCCCAGAGAGGGGAAGAGAGGAGGTGGCCAGGCGCTCCTCTACTAGGCTCTCCGTGCCTGCCTCCTCTGCCGGATTGACTATCTGTCACACTCTGTATCCCAAAACAATACCCTGGCACCCAGATATGCAGTATGGTGATATAATTATGATGTGTTTTCTACAAAGTTTGCCCTGTGATGTATCATTTGTAAAGTCTTGATCTTTTGAATATTAATATCCTGTTGGATTGTACGTGCTGTCACTGAATTGGAAGTTATGCAGTTTGTCATGTTTGTGTTACTGAAATATGGTGCATGACTGGGAACACACACAACTGGCCTTTCAGTTACAACAAAGAAGCTGTCAGAGATAAATGCCTATTAAGGGGAATCCACACTCACATGAACTACCCCAGGAACTGTATACAATGGAGACCTCTCAGAGAGATCAGATAGACAATGGAAACTGCTTGACTCTCATCATAGCAAAAGATCGCTCCAAGAACCTATAAAGGAGGGGAAATGACATCAAAATTTGTTCTCATTTCCCCCTCCCCCAAGCTGGAAACCCATCTGGAGGACAGAGACTTTGAACGGGGCAGGTGGTATCTGGCTGGAAAGGAGAATCCCAGCTTGTGTATTATGGAACTATACCATCAGAGTGAGGCATTGCTTGATTCAAATCCTATCTAGTTTATAGAACTCAGATTGTAATTTTACTTTTATTTCTTTGGTAACCAAATTTGTTCTGTGCGCTTATCACTTATAATCACTTAAAATCTAGTTCTGTAGATAATAAATTTGTTTTATATTTTACCTAATAGAGTGTGTTTTGCTTGATGTGACTGGGGAATCTGCTTAGCGTACAAAAGCTGGTACATGTCCACTTTCCTCTGCAGAAATGGCAAACTGGGTAATAAACTTACACGGCTCAGATTTCTGATGAGGGCAGGGCAGTACAGCCCTGAGGTGCTAGGCTGGGTAGTTGGGGGGAATTGGATGAAGCCTCTCTATTATTAGTTCATGAATGGCTAGGAGAAGCATTCATGTAACTCAGCTGGGTGTGTCCCTGCCTCTGGATGTCTGTGCAGGACCTGGAGCAGCTTGCAGCTTGTTATAGCATCACAGTGAAAAAGGGAGCCCAGGTTGGCAAGACAGAGGATTTAGCAATAACCCAGTTCCAGGTAGCACCCTGGGTAACCTGTCACACCCACCTCCTGTCAGGGGTGATCTTGGCCACTCCTGACACCTGGACCCTCCTGCCAGGATCACCCTCCCGACCTCCCAAGCAAGGAATCCCTCTGCTCCAGGCATTGTGGGGTCATTTCCCAGGCTGCTGGAGGGGCACCCTTGTCGGGGGTGACGTTCCCTCCAAAGAATAAGGCTGATGGTCACTTGTATTTGAAAACACACTTTATTTAGAGCATGCAATGCATGGGTAGTTCTCAAGGAGCTACAAAGTACAGGAGCATAATGGTGACCTTTTATCAGAAAAAATAATACATAAAATTGCAATACAGTGAAGGATCTTAACCTTTCAGGGGCTAGCAATCTTTATCTATAACCAATCATTTTACAATGTAAGCTGTCCACGCGCTCACAAGGCATTTCTTAGGCCCTAATCACATGCCCTAGAGACCTCCAATTTTATAACCTTGTTTGTGTGTCCCATATCTTTCTCTAACAAAAGGATGAGGCTTAGAGAAACAACATTTTATCTTGTAAATAAGAAAAGGCGTCTCTAGAGACAGTTTAACATTTGTTAATCAGTATGTTTGTGTATCTGGCCTTTAACTAAAACATTCTACTGTACACATTCTCTTCTGGGAACAACAAGGGAATGGGTGAAAAGGCAAAAGACAAACAGGGCAAAGATCTTTGGTTCAGGTTTTTAGGCCTGTATTCAGCTAAACATAAAAACTAACCTAGAAGTATATATTTTACCCTCACACCCTTAAGTTCAGGTCTTGGTGGAAAAAGGCAAAGGCTTGTCTCAACGGCTGATTTTGATGGGATAGTATCCAGAGAGTTGTTCTGCTTGGCCCGAAGGCCCCACTTTCACCCTCTCTACTGAGACTGAAGATGAAGCCAACTTTAGTCCTTTGGCTCCACAGAAGGTTTGGTTCACCCTGAGCTGGCCTTAACATACCTGTGTTTGGATTTGGCTTAAGTAGGACCTCACTGAAAGTCCCCATCTAAGACTGTCCCCAAAGTGGACGGCAGCCATCCCATGCCAGACACTTGGAGCCAGGCATCAGAGCCTCTTGGGGAGGTTTGACTTCGGCCTCACAGGGAAGTGAAAAAACTAGCTGAGTAGATGATTGAACCCCGCCAGCTTCATTTTGGCTGTACTCTGGCTGAAGAAGGTTCTAGGTAGTACACATTCTTGGGTCTTGAGGACTTTAGCCAATGGCATGTTGGTGGTGTAATGGTTAATGTTCCTGCTTTCCAAGCAATGGGTCTGGTTTCACTTCCCAGCCCAAGCACTGTGTGCCTTTGCTTTTGCAATGGCAGTGGTACAAAGTAGTGAGAAGAGAGGCACTCTTCAGAGCTCAGCAGCATATCAGAAAGTGTGCTGGACTTCTAGAGACTGCTCTCTGGTATAGTTGGGGGCAGTCATTCAAAAGTTGTGGAT
This sequence comes from Dermatemys mawii, assembly GCA_007922305.1. Lineage (NCBI taxonomy): Eukaryota > Metazoa > Chordata > Testudines > Dermatemydidae > Dermatemys > Dermatemys mawii. The sequence goes on from ML677373.1 coordinate 289,955, forward strand.
TTGAATCCCCTTAGTATCACTTCTATCAGCTCCCTGACTACGAGTGTGGCTTCTAGGGAATAGACAACCAGTTCAGTTAGGCAAATAGAGTGAACCTTAAAGACCAGAGTCAAAAAGTACTTCTGGCTATCAGTGGGTAGAAGCCTCTGTCTCAGTGGTGTGTCAAGGTGTCCTTTCACCCCTAGAGAATTAAGAAAAGAAGGGGAAGGAGAAAAAGCAACCAATGGATGAGCCTGGTTCAAACCGTCTGTGGCTGCTCCTTTCCAGCTGAGCTGGGTGCCCCATTCTGGCCTTAGCAGTGTTGAGGTGGTGCTGCTGCTGAGCAGTGGGCAGGCGGGGTGCAGCAATCCCTGACCCTCACACTGAAGAGGCTGACGTTTAATCCCCTCCACTAACAGGAGGTGTTGACTCTGAAGCCTCCCCATCTTCAGCTGGAGTCTGAAGCCTTTTTGTGGCTTCTCCTGCTGGGAAGATTGGGCCCTGCTGGGCTCCATTTGAGAAGGAAAACTCGGCTGGAAAGAACTGTGGCCAGCAGGTCAACCTCTTGTTTCTGTAGGGTTGAGCTAGTGGCCATGCCTCTTATTCCACCACCCAGAAACTCAGGCCAGTGCTGCCATGAGTAGGGGAGGCAGCTGAGGAGGGTAGCAGGCCTGAGGTCTTGGGCTCCAGGCCTGTTCAGATACCAGCTCAACCAAGTACCCAGAGAGGGGAAGAGAGGAGGTGGTCGGACAATCCTCCCCTCAGGCTTGCCCTGCCTGCCTTCTCTGCTGGATGAACCCTCTGTCACACTGTGTACCCCTAAGCAACAACCTGGCTCCCCCATATTTACCACAGTGATAAAATTATGTGGTGGTTTGCCCACAGTCTGCCTTGTGAGGTATCATTTTAAAAGACTTGGTTTGTTGAACATTAATATCTGGGCTGCACTGTGGCTCAAGACAGGTTCTAGGGAATGCAAGCCCTGGGCCTTAAGAGCCTCTGGCAAAGGAGGGTTGGTGGTTAGGATGGCTGTCTTCTAAGCAATTAGCCTGAGTTTGATTCCCAGGCAGTGCAGTGTTTTCCTCAGCTGTTCCCTACTTCTACCACAGCTGTTGCAGTGCTGCAAAGTAAAGTGAGGGGAGGTACTTTTCACATTGACTGTGTGGTGCAATAGACAGTTTGTTAGACTTCTAGAAAGTGGTACTTAGAATAGCTGCATGCAGTAATTCAAAGGCTTTGGGTTCAAATCCCACCAGAGTCTACTTCAGATGCACTCTGGCTACTACTGTGCCTTTTACGGAATATGCGGCTTCTTCAATTGTTCCAAATGAGGCCAAGTTCCAAAAGGTGCACCTGGCTACCGTTGGTAGAAGCCTCTGCCTACATCTCAGCGGTGTGAGGAGGCGCACATTCACTGCCACAGAAGGAAAAGAGAAATGCAAAGGAGAGATCATCGCTGGCTTCCAGTGGCTAAGGGCTGGTCGATGCTTTCTGCAGGTGCTCCTTTCCAAGCTGCTTCCAACAGTTTGCTACCAGTAGCAGTTTCTGACATTTGTGGATGTCGTTTCTTTGCTAACCTGTCATAATTTGCTACCTCTCTCCTTTCCAGTCCTTTGTCTAGCATAGCAAATTGTGACAGGGCATCAATCATCTGCTGAAATTCTTTTTTCTTCTGGTGCAAGTGATTCAATACATTTCCAAGCCTTGACATGAATTTTCTAGTGTTTTCCCCATGGAACTGCATTGGCTGAAGTCTCTGTCCTCAAAAGCCCTGAACCATGTTTGACTGCTTAAGCTTTGACTAAACTAGAGAGTTTACAGCAGAACAGCTGCAGTGGTATAGTTGTAAGCCTTCTACTGTAGCCTCTGTAAACTACTGGGAAAGAGCTCTTCTCTCAACTTAATTAATCCCCCACTCCCCCCCCCCCCCCCCCTGAGGGGCAGTAGTTATGTCTGTGAGAGAAGCTCTCCGGTGAACATAGCCCCGCTCTACAGTGGCACCTGGGCCAGCAGGACCGATCTAGCCTGGTTCTGGGCCTCCTGCTGCTGCTGGCAGTTGCCAGTGCATACCGTGGGGCTATTGTTGGCCATTGAGTCATGGTGGCTCAGGGCTCTGACTGGGGTGGGGGACTCGCTTACTCCGCTAACTGCCAAAGAGGCAGTAGTTGAGATCAGGGTTGTGCGAGGCACTGCACAGAAACACAGTGAGAGATAGAACTCACAGTCCAAATAGAGAAAAGGTGAGATGGGAAACTGAGGCTCAAAGAAGTGAAGAGACTTGCTGTAATTCACATGGGAAGTTATCAGCATGCTGGGACTTGATCTTCTGAGTCCCCCTCTATGGGCCCACATGTAGTAGTGCCCACACAATTTTATTACCAGGCTCACAATATTTGTCATTTTCCTGAAAGCTTCTGGAGGCATGAGAAAACGTGAGACGTTACTAAATTATAACAGATGTTGCCTCACCCTCTTAAAGGTTAATGACATTAGGATGGTTTTCCAATCAATCAGAATGCCATGTGGTTCTAGTCCCAAAATCAGGTTACACAATATTAAAACCAATGAGTCATACCTTGTCGACAGGCTTGTGGTGCATGACACAATGAGGACAATGTAAAAGCTTAGCCCTGGTCTACACTCTGAGATTAGGTCGAATTAACCACATTAGGTCAATTTTATAAGCAATGTGGCTACATAACCAACCCCATTCCGTTGACCTAAAGGGCTCTTAAAATCAACTGCTGCACTCCTCCGCAACGAGTGGAGTAGTGCTGAAATCAACCTCCCTGAGTCGAATTTGGGGTAGTGCAGATGCAGCATTGTTCAATTTGATGGTATTGGCCTCTGGGATCTATCCCAGGGTGCTCCAATGTGGCTGCTTTGGACTTTCAACTCTGATGCACTAGTACACAGGAAAAGCCCTGGGAACTTTTGAATTTCATTTCCTGTTTGGTCAGTGTGGTGAACTCAGCAGCACACGTGACCATGCCATCCCAGAATCGCAAACAAGCTCCAGCATGAACCACACGGGAGACACTGGATCTGATTGCTGTATGGGGAGAAGAATCTGTGCAGGCAAATGAAGCTCTCCTGGAGATACTCTGAAAGCCTTTTCAGAAGGTTTCTGGGGATGGCTGCCTTATTTCATCCTCTGTCGTAGGACACTTTACCACGCCAAGCCAGTAGCAAGTAGTCTGGAATCATTGCAGCACAAAGCATGGCAGTAAATGGTCCTGGGCTTTCGTCATATTCATGTAACATTTGGTCTTTATCTTTCTGTGTCAGCCTCTGGAGAGTGATATCATTCATGGCCACTGGTTGAAATGGGGGATTTTTTGTAAGGGAACATTAAAAGGACCCTGTTCATGGTGGGCTGTTTGCACTTGCCTAAAAGGGGTCATCCTGCAGAATAGCCACATGGTTGGGAGAGGGGTGTGCTGCACATCCAATCCAAAATCGAAGCCCCTCCTTTTAAACAGCAAACCCAACTGGCAATGCTTGCTATGGGAAACGGGGGAACCGCAGTTTGAAACCATTCCCACATGTTATAAGGTGGAAGAAGCCAACCCTGTGTACCCTTTGGCTTACCATGGCTGCCTGGAAATCGAATTCTGTTGCCCACCTCTGTGTGATGTCTCACCATACTGGCAGGTGGTCAATATAAAAGGCAAAATGGGACCTTGTAGCTAAAGCACATGTGCTGTCTGCTGTGAATTGCTTGATTCACTGTGAAAGAGTCTCCCTTTTGTTCTCAGAAATGTATCTTCATAAATTCTACTCTCCCTTTTTATCCCCCTTCCCTCAGGTGCAAATGTTTTTAAGCTCCCTGTATCACCTCCATCCCTGAGGTTATTCCAGATTAGAAGAGGAAAAAACACACTTCAATTACATGTTTTCTGCACTCATGAAGTCCTCCCTCACTGATAGGGCACAGCTGAATGCATGGAGGCAGTCGGTGGCAGAGACCAGGAAAGCGTACAGTGAGTATGATCAGAACATGCAGGAGGCGATGCTGAGGCTAAGCGTGGAGCAAATGGACATGATCAGGCATCTGGTGGAGCTACAAGAAAGGCAACAAGAGCACAGACTGCTGTGGCAGCTCCTGTATAACTGCCTGCCCTCCTAACCATGTTCCATATCCTCCTCACCCAGACACCCAAGATCATGGGGCAGGAAACTCCAGGTACCCAGACACTCAACTATGAAGGATGGCCCAAGCAACAGAAGGCTATCATTCAAACAGCTTTGATTTGTAGTGTGGCTACAATAAGCAATGTGGCCTTGTCCTTCCCTACTCCCCCACCCCACCCAGGTTACCTTGTCAGTGATCTCCCTTTTTAAAAAAAAAAAAGAAAGAAAGAATGCATGGATTCAGAACACTAGGACTTTATTTCCTTTGCCAGCTGATATCCAAAGGGAGATGGTGGTTGGCTTACGGGGAATTAAAATCAACAAAGGAGGTGGATTTGCATCAAGGAGAAACACACACAACTGTCACATCGTATCCTGGCCAGTCATGAAACTGTTTTTAAAAGCCTCTCTGATGTGTGGCGCCTCTAGCTGTGCTCTTCTAATCAACCTGGTGTCTGGTTGTTCAAAACTGGCTGCCAGATGATTTGCCTCAACCTCCCACCCCAACATAAATGTCTCCCTCTTACTCTCACAGATATTATGGAGCACACAGCAAATAGCAATAACAATGGGAATATTGGTTGCACTGAGATCTAACTTAGTCAGCAAACAGCGCCAGTGAGCTTTGAAATGTCTAAATGCACATTCTACCACCATTCTGCACTTGCTCAGCCTATAGTTGAACTGCTCCTTGCCACTGTCCAGGCTGCCAGCATATGGCTTCATGAGTCATGGGAGCAAGGAGTAGGCTGAGTCTCCAAGGATAAGTATTGGCATTTCAACTTCCCCAACCCTAATTTTCTGGTCTGGAAAGTAAGTCCCTTCCTGCAGCTGTTCAAACACCACAGAGTTCCTAAAGATGCGAGCATCATGCACCTTTCCCAGCCATCCCACGTTGATATCAGTGAAACATCCCTTGTGATCAACAGTGCTTGCAGCACCATTGAGAAGTACCCCTTGTGGTTTATGTACTGGTTGGCAAGGTGGTCCAGTGCCAAGATAGGGATATGCGTTCTGTCTATTGCCACAGTTAGGGAACCCCATTGAAGCAAAGTCATACACTATGACCCGCACATTTCCCAGAATCACTACCCTTGTTAGCAGAAGGCCACTGATTGCCCTGGCTACTTGGATCACAGCAGCCCCCACAGTAGATTTGCCCACTCTGAATTGATTCCTGACTGACGGGTAGCAGTAAAAGAAAAAAATTTAAAAATAATGCTGTTTTAAAAGCAAAAGTTAAAAGTAAAGGTTAATTATGTCCCTTTTATGTAAAAGTTTTAAGCTGTGAATAGCTTTGGATCCAAAAGCAAGCAATGGGGATAAAAAAACTTACCCATTCCCCACCCTGTTTCTACTCCCCTGTCTGTATTGCACTTGCAATTGTCGACATGCTTTCCTCCTTAGTCCTTGCTCGCTGGTTAACCTTTTGGAAAGAGATTTGCTTTGTAAATTTGGTTGCATAATTTACTGTACCCCAGACGGGGTGTATTTAAATGTCCTGGACTTCTGTCACAACGACGTCCTGGCTGTGTTACAGGTAGGTGAGGTCCAGGCTGCATTGCCAGTGGAAACTAACTGGGAGGAATCTGACACCAGCCCTTACTACTTGCAAGAGGAACTGCTGGTCAAGGTCCCCGCCTGCTCCTTGTGGTCCTTACACCCTAACAAAGTTGGGCACATTCAAACTGCCCAACCGGTTAAGGTTCATTTAAATCCGGCAAAACCCGTTCCCAGCATTTCTCAGTATCCACTTTCTAAGCAAGTTGAGGAAGGTATTGCACCTGTAATTGTCTCTCTGTTCGAACAGGGAATTATCATTCCCACTGTCAGTACTTGCAATACTCCTATTTTACCTGTCACGAAAAACCTGGCAAACAAACCTGAAGGTTTGTCCAGGACCTCCATGCTGTCAACGCTGCTTTTAAATGCTGCAAATGTGACTCTTACTCATCCAGTATTGAATCCTGCATCTCTCCTCCCTACTGCTGCCAATGGGGAAGCTCATGAATCGACCTACAGGACACCGCGCTACTCAGCCTTGACTTGCTGTTCTACGTGGATGGATCCTGCTTAAGAAACCCCACTGGACAGCTTGTAACTGGTTATGCTGTTTGCTCCCAGCATGCAATTATTGAAGCCCACTCTCTCCCCGAGGCTCACTCAGTTCAAGCTGCAGAACTCGTTGCTCTCACCCGTGCCTGCACACTGGCCACGGGTAAAACTGTCACCATCTACACAGACTCTCGTTATGCCTTTGCAGTGGTTCATGATTACGGACAACTATGGAAGCAATGAGTGTTTCTTACTTCACAGGGGGCAAAGATTAGCAATGGATCTTATTTAATGCTCTCCTCTCTGCTTTGCAATTCCCTTCTATCGCCATTGTTAAATGTGCTGCTCACAAAAAGCCCTATGATGATGTTACTCGTGGAAATGCGCTGGCCAACACTCTGGCCAGGCAGGTGGCCAAATTTGGTTCTCTGGCTGTACTTAATCATGTTCTTCATGTTTCAGAATCCCCCTCCATGCCTGATTCTCTCTGGGATTTGGTTCTTATGCAAAATTTGGCCCTAGAACAGGAGAAGGTCGGATGGAGTCAGGACGGATGTGTTTTACATCCTGATGCTTTGTGGCGATACCCAGATGGTCACTTGGTAGCACCCAAAACCTTGCTTCCCTGCCTTGTCTGTGCATCCCATGGCGGGGCTCATGTGGGCAAAGCAGGAATGCTTGCATCAGTGCTGCAACATTGGCTTGCACCAAATTTTTCTATTATGGCACAGCAGTACTTCAATTTCTGTCCTATGTGCCTTGCCCACAATAGTGGCAGGCCAGTACAGACAAAACCTGTGGCTCACCACACTCCATGGGGTCCATTCGTTAATATCCAAACTGATTTTATTAACATGCCAAAATGCTGCTCTTATGAGTACGTCCTTGCGTGTGTTTGTATGTACTCTGGATGGATTGAGACCTACCCCTGTGCCAAGGCCGATTCCATCACAATAGCTAAACAACTGTTAAGAGATTTCACCCCCAGATTTGGCCTACCTGTTTCTATTAATAGTGATCAAGGTATCCATTTTACAGGCCAAATAATGCAACAAATTTGCACAGCCATAAACATCACACAACACTTTCACTGTGCTCCCCACCCACAAAGTGCTGGGGCAGTAGAACGCAAAAATGGGGAACTGAAAAACAAAATCTCTAAAATCTTTGCAGAAATCAGTCTAACGTGGCCGGATGCCTTGCCCTTAGCTCTCATGCAAATGAGAAGTACATCCGCATGCAAGCACGGCCTTTCTCCACATGAAATCCTCATGACAAGACCAATGAGGATGCCAGCAGCCCCTCCTTAATCCCCCCATCAACTAGATCTACAATTCAGTGATGACATTGTTCTAGAATACTGGAAAAACTAATCAAATGTGTTAGGTCCATTCACTCACAGGTATAAAGTGCACTGTCTGAACCTGTTGTCCCGTGCCATGCTCTGCAACCTGGAGATTGGGTCTACATTAAGGTACACCAGAGGAAGACCTCCCTGGAGCCTCGCTGGAAGGGCCCTACCAGATTCTGCTGACTACCCACACAGAGATCAAGTGCAGAGTCAGAGGACTTACTAGTTGGATCCACGTCTCCCACTGCAAAAAAAAGACAACACCGCCCCTGGACCCAGAGGCTGTGGACTTCCAACCGGGAAAAGCTTCTGAAGGCAACCAGGGTGAAAGTTCAAGCAAGCTCTCTTCTGACCTGGAAAAGAAGCCTATGTACAACCTCAGGAAATGGAAAAGAACTGGACTCCTGTGATCTGCCTTAATGGCCAGCTGAGCTTCGTCCATTGGTAAAGAAAATGCAGAAGTCATAAGGCCATAATAATGCCTTTAAAGTCCAGTGGAGAGACTAGCACCCACTGGCAACCAGCAACCATGACTGAACCAGCTGCCAGAATACGAGAATCAGCCATGGTGCGCAAATGGCTTATTTCCTCCATTTGGTTTATGTGTGTAACCATGTTATTATTGCTGTGCTAAATTTGCATGATACTGTTTTGTTTTTCTGGGCACAAAAGGTCACCAGCCCCCTTGCTGCCCCTACCTTGGCCGCCCCGGTTAGAAATAAAAGTTTTCCTATCTGCCAGGGAAGAGATAAAAGATCTGTTGGTCAAGCACCCCATTAAGTTCCATCAGGTTGTAAGAGCGATATTGCCTTGGCTGGGGATCAGTGAATTTAAAAAAGGCCATTGTTAACATTTCTGCTGCCCTGGAACTACTGGGAAATGCTACAGCAAAATGCTATTTCTAATTTACAAGCTGAAATGTGCAGCGTATCCTAAATTACTTTGCAAAATCGCTTGGCCCTAAATTTCCTGCTGGCTAGCCAGGGTGGAGTTTGCCCCTTAATAAACTCCACATTCTGTTCCTATGTAGACAAAAGCCAAAGAATAGTAACTGATATCAATATCATCCAACAGCAGGTAAAACTATTCCACAAAGTAGCTGAGGAAAACACTGGTAAGGATCGGGATTTGTGGTCCTGGCTCACAGGCCCTCTGGGCTCACTTGGATGTTAAATCCTAAAGGGAATACTAATAGTTGCAGTTTTGTTTCTTGCTATTTATGTCATATTTGCATGTGGAAAATGTTGCTGCACTTGCCTTTTTGCAAATACTTCACAGTCCCTAACAGAAAAAGGCATATGTTCTTTTAAACCAAGTCCAAAGGAAAGGTCGTTATTCCTGTATATGCATAGCAAAGTTTATGAGGACAAGAACAGGGAGAAACGAAGGGAAATAAACAAACATAAATATTCAAGCCTAGGCCAATTCTGTGGAGCTGAATAACCTCCAAAAGGGTGAATTGACAGAGAAAAGACTGATAGGCCTAGACTTGACTAGACTTATCCAGACTTGTCCAGACTAACAGGCCTGGACTTGTCCAAAGGAAAACTTTTAAGTTGGTTTTTACTTCTTGACCTTTAATGCTTGTGCTTTTCTCATCTGATGCAAGGGTGGGGGAGTGGAGGGGTTTAAAGGGATTGTTAAATGCCAACCTTATGTTACTGCTAATTGCAAGGGTGGAGGAATAGCTCAGTGGTTTGAGCATTAGCCTGCTAAACCCAGAGTTATAAATTCAATCCTTGAGGGGGCCATCTGGGGGAGGAAAAAAGTCTGTCAGAGGACAGTACTTGGACCTCCTAGTGTAGGCAGGGGGCTGGACTCAATGGCCTTTCAAGGTCCTTCCAGCTCTATAAGATAGGCATATATTATATTATAAGGTCTCACATGTAATCGTTCCTTGCAAAACTTCCTAATGTAACCCTTCTGCCCATCAGAGTTGGCAGCAACAAGGGCCGGGTTCAGTATCCAGGGGTTCCATTCCAATAGCACAATACAAAAACCGGCTCGAGCCCCCACCCAGTGACCTGGGACAACCATATACCACCCCTCTGGGCGTCTGTAAGAGACAATACTTCCCCTCTCGCAAGCACTGAGTCTGAGTGTACCAAAGCCTTTTAATAACAGGGAGAAACAATGTGGCATTATATTGGGGAAACACCACAAAAAAAGGTTAATAAACCAAACGATGAACCAGAAGCCCCCCTCCCAGCAAATAGGCCATGGCCTTCCCTTTTGGCTCTTGAGTTCCGCAACCCCAAAAAGTCACTCAATAGTCCCAAAGTCCAGCAGCCCAAGAGTCTCTGTTCTGGGTCAGTGCAGAGCTCGAAAGTCAATTGGCAGAGTCTTACCTCCCAGCCTGGGTGGAAATGGAGGGTAGGGCACGGGGCACCTTACGTGGTCCGAGGCCGACTGCGCCGCCTCTCCGTGAGGTTCCGCTGCAGCTCTCACCACAATCGGCTCTGCTCCGCTCCGCTGGCTGTCCCACGAACCGCTCTGCCCATTGATCCACTAGCTGCTCTGCTAGCTGACACACAGACAGCCATGCCGTGCCGGTCACTCTGCCCGCAGCACCAACGCCTCCAGTAGTTGACACACAGACAGCTCTGCCGCGCCGGTCACTCTGCCCGCAGCACCAACGCCTCCGCTAGCCAACAGACAGCTCTGCTGCACCGGTCACTCTGCCCGTAGCACCAACAGCTCATAGACACAGCTCTGCCGCACCAACAACTCCACTAGCCGTCCTGCTAGCCAACACGCAGACTGCTCTGCTGCACCAGCCACTGTGCACTTTTTTCAGGCCCCCCCTACTTACCACAGTGCTCAGTGATTTCTTTAGCTCTTACGTGATTTCAGCAAACAGTAGGGTAAACTTAGTGCAGGTGCACCAGTGACCCCAAAGCAAATTTCCAGTCATCACCCTGAAACCAGGCTCCTAATGGAAGCAAAATTCAATTCCAACATTCCACAGTGGAGAGAGGCAGGGTGCAATAGGCCTGGGAGTTCCTCAGACACAGCCCCCACCAAAAGGTATAGGTGCTTGTCTACCAACTCTCTCAATCTCACAGTGTTCTGAAACACATGGCCCTTGCCCAGTGAGTGCTACCTAAATGATGGCGAGTCCCTCCATCATAACAAGGGCCAAGTACATGTCCATAGTCCTTCATTCACATAATCACAGTAACATCACTTTATCATTCCTGCCCCAATAACATAGAAACTGGGGCTCCCTCATCAGCCGAAGTGGCCATGTGGGCTGCTGTGGGCTCAGGCTAGGCACAGTGGGTGTGTCTATGCAAATTGATCAGCCTCAGAATTATTTTCCAATTCCCATAGTTCGCCACCAGATGTCAGAATATCTCATTCCTGACACTGCTTACACTAATGAGTCACAGGCTTATTCATTCCATATGGAGCATCATAATGGAAGTTTGCTTGCATCATTTACTGCGGTTTTGTTGCATAAAAGGTGTGAAATATTTCTGTCCAGGGTGCGACTCCTCGGCCCCTCTTTGGACAGTCAGGGACTGCATGCAAATGTATGTGTGGTATACCAAATAAAGGCCTCAGATGTTTCTGATCAAACACAATGCGTGTGGTTAATTTCCACAACAAAGGCTGATGAGGAACACTGTTCCAATGGCAACAGTGTTTCCATGAGATTCTCATGTGAGTCAGGCTTGTAGGATCAAGGATTAAAGCAAATCATATTGTCCAAAGGAAATGTTTGGAACTGTTCAGTTTCTTGAGTGAAACTGGTGCCTGTTTGAGAAGGGAAGAGAAAAGAATCTTATTCAGTGGTTCTTTGGGTAATAGCTTCCACCTGAAACTGGAAACTCTTGAACTGTGTTTCTCTTCACTGAGAACTGAATTTATATGCATTGCTGATGAATCTGTTTATAGTTTAAAGGATTGTTCTGAAGGGGCTCTGATCTAGGGCATTTCTAGAAAACTAAATTTAGTTGAGGAGCACAGGGAAATTTAATCACCAATATTTCCGACATAGCCAATGGAGTAAAAGCACTGTAGCAGGGTGGAGATTCAATGACTTTAGCGGGAGCAAATTCAGGTCAATATTGACCAGTTTTGAAAATCTCTCGAAGATTTATTTACAAGTCTTTAATATTCCTTGTTACACAGGTGCCACAGGGTTGCACCGCAGGGAGTCAGTGCCTATGCCTTGTTATAAATACTTTTAAACTTAAAAGTTAAGTACCACCCTTCATTACAATCTTGCCCACACTGGGGAAATGTATTAAAAGATTCAAACTGCTTTTAAAATCAGTAGTTGGAACCTCAATGCAGACAAGGCTAAAGCAGCCAGAATTATAATTATAATGGGTTTACTTAAGCCTCTTGATAGCCAAATTATTTAAACTGGTTATAAATATAATTATGGTCAACAACAAACTTATCAACTCTATGGCTCCAACTGTGGCTCCCACTGAAACTGGTTTGAATTCTTTGGGAAAAGATCTGCAATGTGGACCAAAAAGTTAACAAAGATTTTGTGTCTTTTGGGCCAACCCTTTTAACAATGGCTAGTGATCTTGCATGCCTTGTTATTTCGCAGACCCTTCGTCCAGAGGGGACCATTGTGATCTTCTAGTCTGACTCTTGCTTAATGTAAGACCTAGATTTTTATCTTGTGATTCCTGCATCAAGCCCATGTCTTGTGGTTCAGCTACAGAGTAAAGAGCAATTTCAATGTGCTTCAGGTGAGGCATCTTAAAGGGGCTTCATTTTTCAGAAGAGGCTGGACACTGGGTATCTGAAAATCAGCCCTCTTTCAAGTGTCCCAGGTTGATCACGGAACAACACTTCTGAAATTCTTGCTCATTATGTTCATTACATTGCACCTCCTCTCCCCAGTTGCCACCCTGTCCCTAGGGCTCAGATATGGCACATCACGGGTAGGACTGACATACACTCTACCAGAGATGAATTACATATTTGAGCTTCTCTACCTAGGCTGTCAATGACTCCATGTGTGGTGAATCCAAGAGGTCTCACCCAGACCTCTCACCTTCATTGTGCTAGGCACTGTACAAAGATGTTTTAAAGGACAGCCCGTTCTCCAAAGATCTTATAATCTGAGGGTAGCCATGGGGGGGTATGAGCAGCAGGAAGGGGTACCAGCCCCTAATATAATTGTGTCCAAGATCATAGGGATATACTCCTCCCTGCCCCATGCTTTCTTTTATATGGATACCATTCAATTTTTAGCATGCTAGCTAAATAAGAGGGAGTACAGGCCAGAAATTACACATGCAGCTCCAGGGTAGACATACCTTAAAATGATTGTCTTTGTATACTGGTATTGTTAGGAGCTGGTTTGCTCTTATACTTGTCTGGCAATACTCAGGGCTGTTTTGCTGCACACCCTTGTATGGATTTTAGCTCTGCTGTGGGTTGATTGGTGTCATTTCAGAGATGCCACCTGCCATCTGGGTTTCAGAAAATGAGTTTGCTTCCCTGACGACATCATTCATTAACTACACCTCACTTCTCTTTGTCCACACGTCCCCAGTGCTTTCCAGGCTGTTTCTTCTTGTGGCTGTACTACCCTCTGAGAGTTTCTCTAGCTTTCCGTGCCTTGATGATTCCAACTACGAAATCATGGGTGAAGATTGCCGAAAATGGGTTTGGAAATGAAGTTCATCCGGTGGAGGCGGTCATTGTAGGGGCAGGTGTAAGTGGACTCACTGCTGCCAGACTGCTCACAGATGCTGGTCACAAGGTAATTCTGTGCACAGAGAGATGTCAGAGCAAGGCAGGGGGTCAGTGCTGGCTTGAATATTTTTCATTATTTCTTTTCTGAGAAATAAAGGTTATTAGGCTAAAGAATGGATAAAATGAAACAAGGGGAATTCACAAGAACTAAGAAAGAAAGAAAAGGCTTGCTGACAAAGTAAGAGATTTTTCAAAGGCAATAATGGGACTTAAGTGCCCAACTCCCATTATATTTCAATAGGATTTAGGCTCCCTCTTCTGTCCTGGAACATTTGTCTGAACCTTCATTAATTTAAAGTTGGAGGAGTTACAGTATTTTTTTTTTATGGAATTATGCCTATCTCATAGAGCTGGAAGGATCTTGAAAGGTCATTGAGTCCAGCTCCCTGCCTACACTAGCAAGACCAAGTACTGTCTCCTGACAGATTTTTTGCCCCAGATTCCTAAATGGCCCCCTCAAGGGCTGAACTCACAACCTGGGGTTTAGGAGGCCACTGAGCTATCCCTTCCCCACATACTGGGAACAAGTAACTATAATAAGAAATAGAAAGTGGAACAAATACCCCAAAAGCTACAGTTTCGAAATAACCCTATCCATTAGAAAGTGACAAGTTACAGTTATCTGCTTTCAAATGTCAAGATGTGAACAGGGCATACATTCTTTCATGTATCTAAGCATGTGAAAATTGATATGCTATTGGTAGCCTTCACTCTGCCTTCTTTTTATGTTCTTTACATGCCACAAACAGGGGTGAATTTCAGCCCAGTGGAGACATACCTTTAACTGATCATCATCCCTGTTTACAGAGGAGTCAGTGCAAGACTTCTGAACCGTTTAACTCTCACATAAATCCATTTGGATTTAAGGCCGGGATGTGCGAAGAAGTCTAGGGAGTTGAAAATCCCAGTCTAAACTCTTTGTGAATTCTGAAGACCCTGATGCTTTGGAAAACTTACAGACAAAATGTACAAACTTTGATGCTTAAAATTAAGCAACTACAGGAAGGTTACCCAAAGCACAAGAACAGTTAGATGCAGCTTGAGAAAATCCTCCCTGAAAATCCTTATGCCGGCATGTAAGGCTCAGACCTTGCCTACACTAGAAATTCTTTGCCAGGTTAGCTATTCCAGCAGAGCCGCCTAGTTTTGATGCAGCTTATGTTTTTTCTGTCAGTATGGTAACTTGACATCCCCAAATGGTGTTAACTGTGTCAACAGAAGCACACCTATGTTGTCCCAGTTATGTTTACACTGACGGTTTTGCCAGCATATTATGTTGCCTGCAGTGTATGGTTTTTTTCATACCCCTGATCAACACAGGTAGGCTGCCAAACCCTGGAAGTGTAGAACTGGCTCTCAGATTTTCAGATGCACTCAGAGTTGGCATCACTCTCCTCCCATTGACTGCGGTGGGTGCACCTCAGTCAAGATGGAGCACTTTTGAAAATTCCACCTTTAATGGGTACCATTTTCAGAGGTGCAATGTACATAATGTTAGGAACTGGTAGGTGCTGAATCATCAGGACACTTATTTAGTTGCCTGAATGTAGATTCAGCTACCCAATTTTTTGTCACTAAGGTTTGAAAGTTTTGTCCTTTGCACCTAAAACTGAGCAGATGCCACGTAAGTGAGTGGAAATGATGTTCCATGCTTGTTCCTAGGTTACAGTTCTGGAAACGAGTGGTCGTGTGGGAGGACGAATTAGGACCTATCGAGATGAGACACAAGATTGGTACGTGGAATTGGGACCCATGCATTTGCCAAGAAACCACAGGTAATACTGTTTCCACTCCTCAGCCATGTAATTTGTTTGGTAAAGGAACAGCCCAGTTTTGCGGAATTCTGCTGTGATTAGGGATGAGATCAAGCATTCTAAAAGAACTTGCTGCTAGATGTAATATTTCCTGCCATGACTAGTCTCAATGACCTGGGTGGGATTATGGCCAATGGTAAACAATGAACCGAGCAATAAGTTTTTTCAGGATTGGGGCCTAATTATGGAACTGGCAGCTTGTGAATGCATGGTTGAACTTCCACAAAACCAATGGAAAAATTCCAATTTACGTTAACAGAAACAGTGTCAGGCCCTGAGCCAAAAGAAAGCCAGTCAATAGATATGGGCTCTTCATTAGCCAAAGTGATTTGAAATGAGTTGCATTGTTTCATAAATCACTGCACCTAATTGTTTTCTGAGGTTAAGAATATGAATAGAATATGAATAGAATAGAATAGAATAGAATCCTTTCCAGCACAATTATATGGAGCAAAATCTTATTAACACAAACAAACAAAAAAAAAAACGGTACCATAAATGTACCCTAACTTCAAAGGAAAACCATGAACTGAGACTACAATTTAGAAGCAGAATATCCAGATGAGGTTATTATAGACAACATCTGTGGTTACCACTCAATATGCCTTCACCTACTATATAGCTGGTAGCCCTCTTGTAGTCAATGGAACTACATTAGGTTACATCTATCTAATCTATCTATGCATCCATCCATCCATATATGCAATCTTAGTCTTACAGCAGGGGAGGCCAAACTTTGGCTCCAGAAGTTAATATGCGGCTTCTTGAATAGGGTCCGATTTTGGGGCTGGAGCTACAGGAGCCAACTTTCCAGTGTGCCAGCAGATGCTCACTGCTCAACCCCTGGTTCTGTCACAGGCCTTGCCCCCATGCCACTCATTTCCATCCCCTCCCCTAAGTCTGACATGCCCTTACTCCTCCCCCGCACTCCCCCAAGCCTTCTGCACAGCATGAAACAGCTGATCGGGAGGTGCAGGAAAGGAGGGGTAGGTGCCGATTGGCAGGGCTACTGGTGGGTGGGAGGTGCTCGAGAGGGAGCTAATAAGAGGTTGCTGACGTATTACTGTGGTGCTTTGGCAATGTACATTGGTAAATTCTGGCTTTTTCTCAGGCTTAGGTTGGCCACCCAGGTCCTATGGCATTAATAACATTAGTTGGAATCAGGAAAGTTAATAAGGGAATGACATAAATAACATACTTACAGCCGTATTATTTGTTTAGCCAGTAACGTGTATAATTTATTTTCATATTGATGACTCTCTCCGTTCCTCTTTCTTCTCCCCTTTCTTTCTTTTGCAGTATTGTTCGTGAATTTATTAGGCAATTTGACCTCAAGCTAAACAAGTTCTCTGAGATGGATGAAAATGCCTGGTATTTGGTTAACGGTGTCAGGGCAAAAGCTGAGAATGTCATACAGAACCCTGATATCTTGAGTTATATTCTGGCTCCCTCAGAGAGAGGAAAATCTGCTCAGACACTTTATGCAGCAGTTCTGCAGACGGTATGTTTATTTGGTCGATTGTATAAAGGGAAGTAAATTAGCAGGCCTGATTCTGAAAAATGGCCCTAACTTCTGCTACAGCACAGGAGTTCTCTTCTTCTGTAGTGTGGTGGAAAATTCACTTAGGCCTTAGGTCTAACCTTTAGGTCACACGGCCTCAGTCAGGCCTCTGGCCTGAATGCTTGCGTAAACTACTTGAGCAAAATCTCAAGGGAAGGGTAAGAGCTAATGGACCAGATCTGAAAGTAATGATAAGTGCAACCAGCCAAGACCTGTCATGCTAACACAGATGCTAGCACAGCTCCTACTAACCTCAGAAATGGCTACAAATAACCTTAACCTTAGGATGGCATTTGACCGCAGAAAGGGTGGTAACTAGAAAACATGTTTTTATCTAAATTTGTCTTAGCATAACATGTTTTTATTGGAATCAGTCTCCGCTAACTCCTTATATGGCATTATTAAGAAACTTTGGACCTTCCCACTGGAAAGTACCATGTGGAAGTCTATTAGAATCATAGAATCATAGAATTATAGAATATCAGGGTTGGAAGGGACCTCAAGAGGTCATCTGCCCAAAGCAGGACCAATCCCCAACTAAATAATCCCAGCCAGAGCTTTGTCAAGCATGACCTTAAAAACCTCTAAGGAAGGAGATTCCACCACCTCCCCAGGTAATCCATTCCAGTGCTTCACCACCCTCCAAGGGAAAAAGTTTTTCCTAATATCCAACCTAAACCTTCCCCACTGCAATTTAAGACCATTACTCCTTGTTCTGTCATCTGGTACCACTGAGAACAGTCTAGATCCATCCTCTTTAGAACCCCCTTTCAGGTAGTTGAAAGCAGCTATCAAATCTCCCCTCAGTCTTTTCTTCTGTAGACTAAACAATCCCAGTTCTCTCAGCCTCTCCTTATAAGTCATGTGCTCCAGGCCCCTAATTATTTTTGTTGCCCTTCTCTGGACTCTTTCCAATTTTTCCACATCCTTCTTGTAGTGTGGGCTCCAAAACTGGACACAGTACTCCAGTATTGTTTGCATGCTTGCTAAAATCTATATAACCCAGTATGTAATTGAAAAAGGGGGCGGCGGGCAGCTCTAAACTTGCATGTTCGGACTGTTGCTCCTCCTCTGCATCAATGCTTGTAATACCACATCTGAAATAAAGTGCCCCAGAGTGATTCTGATCCAAACACAGAAGCGTGATTCTTTTATCTATGTCAGTACTATGTGCTGGTTTCCCTCTCTTTTTCCCAACACATCCCTCCTCAACACCATTCCAATCCAGAATACATCCTGTGTCAGGCGAATCTTAGACTGCTGCCCTAATATAGCTATAATTCCCCTTGCTGTGGCATGAAGGGGATTTACCAAGGCAGATTATTTGGCCCTGGTTCTCCTTTCACTCACCCATCTGAATCAGGAGTAATGGTATGTGATCTGCCCCCTGCTACCGGTAGTATTCCCCTGCTGCCAATGCTGTGGGTGCTCTGCACCTCCGAGAAAATACATCTTTGTTTCCTAAACAGTGAATTTGGGATCAAATCCTGCCGTTTAACTACAGCAGGGCTGGAGACTAGGCCATGCAACTCAGTTCCATTCAGTGAGGTTTCATGGCTACGCACAGGAATTCTTCCCTACCTCAAAGGAGTATCTATTGATTAAAATCCATTATTTATTATGAAGCCTGCAGATATCATGGTGAGGAGGATCATGCAAATATAGGTACTTGTGTAACCCTTCTGCCAGGCCGGGTTAATAGCAGCAAGGGCCGGGTTCAGTACATAGGGGTCCCCTCTCAACAACACAAGGCAAAAACTGGCTCGAGCCCCCACCCAGTGACCTGGGAAAAATCCTAACACCCTCCCTGGGTGCCTCAAAGAGGCAATACTTCCCCTCTTGCAGCACAGATTGGTGTATCAGAAATTTTTATTAACAGGAGATAAATGACATCATCAAATTGGGAAAAAACACCACAACTAGGGTCATAAACCAACCCCTGAGCAAACTGCCACCCCAGCCGATTGGGCCGTGTCCCCTTCTTTAGGTTTGTGAGTCCAGTAGCCCAAAAATCACCCAAAGTCCCCAAAATGTCCCACAGCCCAAAAGTCTCTGGAGCCCAGCAATCCAAAAATCACCCAATAGTCCCAAAAGTCCAACAGCCCAAGAGTCTCTGTTCCTGGTCAGTGCAGAGTTCAAGAGTTAATCTGCAGAGTCTTACCTCTCAGCCTGGGTGGAAATGGAGGGTAGGGCAAGGGGCACCTTACGTGGTCCGAGGCCGACTGCGCCGCCTCTCCATGAGGTTCTGCTGCAGCTCTCACCGCAATCGGCTCTGCTCCGCTCTGCTGGCTGTCCCACGAACCGCTCTGCCTGTTGATCCGCTAGCTGCTCTGCTAGCCGACACACAGACAGCTCTGCCACGCCGGTCACTCTGCCTGCAGCACCAATGCCTCCGCTAGTTGACACACAGACAGCTCTGCCGCGCCGGTCACTCTGCCCGCAGCACCAACGCCTCCGCTACTCAACAGACAGCTCTGTTGCACCGGTCACTCTGCCCCCAGCACCAACGGCTCTGCTAGTTGACACACGGACAGCTCTGCCGCACCAGCCACTCTGCAGCACCAACAACTCCGCTAGCCGCCCTGCTAGCCAACACGCAGACTGCTCTGCTGCACCAGCCACTCTGCACTTTTTTCAGGCCCCCCTACTTAAGACAGTGCTCAGTGATTTCTTTAGTCCTTAGGCAATCTCAGCATACAGTAGGGGAGCCTTAGTGCAGGTGCACCAGTGAGCCCAAAACAATTTTCAGCTCAGCACCCTGAAACCAGGCTTCTAACAAAAGCAAAACTCAATTCTGACATTCCACAGTGGAGAAAAGCAGAGTGCAATAGGCCTACAAAACCCTCAGACAGCGCTATCACCAACAGGTATAGGTACTTATCCACCACCTCTCAATCTCACAGTGTTCTGAAACGCATGGCCCTTGCCCAGTGAGTGCTACCTAAATGACGGCAAGTCCCTCCATCATAACAAGGGCCAAGTACATGTCCATAGTCCTTCATTCACATAATCACAGTAACATCACTTTATCATTCCTGCCCCAATAACATAGAAACTGGGGCTCCCTCATCAGCCGAAGTGGCCATGTGGGCTGCTGTGGGCTCAGGCTAGGCGCAGTGGGTGTGTCTATGCAAATTGATCAGCCCCAAAGTTATTTTCCAAGACTCACTGCAATTCCCATAGTTCGCCACCAGATGTCAGAATATATCTCATTCCTGACACTGCTTACACTTGCATAGATGGTTAGTTAGATAGGAGAACAGGATTTAGTCCAGTGTTTTTGTGAACATATTTCTCCTTCTGTCTATGAATGTTTCCATGCATGGTTCCAACACAGACCCTAAAACGGTTCCAGGGTTCAGGTTGTGAAGAGTTGCTCGATCAGTGTGACTCCTTTTCCACCAAGGGAATGGATATGGACCTTTGAGTACCTTTGAATCAAAATGTTTATGGAAAGCCTAAAATAATTGCTCTGAGAGAGGTGTAAAATGTGCCTGTTTATCCCAATGAAACCTGATGATGCCAGTTTTCATGTCGAGGTTGTCCTATATTCAAAGAGCCAATAAAAGAATGAGGAAAACATCTTATTATGAAGCTCTGCAGAGTCTATTGGGATTGCTTTCTCCTTTTGGCATCCTGGGTGGGCAGGGTTTTGGTTGTGGCCAAGATTATGGACAATAAAGAAACGAGAGCCAGACATATGTGATACTTCCTTCAATTATTATTTTAATGTTGTCGTGCTGGAAGGTGTTAATGGATGCCATCAAGCATATCTTTAATACATAAATTATCCACAGACTTGGCTAAAGTAGATCGGCAGGCTAACCACCCTTTATTCAGGATAAATGGAAGAAGCAATCAATCTCCTTTGTGGAGTAAGATAGCTACTAAGCCATTGCCCAAGGCACTACAAGGCCAATCAGAAGCTGAGCTGCATGGGCTGAGGGGTCTCCATATAGTTGATTGCAAACAAGGGGTTAGGAGTTGAATGTAGTCTGCAGCTGAGTCTGTGTATGTGCGAGAAAGAAAGCAAGGAGAAAAAGAGAGTTGCAGTGGTGAATATGAGCCTAAGAGGAAAACAAGGGACAGAGCATCTTTTGATCACAGTATTTGCTGGAAAGGCAGACTTGGATTGCTGAGCAGGGACATTGATTCCTGTTGATTGTTTCTACTCTGTTCAGGGAAACAGGATGTTGTGTCCATTCTTTTTAAATAGACAGGATTGAACCAAAGAAAGACCTGACTCACATCCTCAATCTCTCCTTCAAACAGAAAGAACCAGGCAAGGCCTTGGATATTGGCAATGGCTCAGATCAAAAAGGGGCAACAGTATCATCGCCATATAAAACTTGAAAATAAAAGATTTCCCCAATGATGCCTCCATGCCTCCTATTTCCAGCATAAATGTGCTTCTTGCATCCAAAGAGAGAACAACTTCACTCTCTTTCCTCCCCTCCCAGGAATACTTGATTAAAGAAGGGAAATTAAGCCACGGGGCTGTCCAGATGATCGGAGACTTGATGAATGAGGATGCTGGATTCCACATGTCATTTCTTAACTCTCTCATGGAATTTGATATCTTCTCTCAGGAATACGGGTGAGAAACGAATGTACTTAAATTGCAAGGTCTTTGGAGTGTGGCTATATCTTTTCACTCTACATGTGTGTACTTTATCTAGGAAAATGGGGCCCTTGATTGTTGGCCTCTAGGGGTACATCTACAGTGGGCTGTCCATGTCAGTGAGTCTCCTAGGCCAGGCTGAGAGACTTTGGCTAGTGGGGATTTTACTGGCACTGTACAAATAGCTGTGTAGACAGAGCTCTGAAGTTGTGGCTTGGGTGCTGGAGCTCAGGATCTGTAGGCTCGGGAGAAGGGTGGGCTTGAGGGCCCGAGTTCCATCTCAAGCCGCAACCTCAAAACACTGTCTATACAGCTATTTCTACAGCGTTACTGTGAGCCCCCAAGTCTCTCAACCCGGG
Source organism: Dermatemys mawii (assembly GCA_007922305.1). Taxonomy (NCBI): domain Eukaryota; kingdom Metazoa; phylum Chordata; order Testudines; family Dermatemydidae; genus Dermatemys; species Dermatemys mawii. The sequence goes on from ML677373.1 coordinate 311,559, forward strand.
TTGGGAGTCTTGCTGCCGCCGGCAGTGTATATGTATCCTTTGTGTGACGGCAATGCGCGTAAATAAATAAGATTATCCTTCTCGCAGTGGAGAGGGGAAGAGACAGACACACTAGCTTAGCAATGTGAAACTCCTCTGGTGGAAGTTAGAATGTGCAGAGAGAAACCATTTCTATCACCAAAGGGGTTGTATTGTCAGCAGGATATTCCTGTTTTACTTAATCTGAGCCATAATTTTGACTCCCCCTGTGCAACTCAATGTGAATTCCCCAATATTGGTGGAAATTCACCTCTAGGCCCCAGGCCTGTGGGTCACTTAAACCCTTAAGCCCAAATTTGAGGGATTTCTCTGGGGCTCCTATTGACTTACGTGATTATGAATTGCAGCTATAATCTGCTCTTTCTGAAATGGTCTCACTCTGTGCTGTGTTCTGGCAGGACTTGGGGAGGGATTGTTTGCTCTAGTTGCCAGTATTTCACTTTCTCTTGAGATACAACGGATCAGTTGTTAAAACCTTGGCTTGGGTCTTAGGAGATCTGGATTCAGTATCCAGCTCTATGACAGATTTCATGTGTCACCTTGGGCATGTCACTTGCTTTCTCCTTACCTCTGCCCTCCCTTCTGTAAAATGGCAACAATAAACCTTTCTTAGCAGGGGCAATCCCTCCCCCCAGTAATCATCCAGGGCACAGAACTTCTCCAACCCTGGGGGCAGGGAAAAGTAAGCTCCTCCCAGAGCTGGCGTTCGGGGAGGAAGAGAAGAGAGAGTTCCTGCTTGGGCAGTAGGAAGACAGGGACAGGAGGCAGGAGAACGAGCTCCTCCTGGGGTCATGGTCGGGGGAGGCACAAAACCTGCCCCGCCAAAAGAGGTCAGATTTCGATTCCTGCTCACAGTCCTCATGGGCGACGCATGTAACAGGCAGGGGAAGGCAGTAACAACTGCCAAGTGCTGAGGGTGCCCTGGTACTCCAGGCTGGGGGAGGAGGAGATGGGAAGCTGTGCGTCGCCCATCACGCCACGGCTGAAGGAGGGCCTGCGCGCCTCCTACCTGCCTGGGGCATGGAGCTGTGCATTGTTTGGGGCTCCGAAGCAGGGGGAAGGAGCATGCACCTGCCAGGTGCTCTGGGGAGTGGGAGGCCACGCACTGCCCACCTGCCTGGGGCTGGGAGGTAGGGGGCTGGGCAGTGCCTGCCCACCCACCCAGTTCTCCGGAGTTGGAGGGGAGTGCACTTACACCCGGTGCTCTGGGGTTGGGGGGGTGCACACATGCCCAGTGCTCTGGGAGTGAGGAGCCTCATGGCTGCAGGGGATGGGGTGAGATCTGGGCTTGGGGGGAAAGGGAAAGGAGGGAGGAAGGACAGAATTGTGGGGCTGGGGACTAGCCTCCATGATGCCCTTGTTTCTTGGTCTGTCTTGTCTAGCTAGAGTGTAATCTCTTTGAGGCAGGATCTGTCTTAGACGCAGACCCTACCTCAAAGGGGCCCCACTTTATCGTTGTCCCTAAAACCAATCGTGATACTGCTGCTAATCTAATTCTTTCACCCGTCACTTCCTGTTTCTTTCAGTTTTGATAAAATCACAGGGGGATTTGACCAATTGCCCCAGGCCTTCTACCGGTCTATGCCGGAGTTGTCCAGCTGAACTGCACAGTAGAGCAGATACTATCCAATGATAACAAGGTCCGAGTGTTTTACCATGCACCCGACACACTCAGCCCCTCCTTAGTGACGTCCTCCTCACAGCTTCAGCAAAAGCCACAAGACATATCAAATTTATGCCACCACTTACCTCCAATAAGACCCATGCCTTGCGCTCCATTCACTATGACACCGCCACCAAGGTTGCTTTTGGCTGCACCCAAAAGTTCTGGGAGGAGGATGGGATTCGAGGTGGGCCGTCAGTCACAGATCATCCTTCCAGATTCATCTACTATCCCAACCACAGCTTCTCTAGTGGGGTAGGGGTGATTGTGGCTTCCTACACGTGGAACGACGATGCTGAATTCTTTCTTCCCCTGAGTGATGAGAAGTGCATCGACGTGGTGCTGGAGGACCTGGCAGAAATCCACAACCTACGTAAGGACCAACTCCAGTTCATCTGTGATAAACACGTGATACAGAGATGGAACCTGGACAAACATTCCATGGGAGAATTTGCCTCATTCACCCCCTACCAGTTTGTTGACTATTCTGGGCCTTTGTTTCAGAATGAAGGGAGGGTCCACTTTGCAGGAGAACACACAGCTCAGCCTCACGCCTGGATTGACACCGCTATGAAATCTGCTGCGAGAGCAGCAAAGAACATCCACGGGGATAGCTCTCAGTCTTGGGGGCAATATCAGCAAGAACAACCAGAGCAGGAGCAGGAAAGGGTTAACTGGGTCCAAAAAATTGAACTTTAATTGCATCATGGGTATTTAGAGAAGACCTTCATAGTACCTCCATAGGCCTTCATAGGATTGCCAGGTTACAGCTCCCCAGCCCTGCTCTGCTTCAGGTACCTTGCTTGCAGATAGCTAGCCCTTCTTCCTCTAGGGCTGGAGAGTCTTTCAGCTCCTGGCTCACAGCCCTTTTATAGGGCCACTGTGGCCTGACTGGGGTGTGGCCCCAACTGTGGCTGCTTCCTCAATCAGCCTGTCCCAGCCACAACCCTCTCCAGGGCTGCTTTTAACACCTGTTCTGCAGGAGTGTGGCAGCTGCTTCACTACAGTATGCATGTATCATTTATGTCTCTGAAGTTAGGAATATTGACTATATATCGACTGCAAAAGTGTTTGCATCTGGGGAACGCTCACCAAACAGTAGGCAATCAGCCTGAATGGGCCATTGAGGAGAACAATAGGACTTGGAAGATGCTAATCTCCCACTTTCCTGAGAAGCTTCATGGGATACTGCTTTGACACTGCAGGGTCATGTGATCATGTCATCTGGTACTGGACTGCTGGTATTTGGACTGCTGGTATTTTTCCACTAGTAGAAGGTGGGGATCAAACTGAGAAAAAAAGGATTCCTGCCATAAGTAAATCCTATTTAAGGCTGGGGAGTGAGTTAATCAGGATTCGTTTTTCACTGAATCACCGCCCAAGATGACTGCTAAAAACACCTAAGACTGAGCTGGGGAAGAACTGGACCAAGGCTAGAAGGTATCTGGCCTATGAAAGGAAGATCTGGAATTCTAAGCTGCAAGCAAAACCAATTTATTTTCAACAATCACTGCAACCTGATTAACCCAACATTTAGGGTAAGAAATTGCTACCTGTAGCCAGGTTCTTAAGTGTATTAAATTTAGTTTGCATCTTTGCTTTATTTGCTCAGTAATCTACTTTGATGCATTTGCTATCCCTTATAATCACTTAAAATCTATCCTTTCTAATTAATGAACTTGTTTTGTTTTCTTGTGCAATTCATAAAAGGGATGGACAAGGAGGCGAGGTGGGGGCTGTGCATATCTTCCTCCACATTGAGTGGGGGGAGCGAATTGCATCATCTTACGCTGTACACTCCAGAGGGGGTGTGCACTTGAGTACTGGGCAATTCCTGAGCTGAGTCTTCCCACACAGAGCTGATGTCAGTGTCTGTGTCTTTTCACAGTTCTGTATAGCCCTACGTGTGTGTGTGTGTGTGCGCGCGCACGCGCACTAGATGAGGCTTGAGCACCAGGACAGGATGAGGAAGCCCAGGATGCGGAAGCCCTAGCTGGTGGAACTGGTGAGCTCAGTGAGACCCGAGTACATCAGGTGACACTCTGGAGGAGGTGGCAATCCACACTTAAAGAGATACTGAAGGGAAAGGAAAACCAGTAACTGAACACATGCTAAGGTTCGGGGAGGAGTTGAAAGACACAATGGGCATTGAATAAACCAAACTGTCCAAGCAGAAGGCGTGGTATAACAAAAACACTTGGAAACGCCTGCCTGTGATAAAAGATTTGGTGTTAATTGTTAAATCGCATGATACAAAATTTGTTGCTAATGGTAAACCTTATAACAAAGAATTTGATACTGACGGTAAATCCTATGAAAAGGTGTAACATGCATGTTTTTTTGGAAAAGCCTTTGGACATGCTTGGAGTGGTATCTAGGAAGCCCTATAATGATACTGCTTCTCAGCAAATACTCAGCTTAACGTACAAACACCCTGTCCACTGCTCGCTCTCACCACTCGTTCCACTAATCCGCCAGTAGAGGAGCGACTCAGCAAGTAGCAGGGAGTGTGGGCTTTGGGAGAGGGAGTGGAGTGTGGGCGGAAAGAGAAGCAGTGTGGGCGGGGCCATAGGGGAAGAATAGGAGGGACCCTCATGACGGAGTGTAGGTGGGGCAGAGCCCAGGCATCCATAGGCCTTCATCAAAGATGACAGGTCAGCGGCTATTTGAGATCTGTACGGAGGATTCACGAGACATCCCTTTGCACATAAACAAAGTTTTCTGCAGGGTCCCCTTTGCCTAGTTGTACAGGAGAATGAGAAGCAGATGTCAACTGTACCTCTATTGGTTTTTTAACTACCTCTTCTAGCCTGATTAAAAAAGAGTAAATGAACAGATTTGTCTCTACAACATCAGAGCAAACTGCATACTTCCCAGAGGTTCCTTCCCCTGCATCAGGCTCGCTCGTGCTGGACTGTAGGAGCAGGCTTCAGGTGACCCATATATAGGGTCTCTAGATTAGGAATTCCCAGATTCTAGTTCATTGAGCCGAACCTCCATGGGACCAAGGTGCTTAAAGGTATGTTTGTGGTTACTTTGTTGCAGGATCAGGGCAGAGGATCTGACGAAATGCAATAGGAGAACGAGATGCACTGGGGCCTTGGAAGAGAGGCTGAGGGCTGTTTTCAGGAGTGTTTTCTATAGGTCTGCTGGGAAGCAGGTAACGGCTGCACTGCATTATCCATGACCACCCTACACCCAGCCCCATCTATCTCACTGCCTCCCACAGCCCACCTCTGTGACGTGATGGGGGATGGGTGCTGGGTAGAGTGAAGTTCTTCTGTCAAGGATTTCACTGGGGTATGAGCCTTGGTTTCTGATCTGTAAAATGGGGATAACAATCCTGAGCTCTGTCCTAAAGCACTTTGAGAGATGGCTAGTATTGCAGATGGCCTACAGATGCTGTGAGACAACTGTGAAATCGCTGCTGCCCTCTCCTGGATAGAGTCAGAACTGCCCACTTGTGTGCTACAACCCATTCCCAGCAATTCCTCACCTCCAGAGTCTGGGCTATTGGAGCAGGTAGGTCAGTGGTTGAAACTTGCCTCCATTAAATTCTGAACAGCTATGGCAGTGGCAATCACAAAGACTTTGCTGGCTGGGGGCGGGACATACCATGAGTAGGCATAACTCTCAGCACCTGCTGACTGGTGGGGGGGGGGATTATTTAAGAAGATGATTGAACTAGGGAAGAGGGCTTGTCACCATGGTCCTGTGGACCTTCTGTTTTTCCCCAGCAAAGGAACTGGATCATCAGCAGAGATCCACTCAGGGACCTTCAGACCCAGTGACGAGGCCCTTCACTACCTGGGCTATAGGAGCAGCTCACTCCACTGTGCAGTCGTAGTAGGCTGTTGTAGTTATGGTGGCTACATAAGGAGTGTTTGAGAGAAGAATATGGTGGCTGACTCAAGGAGTGTTTGAGAGAAGGTTTGCAAAACCATCCGGAGATTTGGTGCTGAGTGAGGTGATTGTCTCCTGATATTTGGTTTTCTGAGAGCCGCAGCTTCTGGATAAACGTGGTTACAAGAGGATCCTGGTTATCGTTTTGAAAAGGAAATGTCTGGCTTTCATGGATATGGAGATAGCCTGACAACATGACCCGGGTCTGGCCTCAAGGCTCAGAAACCAGAAGGAAAAGAAAAAGAACCCACAGGTGTCAAGGGTGACAAATTCTTTCTAGAAGTGTGGGGGGAACTTAGGGCCCCATCCCCCCTATGTGCCACAACCCCTTCCTAGCAATTCCTTACCTCCAGTATCTGGGCTACTGGAACGGGCAGGACTGGGGTTGAAACTTCCCTCCATAAATTCTGCTCAAGAGCAGCCCATGTCCAGCCCCCTGGACTCCCAGCCAGGGCAGGTGGAGAATCCTCAGCTCCCCACAGCTGCCCACACGGCTCTTACTTCCAGCCTGACTTGGGGGCGGAGTCTCAGGGGCCAAAGAGTCACAGCTGTTTTATGGTAAGAGCAACCCGGGCAGCTGTGGGGAACCATGCACCCTTCACCTGCCCTGGACAGGGAGCCCAAGGGGGTGGGGACATGGGTCAGGTGCTGCTCTCAGGCCCTCCCACCCTGGGCAGGTGGAGGGTCCACATCTTCCCATAGCTGATGGAGCTCCCCAGGCCACTCTTACCTGGGCGGGGCTCCAGCTTCTGGCCAGGCTAGGGGGTGGGGCATTGGGGAAAAGGAGAGAGACAAGGGGCCAGGCCAGTGATGAAAAGTGAGGGGCCTTGACCGCTTGGCCCATCCTGCTCCGGCACCCCTGACAGGTGTAGTCCATAGATCTAGCTTAGCCTTCATCATATTCAGGTGTAATACAAGGACCCTACAGATCTGTACCTTGTAAATCATTAGCTTAAGCAAGTTAGCATAAGTGTAGTCAAGTATAGTAGCCCACGAACTTTGGTATAGCTAAATGGTCTGACAGTTATCCTCAGATTTTGGGGAACTCAGACTAGCTTGCTCAGTGGCAGGGGTTGGAACTTAACGGTGAAGGACAATGGGACAATCAGTGAGATATCTTAAGTGCCTATACACAAATGAAAGAAGCCTGGAAAACAAGCAGGGAGAACTGGAAATCCTGGCACAGTCAAGGATTTATGATATGATTGGAATAACAGAGACTTGGTGGGATAACTCACATGACTGGAGTACTCTCATGGATGAATATAAACTGTTCAGGAAGGAGAGGCAGGGCAGAAAAGGTTGGGGAGTTGCATTGTATGTAAGAGAACAATATGACTGCTTAGAGCTCTAGTTTGAAACTGAAGAAAAACCTGGGAGTCTCTGGATTACTTTAGAAGTGTGAGCAATAAGGGTGATGTTGTGGTGTGAGTCTGCTACAGACCATCAGACCAGAGGAATGAGATGGATGAGACTTTCTTCCAGCAACTAAGAGAACTTATTAGATTGCAAGTCGTGGTTCTCATAGGAGACTTCAATCACCCTGATATCTGCTGGGAGAGCAATACAGCAGTGCACAGACAATCCAGTACGTTTTTGGAAAGTGTAGGGGACAATTTCCTGGTGCAAGTGTTGGAGGAACCAACTAGGGGCAGAGCTCTTCTTGAGCTGCTGCTCACAAACTGGGAAGAATTAGTTGGGAAAGCAAAAATTGATGGGAATCTGGGAGGCAGTGACCATGAGATGGTCGAATTCAAGATCCTGACATAGGGAAGAAAGGAGAGTCGCAGAATACAGAACCTGGATTTCAGAAAAGCAGACTTTGACTCCCTCAGGGAACTGATGGGCAGGATTCCCTGGGAGAATAACATGAAGGGGAAAGGAGTCCAGGAGAGCTAGCTCTATTTTAAAGAATCCTTATTGAGGTTGCAGGAACAAACCATCCTGATGTGTAGAAAGAATAGTAAATATGGCAGGCGACCAGCTTGACTTAACAGTGAAATCCTTGCTGATCCTAAACTCAAAAGGGAAGCTTACAAGAAGTGGAAGATTGGACAAATGACTAGGGAAGAATATAAAAATATTTCTCAGGTATGCAGGAGTGAAATCAGGAAGGCTAAATCACACTTGGAGTTGCAGCTAGCAAGGGATGTTAAATGTAACAAGAAGGGTTTCTTCAGGTATGTTAGCAACAAGAAGAAATTCAAGGAAAGTGTGGGCCCCTTACTGAATGAGGCAGGCAATCTAGTGACAGAGGATGTGGAAAAAGCAAATGTACTCAATGCTTTTTTTGCCTCTGTCTTCACGAAAAAGGTCAGCTCCCAGACTGCTGCACTGGGCAGCACAGCATGGGGTGGAGGTGACCAGCCCTCTGTGCAGAAAGATGTAGTTCAGGATTATTTAGAAAAGCTGGACAAGTACAAGTCCATGGGGGCCGGATGTGCTGCATCCGAGGGTGCTAAAGGATTTGGCGGATGTGATTGCACAGCCATTGGCCATTGGCCATTGAAAACTCCTGGCGATCAAGGGAGGTCCCGGATGACTGGAAAAAGGCTAATGTAGTGCTCATCTTTAAAAAAGGGAAGAAGAAGGATCCAGGGAACTACAGGCCAGTCAGCCTCACCTCAGTTCCTGGAAAAATCATGGAGCAGGTCCTCAAGGAATCATTTCTGAAGCACTTAGAGGAGAGGAAAGTGATCAGGAACAGTCAGCATGGATTTACCAAGGGCAAATCATGCCTGACTAACCTAATTGCCTTCTATGATGAGATAACCGGCTCTGTAGATGAGGGGAAAGCAGTGGATGTGTTATTCCTTGACTTTAGCAAAGCTTATGATACGGCCTCCCACAGTATTCTTGCCAGCAAGTTAAAGACGTATGGCTGGATGAATGGACCATAAGGTGGATAGAAAGCTGGGTGGATCATCGGGCTCAATGGGTAGTGATCAATGGCTCCATGTCTAGTTGGCAGCCAGTATCAAGCGGAGTGCCCCAAGGGCCAGTTTTGTTCAATATCTTTATCAATAATTCTGGAGGATGGCGTGGATTGCACCCTCAGCAAGTTTTCAGATGACACTGAACTGGGAGGAGTGGTAGATACACTGGAGGGTAGCGATAGGATACCGAGTGACCTAGACAAATTAGAGGATTGGGGCAAAAGAAATCAGATGAGGTTCAACAAGCACATGTGCAGAGTCCTGCACTTAGGATGGAAGAATCCCATGCACTGCTACAGACTAGGGACCAAATGGCCAGGCAGTAGTTCTGCAGAAAAGGACCTAGAGGTTACAGTGGACGAGAAGCTGGACATGAGTCAACAGTGTGCACTTGTTACCAAGAAGGATAATGGCATTTTGCACTATATTTAGGAGCATTGCCAGCAGATCGAGGGACGTGATCATTCCCCTCTATTTGACATTGGTGAGGCCTTAACTGGAGTACTGTGTCCAGTTTTGGGGCCCACACTTCAAGAAAGATGTTGAAAAATTGGAAAGCATCCAGAGAAGGGCAACAAAAATGATTAGGGGGCTGGAGCACATGACTTATAAGGAGAGGCTTAAGAAACTGGGATTGTTTAGTCTACAGAAGAGAAGACTGAGGGGAGATTTGATAGCTGCTTTCAACTACCTGAAAGAGGGTTCCAAAGAGGATGAATCTAGATTGTTTTCAGTGGTACTTGATGACAGAACAATGAGTAATGGTCTCAAGTCGCAGTGAGGAAGGTTTAGGTTGGATATTAGGAAAAACTGTTTCACTAGGAGGGTGGTGAAACACTGGAATGGGTTACCTAGGGAGCTGGTAGAATCTCCTTCCTTAGAGCTTTTTAAGGTCTGGCTTGACAAAGCCCTGGCTGGGATGATTTAGTTGGGGTTGGTCCTGCTTTGAGCAGGGGGTTGGACTAGATGACCTCCTGAGGTCCCTTCCAACCCTGATATTCTATGAATCTATGATTCTCTGAATGGCAGGAACATGGAAGTAATAACTGCAAACTAGCGTAAGCAAGAAGTGATGGGTATGATAATGAGTTAAAATGGCATTAGCATGTTAACCTATAGGAAAAGAACACCTCAATATTATGTGGGTGAGGAAGTTAGATCTGGGCCCAGAAAGCTCATCATTAGCATGAATATTCATGGTGTTGCACAGGCCCTATAACAGGGTAAACCACCAGGTGTTGTTGGTTTTGTTTTTAGCTTAGCTTGGCTTCTTCTATCATTTAACCCTTCAGCTCTACCATCAATCTAGAGTAGGGGTGGGCAAACTACGGCCAACGGGCCACATCCAGACTATGGTCTAATTTTGTCTGGCCCCCCAAGCTCCCAGCTGGGGAGAGTAGCTCCTCTCCCTATTCTCCCCCCACTCCAGTGCACCATGCAAGCAATGCTCTGGGGGGCGGTGCTGCACGACAGCGTGTCTGGCTCTGGGCCAGACATGCTGTGCACTCCATTGGACCAGCATGGCAGTGTGTCTGGGCTGCATGGTAAGAGGGCTGGGGCCAGAGGTGGGAGATTGGAGAAGGGCCAGAGGGTTTCATGGGCGGTCAGGGTGTAGGGATGTGGCTAGAGATTGGGGCAGTCAAGGGACAGGGAGTAGGGGGGTTGGATAGGGGGTGTAGTCCTGAGGGGTGATTAGGGGCAGGGGGAGTCTCTGGAGGGGGCTGTCAGGGGACAAGGAACAGGGGGGCTTAGATAGGGGGTGGGATCTTGGTTGGGGTGGTTAGGGGCTGGGGTCTCTGGAGAAAATAGTCAGGAGACAAGGAGTGGGGGAGGTGGATAGGTCGATGAATCTGAGGTGGAGAGTTAGGGGGCGGGAAGTGGGAAGGGGTTGGATGGGGGCAGGGACAGTCTGTTTGGGGAGGCACCGCCTTCCCTACCCATCTCTCCATACAATTTTGAACCCCGATGTGGCCCTCAGGCCAAAAAGTTTGTCCACCCCTGATCTAGAGGCTCAAGGAACCTGGATCATTGGCTTCATTCTGCATGTCAGAGGTGGGGCTGGTCCTTTGTCTCTTACCACCAATTCTTCAAGAAAGGGTGTAAGAAGGCAGATTTAAGTGCTTGTGCCAAGAATGATACCACAGATATCTCCAGTACTGTGTTATTCCTATCTGTTTCTGTGGCTTGGAGCTTCCCAGCTTTGTTCATTATTTGAATAAAGATCTCTAAGGGTATAGTTACACTATGAAATTAGGTCGATGTTATAGAAGTTGATGTTTAGAAAGCAATTTTATACAGTCGATTGTGTATGGCCCCACTAAAAGCGCAGTAGATCGGCTACTGTGGCTAGCATCGACTCATGGAGTGGTGCACTGTGGGTAGCTGTACCACAGTCTCCGCTGCCCATTGGAATTCTAGGTTAAGCTCTCAATGCCTGATGGGGCAAAAAAAATTGTCACGGATGGTTTTGGGTACATGTCATCAGTCTCTCCTCCCTCCCTTCTGGGAAGCAAGAGAAGAAAATCATTTCCTGCCTTTTTTCCTGGGTCACCTGTGCAGACGCCATAGCACAGCCAGCATGGAGCCCGCTCAGCTCAGTGCTGCTGTTGTGAGCATTGTAAACATCTTGCTCATTGTCCTGCAGTATGTGCAGAACTTAGCTAGGAGAGGCGAGCATGAGGACAATTGTGAGGAGGACATGGACATAGATGTTCCTGAAAGCATGGGTTGTTACACTGGAATGCCGATTCTGGGCCCAGCAAACAAGCACAGACTGGTGGGACCGCACAGTGTTGCAGGTATAGAATGATTCCCAGTGGCCACGAAACTTTCTTATGTGAAGGCCATTTTCATGGAACTTTGTGAGTTGCTTTACTCTGCCCTGAAGCATAGGAATACCAAGATGAGAGCTGCCCTGACAGTTGAGAAACCAGCGCTACCCGTCAGTCAAGAATCAATTCAGAGTTGGCAAATCTACAGTGGGGGCTGCTGTGATCCAAGTAGCCAACGCAATCAGTGGCCTTCTACTAACAAGGGTAGTGATTTTGGTAAATGTGTGGGTTATTGTGGATGACTTTGCTGCAATGGGGTTCCCTAAATGTGGTGGGGCGATAGACAGAACGCATATCCCTATCTTGGCACCAGACCACCTTGCCAACCAGTACATAAACTGCAAGAGATACTTCTCAATGGTGCTGCAAGCACTGGTGATCACAAGGGATGTTTCACTGACATTAGTGTGGGATGGCCGGGAAAGGTGCATGATGCTCGCATCTTTAGGAACTCGAGGCTGTTTGAACAGTTGTAGGAAGGGACTTATTTTCCAGACCAGAAAATTACCATTGGGGATGTTGAAATGCCAATAGTTATCCTTGGAGACCCAGCCTAACCCTTGCTCTCATGGCTCATGAAGCCATACACAGGCAGCTTTGACCGTAGAAAGGAGCAGTTCAACTACAAGCTGAGCAAGTGCAGAATGGTGGTAGAATGTGCATTTGGACATTTCAAAGCTCACTGGCGCTATCTGCTGACTAGGTTAGACCTCAGCGCAGCCAATATTCCCATTGTTATTGCTGTTTGCTGTGTGCTCCATAATATCTGTGAGAGTAAGAGGGAGACATTTATGTTGGGATAGGAGGTTGAGGCAAATCACCTGGCAGCCAATTTTGAACAACCAGACACCAGGGCGATTAGAAGAGCACAGCTAGGGGCACCGCACATCAGAGGGGCTTTGAAAAACAGTTTCATGACTGGCCAGGCTACAGTGTGACAATTGTGTGTGTTTCTCCTTGATGCAAACCCACCCTGTTTGTTGATTTTAATTCTCTGTAAGCCAACCACCGTTCCCCTTTGGATTACAGCTGGCAAAGGAAATAAAGTCCCTATTGTTCTGAACTCATGCATTCTTTATTTATTTATTTTTAAAAGGGAGATCACTGACAAAGTAGCCTCGGTGGGGTAGGGTAGGAGGGAAGGACAAGGCCACATTGCTTATTGTAGCCACACTACAAATCAAAGCTGTTTGAATGATAGCCTTCTGTTGCTTGGGCCATCCTTTGTAGTTGAGTGGCTGGGTGCCCAGAGCTTCCCACCCCATGATCTTGGGCATCTGGGTGAGGCAGATATGGAACATGGCGAAGAAGGCAGGCAGTTATACAGGGGCTGCAGCGGCAGTCTGTGATCTTGTTGCCTTTCCTGCAGCTCCACCAGATTCCTGATCATGTTGATTTACTCTCCCCTTAGACTCAGCATTGCCTCCTGCATGTTCTGATCACGCTCACTGTATCCAATGGTGTAGCAGAGGTCCAGGAAAGAGAGGTCGCTGAGGAAGAAATACATGGGCATGTGGAGATGGGGGTCTAGCCATGAGAGCACAATGATGGTGGTGTTTCCAAGCAAGGTCATGATGTAGCAGATTAAGATGAGCACAAAGAGCAGCAGCTCCAACTTTGGCTGGTCAGACACCCCTAGCAGGATGAATTCTCCCAAGGAGCTTTGGTTTCCATCTTTCCATGCCCCTTTGCCATTCATCACCTGTAGGGGCCAGAAAGAATAAGGGTGAAAAATAACCTGCAGCAAGGAGTCTTGTGATAATAGGTGTTAGCATTGGATTTGGCAGTGGATATTTTTGGAATGCTAACCCTGAATCCTAGAAGACAGGTAAGTGTTAAGTGAATGGGTTTGGGAAAGACTGGAAGACTGGAATGTAGGGTCTGTGAGTATTGGTGGGAATCGTGGGATCCATGAAGGCACTGGTAGGAAATGTGGGATCCACCACAAGTTTTTTGGGGGGGAGGGGCTATGTGATAATTACTTATTTAGCTGTTTAAAACAATTAATGTTTAGGTATGTTCCAAAGAGCACAGAACCAGGATGGTCCTGGGAGATGAGGATTTGGGGAATCAGGTAAACGTGAAGAAAGCTGACTTGGAAGATTTTTTGATGATGGATTGTTGCCAATCTGTTAGCATTCATCAAGAATAACAGTTTTGGTTTGGTATCCAATAATCCAAAGTGGTGTGTGGGAGATGAGTGACCATGAGTTAGAGGAGAGAGAGGTTTGGTGATAGGCTGGACTGATGGGTTTGTGGGTACTGATGGCAGAAGTGGGATCCACGATACGCCTGGTGAGAGTAGCGAGATAGCGGACGCGTCTTTTGGAGCCTATGTGAGAAACATCTGTTCAGAAGAGTGTGTGATTCAAGATGCCAAAAGTCTAAATAATGGCATGGTAGCTATGAATAAGGGTGGTAGACAGAGCTGCTAGTTCATGGGTAAGCCACACACACATTGGATTCAGATGGGACTGGGATGATGGATATGGAACAATTTATGTTAACTGTATGAATACATAAGGTTCTTTGGGGGGTTTTTTGGTCACCATGAATCCTGAATGGTTGGGGAGAGGGAACATTCAGGGCCTAGGTACATAGAGAGAGAATAGATTTGGAGAGGTTGAAATAGTGGGTTTGTGAGCATGGGGTCCACAGCAGGGGTTCACAAGAAGCAAAGATCAGCAAAAAACAATGAAGATTTAAGTGTATGCCAAAGCTGCATGAAAGTTGCCCACCATGAATCCTGCAAGAGCAAGCTAGCTGGGGAGATAGGGGGTAGGTACATCAGGATAAGATGGATTTAGGAGAGGCTAGGTTAGTGTATTTGGGATAACTGGTATGAGTGTGGACTCTGTAAGGGCTGACATGTGGTTAAAACCAGCAAAACAGCCAGAATGCAGATCAAATAATCTGGAGAGGATTTTGTAGCTGAGGAATGACACTGATGCAAATTAGAGAGGCAAGGGGTGAGGTAATATCTGTTACTGGACCAACTTCTGTGAGTTAGAGGGACAACAACACTGAGTACAATGACTAAACGTATTAAACTTTGCCACAACATGAAGAAAGAAGAAGTAAAGCTTAACAGCAGCTTTGTCTCTCTCACCAACAGAAGCTGACCCAATACAAGATATTTCCTCACTCACCTCATTCATAACATTGCTAGACACTAAAAATTACAGACTGAAGAGAGACACTGGATTTAAGGCTTATTACAACAATCTGTAACCCACTAATCCTCACCCCCAGTTGCTCTCACACCCAGACATCCTTTCCCCACCATAATGGGAGTGGTGTTATCTGGCCACATCACCTTGAATGGTCCCTTAATACAGTGGTTTTCAAAGTGAGGTGCCCGCACCCCAGTGTGTGCACGAGACCACCCCCAGAGGTGTGCTAGACCCCGGCGCCGCCACCAATCCCACCCAGAAGACCGCCGAATTCATGGTCTATTTTTGTCCCACAGAAATTCCTCCGAAAGAAAGCGGAAGCTTTCTATTCGGTGTCATTTTGGCAGACATACCTGGGGGCCGCAATTGGAGGCGGAAGTGGAAAAAGGGGCAGCCAAGCAAAAACTTTGAAGAGCTGTGCCTTAATATATGTGTTAACTGTTTCTTGGGCCAGATACTCCTGGAATCCTCAAGAGGAGAGGCAATTCTTGATTTAGTCCACAGTGGAGCACAGCATCTAGCCCCAGAGGTGAATATAGATGAACCGCGAGGTAAAAGTGACCATAACAGAATAAAATTTAACATCCCTCTAAGCAGGAAAACACCACAGAAGTCCATGATGGTAGCTTTTAACTTCATAAAGGTAAACAGATAAAAATGAGGAGTTTATTTGATCAGGAATAAAAAGGTAGAGTGCCAAAAGTGAAGTCCCTGCATACTGTATGGAGGTTTTGGAAGAAATTGATAAATTAAACAGTAATAAGTCACCAGAACCAGGTGGTATTCACCAGGAGTTCTGAAGGATGTCAAATGTGAAATTTCACAACTACTAACTGTGGTATGCAACCTATAATTTAAATCAGCTTCTGTACCAAATGACTGGAGGATAGCTAATCTGATGCCAATTACTAAAAAAGGCTCCAGAGGTGATCCTGGCAATTACAGGCCTGTAAGCCTAACTTCAGTACTGGGCAAATTGGTTGAAACTATAATAAAGAACAGACATGTTGATGAACATGATTTCTTGGGGGAAGAGTTGACATCATTTTTGTAAAGGGAAATGATGTCTCACCAATCCACTAGAACTCTTTGAGAGGGGTCAACAAGCATGTGGACCAGGATATTCCAGTGGATATAGGAAAGCCTTTGACAAGGTCCCTCACCAAAGACTCTTAAGTAAGCAGTCATGGGATAAAAGGGAAGGCCTTCTCATGGATCAATAACTGGTTAAAAGGCAGGAAACAAAGGTTAGGAATAAATGGTCAATTTTCAGAATGAAGAGAGGTAAGTAGTGGTGTCCTCCAGGGATCTGTATGGGACCAGTGCTGTTCAACATATTCATAAATGATCTGGAACAAGGAGTAAACAGTGAGGTGGCAAAATTTGCAGATGCTACAAAACTACTCAAGAGAGTTAACTCCAAAGCAGACTGAGAAGAGTTACAAAGTGATCTCACAAACCCGGGTGATTGGGCAATAAAACGGGAGATGAAATTCAATGTTCATAATGAACAGTAATGCACATTGGAAAACATAATCCCAACTATACATGTAAAATGTAAATGAGCTGTTACCGCTCAAGAAAAAGATCTTGGACTGATTGTGGATAGTTCTCTGAAAACATCCACTTAATGTGCAGCGGCAGTCAAAAAGCACACAGAACGTTGGAAATCATCAAGAAAGGGATAGATAATAAGAGAAAATATCATATTGTCTCTATATAAATACATGATATTTCCATATCTTGAATATTGCATGCAGATTTTGTCACCCTACCTGATAAAGAGGTATCTTGGAATTGGAAAAGGTATAGAAAATGGTAACAAAAATAATTAGGCATATGGAACAGTTTCCATCTGAGGAGAGATTAAAAAGACTGGGACTTTTCACCTTGGAAAAGAGACAACCAATGGGGGATATGACACAGGTCTATAAAATCATGACTGGTGTGGAGAAAGTAGATAAGGAAGTGTTATTTACTCCTTCACCCTAACACAAGGACTAGGGGTCATCAAATTAAATGAATAGGTATCATATTTAAAACAAATAATTGGAAGTATTTCTTCACACAAGGCATAGTCAACCTATGAAACTCTTTGCCAGGGGATGTTATTAAGGCTAAGACTATAACACCATTGAAAAAGAATTAGATAAATTCATGGAGGATAGGTCCATCAATGGCTATTACCCAGTATGTGCAGGGATGGTGTACCTACCTTCTGTTTGCCAAAATGTGGGAATGGGCAACAGGATGGATCATTTGATGATTACATGTTCTGTTCATTCCCTCTGAAGCACCTGGCATTGGCCACTGTTGGAAGGTATGTCCTCCCACAGTATTCTTGCCAGCAAGTTAAAGAGGTATGGGCTGGATGAATGGACCATAAGGTGGATAGAAAGCTGGCTAAATCATTGGGCTCAACTTCTAGTGATCAATGGCTCCATGTCTAGCTGGCAGCCAGTGTAAAGCAGAGTGCCCCAAGGGTTGATCCTGGGGCCGGTTTTGTTCAATATCTTCATTAATGATCTGGAGGGTGGCGTGGACTGCACCCTCAGCAAGTTTGAAGATGACACTAAACTGGGAGGAGTGGTAGATACACTGGAGAGCAGCAATAGGATACAGAGTGACCTAGACAAATTAGCAGACTGGGCCAAAAGAAATCTGATGAGGTTCAATAAGGACAAGTGCAGGATTCTGCACTTAGGACGGAAGAATCCCATGCACTGCTACTAGGGACAGAATGGCTAGGCAGCAGTTCTGCAGAAGAGGACCTAAGAGTTACAGTGGATGAGAAGCTGGATATGAGTCAACAGTGTGCCTTTTTTGCCAAGAACACTAATTTTGGGCTGTATAAGTAGGGACATTGCCAGCAGATTGAGGGACGTGATCATTCCCCTCTATTCAGCATTGGTAAGGCCTCATCTGGAGTACTGTGTACAGTTTTGGGCCCCATACTACAAGAAGGATTTGGAAAAACTGGAAAGAGTCCAGTGGAACTGAAACAGAAATGATATGGGGGCTGGACCACATGACTTATGAAGAGAGGCTGATGGAACTGGGATTGTTTAGTCTGCAGAAGAGAAGAATGAGGGGAGATTTGACAGCTGCTTTCAACTACTTGAAAGAGGGTTCTAAAGAGGATGGATCTAGAGTGTTCTCAGTGGTCAGTTGGACCCTGAGCATTTTGGCAAGACCCAGCAGCCAGACACAAGGGAAAGACTTCTCTGTATTAACTCAAAGACCTTTCCACCTAGTGTCCCACTGCCAGCCATTGGGGATATTTGCTACTGGCAGTGGATGATTGGCTACATGCCATTGTAGGCCGTCTCATCATACCATCCCCTCCATAAATTTAACGAGCTCACTCTAGATGCCAGTTAGGTTTTTTGCCCCCACTGCTCCCCTTGGGAGGCTGTTCCAGAACTTCACTCCTCTGATGGTTAGAAACCTTTATGTAATTTTAAGCCTAAACTTGTTGATGGCCAGTTTATAGACATTTATTCTTGGGTTCACATTGGCTTAATTTAAATAACTCCTCTCCCTCCCTGGTATTTCTCTCTGTGTTGTATTTATAGACAGCATTCCTATGTCCTTTCAGCCTTGATTAGGCTAAAAAAGCCAAGCTCTCTGAGCTTCCTCTCATAAGGACCAGCAGAAACCAGTGAGGTGGGGGAGGATTCCTGTGACTCTGTAACACAGGGAAGCAGCCTGCTTCCAAGAATGGGAGGGGTTCAGTCTAGCTCCCAGAAGGAAACATGCCCTCAGAGTCAGGATCAGGAGAAGTGCTGTCAGTGATTAAGGAAACTATCCCAGTTGTTAGCTGACAGAGCTTTGCAGATGAATGAGAGACAGAACCCTTCCTCGGGAGCAAAGAGGAATGTGTCTTAAGAGGTGGCCCAGAGGAGGAAACTGGAGAAGGCATAGTGACGGTACAGGAATGTCTCCTTACTAGTCACTTGAGGCACGATGCCTACTTACTGGGAGGATGGCTGGGTCAGCATCTGTGCATCCAGGCACTCAGCCTGTGACCCAGCTTTTTGAAGGAACTGTGTAACTGATCTCCTGCAGGGGAGTAGTCGCACAACTGACTTCTCAGGGAGAGAGAAATGGGTGGCAGAGGGTACCCCAATCCAGGTTCCAATTTTTTAGGATGCAATTTCTGATAAGGTTTTGGAAGGTAACTGTGTCTCTTTAAATCAAGATGCAGTTCCAATGCCTGTGATAACAGAGGAGTTAGGACCAGAAAATTGCCAGGTGGTAGTTTGCCAGAATACAAATGACCCAACTAAGAGAGAAAGGGATGTTTTCCTCCAGACTGGTGATATACAGAGAGCAGTTATGGGAAAGCTGCTGGGAAAAGGTGAATCTGATCAAAGGGAAACACACCTATCCCAGAGAGCACAGATCACAACCCTCTAGGGGGCAGGGAAGGACTCAGTGCTGGGAGGGAGAAACACAGAGTAACCCCAAAAGAGGAGCTCTATTTTCTACATATGTATAGTCCTGGGGTTGGGAGAGCACTCCCCAAAGGGCAAGATAATGTGCAGGATTTCCATGGACCTTTATCTTGCCAGACCCTGAGATATCAAAGTGCCAGAAACATGATTAAATTAAGAGCCCACATAGAAGGGAAGTCTAGAGGGAACGAAAAGACAATGACTGATTTCATGGGAGAGGGTCAAAGGACACCAAGGGTAATGAACAAACTAACCTCAAACTAGAATATTGGAACTAGGGTGTGGTATCATAAAGATACTTGTAAACGCACATCTGTGATGAAAATTTAAGTATTAATGTTAAATTTTGGGGATAAGAATTTTGACATGGATGTTGAACCTTACGATAATGCTACTTTTCAGTTAATACCTGAAACAGGTTTAATGGTTATCACAGCAGAGAAACCAGAAAAAACCTGTTTTGCTGAGTGTGAATGGGGAAACCAAGGCACCTTGCCTCATGGCCATAATGGCTGGATGCCAAAAGAACCATAACAACAAATTGCCTTTGAGATAATCAGTGACTAATCCTCTTGCAGTAAGCTAAGAGGGGAGGTGTGACATTTTATACCTTGGGGGAGTGTACTGTAGCCCCCATATTCCTCATTTTTATATAATCGTGATCTTACATATAGAGCATGCCATGTAAGGTATCAGGAGAAAGCTTATGATCTGCTGAAAGTCATTTCTCTATCCATATATGTGTACCATTAATGCATTTGAAGTTTTGAGAATGGTGTAGTATGGTTGTCACTAAAACATGTATAAATTGGGAGAATCAGCCAGATATTAGCTCCCCAGAGACAACTGCAGGGAAAGTGACCAACGCCCAGGCAGGGTCTCATAGAATCATAGAATCATAGAATATCAGGGTTCCTGACTGTTCCTGATCACTTTCCTCTCCTCTAAGTGCTTCAGAATTGATTCCTTGAGCATCTGCTCCATGATTTTTCCAGGGACTGAGGTGAGGCTGACTGGCCTGTAGTTCCTCCTTCTTCCCTTTTTTGAAATGGGCACTACATTAGCCTTTTTCCAGTCATCCGGGACCTCCCTCAATCACCATGAGTTTTCAATGGCCAATAGTCAATGGCTCTGCAATCACATCCGCAAACTCCTTTGGCACCCTCGGATGCAGCACATCTGGTCCCATGGACTTGTACTTGTCCAGCTTTTCTAACTAATCCTGAACCACACCTTTCTGCACAGAGGGCTGGTCACCTCCTCCCCATGCTGTGCTGCCCAGTGCAGCAGTCTGGGAGCTGACCTTCTTCGTGAAGACAGAGGCAAAAAAAGCATTGAGTACATTTGCTTTTTCCACATCCTCTGTCACTAGATTGCCTCCCTCATTCAGTAAGGGGCCCACACTTTCCTTGAATTTCTTCTTGTTGCTAACATACCTGAAGAAACCCTTCTTGTTACATTTAACATCCCTTGCTAGCTGCAACTCCAAGTGTGATTTAGCCTTCCTGATTTCACTCCTGCATGCCTGAGAAATATTTTTATATTCTTCCCTAGTCATTTGTCCAATCTTCCACTTCTTGTAAGCTTCCCTTTTGAGTTTAGGATCAGCAAGGATTTCACTGTTAAGTCAAGCTGGTCGCCTGCCATATTTACTATTCTTTCTACACATCAGGATGGTTTGCTCCTGCAACCTCAATAAGGATTCTTTAAAATAGAGCCAGTTCTCCTGGACTCTTTTCCCCTTTATGTTATTCTCCCAGGGGATCCTGCCCATCAGTTCCCTGAGGGAGTCAAAGTCTGCTTTTCTGAAGTCCAGGGTCCGTATTCTGCGACTCTCCTTTCTTCCCTGTGTCAGGATCTTGAATTCAACCATCTCATGGTCACTGCCTCCCAGATTCCCATCCACTTTTGCTTCCTCTACTAATTCTTCACAGTTTGTGAGCAGCAAGTCAAGAAAAGCTCTGCCCCTAGTTGGTTCCTCCAACACTTGCACCAGGAAACTGTCCCCTACACTTTCCAAAAACGTACTGGATTGTCTGTGCACCGCTGTATTGCTCTCCCAGCAGATATCAGGGTGATTGAAGTCTCCCATGAGAACCATGACTTGTAATCTCGTAACTTCACTTAGTTGCTGGAAGAAAGCCTCATCCATCTCCTCCCCCTGGTCTGGTGGTCTATAGGAGACTCACACCACAACATCACCTTTGTTGCTCACACTTCTAAACTTAATCCAAAGACTCTCAGGTTTTTCTTCAGTTTCATACCGGAGCTCTGAGCAGTCATATTGTTCTCTTACATACAGTGCAACTCCCCCACCCTTTCTGCCCTGTCTATCCTTCCTGAACAGTTTATATCCATCCATGACAAAACTCCAGTCATGTGAGTTATCCCACCGAGTCTGTATTATTCCAATCACATCATAGTTCCTTGACTGTGCCAGGACTTCCAGTTGTCCCTGCTTGTTTCCCAGGCTTCTTTTATTTGTGTATAGGCACTTAAGATAACTTGCTAATCGTCCCGCTTGCTCTGTATGAGACAGAAGTCCTCCCTTCTTGCACTCTCCTGGTTGTGCTATGTTCCGGTATCCCATTTCCCCGCTTTCCTCAGGGCTTTGGTCTCCTTCCCCCGGCGTACCTAGTTTAAAGCGCTCCTCACTAGGTTAGCCATCCTGCTTGCAAAGATGCTCTTCTCTCTCCTCGTTAGGTGGAGCCCATCTCTGCCTAGTACTCCTTCTTCTTGGAATACCATCCCGTGGTCAAAGAATCCAAAGCCTTCTCTCCGACACCATGTGCATAGCCGTTCCTTGACTTCTAAGATACGACGGTCCCTACCTGGGCCTTTTCCTTCCCCAGGAAGGATGGATGAGAACACCACTTGCACCTCAAACGCCTTTATCCTTCTTCCTGGAGCCATGTAGTCTGCAGTGATCCACTCAAGGTCATTCTTGGCAGTATAATTGGTGCCCACATGGAGAAGCACGAAGGAGTAGCGATCCGAGGCTTGATGAGTCTCGGCAGTCTCTCCATCACATCATGAATCCTAGCTCCTGGCAAGCAGCAGACCTCTTAGTTTTCCTGGTCAGGGCGGCAGATAAATGACTCAGTCCCCTGAAGAGGGAGTCACCGACCACCACCACCTGCCTCTTTCTCTTGGGAGTGGTGGTTGTGGAACCCCTATCCTTAGGACAGTGCAGCTCATGCCTTCCAGTCAGTGGAGTCTCCTTCTGCTCCCTTCCTTCAAATACATCATCTAGTCCACTCTCTGCTTTGGTACCTGTGGAGAGAACATGAAAATGGTTGCTCACTTGTACCTGCATTCCTGGAACATGGATGCTCCTCTTTCGTCTTCTGGAGGTCACATAGTGCCAAATTTCTTCACTGGCCTTCTGTCCCCACTGTGCAGCCTGCTCTGATCCTTCAAAATGTTGTGCCCGTAGAAGCATATCCTGACATCTGTCCAGGAAATCTTCATTTTCTCTTATGCAACACAGGGTCAATACCTGTTTCTCCAGACCACGAACTTTCTCTTCCAGTATGGAAACCAGCTTGCCCTTTGTGCAGACAAAGTCGTTTCTGTCCTGTGGAGGAAAGACAAACATGGCACAGCCTGTGCAGGTAACAACACCTGAGCAGGATCTCAAACAACCCATCAACAGCCATTGTCCATTAAGGGAGCTACAACGCAATGACTCACCTGCATGACGCCACAACAGGGGAATTGCTCAACCTTGCCTGGAAAAACATCACTAATTGTCACCTGACTTTGAAGTGGGGGTGGGGGAGGAGGGAGGAAAGGACATAATAAAAGGAAGAGATGTTTGCCATGCTCTCCCTCTCTTTTCCACTTATACCTATAGACACCACCACCAAGCGACTGAAGCACTGATCAAAGGGGAGAGCCTGGCTGAAGAGCAACCAGCCAGCCTGTGGTGAGAAGCATCTAAGTCTGTAAGGGCCTTAAATGTGTTAAGATCAGCTTAGAATGTGTTTTGCTTTTATTTCATTTGACCAAATCTGACTTGTTATGTTTTGACTTATAATCACTTAAAATCTATCTTTATAGTTAATACATTTGTTTGTTTATTCTACCTGAAGCTGTGCATTTTGTTTGAAGCATGTCAGAGGCTCCCCGTGGAATAAAAAGCCTGAGGATATCAATTTCTTTGTTAAATTGACAAACTCATATAAGTTTGCAGTGTCCAATGGACACTGCAAGACGGAGATTCCTAGGGATGTGTCTGGGACTGGTGACATTGGCTAGTGTCATTCATTTGCACAATCCAAGGAGCATCTTATATGCCAGAGGCTGTGTGTGAACAACCCAGGAGTGGCGGTTCTCACAGCAGGGCAGAGTATGGCTGGCTCCCAGAGTCAAGGATTGGAGTGACCTAGCAGATCACTGATCCAGATAAGACCAGAGGGGAATGTAACACCTGCTCCTTCCCCAAGGCCCCACCCCCCACTAATTACATTCCTCCTCCTTCGGTGGCTCACTCTCTGCAACCCTCACTCACCTTCACTGGGCTGGGTCAGGGACTTGGGGTGCAGGAGGGGGTGGGGCGAGGGATGAGGGATTTGAGGGTCAGGAGGGGGCTTCAAGCTGGGGAGTGGTTCTGAGGAATTTGGAATGTGGGAGGGCGTACAGGTTGAGGTAGGGGGCTGGGGTGTAGGTGGGGGTACGGGCTCTGGGCTCTGGGTGTGAGCTCTTGGGTGGAGCCAATGGGAATGCAAAATCGGTGCTCGGGGAGGGGCAGCATGTGGAGCCCCATGTTCCCCCCAGCCTAGGAGCTGGATCTTCTGACCACTTCCAGGACACAGCATGATGCCAGGACAGATAGGGACTAGCCTGTCTTCGCGCCACAGTGTCACCGATCAGACCTTTAATGGTCCAGTTGGCTGTGCTGACCAGAGCTGCCAGGGTCCCTTTCAGGAGAGACCTAGAGGTACTGTGCTGAGGGATGGTAGGCCTGAGACCCTGAGGGTTTCCTATGCTGTGATCAGATGTTTAATAAAGCCTCCTGTTTTACGTTGGCTGAGAGTCACTCCAGTCTAGCAGTCAGGGTTGCATTATTCCCGCTGGGCTTCTCTGAAAACAAGTAGGAAAGGAAGCTGGTATCATGGGCCAACCAGAGTCAGGTGCTGACATTTAGATATCAAATGAGACAGTATAGGTGAAGTGGGGATAAGACATGATTGGCTTTGACAAGGAAGACAAAGGGATCCAATGGAGGGATGCAGGGCCAGCTCCAGGCACCATTTTAAGGGGCGGCATTCTGGTCAACCTTGGGGCAGCACATTTCGGCCGTCCCCCCAGCCCTCCCGCCTTTTTTCCTTTGGCTGTGCTCCGGATGCTTTTTTTTTTTTTTTTTTTTTCACTTGGGGCAGCAAAAAAACTAGAGCTGGCCCTGGAGGGATGCAAAGTGAGGGATGTTTAACTGCTTGCAGGAGTGTATCATCAATATCCACACAAATTTCCTCAATTTTCCTCTGTGCCTTGCACAGATTTCTTCAGAATTAGGAGGCAATAGGCAAAAAAATCCATAGAGATTTTGCCAAATTACAGCATTAGGCATTGTACTATGTCTTCCAAGAAGAAGGCAGATAGATGTATAGTACTTACCAGAAGAATAGTAACTTGTGTTCCAGTCACTTGGTGTCTCCTGATCAAAGGGTGGGACAGAAAGATACACAGAATTGTGTCAGACTGGAAATTCATTTCCCCTATTATTATTAATTACGTTTCTCTCAGTATTTGGAACATACTGATTGGTAGGAAATTTTGAACCACTTTTTTTTTTCCTGAGACTGGCTGGTTCAGGCTATAAAATGAAAGTGCTCACTAGATGACTAGTGCTGCTGGTGGAAACATGGACAGATTCTGTAAGTGAAACTGCAGTGTTGGGAGAATTGCTTTGGGGCTAGGAAAGGATGTGTGTTAGTCCATCTTCAGCTGCTTTCTTGTTTTTGCATCTTTCTCTTTTTTGTAACCTCTCTCTTTTCTCTCTCTTTTTTAGAGGGCTATGTCTTGGGGTTTGTTTTTCAGTGCCCCTTTCTGCTCCCTTGAAGTTGATTGCCATTGATTTCCATGAGCCTTGGATCACACTTTCTTCGTGGCAATTTGATTTTTTAAAAAGAGAATGCATGCCCACCTTTGTGGGTATTTTATGGGAAAGTTTGGTCACATTAAGGGCTTGATCCTGAATGATTGAAAGCAATGGCAATTTTGCCGTTAACTTCAATGTCAGCAGGATTTGACAGTAGGACTCTAATGCATCGATTGCTGTTAGTACCGTGTAACCCTCATAGAAAGAGCCGTCCAATAATATTCTGGGGGATCACACTTACAACTATTCAGGGCTGGGGTGTGGATCAGGGACACTGTTCCAGTGCCAGCAATGACTCCATGAGATTCTCATGTGAGTCAGGCTTGAGGATCAGAAATTAAAGCAAGTCATGTTGTCCAAAGGAAATGTTTGGTACCGTTTAGTTTCTTGAGTGAAACTGGTGCCTGTTTGAGAAGGGAAGAGAAAAAAATCTTATTTGGTGGTTCTTTGGGTAATAGCTTCCACCTGAAACTGGAAACTCCTGAACTGTGTTTCTCTTCACTGAGAACTGAATTTATATGCATTGCTGATGAATCTGTTTATAGTTTAAAGGATTGTTTTGAATGGGCTCTGATCTACTCTGCTGTTTCTCAGGGCATTTCTTGTAAACTAAATTTATTGAGTAGCACAGAGAGGTTTAATCACCAATATTTCCAAAACAGCCAATGGAGTAAAAGCACTGTAGCAGGGTGGGGATTCAATGACTTTAATGAGAGCAAATTTAGGTCAACATTGACAGCTTTTGAAAATTTCACCCACTGTGTCTTCAAGTTTTATTTAAATGGCTTTAATACTCCTTGTTACACAGGCACTACAGGGTTGCGTACGCATGGAGTCAGTGCCTATGCCTTGTTCAAATACTTTTGAACTTTAAAGTTAAGTAGCGCCCTTCATTACAATCTTGTCCACACTTGAGAAGTGTATTAAAAGATTCAGACTGGTTTTAAAATCAGTTTGAGAGTAGTTAGAACTCCAATGTAGAGAAAGCTCAAGCAACCAAAACCATGCTTATAACTGGTTTACTTAAGCCTCCTGGTAGCCATATTATTTAAACTGATTATAAATATAATTATGGCCAACAACAAACTTATCGACTCTGTGGCTCCAACTGTGGCTCCAGCTGAAACTGGTTTGAACTTTTTGAGAAAAGATCTGCAACATGGACAAGACTTTAAAGTTAACAAAGATTTTGTGTCTTTTGAGCCAAGCATTTTAACAATGGCTAGTGATCTTGCATGCCTCGTTATTTCACAGACCCTACATCCAGAGGGGACCATTGTGATCTTCTAGTCTGACTCTTGCCTAATGCAAGACCTAGATTTTCATTTTGCGCTTTCTGCATCAAGCCCATGTCTTGTGGTTTAGCTACAGGGTAAAGCGCAATTTCAGTGTACCCCAGTTGAGGCATCTTAAAGGGGCTTCATTTTTCAGAAAAGGTTGGACACTTGCTATCTGAAAATCAGCCCTGTTTCAAGTGTCCCAAGTTGGTCACAAAACATCACTTCTGAAATTCTTGCCCATTATATTGATTACATTGCACCTCCTCTCCCCAGGTCACCACCCTGTCCCTAGCGCTCAGATATGGCACATCACGGGTAGGACTGACATACACTCTACCAGAGATGAATTACATATTTGAGCTTCTCTCCCTAGGCTGTCAATGACTCCATATGTGGTGAATCCAAGAGGTCTCACCCAGGCCTCTCACCTTCATTGTGCTAGGCACTGTACAAAGATGTTTTAAAGGACAGCCCGTTCTCCAAAGATCTTATAATCTGAGGGTAGTCATGGTGGGGTGTGAGCAGCAGGAAGGGGTACCAGCCCCTAATATGATTGTGTCCAAGATCCTAGGAATATACTCCTCCCCGCCCCATGTGTTCACTGCTATGGATACCATTCGATTTTTAGCGTGCTAGCTAAATAAGAGGGAAAGCAGGTTTGTCTATTCAAGCTGGAAATGACACATCCAGCTCCAGGGTAGACATACCTTAAAATGATTGTCTTTGTATGCCAGTATTGTGAGGAGCTGGTTTGCTCTTATACTTGTCTGGCAATACTCAGGGCTGGTTTGCTGCACACCCTTGTATGGATTTTAGGTCTGCTGTGGATTGATTGGTGTCATTTCAGAGATACCACCTGCCATCTGGATTTCAGAAAATGAATTTGCTTCCCTGACGACATCATTCATTAACTACACCGCACTTCTCTTTGTCCATATGTCCCCAGTGCTCTCCTGGCTGTTTCTTCTTGTGGCTGTACTACCCCCTGAGAGTTTCTCTACCTTGCCTTGCTTTAATGATACTGACTACAATGACCTGGTGAAGATTGCCAAAAACGGGCTTGGAAAGGCTACTCATCCAGTGGAGGTGGTCATTGTAGGGGCAGGCATAAGTGGACTCACTGCTGCCAAACTTCTCAGAGATGCTGGTCACAAGGTAATTCTATGCACAGAGAGATGTCAGAGGAAGGCAGGGAGTCAGTGCTGGCTTGAATATTTTTCATTATTTCTTTTCTGAGGTATAAAGGTTATTAGGTTAAAGAATAGATAAAATGAAACAAGGGGAATTCACAAGAACTAAGAAAGAAAGAAAAGGCTTGCTGACAAAGTAAGAGATTTTTCAAAGGCAATAATGGGACTTAAGTGCCCAACTCCCATTATATTTCAATAGGATTTAGGCTCCCTCTTCCCATTTCTGTCCTGGAACATTTCTCTGAACCTCCATTAATTTAAAGCTGGAGGAGTTACAGTAACTATAATAAGAAGGGGAACAAATACCCCCGAAGCTACAGTTTCAAAATAACCCTGTCCATTAGAAAGTGACAAGTTACAGTTATCTACTTTTGAATGTCAAGATGTGTACAGAGCATACATTCTTTCATGTATCTAAGCATGTGAAAATTGATATGCTATTGGTAGCCTTCACTCTGAGCCTTCTTTTTATGTTCTTTCCATGCCACAAACAACAGGGGTGAATTTCAGCCCAGTGGAGACATACCTTTAACTGATCATCATCCCTGTTTACAGAGGTGTCAGTGCAAGACTTCTGAACCATTTAACTCTCACATAAATCCATTTGGCTTTAAGGCCGGGATGTGCGTAGAAGCCTAGGGAGTTGAAAATCCCAGTCTAAGCTCTTTGTGAATTCTGAAGACCCTGAGGCTTTGGAAAATTTACAGACAAAATGTACAAACTTTGATGCTTAAAATTAAGCAACTATAGGAAGGTTACCCAAAGCACAAGGACAGTTAGATGCAGCTTGAGAAAATCTTCCCTGAAAATCCTTATGCCAGCATGTAAGGCTCAGACCTTGCCTACACTAGAAATTCTTTGCCAGGTTAGCTATTCCAGCAGAGCCGCCTAGTTTAGATGCAGCTTATGTTTTTTCTGTCAGTATGGTAACTCGACATCCCCAAATGGTGTTCACTGTGTCAACAGAAGCACACCTATGTTGTCCCAGTTATGTTTACACTGGGTTTTTGCCAGCATATGATGTTGCCTGCAGTGTGTGTTTTTTTTCATACCGTTGACCAACACAGCTAGGCCGCCAAACCCTGGGAGTGTAGAACTGGCTCTCAGATTTTCAGATGCATTCAGAGTTGGCATCGCTCTCCTCCCATTGACTGCAGTGGGTGCAATTCAACCAAGATGGAGCACTTTTGAAAATTCCACCTTTAACGGTACCATTTTCAGAGGTGCAATGTACATAATGTTAGGAACTGGTAGGTGCAGAATCATCAGGACACTTACTTATGTGCCTAAATGTAGATTCAACTACCCAATTTTTTGTCACCAAGGTTTGAAAGTTTTGTTCTTTGCACCTAAAATTGGGCAGGTGCCACATAAGTGAATGGAAACGATGTACTTTGCTTGTTCCTAGGTTACAGTTCTGGAAACAAGTGGTCGTGTGGGAGGACGAATAAGGACCTATCGAGATGAGACACAAGATTGGTACGTGGAATTGGGACCCATGCGTTTGCCAAGCAGCCACAGGTAATACCATTTCCACTCCTCAGCCATGTAATTTGTTTGTTGCAGCCCAGTGTTGCAGAATTCTACTGTGGTTAGGGATGAGATCAAGCATCCTAAAAGAACTTGCTGCTAGATGTAATATTTCCTGCAGTGACTAGTCTCAAGGTAAGCCATGAAACGAGCAATAAGTTTTTTCAGAATTGGGGCCTAGTTATGGAACTGGTGGCTTGTGAATGTTTGGTTGAACTTCCATGAAACCAATGGAAAAACTACAATATACATTAATGGAAGTTGTATCAGGCCCTGAGTCAAAAGAAAGCCAGACGATAGATATGGGCTCTTCATTAGCCAAAGTGATTTGAAATGAGTAGCATTGGTTCATAAATCACTGCACCCAATTGTTTTGTGAGGTTAAGAATAAGAAAAGAATAGAATAGCATAGAATAGAATAGAATCTTTTTCAGCACAATAATTTGGAGCAAAAGCTTATTAAAACAAAACAAAAAAACTACCATAAATGTACCCTAACTTCAAAGGAAACTACCATGAACTGAGACTACAATTTAGAAGCAGAATATCCAGATGAGGTTATTATATACATCATCTGTGGTTACCAGTCAATATGCCAAGACTTCATCTACTATGTAGCTGGTAGCCCCCTTGTAGTCAATGTAGTCATACATCAGTTTACATCAGCTATCTATCCATCCATCCATCCATATATGCAATCTTATTCCTACAGCAGGGGTGGCCAACTGTTGGCTCCGGAAGTGAATATGCAGCTTCTTGAATGGGGTCCGATTTTGGGGCTGGAGCTACAGGAGCCAACTTTCCAGTGTGCCAGGGGGTGATCACTGCTCAACCCCTGGTTCTGCCACAGGCCCTGACCCCACTCCACCCCTTTCCACCCCCGCCCAAGCCTGCCGTGCCCTCGCTCCTCCCCACTCCCCATGAGAGCCTCCTGCACACCATGAAACAGCTGATTGGGAGGTGCGAGAAAGGAGGGGTAGGTGCCGATCGGCGGGTTACTGGTGGGTGGGAGGTGCTTGTCAGGGAGCTAATAGGGAGTTGCTGACATATTACTGTGGCTCTTTGGCAATGTACATTGGTAAATTCTGGCTTTTTCTCAGGCTTAGGTTGGCCACCCAGGTCCTGTGGCATTAATAACATTAGTTGGAATCAGGAAAGTTAATAAGGGAATGACATAAATAACATACTTACAGCTGTATTATTTGTTTAGCCAGTAGCGCATATTATTTATATTCTTATTTCCGACTCTCTCCTTTCCCCTTTTCTCTCCCCTTTCTTTCTTTTGCAGTATTGTTCGTGAATTTATTAGGCAATTTGACCTCAAGCTAAACAAATTCTCTGAGATGGATGAAAATGCCTGGTATTTGGTTAATGGTGTCAGGACAAAAGCTGGGAATGTCATACAGAACCCTGATATCTTGAATTATACTCTGGCTCCCTCAGAGAGAGGAAAATCTGCTCAGAAACTTTATACAGAGGTTCTGCAGACGGTATGTTTATTTGGTCAATTGTATAAAGGAGAGTAAATTAGCAGGCCTGATTCTGAAAAATGGCCCTAACTTCTGCTACAGCACAGGAGTTCTCTTCTGCTGCAGTGTGGAGGAAAATTCACGTAGGCCTTAGGTCTAACCTTTAGATCATACAGCCTCAGTCAGGCCTCTGGCCTGAATGCTTGCGTAAACTACTTGAGCAAAATCTCAAGGGAAGGGTAAGGGGTAATGAACCAGATCTGAAAGTAATGATAAGTGCAACCAGCCAAGACCGGTCATGCTAACACAGATGCTAGCACAGCTCCTACTAACCTCAGAAATGGCTACAAATAACCTTAACCTTAGGATGGCATTTGACCGCAGAAAGGGTGGTAACTAGAAAACATGTTTTTATCTAAACTTGTCTTAGCATAACATGTTTTTATTAGAATGTGTCTATTAGCATGTGTTGGTTTCCCTGCCTTTTGCCCAACACATCCCTCCCCAACACCATTCCAATCCAGAATACATCCTGTGTCAGGGGAATCTTAGGCTGCTGCCCTAATATAACTATAATTCCCTTTGCTATGGCATGAAGGGGATTTACCAGAGCAGATTATCTGGCCCTGGTTCTCCTTTCACTCACCCATATGAATCAGGAGTAATGGCATGTGCTCTTCCCCCCTTCCCCGGTGCCAGTGCTGTGGGTGCTCCACACCTCTGAGAAAAAACATCTGTTTTTTTTTACTAAACAGTGAATATGGGATCAAATCCTGCCCTTTAACTACAGCAGGGCTGGACACTAGGCCATGCAACTCAGTTCCAGTCAGTGGGGTTTCATGGCTACACACAGGAATTAGGGTCTAGTAGATAGGGCACCGCAGTAGGACTCAAGAGATTTGGGTTCCATTGCTGTCATAGCTATGTGCTCTATAAAATGGAGCTGATTCTTCCCTATCTCAAAGGAGTATTTGGGGAATAAAATCCATTGGTGACTGTGAAGCCTGCAGATATCATGGTGAGGAGGATCATGCAAGTGTAGGTACTTGCACAGATGGTTAGTTAGGTAGGAGAACAGAATTTTGTCCAGTGTTTTTGTGAACATATTTCTCTTTCTGTCTATGAATTTTTTCTTGCATGGTTCCAACACAGACCCTAAAACGGTTCCAGAGTTCAGGATGTGAAGAGTTGCTCGATCAGTATGACTCCTTTTCCACCAAGGTAATGGATATGGACCTTTGAGTACCTTTGAATCAAAATGTGAATGGAAAGCCTAAAATAATTGCTCTGAGAGAGGTGTAAAATGTGCCTGTTTATCCCAATGAAACCTGATGATGCCAGTTTTCATGTCGAGTTTGTCCTTTATTCAAAGCACCAATAAAGGAATGAGGGAAAACATCCTATTATGAAGCTCTGCAGAGTCTGTTGGGATTGTCTTCTCCTTTTGTCATCCTGAGTGGGCAGGGTTTTGGTTGTGGCCAAGATTATGGAAAATAAAGGACCGAGAGCCAGACATATGTGATACTTCCTTCAATTATTATTTTAGTATTGTTATGCTGGAGTAAGATAGTTAGTGGCAGTGTAAGCCACTTCCCAAGGCACTACAAAGCCAATCAGAAGCTAAGTTGCGTGGGCTGAAGGATTTCCATACGGTTGATTGCAAACACAGAGGCTAGGGGTTGAATGTAGTCTGCAACTGAGTCTGTGTATGTGCGAGAAAGAAAGCAAGGAGAAAAAGAGAGAGTTGCAGTGGTGAATATGAACCTGAGAGGAAAACAAGGGACAGAGCTTCTTTTCCTCACAGTATTTGCTGGAAAGGCAGACTTGGATTGCTGAGCAGGGACATTGCCTCCTGTTGATTGTTTCTACTGTGTTCAGGGAAACAGGATGTTGTGTCCATTCTTTTTAAATAGACAGGATTGAACCAAAGAAAGACCTGACTCACATCCTCAATCTCTCCTTCAAACAGAAAGAACCAGGCAAGGCCTTGGATATTGGCAATGGCTCAGACCAAAAAGGGGCAACAATATCATGGCCATATAAAACTTGAACATAAAATATTTCCCCAACGATGCCTCCATGCCTCCTATTTCCAGCATAAATGTGCTTCTAAATGTGTCTAAAGAGACAACAACTTTACTCACTTTCCTCCCCTCCCAGGAGTACTTGATTAAAGAAGGGAAACTAAGCCATGGGGCTGTCCAGATGATCGGAGACTTGATGAATGAGGATGCTGGATTCCACATGTCATTTCTTAACTCTCTCATGGAATTTGATATCTTCTCTCAGGAATACGGGTGAGAAACAAATGTACTTAAATTGCAAGGTCTTTGAAGCGTGGCTATATCTTTTCACTCTACATGTGTGTACTTTATCAAGGACAGTGGGGCCCTTGATTGTTGGCCTCTAGGGGTACATCTACAGTGGGCTGTCCATAGCAATGAGTCTCCTAGGCCAAGCCGAGAGACTTAGGCTAGTGGGAATTTTACTGTCACTGTACAAATAGCTGCGTAGACAGAGCTTTGAAGTTGTGGCTTGGGTGTGGGAGCTCAGGATCTGTAGGCTCGGGAGAAGGGTGGGTTTGAGGGCCCGAGTCCCAGCTCAAGCCGCAACCTCAAAGCACTGTCTATACAGCTATTTCTACAGTGTTACTGTGAGACCTCAAATCTCTCTACCCGGGCTGGGAGTCTTGCTGCCGCCGGCAGTGTATATGTACCCTTTGTGTGACAGCAATCCGCATAAATAAATAATATTATCCTTCTCACAGAGGAGAGGGGAAGAGACAGATACTCCAGCTTAGCAATGTGAAACTCCTCTGGTGGAAGTTAGAATGTGCAGAGAGAAGCAATTTCTATCACCGAAGGGGTTGTATTGTCAGCAGAATATTCCTGTTTTATTTAATCCGGGCCATAATTTCAACTCACCCTCTGCAACTCCATCTGAATTCCCCAGTCTTGGTGGAAATTCACCTCCAGGCCCCAGGCCTGTGGGTCACTTAAACCCTTAAGCCCAATTTTGAGGGATTTCTCTGGGGCTCCTATTGACTTACGTGATTATGAATTGCAGCTATAATCTGCTCTTTCTGAAATGGTCTCACTCTGTGCTGTGTTCTGGCAGGACTTGGGGAGGGATTGTTTGCTCTAGTTGCCAATATTTCACTTTCTCTTGAGATACAATGGATCAGTTGTTAAAACTCTGGCTTGGGTCTTAGGAGATCTGGATTCAGTATCCAGCTCTATGACAGATTTCATGTGTCACCTTGAGCACGTCACTTGCTTTCTCCCGACCTCACGCTCCCCTTTCTGTAAAATGACAACAATAAACTCTTCTTAGCAGGGGCGTACACAAGCGGGGATCAAGCAGGGGCAATCCCTCCCCCCAGTAATCATCGGGAGCACAGAACTTCTCCGGCAGTAGGGGCAGGGAAGAGTAAGATCCTCCCAGTGCTGACATGGGGGGAGGCAGAGAAGAGAGAGTTCCTGCTTGGGAAGTAGGAAGAGCAATGCCGGGGACAGGAGGCAGGAGAACGAGCTCTTCCTGGGGTCATGGTTGGGGGAGGCACAAAACCTGCCCCGCAAAAAGAGGTCAAATTTTGATTCCTGCTCATGGCCCTCATTGGCGACTCATGTAATAGGCAAGGGAAGGCTGAGCCTTCCCAAGCAACCCCGCCTGGCACCGCCCCCCCTCTTGCTGCTAGTTGGCCCCAGCCTGGGTAGGCTGCTCCTCTCAGGAGAGGAAGCATGCTGGGGTTGGGGCCGGGGCTTGGGTGGTTGGGCCTGCCAAGTGCTGAGGGTGCCCTGGTACTCCAGGCTGGGGGAGGGGCGATGGGAGGTTGTGCGTCGCCCATCACTGCATGCCTGAGGGAGGGTCTGCGCACCTCCTACCTGCCTGGGGCATGGAGCTGTGCATTGTTTGGTGCTCTGAAGCAGGAGGAAGGGACATGCACCTGCCAGGTGCTCTGGGGAGTGGGACCCATGCACTGCCCACCTGCCTGGGGCTGGGCAGTGCCTGACAACCCACCCAGAGTTTGGGGGGGTGCACGTACACCCAGTGCTCTGGGGGTGGGGAGGCTCATGGCTGCGGGGAGTGGGGTGAGATCTGGGCTTGGGGGGAAAGAGGAAGAAGGGAGGTGTGGGGCCTCAGACAGAAGGGGTGGGCCGGGGACTAGCCTCCATGATGCCCTTGTTTCTTGGTCTGTCTTGTCTAGCTAGAGTGTCATCTCTTTGAAGCAGGGTCTGTCTCAGACACAGCCCCTACCTCAAAGGGGCCCCACCTTATTGTTGTCCCTAAAACCAACTGTGATACTGCTACTAATCTAATTTGTTCACCCATCACTTCCTGTTTCTTTCAGTTTTGATGAGATCACAGGGGGATTCGACCAATTGCCCCAGGCCTTCTACCGATCTATGCCTGGAGTTGTCCAGCTGAACTGCACAGTAGAGAAGATACTATCCAGTGATAACAAGGTCCGAGTGTTTTACCGTGCACCCGACACACTGAGCCCCTCCGTAGTAACAGCTGACTATGTCCTCGTCACAGCTTCAGCAAAAGCCACAAGACATATCAAATTTATGCCACCACTTTCCTCCAATAAGACCCATGCCTTGCGCTCCATTCACTATGCCGCCGCCACCAAGATTGCCTTGGCCTGCACTCAAAAGTTCTGGGAGGAGGATGGGATTCAAGGTGGGCCGTCAGTCACAGATCGTCCTTCCAGATTCATCTACTATCCCAACCACAACTTCCCTAGTGGGGTGGGGGTGATTGTGGCTTCCTACACGTGGAACGACGATGCTGAATTCTTTCTTCCCCTAAGTGATGAGAAGTGCATCGACATGGTGCTGGAGGACCTGGCAGAAATCCACAACCTACGTAAGGACCAACTCCAGTTCATCTGTGATAAACACGTGATACAGAGATGGAACCTGGACAAACATTCCATGGGAGCATTTGCCTCGTTCACCCCCTACCAGTTTGTTGACTATTCTGGGCCTTTGTTTCAGAATGAAGGGAGGGTCCACTTTGCAGGAGAACACACAGCTCAGCCTCACGCCTGGATTGACACCGCTATGAAATCTGCTGTGAGAGCAGCAAGGAACATCCACAGGGCTAGCTCTCAGTCGTGGGGGCAAGAACAACAAGAGCAGGAGCAGGAAAGTGTTAACTGGGTTCTAAAAGATGAACTTTAATTGCTTCATGGGTATTTAGAGAAGACCTCCATAGTACTTCCATAGGCCTTCATAGGATTGCCAGGTTAGAGCTCACCGGATTCTCTTGCCCTTTTCCCCAGCCCTGCTCTGCTTCAGGTACCTTGCTTGCAGATAGCTAGCCCTTCTTCCTCTAGGGCTGGAGAGTCTTTCAGCTCTTGGCTCACAGCCCTCTTATAGGGCCAGCTGTCTCCTGACTGGGGTATGGCCCCAGCTGTGGCTGCTTCCCCAATCAGCCTTTCCCAGCCACAACCCTCTCCAGGTCTGCTTTTAACCCCTGTTCTGCAGGAGTGTGGCAGCTGCCCCACTACAGTATTCATGTATCATTTATGTCTCTGAAGTTAGAAATATTGACTATATATCAATTGCAAAAATGTTTGCACCTGAGGAACACTCACCAAACAGTAGGCAATCAGCCTGAATGGGCCATTAGGGAGAACAGTAGGACTTGGAAGATGTTAATATCCCACTTTCCTGAGAATTTTGATAGGATACTGCTTTGACACTGCAGGGTCATGTGATCATGTCACCTGGTTCAGGACACCACCTCGGACTGCTGGTGTTTTTCCACTAGTAGAAGCTGGGGATCAAACAGAGAAACAAAGGATTTCTGCCATATGTAAATCCTGTTTAAGGCTGGGGAGTGAGTTAATCAGGGTTCGTTTTTCACTGAATCACTGCCCAAGATAACTGCTAAAAACACCCAAGACTGAGCTGGGGAAGAACTGGACCAAGGCTAGAAGGTATCTGGCCTATGAAAGGAAGATCTGGAATTCTAAGCTGCAAGCAAAACAAGTTTATCTTCAGCAATCACTGCAACTTAATTAACCCAACATTTAGGGTGAGAAATTACTACCTATAGCCAGGTTCTTTAGTGTATTAAGTTTAGTTTGCGTGTTTGCTTTATTTGCTCAATAATAAATCTGTTTGATTTGATCTGTTTGCTATCCCTTATAATCACTTAAAAGCTATCCTTTCTAGTTAATGAACATCTTTTGATTTCTTGTGTAATTAATAGAAGGGATGGACAGCAGCGGGGGGGCGGGCTGTGCATATCTTCCTCCACATTGAGGGGAGAGCAAATTACATCAGCTTTCACTGTACCCTCTGGAGGGGGTGTGCACTTGACTACTGGGCAATCCCTGAGCTGAGTCTTCCCACATACAGCTGATGACAGTGTCTGTGCCTTTTCACAGTTCTGTGTGTGTGTGTGTGTGTGTGTGTGTGTGTGTGTGTGTGTGTGTGTGCTTGAATGCACTAGATGAGGCTAGAGCACCAGGACAGGATAAGGAAGCCCAGGCTGGTGGAACTA
Organism: Dermatemys mawii; assembly: GCA_007922305.1. Classification (NCBI taxonomy): domain Eukaryota; kingdom Metazoa; phylum Chordata; order Testudines; family Dermatemydidae; genus Dermatemys; species Dermatemys mawii. The sequence continues at coordinate 348,652 of ML677373.1, forward strand.
GCGGGACCCCAGTACATCAGGTGACACTCTGGAGGAGGTGGCAATCCACACTGAAAGGGACACTGAGGGGAAAGGAAAACCAGAGCTGAACATATGCTAAGCTTCAGGGAGGAGTTGAAAGACACAATGGGCACTGAACAAACCAAACTGTTCAAGCAGAAGGCGTGGTATAATACAAACACTTGGAAATGCCTACCTGTGATAAAAGATTTGGTGTTATTGTTAAATCTCATGATACAACATATATATCTATCACCACTCATTCCACTAATCTGCCAGTAGGGGAGCGACTCAGGAAGTAGCAGGGAGTGTGGGCTTTTTGGAAGGGAGTAGAATCATAGAATCATAGAATATCAGGGTTGGAAGGGACCTCAGGAGGTCATCTAGTCCAATCCCCTGCTCAAAGCAGGACCAATCCCCAACTAAATCATCCCAGCCAGGGCTTTGTCAAGCCTGACCTTAAAAACTTCTAATGAAGGAGATTCTACCACCTCCCTAGGTAACACAGTCCAGTGCTTCACCATCCTCCTAGTGAAAAAGTTTTTCCTAATATCCAACTAAACCTTCTCCACTGTAACTTGAGACCATTACTCCTTGTTCTGTCATCTGGTACCACCGAGAACAGTCTAGATCCATCCTCTTTTGAATCCCCTTTCAGGTAGTTGAAAGCAGCTATCAAATCTCCCCTCAGTCTTCTCTTCTGTAGACTAAACAACCCCAGTTCTCTCAGCCTCTTCTCATAAGTCATGTGCTCCAGGCCCCTAATTATTTTTGTTGCCCTCCTCTGGACTCTTTCCAATTTTTCCACTTCCTTCTTATAGTGTGGGCCCCAAAAGTGGACACAGTACTCCAGATGAGGGCTTACCAATGTCAAATAGAGGGGAACAATCACGTTCCTTGATCTGCTGGCAATGTCCCTACTTATACAGCCCAAAATGCCATTTGCTTTCTTGGCAACAAGGGCACACTGTTGACTGATATCCAGCTTCTCGTGCACTGTAACCCCTAGGTCCTTTTCTGCAGAACTGCTGCCTAACCATTCAGTCCCTAGTCTGTAGTAGTGCATGGGATTCTTCCATCCTAAGTGCAGGACTCTTCACTTGTCCTTGTTGAACTTGACAGAGAAAAGACTGACAGGTCTAGACTTGACTAGACTTATCCAAACTTATCCAGGCTAACAGGCCTGAACTTGTCTAAAGAAAAACTTTTACTTGGCTTTTACTACTTGACCCTTAACGCTTGTTCTTTTCTTATCTAATGCAAGGGGGCAGTGGGGGGTGTGTAAAGGGGATTGTTAAATGACAACCTTATGCCACTGCTAACCGCAAGGTCTTACACGTAATCGTAGCTTGCAAAACTTCCTAATTAGTCACAGGCTTATTCATTCCATATGGAGCACCATAATGAAATCTTGCTTGAGTTATTTATTGCGGTTTTGATGCATAAAAGGTGTAAATTTTTTCTGTCCGGTGTGCGACTCCTCGGCTGTCTTTAGACAGTCAAGGACTCGTTACCCGTTTGCATGCAAATGTATGTGTGGTATGTCAAATAAAGGCTTCAGATGTTTCTGATCAAACTCAACGTGTATGGTTAATTTCCACAACAAATTGGTGCTGTGTGACTCGGATCCATGATGTACCACCTGGTCAGAAAACTGTGGGCCACTCCCACCAAAACCCAGCTGACATCATAAAGGTAAGAGACCTTTAAAAATCTCTATTTTGGGTCACTGGTGGAGGATTGCCCAAGGGGTCTGAGCTAGGGTGAGTTACACTCTGGATCTGAGCCATTGCCTCCAGTTATATCTGGTTTGGTTTTTGGTTTGGTTCCCTGGGAAGAGCCACAGGAAGTGGCTGGGCAGGACTGTTTGGTTGTGTGTGTGCTGGTGTGAATGTTTTTTTCCCCATCCTCAGATGGTTTGTACTCTTCTCTGGAAAACTCTTCTCTCCCTCCTCCTCACCACCTCAGGGCGGTTTGTGAGTCGCCGACTACTCGTGCCCCTTCAGAGGCATAGGAGAGCCATGACTTTCCTTGATTGAACCTTCCTGTGTGAGTGGTCTGTAATATGGGGTCCAAATTGGTCCAAATTGGCTTCTACCCCGTCAAAGCGCGTGCCTGCGCACTACATGCACACACACTACAGTCCTTGCATTTGTTAGTTTTTGGGGAAACGGCATAGTTATGCCATGGGTAACTCAAAACTGCAGAAGTTTTGACCTCGACAGGATCATGCACCTTAGAAGTGCACTCCGGGGGCAAATGGATGCATTTGTTGATTGGTTTAAGGAAACTCAAAAACGGTGCCAAGAATCTCAGCTGAGGACTCTCAGGAGAAACTAAAAACACAATTGTCCGAAACTAAAGAAAATTGGCTGTATCCCAAATTTCTGCTGGCCAGCAGGTATCATTATATCCTTTAAAGCCCCTCAAAGCTGCCAAGCTCTCTCAGGTTGTCATTTAGAGACTAGACAGCCAGAGGGCCCCGCTCATGCAGAACTAATAGACTTAGGACAAAGGAAATCCAACGGGAGAAGGCAGCCTTGTCACCATACATGCTCCTTGGACTCCCACTGATCTGAACCACTTAATTGGAAAATTTCCAAATATCAGGGAAGATCCTGTCTAATTTCAGGACAAACTAAAAACTGTCATTAACTGTTATAATCTCACTTGGGCAGATCTGAACCAATTCCTCAAAGGAGCTGTCCCCAAGGAAACATTCCGCCGTCTTGGTAAGACAGCTGAATGGCCTGCAGAAGATCCAGAAAATGCAGATCAGGAATAGTTAAATAAGCTTAGAAACAACATGTTAAATGCTATCCTCAATGTCTGCCCCAGAAAATCAGACTGGAAAAAAAATTAATGCTTGTAAACGAAGAAAAGAGGCAGTCCTGCAGAGTGCACATCACTGATCTGTTTTGCCCTTGGTATCTCGTATTTGCTTTATCTGGTACTGTTGGTATTACGTGTTAAAAACTTAGGAAGTCTCACTCCGGGGATATAATACAGTGTCCGTTTGGTAAAATCTCAATTAAATTTTTTTTAAAAGTTATATAATGAACTGTGCAGGAGTGTAACAACATGTTCAAAAAAGCGGAAGGAACGGTTCAGCAAGAAAAGCAGGATCGGGCCCAGACAAGCAGCCAGGCAGGCAACAGGAAAGAAAGTAAGAAGTTAACTGTGTAGTTGCTGAAGAAAATTAAGCAGTTGAACTCTGTAAAAGAAAAAGGCTATGAAGAAAAAAAAATGCTTGATTTCTTTGCAGCCATTCTAAAGGAAAAATGGGCTCTTTTCCAAAGAAATGTCTGTAAATAAATCCAGGTAAAAAGACTATTTAATTGAAATCATTGGCCATGAAAATTTAGTTAAAAATAGCTAATATATATATATAATATATATATTGTGACAAAGCTCTGTCCTTATCTTCGTGGATGCTGCATTTCCTGGCAGATTTTCACTAGCCTCAGAGGCTCACTGTGATCCTCCACATAGCCCTTCTCTCTCTAGAGCCAAGCTCACAGCCTATTGAGCCATTTTCATCATAAGCCAGTGAAAAGAAGCTGTCCTTCCTTGCACAGTCTCTGTTGTCTCCCAATCTCAGCGATTAATTAGGAGAGGTAGAAAGAGGGGAGCCCGGGCCCACCCTCTACTCTGGGCTCCAGCCCAGGGACCCTAATAGTATCAGCTAAGATGGCTGACCGTTTAGGCACAAAACACAATACAATTCCCTGGGCTACTTCCCCACAGCAGTCCCCGCTTCTTCAAACTCCACTTCACCCTTACCTCAGGGCCTCCTTCCTTCTGTATGATATGTTGTCCGCCACTCAGTCTCACCAACAGCACAACTTCCTCTCACAGCTCCTGACACCCACAGCCCACCTGACTGACTGGGAGGTTTTTAACCGGTTTTAGCCAGTCCCTGATTGGCTTCAGGTGTCCCAATCAGGCTAGCTGTCTCTACTCCTTTCTAGAAGGTTCCATTAGTACCAGGGATTTGTTTAGCCTGAGACTAACATATCTATTCTTTAGCACCACTGGAGCTGGCCTTAAGACACCTGTGTTTGGATTTGGCTGGTGTAGTGCCCCACTGAAAGTGTCCACCTGAGACTGTCCATGCAGCGAGCAGCAGTCATCCCATGCCACATGCTCAGAACCAGCCACCAGAATCTCTCTGGTGAGATGTGCCCTCGGCCTCGGGGGGAAAGTGAATAAACCAGCAGAATAGAGATGTGAACCCAGCCCGTGTCATTTTGGCTGCTCTCTGGCTGAAGAAAGGTTCTAGGTAATGCATGTTCTTGGATCGCAAGGGCCTTTGGCAAAGGAAAGTTCGTGGTGTGGTATTTTTTTAAGCAGTTGGTCTGAGTTTGATTCCAAGACAGACAAGTGTTTAAATCAGCTCTTCCTCTGCTTTTACCACAGCAATTGCAGTGTTGCAAAGTAGACAGAGGAGAGATATTTCACTGTGCTAAGGGTTCTGTGGTGCAATGGTGAGCATATTGGCCTTCTAAAAAGCAGCGTGTGGGATGAGGAGGGTTAATCATTCAAAGGTTGTGGGATCAGATTCCACAAGTCTCACTTTAGCTGCTCCCTACCTGCCATTGTGGCTTATACAGAAGAGGTAGCCTCTTGAGTGTGGCCAAAAGGGGCCTAAGACCAGGGCTAAAAGGTGCATCTAGCTACCAGTCAGTAGAAGACTCTGCATTTTGTCTCAGAGGTGTGGGGAGACAGGATTTCCCCTCTAGAGAACTAAGGTAAAAACAGGAAGGAGAAAAGAACACCAAGATTACCTTCCAAAAGGTGAGGCCTGGTTCAGGCCTTCTGTGGCTGCTCCTTTTGTGTCCCACTGGGTGCCCCCATCTGGCTTTAACGGAGTTGGAGCATTGATGCTAAGCGGTGGGTAGATGAGGTCCATCCATCCCTGGCTTGGCACTGAAGAGGCCAACGTTTAAGCCTCGGCACTAACTCGAGGTGTTAACTCAAACCTCACCAACTTCTGCTGCAGGCCAAGTCTTCAGGCTTCTTGTGTGGCTTCTCCTGCTAGGGAGCACGGGCCCCACTGGGCTCCATTTGAGAAGGAAACCTCAGCCAGAAAGAATTGCAGCCATCAGGTCAACTTCTTGTGTGTGAAGGGCTGGGCTGGCAGCCCTGCTCCTTAGTCCCTGGCCCAGGAGATCATGACAGTGCTTCCACAATTGAGTTTGGCAGCTAAGAGGGGAGGTAGGCCTGAGCCCTGGGCCCCCTGCCAGTTCAGCCACTGGCTCATCCCAGGACCCCAGAGAGGGGAAGAGAGGAGGTGGCCAGGCACACCCCTACCAGGCTTTCTGTGCCCGCCTCCTCTGCCGGATTGACTATCTGTCACACTCTGTATCCCAAAGCAATACCTGGCACCCAAATATGCAGCATGGTGATATAATTATCGTGTGTTTTCTACAAAGTCTGCCCTGTGAGGAATCATTTTAAAAGTCTGGATCTTTTGAACATTAATATCCTGTTGGATTGTACGTGCTGTCATTGAATGGGAAGTTATGCAGTTTGCCATGTTTGTGTTACTGAAATATGGTGCATGGATGGGAACACACACAACTGGCCTTTCAGTTACAACAATGGAGCTACCAAAGGTGGATGTTGGCCCATGAAGGGGAATCCACACTCACAAGAACTACCCCAGAAACTGTATACAATGGATATATCTCAGAGAGACCACGTAGACAATGGAAACTGCTTGACTCTCATCATAGCAAAAGATCGTTCCAAGAACCTATAAAGGAGGGGAAATGACATCATCATTTGTTCTTATTTCCCCCTCCCCTCAGCTGGAAACCCATCTGGAGGACGGAGACTTTGAACGGGGCAGATGGTACCTGGCTGGAAAGGAGAATCCCAGCTTGTGTATTATGGAACAATACCATCAGAGTGAGACATTGCTTGATTCAAATCCTATCTAGTTTATAGAACTCAGATTGTAATTTTACTTTTATTTCTTTGGTAACCAAATTTGTTCTGTATACTTATCACTTATAATCACTTAAAATCTATCGTTCTGTAGTTAATAAATTTGTTTTATATTTTACCTAATAGAGCGTGTTTTGCTTGATGTGACTGGGGAATCTGCTTAGCGTACAAAAGCTGTTACATGTCCACTTTCCTCTGCAGAAGTGGCAAACTGGGTAATAAACTTACACTGCTCAGGTTTCTGATGAGGTCAGGGCAGTACAGCCCTGGGGTGCTAGGCTGAGGAACTGGGGGGAATTGGATGAAGCCTCTCTATTATTAGTTCATGAATGGCTAGAAGAAGCATTCATGTAACTCAGCTGGGTGTGTCCCTGCCTCTGGATGTCTGTGCAAGTGCAGGACCTGAAGGGGTTTGCAGCTTGTCATAGCATCACAATGAGAAAGGGAGCCCAGGTTGCTGAGACAGTGGGTTTAGCAGTACCCCAGTTCCAGGTTGCACCATGGGTAACCCATCACACCCACCTCCTGTCAGAGTGATCTTGGCCACCACTGACACCTGGACCCTCCTGCCACGATCACCTTACCCACCTCTCAAACAAGGAATCCCTCTGCTCCAGGCATTGCGGGGCCATATCCCAGGCTGCTGGAGGGGCACCCTTAAATTCAGGTCTTGGTGGGAAAAGGCAAAGGCTTGTCTCAAAGGCTGATTTTGATGAGATAGCATCCAGAGAGCTTTTCTGCTTGGCCCCAAGGCCCCACTTTCATCCTCTCTACCAAGACTGAAGATGAAGCCAACTTTAATCCTTTGGCTGCACGGAAAGCTTTGTTCACTGTGAAATGGCCTTAACACTCCTGCATTTGGATTTGGCTTGTGTAGCACCTCATTGAAAGTCCCCACCTTAGACTGTCCCTGGAGTGGACAACAGCCATCCCATGCCAAACACTTGTAGCCAGCCACCAGAGCCCCACAGGGAGGCTTGCCTCTGGCCACTGGGGGAAGTGAAAAAACTAGCAGAGTAGATGTCTGAACCCCGCCAGCGTCACTTTGACTGTACTCTGGCTGAAGAAAAATTCTAGGTAGTACACATTCTTGGATCTTGAGGACTTTAGCCAATAGCATGTTGGTGATATAGTGGTTGATGTTCCTGCTTTCCAAGCAGTGGGTCTGGTTTCACTTCCTAGCCCATACACTATATGCCTCTGCTTTTGAAATAGCGGTGGTGCAAAGTGATAGAAGTCTGAAGCCTTCTTGTGGTTTCTCCTGCTGGTGAGATTGGGCCCTGCTGGGCTCCATTGAAAAGGAAAACTTGGCTGGAAAGAACTGTAGCCAGCAGGTCAACCTCTTGTTTCTGTAGGGCTGAACAGGCCATGCCTCTTAGTCCACTGCCCAGAAGCTCAGGCCAGTTCTGCCGTCGGTGGGGGAGGCAGTTGAGGAGAGTGGCAGGCCTGAAGTCTTGAGCCCCAGGCCCATTCAGATACCAATTCAACCCAAGATCCCAGAGAGGGGAAGAGAGGAGGTGGCCGGACAATCTCCCCCTGAGTTTGCCCTGCCTGTCTTCTCTGCCGGATGAACCCTCTGTCATACTCCGTACCCCAAAGCACTTCCTGTAGCTCCCCCATATTTACCACAGTGATATCATTGTGATGTGGTTTGCACACAGTCTGCCTTGTGAGGTATCATTTTAAAAGTCTTGGTTCATTGAACATTAATATCTGGACTGCACTATGGCTGAAGACATGTTCTAGGGAATGCAAGGCCTGGGTCTTAAGAACCTCTGGCAAAGGATAGTTGGTGTTTAGGGTGGCTGCCTTCTAAGCAATTAGTCTGGGTTTGATTTCCAGGCAGTGCAGTGTTTTCCTCAGCTGTTTCCCATCTTCTATCACACCAGCTGCAGTGCTGCAAAGTAGAGTCAGGGGAAGCACTCTTTACATCAGCTGAGAACACTGTGGTGCAATAGGCAGTTGGTTAAACTTTTAGCAAGCGTTACTTAGAACAGCTGCATAAGGTTGTGGGTTCAAATCCCACCAGAATCTACTTCAGCTGCTCCACTGCTGAACACTACTATGGCTTTTACAGAGTATGCAGCCTCTTAAGTTGTTCCAGCTGAGGCCAAGTTCCAAAAGGTGCACCTGGCTACCACTTGGTAGAAGCCTCTACCTACATGTCAGCGGTGTGAGGAGGCGCACTTTCACTGCCACAGGAGGAAGTGAGAAATTATCGCTGGCTTCCAGTGGCTAAGGGCTGGTCGATGCTTTCTGCAGGTGCTCCTTTCCAAGCCGCTTCCAACAGTTTGCTACCAGTAGCAGTTACTGACATTTGTGGATGTCGCTTCTTTGCTGACCTGTCATAATTTGCTACCTCTCTCCTTTCCAATCCTTTGTCTAGAATAGCAAATTGTGACAAGGCATCAATCATCTGCTGAAATTCTTTTTTCCTCTGGTGCAAGTGATTCAATACATTTCCAAGCCTTGACATGAATTTTCTAGTGTTTTCCCCATGGAACTGCGTGGGCTGAGGTCTCTGTCCTCAAAAGCCCTGAACCATGTTTGACTGCTTAAGCTTTGGCTAAACTGGAGAGAGTTTACAACAGAACAGCTGCAGTGGTGTAGTTGTAAGCCTTCTACTGTAGCCTCTGTAAACTGGTGGGAGAGAGCTCTTCTCTCAACTTAATTAATCCACCCCTCAATTCCCACCACCGATGAGAGGCAATAGTTATGTCTGTGAGAGAAGCTAGCCGGTGAACATAGCACTGTCCTCACTGGTCCTTAGGTCAGTGTAATTACGTCAGACAAGGGGGTAGCTTATTCACAGTCCTGACTGACATAGCTTATGTCAACAAAAGTGGTAGTGTAGACAGAGCTTTAATACTGTATAAGCGGCAGGGTCAGGGCGGTCCTTAGGGGGGCATGGGGCCCGAGACAAATCAGCCCCCGCCAGCTTCGGAGCCAGGCTCTGCATTGGCACCTGGGCCAGTAGGATCGATCCAGCCTGGTTCTGGGCCTCCTGCTGCTGCTAGCAGTTGCCAGCGCCTACCGTGGGGTTACTGTTGGCCATTGAGTTATGGTGGCTCAGGGCTCTGACCGGGGTGGGGGACTCACTCACTCCGCTAACTGCGAACAAGATGGCAGACACTGCAGAAGTGATGGATTCATTTTCCGGGACCAACCGTGCCAGTCAATCGCACTGGCCTGTGAACCTCCAATGCACACTGGGCAGTTCTGGCAGGGTCACGCTAACGGCTGTGAGTATTTAGGTCCCCTAATTCCAATGAAATTAACATATGTAGAACTCGTGCAAGTTCAGCTCTCTTTGAACTTAGATTCCCTTTGGTATCTGGAACAAAAAACTTTTTAATAGCCCTGCCAGCCCCACCTGGGGGCTCATTAGAGGGCGTGTCACAAATTGCACATGTTTTTAATAACACCCAGAGCCCCAGTTGCTGGATCCCCCAGCTGAAACCAGGAGCAGAGATGCTAACAATGCCCAAAGTGTTGCATCCTGAAGCCTAGGAGCCCTGGGATAGGACGTCTCACAGGTCTGACTCTACAAGGACAATTGGCACCAAGCCAATCCCATTCTTTCCTCTGTCACAGGCAGGGGCTGGATCTCTCAACACCAGATCTTTGTCCAGCCAGACCCCATGCCCTTTTGCACCAAGTCCCCATACCCTTCTGCACCAGGTCCCCATACCCTTCTGGTCATTACTGGTCATTACTCCAGTACCCCATATTCCTCTGCATGGGATCATCTGTCAGCGACTCCACTACCTCACAACCTGTACATCAGGTCATTGGTCAGCTATTCCATTGTCCCCTATGCTCTGCCCCAGACCATTCCCCAGCTAATCCAGTTCCCTATGCCCCCTTGTAACACTGCAATATCTAGTCCCATTTTCCATGTCCCTCCATATAAATTTATGGCCTTCAAGACTTTGTCCTCACAATAGTAAATATTCATTCTTCTCCACTGCAGATTATAGGGCACTTTATATGGTAGGTTCTGTGCCATGCCCCCTATTTTACACATGGGAGGCTGCACAGCAAGGGGAAAGACTTGTGGGAGGCACAGCTCCAATGGAAACCAGGCGTGCTGAGCCTCAGTCCAGTACCCGACATGAGAGACCAGAAGGAAAAGCTTCCAGATGTTACTGTCCTGCACTCACTCCAGCGTCCTTCTCTCAGCACTGACACACTTCGAGAACTGCCCAAGCTTGATACACATCTGTTTAAAGGGCCATCCCCATACCCAGAGTTCTGCATGGGCATGGGCTGGGTTCACAATCCCAGGGACAGGCCCAAGGGCTGGGAGATAAGACCTGGAATGGGGCCACAACCCAGAATGGAGAGACTTGACAATGGTGGGTGTGGGAGGCAGTGTGACATTACCCAGGGTACAATCTGGATTGATGAACAGCTGTATCCCCTCAATTCTCTAACCCGGGGTGCCTTTTACACTGCTTTTCTGTGAGAGCTACCACTCCCAGCCTGCCCACACACAGCGTCCAGCATGTAAGTTATTCAAACTTATTCTATATGAGTGCTATAGATAGCCACACTTGAATTACACTGCCGAGTATAACCAGTAAATTCCCAATCCCAGACTTCCCCCAGAAATGTATGCCTTGTACTGCCCAGCTGTCTCCTGGACAACACAAACTTATATAAAGCCCATCATTTTATTAATAGAAAATTATATGCAAAAATTCTGTTATCCCAAATGTAATTTCCCAAACACTTCAATCCAAACACACTGGGTTAGATAAACCAATAAAACAAACAAACAAACCACAGAAAGATAGATTTTAAGTGATTACAAGTAATGAGGCTAAGTGAAGCAAAGTCTCTCACTACATTTTTCAGCTGTCTTACTGGCTAAATTTCTTTCAGTCAGGATCACTTCCTCAGTCCAATGTTGCTTCCTTTGTTTTTTGGGTATTGTCAATGCCTGGGGTGATGAGAAGAGATAGATATTTTGGACCATCTTCTCTCCCTTCTTCTAGTTCTTTCTCCTCTTTGGCAAACATCTCCAGCTGAGGCCATGTTTACATTACCACTTATGCCAGAAAAATTTATGTCACTTAGTGAAAGAATTGAGTGACATACGTTTCACCAATGTAAGTGGTAATGTGCACAGCACTATGTTGACAGGAGATCTCTCTCTCGTCGGCATTGTGCTGCTACATGAGTGAGCTTACAGCAACGCAGCTGCTTCAGTACTGCTGTGTTACTGTCAGCTCACTACTGTAGACATGGCCTACAGAATACAGGATACAGAAATCTGTGTGGATGGGAACCCCCATCTGTTTCTTTGTCATGATGTAGATTTTTGCCCGCATTATCTTTCCTGCTACAGGATGACCACCTAAATAGATGATGGTCCATTTCATTAGCTGATGCCTGGCTGAAGTCTTGGCAAGAACTTTGTCTCTGGAGAGCTGATTTGTGGCTGCTTTCCAGACTTGGACCATGTCTCAGAAATATCTTATAACGTTACATACAATGTTGCCAGATATATTTTATTAGACAATAATGATCAGCAAATTATGAGTTTTCAAATGATACTCACAAGGTATGCTTTGAACAAAATTTACCGTAGTCCTGAAAAAGGGGTGAGCATAGAGATACAAACCGTAACAGGCAAATCTGGGATTGTCAGGGGTCACTTCCCTAGAGCCTCCCCAAATCTCCCACCTAAGAGTGTCATGGGCTGGTCAGGGCACGGCATACCTGGCAGAGGTGGTATGGTATTTCCCAGAAGTGGTTGTTACCTAGTAATGTCAGGGTTTTTTATCCTTTTGGGAAAAACAAGTTAGTACCAGTTTAAGGAATTTAAACAACTAGTTCATTGATGCATACCACATTTCACTGAGTTTTAGTTATCCATTCAAATTGTGGTCCCACAGTTGATTCACAGGTTAACTTACAGTTGTATAGACACACAGTAAAATTGTGATGGGTGCAGCGTTAATCTACGTCACTGTAACACTGAACATCAGAGAGTCTGTGTACATTTCAGTTCGGTGGTTCCTCAAGGACAGTACATGTCATATTTCAGTTTCTAATATTAAATAAAGAAACAGTTGAGAAGATGAAACAGCCAATAAGGCCAGGCAGTAGCCTTGAAGCATTAAGTGATCAGAAGTTTGCAGATTTTCCAACTACTAGCCCAGCTCCATTTGGCCACACAGCTGTTCTCTAGCAGAAGCCCAGCGTTGGTGGAGTGGGTAGAACAAGCTTATTGCTGAGGTTTGATGGATGTATGCAAAATTTTAAAAGATTCATTCTATGCAGCTGAACACTGATGCATTTGTCTTTCCCAGGTTCTGGGTTTAAACCAAAGTTAAGTTTAAACCAAAGTTAAGTTTGCCAGTGCCCTGGCCTTGAACTAGTTTTACCCCAAAAATTGCCATCCCTGCTCCCTGAGGTTCCCAAACGTCACCAGCCGAGTGCCAGCCCCTTGGGGACAATGCAGAGAGAAAGCTGTCCCTGCACTCCACAGCGCTGACAACCATAAAGGTCTGTCTCCCTCCCCCGATCATGCCCCTTTGGAGTGAGGCATGAGAATCCTGAACTGTGCAGGGAGGAGACGGCTGCAGTCTTAGACATACGGGACCCTTTCAGGCTGAGCTTCAGACCTCGGCCAGCCGAGGCATATGGAGATACCATCGCCATGAGCATGGAAACACCAGGGCAGAGGTAGGGACAGGTGGCTGTAGTGGGTTCTGGCTATCCAGTAGTCCTTCCAGCCATCCACTCTACATTTCTCCATCTATCCAGCTCTCTTCTTTTCTCTCCAGCTTTCTCTTTCTTCTCTCTGCCTTTCTCTGTCCTTCTACCAATACACCTCTGACATCCTCTCTTTCTCCACATCCATCCTTCCCTCTCTTTGACTCCCCCTCTCAATTTCAGTTCACCTATGCCTAGCCTCCGTCAGCCCCAACACACTCAGTAACTCTCTCACTCATCTCTGGCATTTCTAATGTTCCCAGCACTGCAGTCACTGGGCTTTCAGGAGTCCCTTCCCGCTGAGACAGGCTTAAGACATCTCTACCCAGCTGGGGCACATGTAGTAGAAGGCTTCATCTCACCCCCAGTCCTTTCACTCACACACCAAGTGGGTCTGGCTCCCCATGATGATGCAATGCTGACTCTAAGTGTCCGGCCGATGCCCAGCATTGTCCCGTTCTCCTCCCGGTAAGACCCCCAGGGACCTAGCAGCAGGGTGAGTGTCATACCTCCATCCTCTAGCAAGAGGTGTGTGTGCCATCCCACAACAGGAGGACAGCATTAGCTGGTCTCTTTCCCACCCCCCTCCCAAATCTCTTTGACATTCAGCCCCTTGGCCTGGGGCTGTTTCATCCCTGGGCTCCACAAGCACACAGCAGGGTGTAGTGCAGGGGAACAGGGACCATGACTGAGACTCTGTCCTGGCATCAGAGCATCTGAACAACCCGTAGCTGTTCAGGCAGGAGGGATCTGAAGAGAGCAGAGCCAGAGATGAATGGAGGTAAGTCTGTGGAGAAGGGGGTCTGAAATAGACAGAGTGAGAGAATGGGGAGGGAAACAGCACAATGAGTGGAGAGAGAGACAAACAGACTGATTAGGATGGATGGATGTTTCTTCCCACATCTTCTAAATCTGGGTTGTTACCAGCATGGGCTTATCGATAGCATGGGCTGTGTCCCCAATCTGAACTCAGATTCACCAGCACCGATGGCCGGACAGAGCCTTGGTGGGAGACAAGCGGGTGCATGGAACTCCAGTGGTGGATCCCACTGGAGGATCAGGAGCAGTTCTCCTTTTAACCACCCCTCCATCCCTGCCCCGTTACTTTCCTCCGAAAATTTTCATTCTCCCCCAGTCTCTCTCTTTCAGCAGATCCTCAGTGAGCTGAGGTACATTATGGGTGCACTGCCCAGACACAGAGCAAGAGACAGTCCCTGCCCCAGCTCAGATCAGGGCCCTCTCATGCTGGGCACTGCACAGACACACAGTGAGAGACAGTCCATGCTCCAGCTGAGATCAAAGCCTCATTTTGCCAGGCACTGCACAGACACACAGTGAACGAGGGACACACAATCCATGCCTCAGTCTAAGTAGGGAAGACAGATAAATGTTGGGTGAAAGGGAAGAACATTGTTCTCACTGTAGAGATGGGACCCCAGACTCAGAGAGACAAACTGACTAGCCCAAAATTACCCAGAAAGTCTGTGCCAGTGCTGGGCACTGAAGCCAGCTCTCCAGGGTCCTCAGCCCAGGCCTTACCCCTGGACCATCATTGGGGATGAAATCGCTGCATCCTGACTCACTCTCCATAATCACTTCTAGACTCTTCCCATTTCATCATTCCACTCATGTGGCCTTTACCCCAGGGCCCTCACTACATTGTTAGGGACTGACAATAAACTGGGCAGACAGGAATTGCCAGCTTCACTCCCCCAGTCACTCACTGGCTCGTCCTGACTTTCCAGAAACGATATCCAATGACCCAGTGAGTTTACTAACGCCTATGAACTGTGCTGCTGAGGAGTCCATTTCATTTCTTCTTATCTCCACTCTTTGTCTTCATCTTTCTGGCCACAAGCCATTTTTGAAAGAATGGCCAAACAGCGTTGCTCTCTGACAAGCATCACTGACTGTATCTTCCTTCCTGTCATCTTTCTCACTCAGATTTCTCTTCCCCCCACTTCCCTCCCTTCCAACTCTTACATTCACGGATGTAACTATTTTTTTCAGAGATATAAAAGCCCCAGAAGGTGCCCATGTTCCAGTCCTGCCCTTTTGGGTAACATTGATAGAGTTAAAGGAAGGGAGGAGAGAGGTGGTAGAACAGGAATAAAGATGAAATTGAGGGTGGGGGGAAAGTTTAAAATGTAGAACCAGGGCGAGAAGAGGTTGAATGAGGATGTGACAAATGCTATATATGTACAGTGCTTGGTATCATATTGACCGGTGTCTTAGAAATACAGTCAGACAAGGTGAGTGAGGTAATATATTTTATGTGACCAACTTCTTTTTGTGAGGTAGACAAGCTTTCAAGCTATAGAGAGATCCCTTCTTCAGGTCAGGGAAAGGTACTCCGAATGTCACAGGTAAATAAAAGGTGGAACAGAAGCATAAATAAGAACATAACAGCCATGCAGAATCAGACGAAAGGTCCATCTAGCCCAGTATCCTGTCAGGAAGGAACCTCAGGAGGTCATCTAGTCCAACCCCCTGCTCAAAGCAGAACCAATCCCCAGCTCAATCATCCCAGCCAGGGCTTTGTCAAGCCTGACCTTACAAACCTCTAAGGAAGGAGATTCTACCACCTCCCTAGGTAACCCATTCCAGTGCTTCACCACTCTCCTAGTGAAAAAAGGTTGTCCTAATATCCAACCTAAACCTCCCCCACTACAACCTGAGACCATTACTCCTTATTCTGTCATCTGGTACCACTGAGAACAGTCTAGATCCATCCGCTTTGGAACCCCCTTTCAGATAGCTGAAATCAGTTATCAAATCCCCCCTCATTCTAAATGATCCCAAATCCCTCAGCCTCTCTTCATAACTCATGTGCTACAGCCCCCTAATAATTTTTGTTTCCCTCCACTGGACTCTTTCCAGTTTTTCCAAATCTTTCTTGTAGTGTGGGGCCCAAAACTGGACACAGTACTCCAGATGAGGCCTCATCAACGCTGAATAGAGGGGAATGATCACATCCCTCAATCTGCTGGTAGTGCTCCTACTTATACAGCCCAAAATGCCGTTAGCCTTCTTGGCAACAAGGGCACACTGTTGACTCATATCCAGCTTCTCATTCACTGTAACCACTATGTCCTTTTCTGCAGAACTACTGCCTAGCCACTCGGTCCCTAGTCTGTAGCAGTGCATGGGATTCTTCCCTCCTAAGTGCAGGATTCTGCACTTTTCCTTCTTGAACCTCATCAGATTTATTTTGGCCCAGTCTGCTAATTTGTCTAGGTCCCTCTGTATCCTATTCCTATTCTCCAGTGTATCTACTACTCCTCCCAGTTTAGTGTCATCTTCAAAGTTGCTGAAGGTGCAATCCACGCCGTCTTCCAGATCATTAATGAAGATATTGAACAAAACCAGGCCCAGATCGACCCTTAGGGCACTCTGCTTTACAGTGGCTACCAACTAGACATGGAGCCATTGATCACTAGAAGTTGAGCCCGATGATTTATCCAGCTTTCTATCCACCTTATAGTCTATTCATCCAGCCCATACTTCTTTAACTTGCTGGCAAGAATACTGTGGGAAACCATATCCTCCAACAGTGGCCAATGCAAGGTGCTTCAAAGGGAATGAACAGAATGTGTAATCATCAAATGATCCATCCTGTTGCCCATTCCCACATTTTAGCAAACAGAGGATAGGGACACCATCTCTGCCCATCCTGGCTAATAGCTATTAATGGACCTATCCTCCAACAATTTATCTAGTTCTTTTTTAACAGTGTTATAGTCTTAGCCTTAACAACATACTCTGGCAAAGAGTTTCATAGGTTGACTATGCATTGTGTGAAGAAATACTTCCAATTATTTATTTTAAACATGATGCTTATTCATTTAATTTGATGACCCCTATTCTTGGTTAGGAAAAGGAGTAAATAATACTTCCTTATTTACTTTCTCCACGCCAGTCATGATGTTATAGACCTGTGTCATATCCCCCCTTGCTTGTCTCTTTTCCAAGGTGAAAAGTCCCAGTCTTATTAATCTCTTCTCATATGGAAAATGTTCCATATGCCTAATCATTTTCATTACCATTTTCTATACCTTTCCAACTCCAAGATATTTTTTATCAGGTAGGGTGACCAAATCTGCATGCAATATTCAAGATGTGGGAGTATCATGTATTTATATAGAGACAATATGATATTTTCTCTTATTATCTATCCCTTTCCTGATGATTTCAAACGTTCTGTGTGCTTTTTTGACTGCCGCTGCACATTAAGTGGATGTTTTCAGAGAACTATCCACAATCAGTCCAAGATCTTTTTTTTGAGCGGTAACAGCTCATTTACATTTTATACGCATAGTTGAGATTATGTTTTCCAATGCACATTACTTTTTATTATGAACATTGAATTTCATCTGCCATTTTATTGACCAGTGACCCGAATTTGTGAGATCACTTTGTAACTCTTCTCAGTCTGCTTTGGAATTAATTCTCTTGAGTAGTTTTGTAGCATGTACAAATTTTGCCACCTCACTGTTTACTCCTTATTCCAGATCATTTATGAGTATGTTGAACATTACTGGACCTGTACAGACCCCTGGAGGACACCACTACTTACCTCTCTTCATTCTGAAAACTGACCATTTATTCCTAACCTTTGTTTTCTACCTTTTAACCAGTTACTGATCCAGGAGAAGGAATTCCCTCTTATCCCATGACTGCTTACTTAAGAGCCTTTGGTGAGGGACCTTGTCAAAGGCTTTATGAATATTTAAGTACACTATATCCACTGGAATATCCTGGTCCCCATGCTTGTTGACCCCTCTCAAAGAATTCTAGTAGATTGGTGAGACATAATTTCCCTTTACAAAAACGATGTCGACTCTTCCGCCAAGAAATCATTTTAATCAACGTGTCTCTGTTCTTTATTATAGTTTCAACCAATTTACCCAGTACTGAAGTTAGACTTACAGGCCTATAATTGCCAGGATCACCACTGGAGCTTTTTTTAGAAATTGGCATCAGATTAGCTATCCTCCAGTCATTTGGTACAGAAGTTGATTTAAATTATAAATTGCATACCACACAATCAGTAGTTGTGTAATTTCACATTTGAGATCCTTCAGAACTCCTGGTGAATACCATCTGGTCCTGGTGACTTATTACTATTTAATTATTCAATTTCTTCCAAAACCTCCATACAGTTTGCAGGGACTTCACTTTTGGCACTCTACCTTTTTATTCCTGGTCAAATAAACTCCTCATTTTTGTCTGTTTACCTTTATGAAGTTAAAAGCTACCATAGTGGGATTCTGTGGTGTTTTCCCCCTCAGAGAGATGTTAAATTTTATTCTATTATGGTCACTATTACCACGTGGTTCATCTATAGTCACTTCTGGGGCCAGATGCTGTGCTTCACTTAGGACTAAATCAAGAATTGCCTCTCCTCTTGAAGATTCCAGAAGTATCTGGTCCAAGAAACAGTTAACACATATATCAGGGGTCCATTTAAGGTGAAGTGGCCAGTTAATACCTCTCCCATTATGGTGGGGAAAGGAGGGGTAGGTGTGAGAGCAACTGGGGGTGAGGGTTAGTAGGCTACAGATTCTTGTAATAAGCCTTAAATCCAGTGTCTCTCTTCAGTCTGTAATTTTTAGTGTCTAGCAAGTTATGAATGAGGTGGGTGAGGAAATATCTTGCATTGGGTCAACTTCTGTTGGTGAGAGAGACAAAGTTGCTGTTAAGCTTTACTTCCTCTTTCTTCGTATTGTGACGTTTCCATTTCAGATGGCAAAGTTTAATATGTTTAGTCATTGTACACAGTGTTGTCTCTCTAACTCACAGAAGTTGGTCCAGTAACAGATATTACCACACCCTCTTGCCTCTCTAATTTGCATCATCGTCATTCCTCAAATACAAAATCCTCTCCAGATTATTTGATCTGCATTCTGGCTGTTTTGCGGGTTTCGACCACACGTCAACCCTTATAGAGTCCACACTCACACCAGTTATCCCAAATACACTGTCCTAGCCTCTCCCAAATCCATTTTACCCCCATGTACCTACCACCTAACTCCCCAGCTAGCTTGCCCTTGCAAGATTCATGGTGGGCAACTTTCATACAGCTTTGGAATACATTTAAATCTTCATTGGTTTTTCCTGATCTTTACTTCTTGTGAACCCCTGCTGCACGGACCCCATGCTCACAAACCCAGTATTTCAACCTCTCCAAATCCGTTCTCTTTATGTACCTAGACCCTGAATGTTCCCTCTCCCCAACCATCCAGGATTCATGGTAACCAAAGAAAAATAACTAATGTATTCATACAGTTAACATCAATTGTTCCAAATCTATCATCTTAGTCCCATCTGAATCGACTGTGTGTGTGGTTTACCCATGAGCTATCAGCTCTGTCCACCACCCTTATTCATAGCTACCATGCTATTATTTAAATTATTTAGGCATATTGAAGCACACACTCTTCTCAACAGATGTGTCTCATATAGGCTCTAAAAGATGTGTCCGGTATCTCGCTACTGTCACCAGGTATGTCGTGGATCCCATGGCTCCCACCAAAACCCACAAACACATCAGTCCAGCCTCTCACCAATCATCTCTTCCCTCTAGCCCCTGGACACTCATCTCCCACACACCACTTTGGATTATCGGTTACCAAACCAAAACAGCTATTCTGGATCCATTGCTAACACAGATTGACACCAATCCATCATCATAACTTCTCCCAAGTCAGCTTTCTTCATGTTTGCCTGATTCCCGAAATCCTCATCTCCCCGGACCATGCTGGTTCTGCGCTCTTTGGAACGTACCTAAACATTAATTGTTTTAAACAGCTAAACTGTAATTATCACATAGCCCCTCCCACCCCAAATACTTGTGGTGGATCCCACATTTCCTACCAGTGCTATCATGGATGCCACGACTACCACCAATACTCACAGATCATACATTCCAGTCTTCCAGTCTTTTCCAAACCTATTCACTTAACACTTACCTGTCTTCTAGGACTCATGGTTATCATTCCAAAAATATCCACTGCCAAACCCAATGCTAACACTTATTATCACAAGTCTCCTTGCTGCGAGTTATTTTTCACCCTTACTCTTTCTGGCCTCTACAGGTGATGAATGGCAAAGGGGCATGGGAAGATGGAAACCAAAGCTCCTTGGGGGAATTCATCATGCTAGGGGTGTCTGACCGGCCACAGTTGGAGCTGCTGCTCTTTGTGCTCATTTTAATTTGCTACATCATGACCTTGCTTGGAAACACCACCATCATCGTGATCTCATGGCTAGACCCCCATCTCCGCACACCCATGCATTTCTTCCTCAGCAATCTCTCTTTCCTGAGGCTGCCCCGGTGTGGGAGGAACCAGATAGACCACCTCTTCTGTGAGATACCGGGCCTCCTCAAGCTGGCCTGTGTTGACACCTCTGCCTACATGGTCAAGCTCTTTGCCAGCTTGGCGATCTTCCTCCTGGTGCCACTAGGCTTCATCCTAGTCTCTTACTGTTACATTGGTGCTGCCGTGCTGAGGATTCACTCAGCTGAGGGCAAGGTCAAGGCCTTCAACACCTGTGCCTCCCACCTAGCCGTGGTGTTGCTCTTTTATGGCACAGGGATTTCCATGTATCTAAAGCCTACATCTAGCCACTCCCAGGACCGGGACAAGATGCTCTCCCTCTTCTACACCATGGTGACCCCCATGCTTAACCCCCTCATCTACACACTCAGGAACAAGGAGGTACACGGGGCCCTGCACAGAGCGTTAGGGAGGAACCCAACTGCCAAGGGGACCTGAGCTGGGCAAGCAATTGGCACAGAATCATCTGTGCCTCTCATGGCAACTGTAAATTCTTCTATGCACATTTGGAGCCTTCTGCCTGCTCTACAGCACCGGGCCTCTCCATCCACACAAACCCTCTGTCCTCTCCAACTCAACAAAGAAAACTTGTCTTAATTTGTCCCACAAGCTTCCTTCCCTCTCCTATCCCATGTAACCCCTCTCCCATCCCACATACAACCTGCCTTCCCTCTCCTACCGCACACAACACTTATACCATCCCACAGAATAAACCTGCCCTACCCTCCTACACAAACAACCTGCCTACCCTCTCCCACCCCACACAACCCTTCTTTCAGCCCACACAACACCCATTCACTCTGCTTTCCAACGCCATCCTAGCTGGACCTCTAGGCACAATCCCTGTTTTCCTGCCCAAAGAGATTATTTTTATTTATTTTTATTTTGATTGGAAAGAGGCAGTAGTCAATCTCAAGGTCAGTGTTGTGCCAGGCGCTGCACAGATACACAGTGAGAGATAGTCCCTGGCCCAAAGAGCTCACGGTCCAAATAGAGAAAAGGTGAGTGGGGAAACTGAGAGTCGGAGAAGTGAAGTGACTTACTGTAATTCACACGAGAAGTTAGCAGCATGCTGGGAATAGAACCATGATCTTCTGAGTCCCCCTCCATGGGCCCACACGCAGTACTGCCCGCGCAATTTTATTACCAAGCTCCCAATATTTGTCATTTTCCTGAAAGCTCCTGGAGAAGTTATTAAATTATAACAGATGTTGCCTGATCCTTTTAAAAGTTAATGACATTTGTATGGTTTTCCAATCAATCAGAATGTCATGTGGTTCTAGTCCCCAAATCAGGGGGACACAATATTAAAACCAATGAGTCATACCTTGTCGACAGGTTTGTGGTGCATGACACAATGAGGACAATGTAAAAGTTTAGCCCTGGTCTATGCTATGAGGTTAGGTCAACCTAATTTCATAGTGTAGCCATACCCTTAGAGATCTTTATTCAAACAATGAACAAAGCCAGGGAAGCTCCAAGACACAGAAACAGATAGGAATAACACAGTACTGGAGATATCTGTGGTATCATTCTTGGCATAAGCACTTAAATCTGCCTTCTTATACCCTTTCTTGAGGACCTGGTGGAAAGAGACAAAGGACCATGCGTCTGGCATGCAGAATGAGGCCGATGGTCTAGGTTCCTCGGGGCTCTAGATTGATGGTAGAGCTGAAGGGTTAAATGATGGAAGAAGCCAAGCTAAGTTAAAACCAAAAACTTAACGCCACCTGGTGGTTTGCCCTATTATAGGGCCTGCACACCATCACGAATATTCATGCTAATAATCAGCTTCTAGGCCCAAATCTAACTTCCTCACCCACATAATATTGAGGTGTTATTTTCCTATAGGTTAATATGTTAATGCCATTTTAACTGATTATCATACCCCTCACATCTTGCTTATGCCAGTTTGCAGTTACTACTTCCATGTTCTTGGCATTGCCCTTCACCGTTAAGTTCCAACCCCTGCCACTGAGCAAGCTAGACCAAGTTCCCCCAAAATGTGAAGGCAAGTGTCAGACCATTTAGCTATACCAAAGTTCATGGGCTACTATACTCGACTATACTTATGCTAACTTGCTTAAGCTAATGATTTTTACAGGATACAGATCTGTAGGGTCCTTGTATTACACCTGAATATGATGAAGGCTAAGCTAGCCCTATGGGCTACACCTGTCAGGGGCGCTAGAGCAGGAAGGGCCAAGGGGTCATGGCCCTTCACTTTTCATCACTAGCCTGGCCCCTTGTTCCTCCTCTTCCCTTTGAGTTCCCACCCCCTAGCCTGGCCAGAAGATGGAGCCCAGCCCAGGTAAGAGTGGCCTGGGGAGCTCCATCAGCTATGGGAAGATGTGGACCCTCCACCTGCCCAGGGTGGGAGGGCCTGAGAGCAGCACCTGACCCATGTCCCCACCCCCTTGGGCTCCCTGTCCAGGGCAGGTGAAGGGTGCATAGTTCCCCACAGCTGCACAGGTGGCTCTTACCATAACCCAGCTGTGGCTGTTTGGCCTCCGAGATCCCTCCCCCAAGGCAGTGTGGAAGTCAGAGCCAGGTCGGGGTAAAGGTCGGGTGGGCAGCTGTGGGGAGCTGAGGATTCTCCATCTGCCCTGAGTGGGAATCCAGGGGGCATTACACAGGCTGTTCTCAGGCTTTTCACCCTGAGCAGGTGGAGGGCCCAGGCTTCCCAGTCCAGCTTCTGGCTTGGCTGATGCAGGGCCTTGGGGAGAAGAGGAGGGGCAGGGGTGGGGTCAAAGAGGGGCTGAGTCCCCAAGTTCCCCCCTCACTTTTAAAAAGAATTCTTCGCCCCTGACACCTGTGGGTTCTTTTTCTTTTCCTTCTGGTTTCTGAGCCTTGAGGCCAGACTCGGGTCATGTTGTCAGGCTATCTCCATATCCATGAAAGCCAGACATTTCCTTTCCAAAATGATAACCAGGATCCTCTTGTAACCACGTTTATCCAGAAGCTGTGGCTCTCAGAAAACCAAATATCAGGAGACAATCACCTCACTCAGCACCAAATCTCCGGATGGTTTTGCAAACCTTCTCTCAAACACTCCTTGAGTCAGCCACCATATACTTCTCTCATACACTCCTTATGTAGCCACCATAAATACAACAGCCTACTACGACTGCACAGTGGAGTGAGCTGCTCCTATAGCTCAGGTAGTGAAGGGCCTCGTCACTGGGTCTGAAGGTCCCTGAGTGGATCCCTGCTGATGATCCAGTTCCTTTGCTGGGAAAAAAACAGAAGGTCCACAGGACCATGGTGACAAGCCCTCTTCCCTAGTTCAATCATCTTCTTAAATAATGCCCTCCCACCATCAGTCAGCAGGTGCTGAGAGTTATGCCTACTCATGGTATGTCCCGCCCCCAGCCAGCAAGGTCTTTGTGATTGCCACTGTCATAGCTGTTCAGAATTTAATGGAGGCAAGTTTCAATCCCAGACCCACCTGCTCCAATAGCCCAGACTCTGGAGGTGAGGAATTGCTGGGAATGGGTTGTAGCACACAGGTGGGCAGTTCTGACTCTATCCAGGAGAGGGCAGCAGCGATTTCACAGTTGTCTCACAGCATCTGTAGGCCACCTGCAATACTAGCCATCTCTCAAAGTGCTTTAGGACAGAGCTCAGGATTGTTATCCCCATTTTACAGATCAGAAACCAAGGCTCATACCCCAGTGAAATCCTTGACAGAAGAACTGCACTCTACCCAGCACCCATCCCCCATCACGTCACAGAGATGGGCTGTGGGAGGCAGTGAGATAGATGGGACGGGGTGTAGGGCAGTCATGGACAATGCGGGCAGCCGTTCCCTGCTTCCCAGCAGGCTTATGGAAAGCACAGCACTCCTGAAAACAGCCCCCAGCCTGTCTTCCAAGGCTCCAATGCATCTCGTTCTCCTATTTCATTTCATCAGATCCTCTGCCCCAATCCTGCAACGACGTAACCACAAACATACCTTTAAGCACCTTGGTCCCATGAAGGGTTGGCTCAATGAACTAGAATCTGGGAATTCCTAATCTAGGGACCATATATATGGGTCACTTCAAGCCTGTTCCTACAGTCCAGTACAAGCAAGCCTGATGCAGGGGAAGGAGTCTTGTAAGCATGCAGTTTACTTTGATGCTGTAGGGACACATCTGTTCATATACTCTTTTTTAATCAGACTACAAGAGGTAGTTAAAAAACCAGTAGAGGTACAATTGGCATCTGCTTCTCATTCTCCTGTAGAGCTAGGCAAAGGGGGCCCCGCAGAAAACTTTGTTTATGTGCAAAGGGATGTCCCGTGAATCCTCCGTACAGATCAAAAGGAAACTTTCCTTGAAGGTAGTCTGTATTCCTCTGCTGAAGGTTTCTCCGGAGGGCTGCTTTATTTCTTCCATTGCAGTAGGACACTGTCCCAAGCTACACATCAAGGCAGGGTCAGGCCAGGCACCCATGGGCGGCTGGTCTAATAGCATCCTCAAATAGCCGCTGACCTGTCATCTTTGATGAAGGCTTTGCCCCACCTACACTCCTCCATGAGGGCCCCTCCTATTCTTTCCCCCTGGTCCTGCCCACACTGCTCCTCTTTCCATCCCCACTCTACCCCTCTCCCAAAGCCCACACTCCCCGCTACTTGCTGAGTCGCTCCCCTACTGGCAGATTAGTGGAACGAGTGGTGACCGTGGGCGGCAGACAGGGTGTGTGTATGTTAAACTCAGTATTTGCTGAGAAGCAGCATCATTATAGGGCTTCCTAGATACCATTCCTAGCATGTCCAAAAGCTTTTCTCCAAAATCATGCATGTTATAGGATTTATAGGATTTCATAGGATTTACCTTTTCATAGGATTTACCATCAGTACCAAATTCTCTGTTATAAGGTTTACCATTAGCAACAAATTTTGTATCATGATATTTATCTCCACCAAATCTTTTATCACAGGTAGGCATTTCCAAGTGTTTTTATCATATCACACCTTCTGCTTGGACAGTTTGGTTTATTCAATGCCCATTGTGTCTTTCAACTCCTCCCTGAACCTTAGCATGTGTTCAGTTACTGGTTTTCCTTTCCCCTCAGTGTCCCTTTCAGTATGGATTGCCGCCTCCTCCAGAGTGTCACCTGATGTACTGGGGTCCCACTGAGCCCACCAGTTCCACCAGTCTGGGTTTCCTCATCCTGTTCTGGTGCTCAAGCCTTCTCTAGCGCACGCACGTGCGCACACACACACATACACACACACACAGGTAGGGCTACACAGAACTGTGAAAAGACACAGACACTGACATCAGCTCTGTGTGGGAAGACTCAGCTCAGGGGTTGCCCAGTAGTCAAGTGCCCACCCCCTTTGGAGTGTACAGCTTAAGCTCATGCAATTTGCTCCCCTCCTCAATGTGAAGGAAGATATGCACAGCCCCCACCTCGCCTCCCCGTCCATCCCTTTTATGAATTGCACAAGAAAACAAAACAAGTTCATTTACTAGAAAGGATAGATTTTAAGTGATTATAAGGGATAGCAAACAGATCAAAGTAGATTACTGAGCAAATAAAGCAAACACGAAAACTAAACTTAATACACTAAAGAACCTGGCTACAGATAGTAATTTCTCACCCTAAATGTTGGGTTAATTAGGTTGCAGTGATTGCTGAAGATAAACTTGTTTTGCTTGCAGCTTAGAATTCCAGATCTTCCTTTCATAGGCCAGATACCTTCTAGCCTTGGTCCAGTTCTTCCCCAGATCAGTCTTAGGTATTTTTAGCAGTCATCTTGGGCAGAGAGTCAGTGAAAAACACATCCTGATTAACTCACTCCCCAGCCTTAAACAGGATTTACATATGGCAGAAATCCTTTGTTTCTCGGTTTGATCCCCACCTTCTACAAGTGTAAAAATACCAGCAGTCCAAGGTGGTGTCCAGTAGCAGGTGACATGATCACATGACCCTGCAGTGTCAAAGCAGTATCCCATGAAACTTCTCAAGAAAATGGGAGATTAGCATCTTCCAAGTTTGCCTACAGTTTGGTGGGCATTCCCAGGTGCAAACACTTCTGCAATATTCCTAACTTCAGATACATAGATGATACATGCATACTGTAGTGGGGCAGCTGCCACACTCCTGCAGAACAGGGGTTAAAAGCAGCCCTGGAGAGGGTTGTGGCTGGGAAAGGCTGATTGGGGAAGCAGCCACAGCTGGGGCCATACCCCAGTCAGGAGACAGCTGGCCCTGTAAGAGGGCTGTCAGCCAGGAGCTGAAAGAGTCTTTCTCCAGCCCTAGAGGAAGAAGGGCTAGCTATCTGCAAGCAAGGTACCTAAAGTAGAGCAGGGCTGGGGAAAAGGGCAAGAGAATCCGGTGAGCTCTAACCTGGCAATCCTATGAAGGCCTATGGAAGTACTATGGAGGTCTTCTCTAAATACCCATGAAGCAATTAAAGTTCATCTTTTAGAACCCAGTTAACACTTTCCTGCTCCTGCTCTTGTTGTTCTTGCCCCCACGACTGAGAGCTAGCCCTGTGGATGTTCCTTGCTGCTCTCACAGCAGATTTCATAGCGGTGTCAATCCAGGCGTGAGGCTGAGCTGTGTGTTCTCCTGCAAAGTGGACCCTCCCTTCATTCTGAAACAAAGGCCCAGAATAGTCAACAAACTGGTAGGGGGTGAACGAGGCAAATGCTCCCATGGAATGTTTGTCCAGGTTCCATCTCTGTATCACGTGTTTATCACAGATGAACCGGAGTTTGTCCTTAGTTTGGTTGTGGATTTCTGCCAGGTCCTCCAGCACCACGTCAATGCACTTCTCATCACTCAGGGGAAGAAAAAATTCAGCGTCGTCGTTCCACGTGTAGGAAGCTACAATCACCCCCACCCCACTAGGGAAGTTGTGGTTGGGATAGTAGATGAATCTGGAAGGACGATCTGTGACTGACGGCCCACCTTGAATCCCATCCTCCTCCCAGAACTTTTGGGTGCAGGCCAAGGCAACCTTGGTGGCGGCGGCATAGTGAATGGAGCGCAAGGCATGGGTCTTATTGGAGGAAAGTGGTGGCATAAATTTGATATGTCTTGTGGCTTTTGCTGAAGCTGTGACGAGGACATAGTCAGCTGTTACTACGGAGGGGCTCAGTGTGTCGGGTGCACGGTAAAACACTCGGACCTTGTTATCATTGGATAGTATCTTCTCTACTATGCAGTTCAGCTGGACAACTCCAGGCATAGATCGGTAGAAGGCCTGGGGCAATTGGTCGAATCCCCCTGTGATCTCATCAAAACTGAAAGAAACAGGAAGTGATGGGTGAACAAATTAGATTAGTAGCAGTATCACAATTGGTTTTAGGGACAACAATAAAGTGGGGCCCCTTTGAGGTACGGGCTGTGTCTGAGACAGACCCTGCTTCAGAGAGATGACGCTCTAGCTAGACAAGACAGACCAAGAAGCAAGGGCATCATGGAGGCTAGTCCTCGGCCCACCCCTTCTGTCTGAGGCCCCACACCTCCCTCCTTCCCCTTTCCCCCCAAGCCCAGATCTCACCTGACCCCCCGCAATCATGAGCCTCCCTATCCCCAGAGCACCAAGCGTGTGTGCACCCCCCGAACTCCAGAGCACTGGGTGGATGAGCAGGCGGCACCCAGCCCCAGGCAGGTGGGCGGGCAGTGCGTGGCCTCCCACCCCCCAGAGCACCAGGCAGGTGCACATCCACTCCCTCAGCTTCGGAGCACCAAACAGTGCACGGCTCCAAGCCCCAGGAGGGAGGAGGCGCGTAGACCCCCCACCCCCAAGCTGTGGAGTGATGGGCGACACACAGCCCCCCATTGCCCTCCTGCCCTGGAGTACTGAGCGGCACTGCCCCAGTGCCAGGGCACCCTCAGCATTTGTCAGGCGCAGCTACCCCAAGTCCCAGCCACCCAAGCCCCAGCTGGCTTCCTTTCCTGAGAAAAGCAGCCTACCCGGGCTGGGGCCAACTAGTGCAAGAGGGAAGGGGTGCCTCTGGATATAGCGTGGATGGGGCCAGGCGGGGTTGCTTGGGAAGGCTCAGCCTTCCCCTGCCTGTTACATGCGCCGCCCATGAGAGCCGTGAGCAGGAATCAAAATCTGACCCCCTTTTGCAGGGCAGGTTTTGTGCCTCCCCCCACCATGACCCCAGGAGGAGCTCGTTCTCCTGCCTCCTGTCCCCGTCCAGAGATTGCTCTTCCTACTGCCCAAGCGGGAACTCTCTCTTCTCTTCCTCCCCTGACACCAGCCCTGGGAGAGCTTACTCTTCCCTGCCCCCAGTGTCAGAGAAGTTCTGTGCCCCGGATGATTAGTGGGGGGAGAGATTGCCCCTGCCTGGCCCCCCTTGTGTACGCCCCTGCTAAGAAAGGTTTATTGTTGCCATTTTACAGAAGGGAGCACTGAGGTAGGGAGAAAGCAAATAACATGCCCAAGGTGACACATGAAATCTGTCATAGAGCTGGATACTGAATCCAGATCTCCTAAGACCCAAGCCAGGGTTTTAACAACTGATCCGTTGTATCTCAAGAGAAAGTGAAATATTGGCAACTAGAGCAAACAATCCCTCCCCAGCATAGGTTTGAACCCAAGCCCTGCCAGAACACAGCACAGAGTGAGACCATTTCAGAAAGAGCAAATTATAGCTGCAATTGATGATAATCACGTAAGTCAATAAGAGTCCCGCAGCAATCTCTCAAAATAGGGCTTAAGGGTTTCCTTGATCCACAGACCTAGGGCCCAAAGGTGAATTTCAGCCAATACTGGGGAATTCAGATTGAGTTGCAGAGGATGAGTTGAAATTATGGCCCGGATTAAGTAAAACAAGAATATCCTGCTGACCATACAATCCCTTCAGTGATAGAAATTGCTTCTCTCTGCACATTCTAACTTCCACCAGAGGAGTTTCACATTGCTAAGCTAGAGTGTCTGTCTCTTCCCCTCTCAGCTGCGAGAAGGATAATATTATTTATTTACTCTCATTGCCGTCACACAAAGGGTACATATACACTGCCGGCGGCAGCAAGACTCCCAGCCTGGGTTGAGAGACTTGGGTGCTCGCAGTAGCGCTGTAGAAATAGCTGTGTAGACAGTGCTTTGAGGTTGCGGCTTGAGCTGGGACTCAGGCCCTCAAGCCCACCCGTCCTCCGAGGCTACAGAGACCGAGCTCCAGCACTCAAACCACAACTTCAAAGCTGTCTATGCAGCTATTTGTACAGTGCTAGTAAAATCCCCACTAGCCTAAGTCTCTCAGCCTGGCCTAGGAGACTCACTGACATGGACAGCCCACTGTAGATGTACCCCTAGAAGCCAATAATCAAGGGCCCCACTGTCCTAGGTAAAGTACACACATGGAGGGTGAAAAGATATAGCCACGCTCCAAACACCTTGCAATTTAAGTACATTCGTTTCTCACCCGTCTTCATGAGAGAAGATATCAAATTCCATGAGAGAGTTAAGAAATGACATGTGGAATCCAGCATCCTCATTCATCAAGTCTCCGATCATCTGGACAGCCCCATGGCTTAGTTTCCCTTCTTTAATCAAGTACTCCTGGGAGGGGAGGAAAGTGAGTAAAGTTGTTGTCTCTTTAGACACATTTAGAAGCACATTTATGCTGGAAATAGGAGGCATGGAGGCATCGTTGGGGAAATATTTTATGTTCAAGTTTTATATGGCAATGATATTGTTGCCCCTTTTTGGTCTGAGCCATTGCCAATATCCAAGGTCTTGCCTGGTTCTTTCTGTTTGAAGGAGAGATTGAGGATGTGAGTCAGGTCTTTCTTTGGTTCAATCCTGTCTATTTAAAAAGAATGGACACAACATCCTGTTTCCCTGAACACAGTAGAAACAATCAACAGGAGGCAGTGTCCCTGCTCAGCAATCCCAGTCTCCCTTTCCAGCATATACTGTGACCAAAAGAAACTCTGACCCTTGTTTTCTTCTCAGGTTCATATTCATCACTGCAAATCTCTCTTTCTCCTTGCTTTCTTTCTCGCACATACACAGACTCAGTTGCAGACTACATTCAACTCCTAGCCCCTGTGTTCGCAATCAACCATATGGAAACCCCTCAGCCCACACAGCTTAGCTTCTAATGGGCCTTGTAGTGCCTTGGGCAGCGGCTTACACTGCCACTAGCTATCTTACTCCAGAAAGGAGTTTGATTGCTTCTTCCATTTGTCCTGAATATGGTGTGGTTAGCGTGCCGATCTACTTTAACCAGGTCTGTGGATAATTTATGTATTAAATATATGCTTGATGGCATCCATTAACACCTTCCAGCACAACAATATTAAAATAATAATTGAAGGAAGTATCACATATGTCTGGCTCTTGGTCCTTTATTTTCCATAATCTTGGCCACAACCAAAACCCTGCCCACTCAGACTGCCAAAAGGAGAAGGCAATCCCAATAGACTCTGCAGAGCTTCATAATAGGATGTTTTCCCTCATTCCTTTATTGGCGCTTTGAATATAGGACAACCTCGACATGAAAACTGGCATCATCAGGTTTCATTGGGATAAACAGGCACATTTTACACCTCTCTCAGAGCAATTATTTTAGGCTTTCCATAAACATTTTGATTCAAAGGTACTCAAAGGTCCATATCCATTACCTTGGTGGAAAAGGAGTCATACTGATCAAGCAACTCTTCACAACCTGAACCCTGGAACCGTTTTAGGGTCTGTGTTGGAACCATGCAAGAAAAAATTCATAGACAGAAAGAGAAATATGTTCACAAAAACATTGGACAAAATTCTGTTCTCCTACCTAACTAGCCATCTGTGCAAGTACCTACACTTGCATGATCCTCCTCACCATGATATCTGCAGGCTTCACAGTCACCAATGGATTTTATTCCCCAAATATTCCTTTGAGGTAAGGAAGAATCAGCTCCATTTTACAGAGCACATAGCTGTGACAGCAACTGAACCCAAATCTCTTGAGTCCTACTGCAGTGCCCTATCTACTAGACCCTAATTCCTGTGCGTAGCCATGAAACCCCACTGACTGGAACTGAGTTGCATGGCCTAGTCTCCAGCCCTGCTGCAGTTAAATGGCAGGATTTGATCCCAAATTCACTGTTTAGGAAACAAAAATAGATGTTTCTTCTCAGTGATGCTGAGCCCCCACAGCACTGGCATGGGGGAGGAGGAGCAGATCACATGTTGTTATTCCTGATTCAGATGGATGAAAGTTAAAGGAGAATCAGGGCCAGATAATCTGCCCTGGTAAATCCCCTTCATGCCACCGCAAGGGGAATTATCGCTATATTAGGGCAGCAGTCTAAGATTCCCCTGACACAGAATTATAGAATATCAGGGTTGGAAAGGACCTCAGGAGGTCATCTACTCCAACCCCCTGATCAAAGCAGGACCAATCCCCAACTAAATCATCCCTGTCAGGGCATTGTCAAGCCTGACCTTACAAACCTCTAAGGAAGGAGATTCTACCATCTCCCTAGGTAACGCATTCCAATGCTTCGCCACCCTCCTAGTGAAAAAGATTTTCCAAATAGCCAACCTAAACCTTCCCCACTGTAACTTGAGACCATTACTCCTTGTTCTGTCATCTGGTACCACTGAGAACAGTCTAGATCCATCCTCTTTGGAACCCCGTTTCAGGTAGTTGAAAGCAGCTATCACATCTCCCCTCAGTCTTCTCTTCTGTAGACTCAACAATCCCAGTTCTCTCAGCCTCTCCTCATAAGGTTATTATACACAGGGTGTATATACAGGGTGTATTCTGGATTGGAATGGTATTGAAGAGGGATGTGTTGGGAAAAAGAGCAGGAAACCAGCCGATGCTACAGAAGAAGAGACCTTCTGTGATGAAGCACAAGTTAGGGCCATTTTTCAGAATCAGGCCTGATAATTTACTCTCCTTTATGCAATCGACCAATAAACATACCTTCTGCAGAATTCCCTTATAAAGTGTCTGAGCAGATTTTCCTCTCTCTGAGGGAGCCAGAGTATAATTCAAGATATCAGGGTTCTGTCTGACCTTCCCAGCTTTTGCCCTGACACCGTTAACCAAATACCAGGCGTTGTCATCCATCTCAGAGAACTTGTTTAGCTTAAGGTCAAATTGCCTAATAAATTCACGAACAATACTGCAAAAGAAAGAAAAGGGAGAGAAAAGGGGAAAGGAGAGAGTCAAAAATACGAAAATAAATTATACGTGCTACTGGCTCTACAAATAATACGGCTGTAAGTATGTTATTTATGTCATTCCCTTATTAACTTTCCTGATTCCAGCTAATGTTATTAATGCCACAGGACAGGGGTGGCCAACCTAAGCCTGAGAAAGAGGAAGAATTTACCAATGTACATTGCCAAAGAGCCACAGTGATACGTCAGCAACCCCCCATTAGCTCCACCCCCGAGTGCCTCCCACCCACCAGTAACCCCACCGATCAACACCTACCCCTCTCTTCCTGAACTTCCCGATCAGCTGTTCCATGAAGTGCATGAGGCTCTAAAGGGGAGGAGAGGGGAGGGGAGGGGAGAGGAGTGAGGGCACGGCAGGCTTAGGGGAGGGGTGGAAAGGGGTGGAGTGGGGTCAGGGCCTGTGGCAGAACCAGGGGTTGAGCAGTGATCACCCCCTGACACACTGGAAAGTTGGTGCCTGTAGCTCCAGCCCCAAAATTGGACCCTATACAAGAAGCCGCATATTAACTTCTGGAGCCAACAGTTGGCCACCCCTGCTGTCGAAATAAGATTGCATATAAGGAAGGATAGATAGATAGATAGATAGATAGATAGATAGATAGATAGATAGAT
>ML677373.1:381424-433178 GCA_007922305.1 Dermatemys mawii
GATAGATAGATAGATAGATAGATAGATAGATAGATAGATAGATAGATAGATAGATAGATAGATAGATAGATAGATGAATGATGTAAACTGATATAATTCCATTGACTACAAGGGGGCTACCAGCTATGTAGTAGCCGAAGACTTGGCATATTGACTGGTAACCACAGATGTTGTCTATAATAACCTCATCTGGATATTCTGCTTCTAATCTGTAGTCTCAGTTCATGGTAGTTTCCTTTGAAGTTAGTGTACAATTATGGCACCATTTTTTGTTTGTTTGTTTGTTTTAATAAGCTTTTGCTCCATATAATTGTGCTGACAAAGATTCTATTCTATTCTATTCTAGTCTAGTCTAGTCTATTCTATTCTATTCTTATTCTTAACCTCACAAAACAATTGGGTGCAGTGATTTATGAAACAATGAAACTCATTTCAAATCACTTTGGCTAATGAAATGCCCATATCTATTGTCTGGCTTTCTTTTGACTCAGGGCCTGATACAATTTCCATTAACGTAAATTGGAATTTTTCCATTGGTTTCGTGGAAGTTCAACCATGCATTCACAAGCTGCCAGTTCCATAACTAGGCCCCAATCCTGAAAAAACTTGTTGCTCGGTTCATTGTTTACTATTGGCCATAATCCCACCTAGGTCATTGAGACTAGTCACAGCAGGAAATATTACATCTAGCAGCAAGTTCTTTTAGGATGCTTGATCTCATCCCTAATCACAGCAGAATTCTGCAAAACTGGCCTGTTCCTTCACCAAACAACTTACATGGCTGAGGAGTGGAAATGGTATTACCTGTGGCTGCTTGGCAAACGCATGGGTCCCAATTCCACGTACCAGTCTTGTGTCTCATCTCGATAGGTCTTAATTCGTCCTCCTACATGACCACTTGTTTCCAGAACTGTAACCTAGGAAAAAGCATGGAACATCATTTCCACTCACTTATGTGGCACCTGCACAATTTTAAGTGCAAAGGACAAAACTTTCAAACTTTGGTGACTAAAAATTAGGTAACTGAATCTACATTCAGGCACCTAAATAAGAGTCCTGATGTCTCTGCACCTACCAGTTCCTAACATTATGTACATTGTACCTCTGAAAATGGTACCCATTAAAGATGGAATTTTCAAAGGCACTCCATCTTGGTTGAAGTGCACCCACCGCAGTCAATGGGAGGAGAATGATGCCAACTCTGAGTGTATCTGAAAATCTGAGAGCCAGTTCTACACTCCCAGGTTTGTCAGCCTAGCTGTGTTGGTCAGGGGTATGAAAAAACCCACACACACCAGGCAGCGTAATATGCTGGCAAAAACCCCAGTGTAAACATAACAGGGACAACACAGGGGTGCTTCTGTTGACACAATTGACACCACTTTGGGATGCAGAGTTACCATACTGACAGAAAAAAACATAAGCTGCATCTAAACGAGGCGGCTCTGCTGGAATAGCTAACCTAGCAAAGAATTTGTAGTGAGCCTTACATGCTGGCATAAGGATTTTCAGGGAAGATTTTCTCAAGCTGCATCTAACTGTCCTTGTGCTTTGGGTAACCTTCCTGCAGTTGCTTAACTTTAAGCACCCAAGTTTGTACCTTTTGTCTGTAAGTTTTCCAAAGCCTCAGGGTCTTCAGAATTCACAAAGAGCTTAGACTGGGATTTTCAACTCCCTAGGCTTCTACGCACATCCCGGCCTTAAAGCCAAATGGATTTATGTGGGCTTTAAATAGTTCATAAGTCTTGCACTGACTCCTCTGTAAACAGGGATGATGATCAGTTAAAGGTATGTCTCCACTGGGCTGAAATTCACCCCTGTTGTTTGTGGCATGGAAAGAACATGAAAAGAAGGCAGAGTGAAGGCTACCAATAGCATATCAATTTTCACATGCTTAGATACATGAAAGAATGTATGCCCTGTACACATCTTGACATTTGAAAGTAGATAACTGTAACTTGTAACTTTCTAATGGACAGGGTTATTTTGAAACTGTAACTTTTGGGTTATTTGTTCCCCTTTCTATTTCTTATTACGGTTACTGTAACTCCTCCAGCTTTAAATCAATGAAGGTTCAGGGAAATGTTCCAGGACAGAAAAGGGAAGAGGGAGCCTAAATCCTATTGAAATATAATGGGAGTTGGGCATTTAAGTCCCATTATTGCCTTTGCAAAATCTCTTACTTTGTCAGCAAGCCTTTTCTTTCTTTCTTAGTTCTTGTGAATTCCCCTTGTTTCATTTTCTTCATTCTTAAGCCTAAAAACCTTTATTCCTCAGAAAAGAAATAATGAAAAACACTCAAGCCAGCACTGACTCCCTGCCTTGCTCTGATATCTCTCCGTGCATAGAATTACCTTGTGACCA
The DNA here is from genome assembly GCA_007922305.1 of Dermatemys mawii. Taxonomy (NCBI): domain Eukaryota; kingdom Metazoa; phylum Chordata; order Testudines; family Dermatemydidae; genus Dermatemys; species Dermatemys mawii. Next base: position 383,789 of record ML677373.1, read on the forward strand.
GCATCTCTGAGCAGTTTGGCAGCAGTGAGTCCACTTATGCCTGCCCCTACAATGACCACTTCCAAGGGACAAGCTGCCTTTCCAAGCCCATTTTCGGCAATCTTCACCAGGTCATCGTAGTCGGTATCATCAAGGCAAGGCAAGCTAGAGAAACTCTCAGATGGTAGTACAGCCACAAGAAGAAACAGCCTGGAAAGCACTGGGGACGTGTGGACAAAGAGAAGTGAGGTGTAGTTAATGAATGATGTCGTCAGGGAAGCAAACTCATTTTCTGAAACTCACATGGCAGGTGGCATCTCTGAAATGACACCAATCAACCCACAGCAGAGCTAAGGGTGTGCAGCAAACCAGCCCTGAGCATTGCCAGAGGAGTATAAGAGCAAACCAGCTCCTAACAATACTGGTATACAAAGACAGTCATTTTAAGGTATGTCTACCCTGGAACGGGATGTGTCATTTCCAGCTTGAATAGACAGACATGTACTTCCTCTTATTTAGCTAGCATGCTAAAAATCGAATGGTATCCACAGCAGCAAACACATGGGGCGGGGAGAAGTATATTCCTAGGATCTTGGACACAGTCATATTAGGGGCTGGTACCCCTTCCTGCTGCTCACACCCCACCATAGCTACCCTCAGATTGTAAGACCTTTGGAGAATGGGCTGTCCTTTAAAACATCTTTGTACAGTGCCTAGCACAATGAAGGTGAGAGGCCTGGGTGAGACCTCTTGGATTCACCACACATGGAGTCGTTGAGAGCCTAGGTAGAGAAGCTCAAATATGTAATTCATCTCTGGTAGAGTGTATGTCAGTCCTACCCGTGATGTGCCATATCTGAGCCCTAGGGACAGGGTGGCAACCTGGGGAGAGGAGGTGCAATGTAATGAACATAGTGGGCAAGAATTTCAGAAGTGTTGTTCTGTGACCAACGTGGGACACTTGAAAGAGGGCTGATTTTCAGATACCCGGTGTCCAGCCTCTTCTGAAAAATGAAGCCCCTTTAAGATGCCTCAGCTGGGGCACACTGAAATTGCTCTTTACCCTGTAGCTGAACCACAAGACATGAGCTTGATGCAGGAATCTCAAGATGAAAATCTAGGTCTTGCATTAGGCAAGAGTCAGACTAGAAGATCACAATGGTATAAGGTCCGTGAAATAACAAGACATGCAAGATCCTCCTTCCTTAGAGGTTTTTAAGGTCAGGCTTGACAAAGCCCTGGCTGGAATAATTTAGTCCTTCTTTAAGCAGGAGGTTGGACTAGATGACCTCCTGAGGTCCCTTCCACCCCTGATATTCTATGATTCTATGATTCTGTGATCACTAGGGGCTGGTCCTCACTAGGGTGGGGGATTGACTGTAGATACGCAATTTCAGCTGCGTTAATAACGTAGCTGAAATCGGCTTATCTACAGCCGACTTACCTGCCGTCCTCACAGTGGTGGCAGTCGGTGGCGCGCTCCCCCGTCGACTCCAGCTTACGCCTTTTGGAGAGCTGGAGTTACAGAGTCGACGGGGGCGCTGCTGGCGATCGATTTATCACGTCTTGATGAGACGCGATAAATCGATCACCATAAGATCGACCTCTCCCTGCGCTAGTGAAGACAAGCCCTAGCCATTGTTAAAAGGCTTGGCTCAAAAGACACAAAATCTTTGTTAACTTTAAGATCTTGTCCACATTGCAGATCTTTTCCCAAAAAGTTCAAACTAGTTTCAGTTGGAGCCACAGTTGGAGCCACAGAGTCGATAAGTTTATTGTTGGCCATAATTATATTTATAACCAGTTTAAATAATACGACTATCAGGAGGCTTAAGTAAACCAGTTATAAGCATGATTCCAGCTGCTTGAGCTTTGTCTACATTGGGGTTCTAACTAGTTTCAAACTGATTTTAAAACCAGTCTGAATCTTTTAGTACATTTCCCCAGTGTGGACATGATTGTAATGAAGGGTGCTACTTAACTTTAAAGTTTGAAAGTATTTATAACAAGTCATAGGTGCCGACTCTGTGGGTGCATAAGCCTGTGGTGCCTGTGTAATAAGGAATATTAAAGACATTTAAATAAAACTTGAAGACACAGTGGGTGAGATTTTCAAAAGCGGTCAATGTTGACCTAAATTTGCTCCCACTAATGTCATTGAACTTCCACACTGCTACAGGGCTTTTACTCCATTGGCTATTTTGGAAATATTGGTGATTAAACCTCTCTGTGCTCCTCAGTAAATTTAGTTTTCTAGAAATGCCCTAAGAAACAGCAGGGTAGATCAGAGCCCATTCAGAACAATCCTTTAAACTATAAACAGATTCATCAGCAATGCATATAAATTCAGTTCTCAGTGAAGAGAAACACAGTTCAAGAGTTTCCAGTTTCAGGTGGAAGCTATTACCCAAAGAACCACCAAATAAAATTATTTTCTCTTCCCTTCTCAGACAGGCACCAGTTTCACTCAAGAAACTAAACAGTACCAAACATTTCCTTCAGACAACATGACTTGCTTTAATCCCTGATCCTACAAGCCTGACTCACATGAGAATCTCATGGAATCATTGTTGGCATTGGAACAGTATTCCTGATCTGCACCCCAGCTCTGAACAGTTGTAAATGGGACCCCCCAGCATATTATTGGATGGCACTTTCTAAGAGGGTTACATGGTATTAACAGCAATTGATGCATTTAGAGTCCTACAGTCAAATCCTGCTGCCATTAAAGTTAACGGCAAAATTGCCATTGCTTTCAATCATTCAGGATCAAGCCCTTAATGTGACCAAACTTTCCCATAAAATACCCATGAAGGTGGGCATGCATTCTCTTTTTAAAAAAAACATCCACCAAGAGGGCGTGATCCAAGGTTCATGGAAATCTGTGGGAATCAATTTCAAGGGAGCTGAAAGGGGCACTGAAAAACAAAGCCCATGACATAGTCCTCTAAAAAAGAGAGAAAAAAGAGACAGGTTACAAAAAAGAGAAAGACGCAAAACAAGAAAGAAGATGGACTAACACACATCCTTTCCTAGCCCCAAAGCAATCCTCCCGGCACAGCAGTTTCACTTACAGAATCTGTCCATGTTTCCACCAGCAGCACTAGTCATCTAGTGAGCACTTTCATTTTATAGCCTGAACCAGCCAGTCTCAGAAAAAAAAAAGTGGCTCAAAATTTCCTACCAATCAGTATGTTCCAAATACTGAAGAGGACGTAATTAATAATTCTAGGGGAAATAAATTTCCAGTCTGACACAATTCTGTGCATCTTTCTGTCCCCCCCTTTGATCAGGAGACACCAAGTGACTGGAACACAAGTTACTTATTTTTCTGCTAAGTCCCATACATCTATCTGTCTTCTTCTCGGCAGACATAGTACAATGCCTAATGCTGTAATTTGGCAAAATCTCTATGGATTTTTCTGCCCATTGCCCCCAGAAATCTAAAGAAATCTGTGCAAGGCACAGAGGAAAATTGAGGAAATTTCTGTGAATATTTATGCTACACCCCTGCAAGCAGTTAAACATCCCTCACTTTGCATCCCTCCAGGGCTGGCTCTAGCTTTTTTGTCGCCCCAAGCAAAAAAAAAAATAAAGCATCTGGAATGTGCGACCCCAAGATTGGCCAGAATGCTGCCCTTAAAATGTGCCACCCCAAGCACATACTTCCTTGACTGGTGCCCGGAGCCGGCCCTGCATCCCTCCATTGGATCCCCTTGTCTTCCCTGTCAAGGCCAATCATGGCCTATCCGCACTTCACCTATAATCTCTCATTTGATATCTAAATGTCAGCACTCAGCTCTGGTCAGCCCATGGTACCAGCCTTCTTGCCTACTTGTTTCCAGAGAAGCATCTGTGTACTTTCGCCCATTCTGCCCCTTGTGTTTGCTAGCAGCTCCTCATAAACATCCACAGGGCTATCTCATCGTCCTCTTTCAAAACCCTCCTTACAAATTTCCTTTGCTGTAATGACTCTAAAAAAGAGGCTGACAATGGTTAGATAGCAGTCTGTCGTGCTGACAAGTTCCCTTATTTTCTGGTACTCTCCTGGTTGTCTGCTTGGAACCATCTCTTGCCCCTTGTCTTATACTTAGATTGTAAACTCTTTGTAGGAGGGGATGTTGTCATGGACTCACAGGACTCGTGGTCTCTCTTGGCTCCATACAGTCCCTGGGAGGAACCCCCTTCAATGTAACAGCCCTTCTTGGGGGTCCACTCTCTCTCAGGGGCTAAGCTGTGGGCCTCTCCACCTCCCAGAACCGCACCTCTCTGAGCCCTCAGCATGCCTGTCTCTCGCCGTGGGCCCCTCAGGCAGTCCACTTGCCCACAGCCTGCATGCCCAGCGGGAATAATGCAACCCTGACCGCTAGACAGGAGTGACTCTCAGCCAGCATAAAACAGGGGGGTTTATTGCACGTCTGATCACAGCACAGGAAGCTCTCAGGGCCTCAGGCCTACCATCCCTCAGCACAGTACCTCTAGGTCTCTCCAGCCTGAAGATGGGCTCTGGCTAGGGTGACTAAGTGTCCGGTTTTCAACTGGAACACCCAGCCAGAAAGGGACCCTGGCAGCTCCGGTCAGCACAGCCAACTGGACCGTTAAAGGTCTGGTCAGTGGTACCGTAGCGCTAAGGCAGGCTAGTCCCTATCTGTCCTGGCACCATGCTGTGCCCCGGAAGTGGTCAGAAGATCCGGCTCCTAGGCCAGGGGGGACATGGGGCTCCACATGTTGCCCCTCCCCGAGCACCGACTCTGCATTCCCATTGGCCCCACCCAAGAGCCCACACCCAGAGCCTGTACCCCCACCAACACCCCAGCCCCCGACCACAACCTGCACGCCCTCCCACATTCTGAATTCCTAAGAATGACCCTTAGCCTGAAGCCCCCTCCTGCACCTCAAATCCCTCATCCCTAGCTCCACCCCCTCCTGCACTCCAAGCCTCTGCCCAGCCCAGTGAAAGTGAGTGAGGGCTGGGGAGAGTGAGCCACCGAGGGAGGGGGAATGTAATTAGTGGGGGGTGGGGCCTTGGGGAAGGAGCAGGTGTTACGTTCCCCTCTAGTCTTATCTGGACCAGTGATCTGCTAGGTCACTCCAATTGTTGACTCTGGGAGCCAGCCTTACCCTGCCCTGCTGTGAGAACCGCCACTCCTGGGCTGGTCACACACAGCATCTGGCATGTAAGCTGCTCCTTGGATTGTGCAACAAAATGACACTAGCCAATATCACTGGTCCCTGATACAACCCTCGGAAGCTCCGTCTTGCAGTGTCCAGCGATGCCCACTGGACGCTGCCAGCTTATATGAGTTTGTCAATTTAACAAAGAAATTCATATCCCCAGGCTTGTTACCCCACGGGGAGCCTATGACACGTTTCATACCAAATGCACAGCTTTGGATAGAATAAACAAACAAATGCATTAGCTATAAAGAGAGATTTTAAGTGATTATAAGTCAAAACATTACAAGTCAGATTTGGTCAAATGAAATAAAACAAAACATTCTAAGATGATCTTAACACTTTTAAGGCCCTTTCATACTTAGATGCTTCTCACCACAGGCTGGCTGGTTGCTCTTCAGCCAGGTTCTCCGCTTTGATCAGTGCTTCAGTCGCTTGGTGGTGGCGTCTCTAGGTATAGGTGGAAGAGAGAGGAAGAGCATGGCAAACGTCTCTTCCTTTTATCATGTCCTTTCCTTCCTCTTGGCTTTGCTCCCCCTTCAGAGACAGGTGAGCATTACTGAGTCTCTCCAAACAAGGTTTGGTGTGGCCTCATGCAGGTGAGTGATTGCATTGTAGCTCCCTTGCTGTACAATGACTGTTGATGGGTTGTTTGACACCACACCCTGTCACTGGTTACTTTTCTTGCTGTTGCCTCTGGGGAGCTAATATCTGACTGATTCTCCCAACTTACAGCATGTTTTAGTGACAACCATACAACACAATTCTCATAACTTCATATGCATTCATGATATACATATATGGACAGAGAAATGACTTTTCAGCAGACCATGACCTTTCTCCTGATACCTTACAAGACATGCTTTATATGTAAGATCATGATTATATCAAAATGAGGAATAAGAGGGTTATAGTTTGCTCCTCCAACATACTGAATGTCACTGCAAAGCTAGGATGTTCGGTTTTGTGTGATTAGAAAGTTGGCAACCTTAGCTCTGGCTTCTTGTTTTTTTTGTGGATTCAGACTAGCACAGCTACCCCCCTGATACTTAGCTCTGGCTGCTTTCTCCTCCCAGCCCAGAAAAACCCCTCCTTCCAGCTGGGCATCTAATATCACCGTCCCCACAATCCTGCCTCTGTCCTTTGTCTTCTGTCCCAGGTAAACGGGACACCTGGACTTCCTCTCTTCTCAGCCTCTCTTCTCACCCGTTCTTTGTTTCCCCACTGTCTTGAACCAGCTGGTAAAGTCACCAGGGTCCTCTCTCCCTAGCCCATTGTCTTCCCACTGGCCAGAACTGTCTGCAATTCCCAAGCTGAGCCTCTCGGTTACCAGGTCACCAGATGCTGGGGTATCCATTCTCCAGGCCATTCACTAGCCCCCTGTAACAACAAACTCCTACTCCCACCATCTTGTTAAACCAGGAACACACAGGGAAACTGAGTCCCATGCCCCCTGCATGCAAACTACTGAAAAACAAGAACCCCTCCCATCCAACCTCCCTTCGTCACAGATGTCTTTTTTGTTCTATGCTTATACAGCACCTCTCATAATGGGGTGATGGTCCTTATGAGAGGAAACTCAGAGAGCTTGGCTTTTTTAACCTAACCAAGGCTGAAGGGACATAGAATTGCTGTCTATAAATACATCAGAGGGATAAATACCAGGGAGAGAGAGGAGTTATTAAAATTAAGCCAATGTGAACACAAGAATAAATGTCTATAAACTGGCCATCAACAAGTTTAGGCTTAAAATTACATAAAGGTTTCTAACCATCAGAGGAGTGAAGTTCTGGAACAGCCTCCCAAGGGGAGCAGTGGGGACGAAAAACCTAACTGGCTTCAAGACTGAGCTCATTAAATTTATGGCGGGGATGGTATGATGAGACGGCCTACAATGACATGTAGCCAATCGCCCACTGCCAGTAGCAAATATCCCCAATGGCTGGCAATGGGACACTAGGTGGAAAGGTCTCTGAGTTAATACAGAGAATTCTTTCTCTTGTGTCTGGCTGCTGGGTCTTGCCAAAAGGCTCAGGGTCCAACTGACCACCATCTATGGGGTTAGGAAGAAATTTTCTCCTGGATCAGATTGGCAGAGACCCTGTGGGGTTTTCACCTTCCTCTGCAGCATGGGGCACTTGCAGGTTAAAACTAGTGGAAATGGTGAATTCTCTGTAACTTGACATCTTTAAACCATGATTTGAGGACATCAGTAACTCAGCCAGAAGATCGGGGTTTATTCCAGGAGTGAGTGGGTGAGGTTCTGTGGCCTGCAATGTGCAGAAGGTCAGACTTGATGCTAATAATGGTCCCTTCTGCAGGGCCGGATTTCCAGTTAGGCACAGTAGGCACATGCCTAGGGGTGCAGGTATTCTGGGGCATCTAAAAGTTAAAAGAGAGTTAAAAGTTAAAGTTAATACCCCCAGATCCCCTGCGGCCGGGCGGGCTCCTGGTGGCTGCCCAGCATGTGGAGCTGGAGCAAGGTGAGCGTAGGGGGCACTTTGAGCTATGGCCAGGCAGGGCAGCTGCTGAAGGTGCTGGGAATGTTCCAGCCCATTCCCAATCTTGGCTGTCCCACTGTTTTTGCCCCATGCCAGGGAGGGAGAGGAAGGGGCATGGCCGGCACCTCATTTACTTGCACAGGCAGAACAGGAGCACGGCTGCCACACCAGGTCACAGGAGGAATGGAAGGTACCCGGGGACCGCTCACTGTTGAGAGAGGTATACTTCTCCACTTGCTTCTTGCTTGGGGCATGTGGGCTGTGCCCCGGCTTTGGCTGGGAGCACCGGGTGTGGCAGACAGTCTCATGCCTTCCTGGAAAGCCTGTGCTTATATTTCTTTTTGTTTCATTTTTAACAGAAAACAGGAAGATCAGCAGTGGGGGGGGGATGACGACACATAAGATGTAAATCCAGCCCTGCTCTATGACTAGCATTCTATGCATTACAACAACAATATGTGCATAACTTTAGGCATGTGAGTAATTCCACTAAATTCAAGATACACATAAGTGTTTGCAAGATCAATGTCTTATTTAACATTTTTTTAAAATTATCATTAACATTATTCAGTACTTATAACAGGTGAACAAAAACTGGGAGAAGGCAGAATTGCATGACAATTAGATTGAAATTCAAAAAATCCAGGACATTTTTCACTGAAATATTTTCAACCAAGTTTACAGCTGGGAGAATTTTCATAAGATATTTTGCCCTCATCTTTTCATGGACATTCAAAATGTCAATGAAAAAATTTAGCATCATTTAGGAATTAAAAAAAAAATCAACTGTAACATCTTTCATTCCAAAGGAACTCAGAGCCCTTCACAGACTAATATCTGCAACACTTACTCCCAGCACGGGTTCCCATCTAGTACTCCTTAAAAAAGGAAACTCATCCACACAGCAGCTGGACGGCATCATTCCCAGTTTGGATAGACATACATGCTCTATCTCCACACTTGTGTAGCTAAAGCAGCATACACAGCGGCTTGGACTAGCTACCCACATACATACCGAGAGTGTCAGGAGGGATTGAACTAAGGTGGCCAGCCACAGCTGGGAATTGCACTTTCCAGCTCCAGTATACACATACCCATAGAAACGTGAATCAGGAATTCAGCCTTCCTCACATGATGCATAGGGCTTGTAGGCATGGGAACGTTTGGCCAGTTATACCAGTGAATTTATACCAGTACAGTTTAAATCAAAATAGTGATACCAGTATAACTTCCCAAGAGGACATGCTTAGTCCAGAATCAGAATGGATTGTTATGGTTTAATTTTAATTTAAACCCCTTACAAAGCACTAAACTCGATAAAGCTACCTTTGTAGACAAGCCCTCATTGGGCATGTGGTAGGTTCCTCAAAGGTATTTCAGGTCTGAATTGTAACTGAAATCAGTGGGAGCTAGAAGCCTAAATACCTTTAAGGATCTGGGCGTTTGTCCTTGATGAGCCTGGTTTACTCACTCTTTCCCCCCACTCCCACCCCCTTCCCCCAAGGATATCATGGGCTGCAGATATAATGGGCCAGGAGAGGCTAAACCTCCCCTAACCCAGGCCATGCTCTGCCTCAACCAAGGTCCCACTTTCCCCTGAAGCTGGCAGGGACTAAGGTTGACCCAATGGCCTTGAGCTCAGGGCAGCTGGGGTGGGCCAGCTGGTCCTCAGGCCTGTTTGGCTGGGGTGCGATGATGCGGGGGGATTCAGGCTTCAGTGGGTGAAGGCCGATAGAAGGGATGTAGGGGTTGGGCCTCGGGCAGAAGGGATAAGGCTAGGAGGCTAGACTCCTCAAAGTGGGGGTTCTTCTTCGAGTGCTTGTTCATGGCCATTCCAATCAGGAGTGTGCGCACACATGCATGGTGGACAGATGATTTTTCCCATAGCAGCATCCATCGGGTCAATCTGGGCGCCCCCTGGAGTCATGCTTTCATGGTGCTCAATGAAGGGCCCCGCCAACCTGACACCCTTTAGTCCCTTCTTACCACCATTGATGGTTAGCTGGAACTTCCTGTAGAATCATAGAACCATAGAATATCAGGGTTGGAAGGGATCTCAGGACATCATCCAGTCCAAGCCCCTGCTCAAAGCAGGACCAATCCCCAACTAAATTATCCCAGCCAGGGCTTTGCCAAGCCTGACTTTAAAAATCTCTATGGAAGGAGATTCCACCACCTCCCTAGGTAACCCATTCCAGTGCTTCAGCACCCTCCTAGCGAAAAAGAGTTTCCTAATAGCCAACCTAAACCTCCTCCTCTGCAACTTGAGATCATTACTACTTGTTTTGTCATCTGCTACCACTGAGTACAGTCTGGATCCATTCCCTTTGGAACCCTCTTTCAGGTAGTTGAAAGCAGATATCAAATCCCCCCTTATACTTCTCTTCTGCAGACTAAACAATCCCAGTTCTCTCAGCCTCTCCTCATAAGTCATGTCGGACTCTTTCCGATTCATCCACATCCTTCTTGTAGTGTGGGGCCCAAAACTGGACACAGTTCCCCAGGTGAGGTCTCACCAATGCCGAACAAAGGGGAATGATCACGTCCCTCGATCTGTTGAAAATGCCCCTACTCTGACAACCAAAAATACTGTTAGTCTTCTTGGCAACAAGGACACACTATTGACTCATATCCAGCTTCTAGTCCACTGTAACCCCTAGGTCCTTTTCTTCAGAACTGCTGCATAGCCATTCGGTCCCTAGTCTGTAGCGGTGCATGGGATTCTTCCGTCCTGAGTGCAGGACTCTGCACTTGTCCTTGTTGAACTTCATCATATTTCTTTTGCCCCAATCCTCTAATTTGTCTAGGTCCCTCTGTATCCTATCCCTACCCTCCAGCGTACCTACCATTCCTCCCAGTTTAGGGTCATCTTCAAACTTGCTGAGGGTGCAGTCCACGCCATCCTCCAGATCATTAATGAAGATATTGAACAAAACCGGCCCCTGGATCGACCCTTGGGGCACTCCACTTGATACTGGCTGCCAACTAGACATGGAGTCATTGATCACTACCCATTGAGCCCAATAATCTAGCCAGCTTTCTATCCACCTGTAGCAGGTTGCTGCTGCAGAGGCACCTAATCAGCCCCTGCTCAGCCAGCCCCAATCAGGGGAGACAGGTTGGGGCTGGGGAGAGCCTGATGCCTGGCCTGTGGATTGGCTACACTTGCTGGCCTGAGGGCTATAAAGGCTGGAAGGAGTCAGAAGGTGGGAGGAATGGCCAGGGCAAGGTCAGTCTCCTGGCTGAGGGCTGTTGTGTTTGTAAGGAGCCAAGTAAGCCTATAAGATCGTATACAGCTTAACACTGGTGGTGGGCACTGCTTTGTAAATAATAAAGACATATGTACTGCACAGTTGAAGCCTCTCAGAGCTTTATTTGGGCAGCCAGTGGGCTGCAGGAAGAGGGGAGCCAGCAGACCCTGTTACACCACCTTACAGTCCATTCATCCAGCCCATACTTCTTTAACTTGCTGGCAAGAATATTGTGGGAGACCGTATCAAAAGCTTTGCTAAAATCAAGGAATAGCACGTCCACTGCTTTCCTCTCATCCACAGAGCCAGTTATCTCATCATCGAAGGCAATTAGGTTAATCAGGCATGACTTCCCCTTGGTGAATTCATGCTGACTGTTACTGATCACTTTCCTCTCCTTTAAGTGCTTCAGAACTGATTCCTTGAGGACCTGCTCCATGATTTTTCCAGGGACTGAGGTGAGGCTGACTGGCCTGTAGTTCCTCGGATCTTCCTTCTTCCCTTTTTTAAAGATGGGCACTACACTAGCTTTATTCCAGTCATCCAAGACCTCCCCCGATCGCCATGAGTTTTCAGAGATAACGTCCAATGTCTGCACAATCACATCAGCGAACTCCTTTAGCACCCTCCTTTAGCGAGGCTGTTTGGATTTTTTTTTTTATCCTAAGATTCTTGAAATGTAACATGTTCTCAACCCGCTGATCTGCGACCACAGTCAGAACTTCACTTTACAGGAATATTTGTATATGTTGTAATAGCTAATAGTTCTCCCCTTGCCTGGGTCCCACTTCCTCCTTAACTTTCCTTCTAAGTTTATGAGTCTGAGCACCACTCAGACCTCATTCTTCCCCATTTATGTCAATGAAACACAAGAATGAGCCTGGAGTGCCTGTGACTTTTGAAAGTTTCCTTTTCTGTGTGGTTTCCTCTAGCTCTGTGGCTGTCTCAGCAACTGGCATGACCTCACTAAGGGGACTTCTAAGATGGTAGTGACCTGGTTAAAAAGATTTACATTGGGCCTACAAGTGAAGGGAGCATCAATCTTCTTCAACTACTTTCAGTTCTTCTATTACTTTTATTCCTAAAAATAAAAGAGAGATTACATAGGCTCATGGCAACCAGATTAAAGACTCATGAGCCACCCTCACATCTTTGGGCCTGCACACTCGCGCCACACAGTAGAGACACTTAAGACTGCAACGTCTTCAGAGATTCCATCAGGAGAACCTCCAAGATGGTTCTTAGAGGAGGAACAGGAGCGGCAGGAGGAGACAACACCCATCTTCAGTCCAGGGTTCCGGCCAACCGAACCCACCTTCCGGCCCTAAACCAGCTTTTTGAAGGCGCGGTTGAGTACTGCGCACCAGATCAGAGACCAGATTTATCCTGCCTTACCTTTTTCTCCCAATTTTCCCCTTTCTACAGTGCATGGTCCCATATGCCCACGCAGAAAATCTGCAGGGCAGTGACATGATCCTCCATACACACTTTCACCATGTACTAGGCGATTACCCAGCAAGCCAGGAATGATGCGGCCTTCGGACGAGCAGTGCTACATCAGTGGAAGACTCCAATGCCACCTCCTGAACTTGGGCTTGGGAGCCACCTGACTGCCATGGTCATGAACAAGCGCTCAAAGAATTAAAAACAGTTACTCACCTTCTGGTAACTATTGTTCTTCGAGATGTGTTGTTCATGTACATTCCAATAACCATCCTCCAATCCCTCTGTAGCCGGCAAGAAGGAACTGAAGGGATAGCGGGTTAGCAGGGCCCTATATTGAGTGGCATGAAGGCGAGACTCCAGGGGGTGCCCAAACTGACCTGATGGATGCTTCTATGGGGAAAATCTTCCTGCCACAGTGCACGTGAGCATGCTGGACAAGAACAACACATCTCAAAAAACAGCACTTACCAGAAGGTGAGTAACCGTTTTTTAATGTGCCGCCCATGCTACTAAATGAGCAAATTAAGGTTTACTTCATCTGAGAAGTGTAACTTTAAACTGGCACTCCCAGATTTTTAAATGCTCAAGATTTACAAAAGCTGTCTGGATTTTTTTTTTTAATCGTAAGATTCTTGAAATATAACGTGCTCTCAATTTGCTGATCTGCAACCACAGTCAGAACTTCACTTTACCAGAATATTTGTATATGTTGTAATAGCTGATATTTCTCCCCTTGCCTTGGCCCCACTTCCTCCTTCGACTACTTTCAGTTCTTCTACCATTTTTATTCCTAAATAGTCAGCTCAGAATCACATGACCCAAAGAAGAGATTACATAGGCTCATGATAGCCAAATTAATTACTCACAAGCCACCCTCATGTCTTTGGGCCTGCACTCTCCTGACACACAGCAGAGACACTTCAGATCACAGCCTCGGAGATTTCATCAGCAGAATTGCCGAGACGGTTCTTGGAGGAAGAACAGCAGTGATGGGAGGAGACAACACATATCTTCAGGCCAGGGTTCTGGCCAACCCAAACCATCTACTGGTCCTAAACCGGCTTTTTGAAGGTGCAGTCAAGGAGGCGCATCAGATCAGAGACTGGATCTACCCTGCCTTACCTTTCCCTCCAGACTGTCCCCTTTCTACTATGCATGGTTCCATATCACCTAGGACCACTGGGTGCTCCACACAGTAAAGAGAGGGACTCTATCCAGTTCTGTGCCCTCCTGCCCTTCCACCCTTCCTAGGGATCCCTCTCACAAGCAGTTCCTTATCATAGAATATTAGGGTTGGAAGGGACCTCAGGAGGTCACCTAGTCCAATCCCCTGCTCAAAGCAGGACCAATCCCCAATTAAATCATACAACAGATTTTTGCTCCATATTCCCAAATGGCCCACTCAAGCATTGAATTCACAACCCCAGGTTTAGTAGGCCAATGCTCAAACCACTGAGCTATCCTTCCCCCAGTTGCTCCTATTGCTAGGGGAAGTGGAGAAGGACGCATATTTTCATATCACAATCTCTCAGCCCCATAGGAAGTCCCTCAGGTTTGTGGTCAACAGAAGCCACTACCAATTTACTGTCCTCCCGTTCGGCCTGTCAGCAGATCCTCGAATCTTCACCAAGTGCATGGCAGTCATCACCCTGTTCTTGCGAAAACCCCAGGTACAGGTATTTCCATACCTTGACGATTAGCTGATTAAAAGCCATTCCAGGACCCAAATGGAACCTCAGATTGGATTCATCAGAGCCACCTTCGACAGCCTTTGGGTCTACTATTAAATGAAGCTATATCGCCTCTGTCCCCTATCCAGAGCATAGAATTCACAGGGGCAGTACTGGACTTCACTCAAGCTAGGGTATAGCTGCTGCAGGCAAGGTTTCAGGCCCTCAACGATATAATTCAAGGTCTCAGACAGTTCCACACCATTACAGCAACAAACTGCCTGAAACTTGTCAGACACATGGCTGCCTGTACCTATGTGGTGCAGCAACCAGACTCGGGATTCGACTGCTTCCATCGTGCCTTGCATCAGTGTATTGCCCATCCTGGGACAGCTTGGACAGAATTGTGATCCTGCCTCATCCCCATCCTCAACTCCCTCCTGTGGTGGATCAACACTCAGGAGGTGTGCCTCCCCAAAGCTGTCTCTGTCTCTGTCACTGGTGGAGGGCGTGTCAGACTTGGGCTGGGGAGTTCATCTGGGCAATGGCAGGACTCAAGTCCTCTGGTCTCAAGCAGATCTGGGTCTCCACATCAATCCCAAAGAGCTGAGAGCGGTGTGCCTAGCATATCAGACCTTCCATCCTTACCTAACCAGGCAATGTGTATCAATAATGATGGACAATACAACAGCAATGTTCTGTATCAACAAATGGGGCGGTGCACACTCCTCTCCTCTATGCCAAGAAGCCTTCATGCTGTGAGACTTCTATGTAGAACATTCAATACACCTGCAGGTGTCATACCTCCCTGGGGCACAGAGCCAGCTGGCGGGCCACCTTAGCAGGTTGTTTCACAGCCACAAGTGGTCCCTTTGTCTGGATATCACAATTTCAATCTTTCAGGGGTGGGGTTTTCCCTAGCTAGACCTTTTCGTCATGCAACCAGCCGAAAGCGTCAGCAGTTCTGCTCCTTCCAGAATCACAGCCAGGGCTCTAGAGCAGATGTGTTCCTCCTCTCGGGAGCCTCTCTCCTATGTGCCTTTCCACCCAGACCGCTCATTCATGAGGTGCTTCTCAAAATCTGCAGGGATTGGGCTCTGGTCATACTGATAGCACGAGCCTGGCCCAGTCAGCACTCTTAGACATGTCCCTGGGAGCTCCGATTACCTTGCCACTCTTCCCAGACCTTCTCACACCCGAATCTCCAGTTGCTTCTTCTCACGACATGGAAACTCCATGGTTAAATCTGTTGGAGGCTATTCAGACCAGGTCAGACAGGTCCTTCTTGGTAGTAGAAAACCCTGTACAAGAACCACATACCTTGCCAAGTGGAAGGGATTTTCAGTCTGGTCATAGCGCCATTCATCCCTGATACTAGCTTCAGTGCTGCTCATTCTGGACTACCTCTGCCATCTGAAACAGGAGGGACTCACATTGTCTTCAGTAAAGGTGCACTTAACCACCATCTCGGCCTTTCACCAAGGTGTGCAGGGTCGATCTGTGTTTGCTAACCCCATGTTCAGCCAATTCCTAAAAGATCTCGACAAGCTACAACCTAATGTTCATCAGCCTGTCCTGGCCAGGGACCTCAACTTGGTCCTTTCTAGGCTCATGGAGCCCCATCCTTTGAACCATTAGCACATGCTCCTTGCTCTGCGTCTCTTACAAGGTAGTGTTCCTGGGAGTGATAACCTCAACCAGGAGGGTATCTGAGCTCAGAGGATTATAGGGAGGGGCCCAAACTACAGCAGGTTGAATGTAAAAATATAATAAAGAACGGCATGCAAGAATTTGAGAAGCAACTTGCAAAAAATGCAAAAACTAAGGATAAAGTGATTTTTAAGTACAGCAGAAGAAGGAAGCCTGCAAGCAGGCTACTAGACACACACGTTGTGAAAAGGAAGACAAAGCCATTGCAGAGAGTCTTTGAATAGGTCTTCAATGCAGAGAACGAGGAGGAAATAGCCCCTTCAGAGCTCTCCTTCTTGGATAACGAATGTGAAGTAGTTTCCCACGTGTGTCAGAAGAAGAGATTTTAGAAGAAATTGAAAAATTAAACAGTAAAAAGGACCAGGACCAGATGGCCTTCATCCAAAAGTTCTGATGGAATGCAAGTATGAAAGTGCAGGGCTACTAACTGTGGTATTTAACCTAGTGCTGAAACACGAGAGGACCTTCCCTCTTATCCCATGACAGCTTACTTTGTTTTAGACCTTTGGTGAGGAACCTTGTCAAAGGCTCTCTGAAAATCGAAGTACACTATATCCCAGGGGTGGGCAAACTATGGCCCGTAGGCCACAGCCAGCCCCCGGGACTATCCTGTCTGACCCCTGAGCTCCACCCAGCCCCTCCCTTTCCCAGTCTTCCCCCTCCCACAGAGTCACGCCACTATGCGGACAACACTCTGGTGAGCGGGGCTGTGCAACAGCACATCTAGCTTCATCCAGGCTGCTGCTCTAAGCAGCATGGTAAGGGAGCCAGGGCCCGGGGGGTTGGATAAGGACAGGGCTTAGATAGGGGGTGGGGTCCAGGGGGGGTTAGGGGGGGGGATTTCTGGAGGGGGTGGTCAGGGGACAAGGAGCAGGGGTGTTGGAGTTGGGAGTGGGGTCCTGGGGGGCAGTTAGTGTGTGGAGGGTCTAAGAAGGGGTGGTCAAGGGACAAGTATCAGGGGAGCTTAGACAGGGTGTGGGGTCCCAGGGGGATGGTTAGGGGCAGGGGGTTTCCAGAGGGGGCGATCAGGGAACAAGGAGCAAGGAGGGTTGGATGGGTTAGGGATTCTGAGGGGGGCAGTCAGGGGGCAGGAAGTGGGAGGGGGTTGGATAGGAGTGGGGCCAGGCTGTTTGGGGAGGCACAGCCTTCCCTACCCAGCCCTCCATACAATTTTGCAACCTCCATGTGGCCCGGTCTACACTGCTGGTGTTTTCACTTTTCCCCACAGGCTGGAGGCAAGTCCCCCTGGAGGTTCTGATCTCTGGCCCAAAGCGTCTGGCATAGGACGGCTGTCATCCATTCCAGGGACAGTCTTGGGTGGGAACATTGACTGGAGTACTGCACTGGCCAAATTCAAACACAGGTGCCTTCAGTTGAGCTCAGGGTGGACAGAAACCTTCTGTGGAGTAGAACAGGTTTCGTCTTTACTCTGGTGGTTTCATCTTTACTTTGAATAGAGATGGAGAAAATGGGGCTGGGTGCCAAGCAAAGCAGCTTCCTGACTGCCATCTCCTTAAACTCTGCCTTTGAGCCAAGCCATTGCCTTTTCTCTCAACACCTGCACTCTAGGGGAGGGACCCCTCCAGCAGGTTGGGAAAGGGCCCCGCAGCACCTGCTGCAAATAATTTCCCTGCTTGGACTGCGGGGAGGGTGATCCAGGTGCGAGGGTCCAGGTGCCAGAGCGGGGCACGGCCCTACTGATGGGAGGAGGGTCCAGCTGGCAGAGGAGGTGAGCATAGCGAACCTGGAAGGAGGAGTGTCTGGCTGTCATTTCTCTAGCCATATATGTATATCATGAATGCATATGAAGTTATGAGAATTGGGTTGTACGGTGATCAGTAAAACATGCTGTAAATTGAGGGAATCAGCCAGATATTAGCTCCCCAGGGGGAACTGCAGGGAAAGTAGCCAATGCCCGGGCGGGGTGTCAAAAAAAACCACAGTCTTTGAATCATGTCTTAACCCATGAAAAGCACTGTTTTGCAGAAGTCCAACACACTAGCCATTGCACAGCAAGTAAGCTCATCTCCTCTCTCTCTCTACTTTGCAGCCCTGCAGTTGTTAAACTAAAGGAAGAGGAAGCACTCAGGAAAACCCTGCCATGGTTGTAAATTGAACCCAGACTAACTGCTACCCCACCAATGCTACCCTCCTGAAGGCTCTCAGGGCCCAAGAAGATGCATGATGTAGAACGTCTCTTCTTCCAGAATTCAGCCAAAGTTTTTCTGGGTTGGGCATGTTGAGTCATCAACTTTGCTGGTTTTTTCACTTCCCCCTTCAGGTCGGGGACAAGCCCTTCGGGGCTCTGGCAGCTGGTTCCAAGAAATCAGTGCAGGCTGGCTGCCACCCACTCAGGGAACAGCATCACGGCGGGCTTTGGTTGGGGTGCTATACTGGGTATCTTAAGACCAGCTCAGGGTATACAGAAACATTCTACGGAGCAGAAGGGCTAAAGCTGGCTTCATCCTCATCTTCACTCTCAATAGAGACCAGTCTCAATAGAGACTTGGTGCCAAGCAGAGACGGTCCCTGGCTGCCTTTGAGCCAAGCCTTTGCCTTTTCCCCCAAGACCTGTGCTCTAGGGGGCCCCTCCAACAGGTTGGGAAAGGGCTCTGCAGTGCTTGGTGCAGGGTGTTTCCCTGCTCAGGAGGTGGGGAGGGTGATCCCGGCACAAAGGTCCAGCTGCCAGAGACAAGCATGGTTATTCTGGCAGGAGGAGGGCCCATTTAGTGAGGTAGGTGGGCAGGGCGAGCCTGTTGGGAGGAATGTCTGGCCACCTCCTCTCTTCCCCTCTCTGAGATCCTGGGATGAAAAGTCCAGCCACAGCAGGAAGTGGGGAGGCTTAAGTGTCAACACCTCAAGTTGGGAGAGAGGCTTAAGCATCGGTGTCTTCAGAGGGAGGCCAGGGATTGCTGGACCCTGTCTGCCCACCACTCGGGCAGCACCTCAACTCCCCTAAGGACAGAAGGGGGCATCCAGATGGGCCCAAAAGGAGCTATCGCAGAAGGCTTGTACCAGGCCTCAGCCATTGGAAGGCGACTTTGCTTTCTTTTTCTCCCCCTCACCCCCTTTTTTTGCCTTTATACTCTGGTGCCTCCCCTGTGATATACCCAAGTTCGAATCCAGACTGATGAGTAGCTATGTTACCCCTGCCATCTAACCTGGGTTGACCATTCAACAGCTTTGCTGAACTGCTCACAGACAGCATCCAGGATGCAAATCACTCCAGCTATGTCTGTGTGCGTGTTGCAACCAACCAGCCACACCCTGGCTCTTATCAGTCTTGGTTATATTGGAAGAAGGTGATGCAATGCACCCCCAGTCCTAGATTTCCCCCCAAAAAATACATGTCCTGTACTGCACTGCCCTCTCCTGGGCAATACAAGCTTATATAAAATCCATTATTTTATTAAGAGAAATTATATATACACATCTTGTTACCCCAAATGGAGGTTCCTGGACACTTTGATTTAAACACACAGAATTAGAGAAAACAACAAAATACGTTTAAGCACAAAGAGCCAGATGCTATGCGAATGCAATTAATGAGACATAAAAAGTCAGAAAAGTCAGAAAAATAAAGATAAAATGCAGCTGGTGCCTAACTTAACAACACAAAGGTTTTCTCTGCATTCCTTAGGTTTGGACCTCTGCTCCTTTTTAATGGTTACTTCCTTTGTTCCTTCTGGTGTAGTGAATCAATGGCCAGAGAGAGGAAGAGGTGGGGGTGCCTTAAGGTGTTTGTCCCCCTTTTTATAGGCTCAGTAACTGCCTTGGAAAACATTTCCAGATGAGACTGAGGAGACAGAGTTTATAAGAAAGGGTGTTTCCTGCTGCTTTCCTCACCTCTTTGGGGTTTCTTTGTGTACCCTTCCTGCTTGATTTTTCTGTGTACTGCTTCAGTACAAATTAAGCAGGGCACACATTCCAGAGCTGTTTGCCGTGCTCGCTTGGAACGTGTGTTAACACCATACAGTGGAATCTTATAACTTCAAATACAATATCACCACACACATTTTAGCAGGATAATAATGAACAGCAAATTATGAATTTTCAAACAATACCTTACAAGACATACTTTGTACAAAGATTATTCCAGTCATGTGTAAGGTGTGGACACAGGGGCGCACTCTGTCGCTGGCCCCAGGTCTGCAGTCCTGACTCTTCAAGGAAAAATCCTATGCAAACCAATGAAGGTTTTTGTTTTTGTTTTGACAATTGTAATGTCATGTCCCAAAGAAAACATATTATACCTGCGACTAACCATTTTTTTCTAGATTTCTCATAAGAACAGCCATACTAGATCAGACCAAATGTCCATCTAGCCCAATATCCTGTGTTCTGATAGTGGCCAATGCCAGGTGCCCTAGAGGGAATGGACAGAACAAGCAACCATCAAGTGATCCATCCCCTGTCACCCATTCCCAGCTTCTGGCAAACAGAGGCAAGGAACAATTGCCTGAATTATTGTTAGGTTAATTATTTTAATATGTTGTATTTTCAGGATTGTTATTTTGCAGCATAAAAGAATATAAGAGTGAGTTCTCTCCAGAACATCAATCCCTACCTGGAAAGAAAGAAACAATGAGATGTGAGAGAGAGAAAAATGATTTCCTTGTCTGTATTTTCCCATTTTTTAATTCAATGTAACTAAATCTCCCTTCCTGAAAGAAAAAGATCAAACAGGGAAGGAGAAAAAAATGTGTCAAAAGTGGGATTTGAACCCATGGCTCTAGACAGACAGCAGAACACCCATGAAAGGGGAAAGACAGACTCTTAAGTCTGGCACCTTAGCCCACTCGGCCACCCTAACACTGCAAAAATAGTTTTGTAAACAAATGTATCCTAATTTCTCTATTTTCCAGTTCATTTTATTTCATTAGTTTGTTTTCGTTTTCTGTTGCTCACATCCCCCTAAAACCTGCCCCCGAAACACCCAGACCCACAGGCAGACAAAGCCCGAGTGATCGAGCTGCTCCCGCTGTGTTAGTGAGAGACAGGGGAGTGAATCGGAGTCACTCCGGTCTGGGACTCCGCCTCTCTGCATCCATGCCTGGTGTTTACGCTAAAAATCAGGCTGAGGTGAGCACATCGCTTGGAAAACGGATGCAGCCAGTTACTGATCAATAATATAGCAAGCCGGGAAAACACCAAGGCCAAAGATCCACCTCCCTTTTCGAAGCTACCAACCCCAACTCCATGTCGTAACTAACCCTGTCTCTGCTGGACATCTGGCTGCTGCAAAGCAGATCGCTTTGGGAACAATTCTTCTACCTTCAGCAGGCTCAGGGCTTGCCTGCACTAGGATGTGTTTTCACAGCACAGTTAGCTCGAGTTATAATTGGAGTGTTACCCCTAATTTGATTCCTGTCCATACATAAAAACCTGTAGCTCGAGTTAAGTGGTGCTTGAAGTTTGAACTAAATAGCCTATTGGGAGGGTAGGTGAAGCTAGTAATGCGGTGGGGGGCGGGGGGGAATGTAACAGCTAATCCAATCCCTCTGCTAATGTCATATCACCCTGTTTAGCTCGAGTGCTGTGCTGAAGTGTGGTTAGTTGCTTTCACTCCAACTAGGCTAGGTCAAGTATGCAGTAACCTCAGTGTGTTAACTTGCACTAAGCCTGGGTGGGCAGGGGAGAGAGCAACCTAAGATATGGGTGGTGGCATGGCTGTGGGATCGAGGGGACAGCAAGGGAGGGGCCAGGGCCAGGGCCAGGGCTAGCTGCCCCAGCCAAAAGCTCAGGGGCCAGGCAGGACAGTCCTGCAGGCTGGATGCGGCCCGTAGGCCGTAGTTTGCCCACCCCTGCAATAGGTAGTGCTCAAGAATTATAGTTGAACCCAGTCTAGGTAAATATAGATAACGTTTCTAGACACATCCCATCATGAGACCCTGTTCTCAGTTGCTTAAAACTTTTGCAAACTTTTGGTGTTTAGGCTGACAGTTTCCCATGTGGGTGCCTGCCTTAGGATATCTTTATTTTTTATTTTTTATTTTTTTTGGCAAATTTCAACGAAAAACAGGTAAGCCATTGTAAAAGCAAGATTAGGGGACAAGGTGTGGATTTGCCCAGGCTAAAAAAAATTCGCTCAGGCATTTGGTTGAAAAGCTCTAATGTTTTGGAGCAGGGACCTGAAATGGACAGGCAGTGTGGGATGTTTCTTTTCCTGCCCATGTGGAACTCCGCTACACACAACCCTCCCTGGGTACCAAAGCAGCATGAAGAAAGAAGCCATTAACTAGAATGCTGAGGGGGCCAGAGTTTGACCTTATCGAGTGATGTGGGGAGTGGGGGTGGGGTGACAAGTAGCTGCGGGGAAAGTTTGGACAGGAGAGCTGACAAGACCCTGGGACAGAGGGGTGTAGCGGCGGAGGAGACTGGTACTGACTGGGCAAGGAGACTTAGACTAGGTGCCAGTGGGGAAACACGGGGGGGGGGGGGGCGGGGCCAAACACCCCTACTCATTCCACCACGAGCCAATCAGCAGGAGGGATGTTACCAGCCCTTACATTTCCCTGAGCAAGAACAGCCCATGGCTGCCCATTATGAGGCACATGGGTCTGTACTGACATCATCCCATTGTGACCAGCCAGGGCATTGTTCCAGCCAGCCAATCATGGGGCTCAGAGACGGCCCCTCATTTGAATGCCTGTCACTATATATGAGTACAGCTGGGGAAAGGACAGCGGCATTTGCAGGCAAAAGGGTTGGGCTGACCTGAGTGAGAGAAGAGCAGAGCAATGGCTGCTTCCCAGAGAGGGAGGAAGAAGGCCCAGACTCGGAGAAAACAAAAGCACTATGGGAGGAAGACCCAGGCCAAGCAGAGGAAGTCCCAGGACAAGCGACGGAGGCAAGCCAGGCGGAAGCCAGTGCGGAAGCGTGGAAAGAGCCCACAAGGGAAGAAGCCCTCTCCCGCCTCATACGACGCCAAGATGCTGAGGCAGCTGCAACGGGACAACAAGCTCCTATCACCCAAGGCCAAAGGACTGATGTTTTCCTTCGTGAACGACATCTACAAAAAGGTGTCTACCGAGGCCGAACGCCTGAGGAAGCAGAGCCGCCGCCCCATGATCGGCCCTTCGCAGATGCAAGCCGCCCTGCAGCAGGTGATGCCAAGGAAACAGGTCAGGCGCTCAGCCAGGCCAGTCTCTAAGAGGTTTCACTAGAGCAACATCCCTCCCCTTCTCCCTGGGGTGCCTGGGCTCAGAGGAAGAACAAGGGGGGAGAAGGGAGAGGAGCAAACACCAGCCTGAGACACTTCAGCACCCTCCTGATTAAAGAACTGATGTTGCTTTAGACATGCCAAAAAAAACCGAAAAAAACCCAACCTGTACTCTGCCAGAGGGACCAACCTCTCCCACAGCAATTCTTCACAAGACACTATGAGAGACTGAATCAGTGCGAGACTTTCTATGCCCGAGCCCAATAGGCCATTCCACACTGCTGCCTGCTTCAGTGAGACCAATGCTAGTGGGAAGAAGAGACCACCATCTCTGGACTAAGCCAGTGAGAAAAAATTTGCATCCTAGTTAAAAAGAGACCAGCCTGCTGGCTGCAGACTTAATGAACCAGACACTTTCCGTCACTGCACATGAGAAACTAGAGAGAGAGAGCCGGCATTAATTGAACTGAAAGGACTGGGTGCTTTCCTAAGGAAAATAAATTGTCATCTTGGCATTATATTAAAACAGGATTTTAGCAGCATTTCTGGTGTTATGTTTCCTTTAGTGTAGGGGGCACTGATGGGGTGGATTGTGCTTCGCAATTTAATATAAAATTAGTAGTACTATAGTATAGTGGGTGTGAATCTTTCCAGACAACTGTACCCCTTTCAAGAGCCTAGTTTGTCTTGCTAACTCCCAAGTTTCACCTCACTTACAAGCAACTTGCTTACAAAATCAGACATGAAAATACAAAAGCATCACAGCCAGACTAGGACCAAAAAATTACTGACTTCCTCATGTTTACCACAGAATTATGAATCAACTGCAATATAAATAGTGTACTTACATTTCAGTGTGTATAGATAAATATAAACAAGTCATTGTCGGTATGATATTTTAGTTTGTCCTGACTTCACTAGTGCTTTTTATGTAGCCTGTTGTAAAAGTAGGCAAATATCTAGGTAAGTTGATGTACCTCCTGGAAGACCTCTGCGTTCCCCCAGATAGGGGTATGTGTACCCCTGATTGAGAACCACTGGCATAATGCCTGGAAGTTATAATCATGGATCAGGATCCCATTATGTGTAAACACAGAACAAAAAGACAATCTCTGCCCCAAAAAGCTTTTGATTAGAAGTTTTGGATTTTGCTTTATTGAAGAAAGAGGGATGTTTATCCGCCACTGCCAATCATTCTTCCTTCTCACAGACTAAAAGTGAACGTCCCTGTCTCAAATGTTAAAACAGTTTAGACCACAGCCACCGACTTTCTTCTTTCTGGGTGGATGCTCCAACCCTGCTCCATCCTATTGCCCTACCCCCCTTCCACCCTTTCCCCCAAGGCCCCACCCTCATCCCACTTCTTTCCACCCCGCCACACCACCTCCCCCAAAGCCCCGCCCCTGCCATGCCTCTTTCTACCCCCACTCCATCGCCTCCCCACAGCACCTCCCACCCGCCACCCAACAGCCAATCAGCAGAGCCTGCAAAGCAGCTGATCAAAGGGTGGCTGGTGGGTGGTGAACACCCACTATTTTTTTCCAGGGGTGCGCCAGGATCTATGCTTCAGACCACCTGAGAATTGAGGAGTAACTAAGGGACCAGTAAGAAACACAGATTTTAAATCAATCAGCCAAAAGTTGGGCAAAGCCACTATATATGCAGCCCAGTCACCGCACTCTCTAGTTAGACCCATTCCTTCCACTATTACCCCAGTCTTACCTATACTGATCTGAAGTCATGTGGCTTTCACCCAGAATCCGGTCTTTGTTAAATCAGAAGGGGCCGGATCTGCCCCTAGCAGTTTTAGGATCTAGAGGGCTTTACTGCTATGTTTATAACACCTGCTCTTAGCAGGGTTAGAGGACATGATGATAGCCTTTGTTCTCCTGCCACTGGAACTGTGGTAACGAAGGGGAATCTCATCAAGCTCTCATTGTATGTAGATGCGGCCAACAAACCTTCCAGGAACAGAAGAGAGGACTGAATTTGGAATGCAAAAGTCAAGCAGGAAGAAACAAATCTTGTGGGTTTTCTTTATCCATCACGAAGAAGCAAAAGAAAAAAAAGGTGGGGGGAAGGGTGGATGGGGAGGGTGGATGGTCACAAACCGAAACCCATTTTTTCCTTATAACCCCCACTTTTCCCAAAAGACTTAGGGGCCTCCTATGTATTGCCTTTTGAAGGCTATAATCAGCAAGCCCTATTGTAGGGGCAGACTTTTTGGAGCAAATATATTTCGATTAGCTCCCCAATCCCTTCTGTCTCTGATCCAACTCCCACCAAGTCACTGAAGTTTTCACTGATTTCTGTGGGCTTTGGTTCAGGCCCAAACTGAGTAAGCTGCCTTCCTCACCCAGACACTTAGAGAAGAACAGTGGATTTTTCCACTACAGCAATTCTCAGCCTTGGCTTTCATTCATTCCTGCTGGCAAGATACTTCACATTGAACAAATACTGTTCAGAATACAGGGACAGGAATTTCCCGTTAAGCACATTGCTGACTTCTGTGCAGCATCCTGTTGAAATCCAGGGACTGCTTATACTAGCTAGCACTACACAGGCTAGTGTCTGCATGATTTGGTTTTCAGGGTATGTCTACTCTACACTGCCCACTCTTTATTCCCACCCCACCCCACCCCAAAAAAAGGGAGTGTTCTTAATTCAGATTAGTTAGCTTGGTTAAAAGTAGCAGTAAAGACACTTTAACTTAGGTTAGCATCTGGATTTCAACCACCAGGCTCCCCAGTAGGCTTTAATGTGAGCTGCTAACCCAAGGGAAAAGCCACGCTACTATGTTTTTGCTACTATTTTAACCCGAGTCAAGAACACACTTCTTTGTGCGCTCTTAGTTACTAGCTTTTTGCAAATGCAGATCAAAGACATAAACAATACAACTGTAAGTATCAAAAATGGAAATACGCATCTAGGCCTTGCCTAGATTAGGATTGTGACCGAGGCCAAATCTACACTGCAAACTGACATCAGTGTCACTACATTGCTCAGAGGTGTGAAAAATCCACACCTCTGAGCAACTGACCTAGCTCCTGGTGTGGATAGCGCTATCTCAACAGTAGAGCTTAGGCCTGGGAATGAAACCTAGGTCTTGTGAGTCTCAGTGCAGTGATTTAGCTACTAGACCACAATAATTGTTTCTTTCCCATAAATCTGACACTTATTTTAAAAACAAAAATAAAGCAAGCTTTGATTAGCACAATAATGGTAAATTATCAGCTTCTAATAGATCTCCAATTTGGGGAGGATGCTAATTATGATTATGATACTAATCAATAATAATTAACAAGAGTTAGAGTCTGACACACTTACTCCAGCTGATTTGTACTTTGACCTAGGTCTTGTGAGTCTCAGTGCAGTGATTTAGCTACTAGATCACAATAATTGTCTCTTTGTTTCTTTCCCATATATCTGACACTTATTTTAAAAACAAAAATAAAGCAAGCTTTGATTAGCACAATAATGGTAAATTATCAGCTCCTAATAGATCTCCAATTTGGGGAGGATGCTAATTATGAATATGATACTAATCAATAATAATTAACCACGAGTTAGAGTCTGACACACTTACTCCAGCTGATTTGTACTTTGACCTTCTAACAACTTCCTGGTTCTTAGTGAGACCAGTAAGAGAACAAGGCAATATTTACTATAAATAAAGGGGACTCTTCATTTGGTTAGTCTTTTAAAAAAAGGTTTGATCCCAGATTGGCTGCACCTTACAAAATTCCCCCCTTACTTTGCTAGACAGTGCAATTTTTTTTATCAGTACCCTTTGTCCCTTTAAACTAAGAATTGAGTTTTATTTCTCTCATTTATATAGGACATAGTGCCTTACTGCACAATTTACCCTGCTGATTTCAATGGAGCCACTTATGTGGCAGAATCTGGCCCCAAATACCTTTGCTTATGGCTGGGACACAGAGTATCTACTTTCAGGCTGAGATTTTGGAGGGCTGTAGAATGACTAATAAAATACATAGCTCTCATCTAGCACTGTTCCTCAGCATATCTCCAAGCACTTTACAAAGGAAGGCACCAGCATTGTCTCCATTTTAGAGATGGGGAAACTGAGACATGGAGCAGGGACTTTGCTCAAGGTCACGCAGGAGAGTCAAGACTGGAATCTAGCTGTCTTCTGTGCTACTCCAAGGCCACGCTGCCAAATAATGAGGAGAGAAAAGTCAGCTTGTTCCCCAGCCTCCCAGATGCAGTGTTGCTGAAGGTCCTTCTGCTGTTCAGTAAAATCAGAAAGTGACAAAAAATGTTAGCATCTGATCATTTGGTGACTCCCTAAGACATATGCCCTATGGCTCCTAACTTTGCTAAGAGAAACAGCAAGGTTTCTCTGCACACACGAGTAATTTCATTCACCACTATCCCCGTGGTTTCAAGGGCCTTACTCCTGTGGGTAAAGTTACTCAGGGGCATTTGTGCTTCCACTGATCAGCCTTCACAGATGTTTTTCCCAGGTCCTCATCTACCTAGCATTTTTCTAAGCCACCTATGGGTGGGGGAGCAATAGAATCATTCACAAGCATAAAAACAATGTTAATTTCTCTTTCCAGGTTGCAGGAGTGTGTAAAAATCTGTCCCTCTGAAAATAGAGCGCAAACTTTAAAAAAAAATACAGGATCCATATTCAGAATCCTTGTCTTTCCCGCCCCTCCCAT
This sequence comes from Dermatemys mawii, assembly GCA_007922305.1. Taxonomy (NCBI): domain Eukaryota; kingdom Metazoa; phylum Chordata; order Testudines; family Dermatemydidae; genus Dermatemys; species Dermatemys mawii. The sequence goes on from ML677373.1 coordinate 411,371, forward strand.
GTGAAAACTACAGATATTTTAATTTAAAAAAACATCTTTCCCTGACCGGGAATCGAACCCGGGCCGCGGCGGTGAGAGCGCCGAATCCTAACCACTAGACCACCAGGGAAGAACTGATTTGTGCAGCCTCTTGGCTGCACTCCTGTTGCCATGTACAGAGTGAGCGTGTTTTTATAATTTGTTCTAATCAAAAGTGGAAACTCAAAAGCCTTCGCTGCAATCACACACAATCTCACGACCCTGCATTGAGCAAACCACCCTAGGCTGCCCAGGTCACTCTGCAGCGGGCACAAATGGGCAGAGACTGGCTTTACCCCGCCCGCGCTGCAGTTAATTTCACCTTTGAAAGAGCTGTCAGTGGGGGTTATAGGTTATAGGCTCTTTTCAAGGCTGTCTGAACAATAATAAAAATCAGAGGGGCTGCTGATCCCCCCCAAATCTCCCTTTTACCCCTTAAAGCCTCTTCACCAGGGCAAATCTAATGGAAAGAAGCCCTGGAAACAGAAGACTGTTTTTAAATACAGTAAATATTTTAAAATATACTGTGAATGAAAAGGAAGGAAGGGATCCATGGTTTGTTTTCCCATTTTAATCCAAGGAGATTAAAACTTCCTTTCCGAGATAGCAAAATTGACGTATTATCACTCAAAAAGGACGTGTCAGGAGTGGGATTTGAACCCACGCCTCCATACGGAGACCAGAACACCCAGAGAAGGGGAAGACAGAGCCTTGAGTCTGGCGCCTTAGACCACTCGGCCATCCTGACACTGACACTGTTAGCTTTGAAACGAGTCCCTGACAATCTCTCTGCAAAAACGTCTCTTCCTCACATTGTTTTTCTATTGTTCTCAAAGCTCCTAGGACTCACCCTCTGTGTCGCACACAGACCCACGACTGATGCTGAACCATAAAAAGGATCATCAACGCATCTAACTACTCCCACTAGTTTAGGCAGGTGGTTCACACAGACTCTACACCGGCTGCTCTGTTTGCATGATACTCACTCCTATTCCCTGCCAGGAACGGGCTAGCACAGTGTTAATCAGCTTTCAGTCCATATTCCTGAACCAGTTTTTTCCCCAGATCCCTTTTCTCCCTTCTCCAAATGGACCTGGCCAGTTTCTCATACCTCCCTCTTCTTACTTGTTTCCCTTCCCCAGCACAGAGACAACGTGTATAAAGCAACCCAGGAGTAGACTTCACCATTCAGCTAGCCCCTCTCAATATAACCTGTGCTTGCAATGAACTCTCTCATTGGCTCATAGGAGAAAAATAGTGAGCCCTGATTGGTACTGTTTGCAGTCATGTTTTAATCTATCCAATCCCCTTCCCTACACACTCTGCTCAGTGGCATGGCTAGAGAACCTGCGGCTGCTATAGTATCAAACACCTATTTCCCTTCCAGTCCCCTCCCTCAATTCACTGCAAACTAGCGCAGCCTGGTGTGTAGGAGAGATCTTTACCTCCCAGCCGAAAAAGCAAAGTCACACACCCAATCTTCCTTTCTTCTTCTGGTGCACACAATCGATTAAAATTGTTGGGCCTGATTTTTACACACACACACACACACAATCGATTAGTATTGCTGGGCCTGATTTTTACACACACACAATTGATTAGAATTGCTGGGCCTGATTTTTTTACACACACACACACACACACACACACACACCAGCTAGGTGTACCTTTCAACCACTACAGGGGTGCAGTGTGGACACTCATTACGGTGACAGGCAGAGGCAGATTACGGGGTTGTAGGTAGGGTGACCAGACAGCAAATGTGAAAAATCAGGACAGGTAGTGAGGAGTAATAGGAGCCTATATAAGAAAAAGACCCAAAAATTGTGACTGTCCCTATAAAATCAGGACATTTGGTCACCCTAGTTGTAGGACCTGAGCCAGAGCAAGTGGGGACTCCACTCCACTCTCTGCACTCCTGCTGGGGAAACTGGGTTGGGGCGGGGGGGCTTGCCCCCTGCCTGACGCTCCTGTGTGAACCTAACTCTTTAGTGTACACCTGGCCTCAGTCACTCTGAATGAATCAGGTGTAAATCCCCTGAAATCACCAGAGAGTGAAGGCCGTTCTACCCTGGGAACTTACATCAGGACAGCTGATTTCAGAGTGGTAGCCATGTTAGTCGGTATCAGCAAAAACAACAAGGAGTCCTTGTGGCACCTTAGAGACTAACAAATTTATTTGGCCATGAATTTTCATGGGTTAGAACCCACTTCATCAGATGCATAGATAGCTGTGTCTCTCAGGGGCATGAAAAATCCACATTCCTGAGAGACATAGCTATACCAACCTAACCCCTGGTGTAAACAACAGCAGATCAACAGAAGACTTCTTCCATGAACCCAGCTACCACCTCTTGGGGAGCTGGGTTACCTGTCAGCATAGGTAGTGTCTGCACTGCAGTGCTACAGTGACTAGATGCTAGAGTCAGCCACAGAGGAATGTGATATCAATAGCCCTGCGGCTGGGCTGGTGGAACGAGGCCTGTGACCTCACAGTCCTGTGGCTAGGCTAGTTTAACAAGGTGCTTGTGATGTTACAGCGCAGTCTCTGTGAGATCTGTTATAAAAATCAGACTAGGTCTACATGAGGAAATGCTATAGCAGCAGCACTGTAGTGTAGACACTTAGTACCGCCAGTGGAGGGGTTTTCCCCATCAGTCACTGGCGCCAACTTTTGTCAGCGCTGGTGGGTGCTCACACCGCCCTGGCCCCACCCTTGCTCCATGTCAACTCCATACCAGCCCCAAAAGTCCCCACCTAAACTCCGCTCCTCCCTGCCCCTATTGGACCCCTCCCCAAATCCCCGCCCAGGCCCTGCCTCCTCCTCCGAGCGTGCTGCGTTCCCTCTCCTCCCCCATCCTTCCCAGGCTTGCCGTGTGAAACAGCTGTTTCACGGCTCAGGTGCTGGGAGGGAAGAGGGAGAAGCAGGAGGCTGAGGTGCACTCAGGGGAGGAGTTGAAGCAGAGGTGAGCTGAGGCGGAGAGGCGGGGTGCTGAGCTGCCAGTGGATGCTAAGCACGCACCCATTTTTCAGATGCTTTTGAAAAACCTGTCTGTATCCTTCGGTGCCCAAATACCTTTAATAATAGGTCTAAAAGACATTTGATCCCAAACCACAAATCATCCCATTCTTCTTCTTCTTTAGAAACAAGAAACATACAACAAACCACTCCTAACATTCCAGTTTTATTATATTGCCGAGGTGATGTTACTATTATTTTTCCCACCTCCCCTACAACTCTTTCATTTCTAATACTGGCCAGTCTCTACTCAGTCTCAGTTGTCTCTGACTTTACAAAGATGACAAGTCTCTGCTTCATTTGGTCTGCCACCTGGTGGCCAACAACAGAAAGCCTCTCTCATTGACTCAGCGGGGAGATGATGGTCTCTTCTTTAAAATAACGCAAATTCTCTCAGGAATTCAGGCTGTATCATACAGGCCTTTTAAGGCGCTCTCATTGACTGCAGCATGATGGTCCCTGGTTTTAGGTGATGGGATGCAGAAGCATGGGAGGTTGGTCCACTAGTAGGGGTCAAAGTGCAGGTTTGTTAGACGTGTTTCCAGCAATTTTCAATCACGCAGGTGTTGGGGTCTCTCAGGCTGGTGTTTGCTTCTCTTTCTCCCCTCTTGTTCTTTCTCTCCGCCCAGCCGGGCTTGCCCCTGGGGGAGAAAGGAGGGATGGTTCTCTGCGCTGACTCATTGCAGACGGGAGTGGCCGAGTGCTTGGCCACTTCCCTTGGCATCACCTGTTGCAGGGCAGCTCGCACCACCGAGGAGCCCAAGGTGGGGAGCTGTTTCTGCTTCCTCAGGTGCTTGGCCTCAGTGGATACCTGGCTGTAGAGATCAGCCATGAAGGATTTCATCAGCCCCTTGGCCTTGGCTGACATGCGCACCTTCCTCATCTGCCTCAGCATCTTGGAGGCGTAGCGGGCGGAGGCACCGTTCTTCCCCAGAGCCTTCTTCCCCTGGCAGCTCTTCAGCTGCTTCACCACTGGCTTCTGCCTCATCTGAGGCCCTGGCTGGGGCTGGCATTTTCCCTGCTTGGGGGCAGCCTGTGGCTTATCTTGCTGGGCCTTCTGTCTCCTCTTAGTCTGGACCTTCACCTTCCCTCTCTGGGCAGCTGCCATCTTTCCACTCTGCTCCTGCTCAGCTCTCCCCAGCCAAATGCTACCAGCCTCCCCCAAGCTGAGATCTCATAACAATTAGCGCACGAATGAGGGGCCACCCTGGGCTTGCTGATTGGGTATCCAGGCTGCCACTCCAGCCAATTGCATTATGACTAGGGCTATACAGGCCCCACTGTGCATTTCTGTGTGTGGTTATGTCATTTTCTCTTCCTTCTGCAAATGACAGGCTTTTAAAACCTAGGTGCTTATTGGCTGTTGACTGGTCGTTCTGACCAATAAGGTGACCCTTAGAGATTTTGCATATTAAAATTTCATTAATCACATATTGATGTTATTGCACCAATCTTTTATTTTATTGGGTTGAATTTATTTTTATCATTCATTTTTTATTATTTCCATGTTATCAATTACATTGTAATCAAGTTAGTGGTATTAATAATAAATTTTTAATAATTATATTATTGATTATTATATTATTAAAATGATGATGATGATTATGATGATTATTGCAATAGCATCTACGAGCTCTAGTCCTGAACTGGGACCCCATTGTGCTAGGCGCTATACAAACAGAACAAAAAGATGGCCCAGTGTTTTGTTTTTAAGTTCCACCCTTCATTATTATTTCGTCTTGTCTCTCACATAACATTGGCTTAAGTGCAGAGCAACTGGACAGAATTTTTCCATATTTTATTATTTGATTTCAATGGTTAAAGCTTCCCTTGCCTTCACAAGGCACTAGGGAATGAGCTATCGCTTCAGGGTTTGTATGCTTTTTCATTTGTAATATATAAAATGTTCCCATCCAAGTTCTCTCTAAGCACTTGTACGTATGTTCTAAAGTCAATGCACATAAATGGATAACTATTAACTCCATTAATAGTTACCCCCTCATGATCAAAGCCAAGTTGCTTTCCGACTATTCGCCACAAGAAGATAGAGGGCTATGAAATGGAAAGCCCTTATTACCTGATACAGTGAGATGCTTGTGTCTGTTTTAACCAACTCAAGTTCTCTCCAGAAAGGATCCAAGCCTTTATACTCAGCAATTCAAACATTTTGTACTGAGTGAAAATGCGTATTGTCACTGAAGTCAACAGGACAATTAACTGCAGTAAACAAGCACTTTGTTAAGTAGAAAATGTTGGTGAGATCAGGCCTTTATTGTATACAGTCTTCCATTTCAGGCTGACAGAGGCCTGAAACAGAGAGCCAAAGGAGAATATCTCGGATGGCATAGGATCTTGGAAATGGCAAGATATTGCAAAACATTACATAAACCCTAATTTTCAGAGGTTCCTAGCACTAGTAGCTCCCATTGACTTCAACTAGAGTTTTGGGGGCTTGGCATTTTGAAAACTACATCATATAGGTCTAATTCAACTTCCTTTGGAATCATGGAAGTTTCCCATTGGAGTCAGTTGGAGTTTCCTATTTACTGCTATGGGAGATGAATCAGATCCTATATGCTACAAGACAGGAAGACACTCTCATTGGCCCCAATCCAGCAGAACAGCTAAGCAAGTCCATAGTCCCCGTTAAGTCAATAGACTTACACATATGCTTGAAGATATGCATGTGCTTAAGTACTTTGATGAATCAGGGACTCCAGGACCAAGTTTTCAAAGGTATTTAGGACCCTCACCATGCTGATAGGTCTACTGAGATTTTCAAAAGTGTCTCAACATATTAGAAACCCAACTGCTATTGAAATCAATGGGAGTTAGAAACCTAACCTGCTTGGGGGCTTTTGAATACCTGCATCTTTAGGCACCTTAGTACCTTTGCAAATCTGACCCATAGTTAATAGATTTCCATCTGCTTTGCTGGTAAGATTGCTCAGATCTGACACAATCTCAGGAACTCAGAACGGGCTGGGCTGTCTGAACAGACCACTTCTCTCTGTTGAGTTCCTTCCATTCTCAATGTTGTTGGGTGTTCTCAAATTTTAGGATAAGATTTCACAACCACCAACAAGGTGAACACCTGCCCATTGCGATTATTAAAAGGAAGCGTTGAGGCTATTATTATTGGTGGGAAATGATGCTACTGCCTTTTATAGACCCAGTTGCTTAATCCCCAGAAGCAAGCTGTAGCGAGGTTCTGCCAAAGAAGCCATCTCTTCCTTGTTAACATTCTCATCAATTTTTACCCTCCCATTTGAGAAGTTACCGAGCAGATTCTAATTAACCAACTTCAGCTACACCTAATTCTTCTTCTTTATGAAAGCCTTATCAGCCTCAGTCTAGTCTGTGATAGGTTGCCCCTCTTTAAGATGCCACCTGATGTGCTGAGATACCACTGAGCCTACCTGTTCTGCCAGCACAGGTCCCCTTGTTACCTGTCTTGATAAGCCAGGCTCTTAAGCATCCTCCAGCACACACACAAGCAGGGCCACACCTAATTGCAAAATGACACAGACACTGAGATCAGCTCTAGGAAGACTCAGCTAAAAGGACTTGCCCCAGCATTCAGGTGTCCACCTCTTTTGAGTGTAGACCCAAAGGTATATTATGAAATCCGCCTCCTCCCTCAATGTGGAGGAAGGTATGCACAGCCTCTTACTACCCCCCTGCCCCATTATGAAGTGCACAAACTGGGTTATATTATAAACAAGAAATAAGTTGATTAACTATAAAAGGTAGAGTTTAAGTGGTTAAAGCACTTAAAGTTTAAGTGGTTCTCTTAAAGCAAAGAGAACAAAGCAGATTACTAAGAAAATAAAACAAAATACTCAAACTAAGCTTGTTTCACTAAAGAAACTGGTTACATGTAGTCATTTCTCATCCTAGATATTGTTGCAGGCAGATTACAGAAAGTCTTGAAAGGCAGTTGCACTGGCCTGCAGCTTGAGATTTCAGGTATTATTACTCACAAGCTAGACGCCCTTCCAGCTTGGGCTCAACCCTTCTCCCCCATGTTCAGTTCTTGCTTCCGGGTGTTTTTCAGTGTCTCTTTGGGTGGGGAGGCAGAGGAGAACCCTGATGATGTCACTCCCCTGACTTATATAGCTCTTGGGTAAGGCAGGAACCCTTTGTCTTGCAGCGGGGGGCGGGTACCATACCAGGTGACTCAGACCCCTGTCTTTGTAGGGCTGTGGCAACCATTAGTCACAGGGCATCTGGAGCACTAAGCTCTACCACAGTCCATTGTCTTTGCTAATGGGCCATCAGCCCTGTCTGGCTTTTTCATTGTTGTACCTGAAGGGCTAGTTGGGACCACTTCAAATACAGACACGTAGCTGATATTCCTAACTTTAGATACAGAAATGATACAGGCATACAAAATGGATAATCACATTCAGTACATTAGAACCTTTCCAATGATATCTTACATGAGACAACTTGCACAAAATATACTTCAGTTATGCCATATCATAAGCGTATTTCCATAAATAATATGGGATGGAATGTCACATAGACCTGATGCTGGATAAGGAATTGTGGTTGTTGAGGGTCTCTTCTTAGTGAGGCTCCAAGGTCAGGTGTCCATTTTAGACTTTAGCCTATCTACCATCAGTCCCTGATATGGTTGATCATGAGGTGTTGTGGGACCTGGCAGAGGTGGACGGAGTCACTTTTAACTGTAAACAAGGGTGTGAAAAGGAACTAAAATTTGTGCTTTAGAGCTGGGGTTCTCAACCTTTCCCTCCTGCTTCTCTTCTATAAAAACTCCATGGCCGACCTGTGCCACAGAAACTGTTTTTCAGTGTATAAACACCAGGGCCAGCATTAGGGGTTAGCAAGGGCAATTGTCCAGAGCTCCACACCACAGGGGCCCCACGAAGCTAAGTTGCTCAGGCTTCGGCTTCAGCCCTGGGTGGTGGGGCTCAGAGCCCAGGGCTTTGGCTTTCTGTCCTGGGCTTCAGTGAGTCTAATGTTGGCCCTGCTTGACAGATGCCCTAAAACCTGCTCGATCCTGGCCTTGGATCCCTAGTTGAAAACCACTGTTTTAAAGCAACTCCATTCTTTCCTTTCTTAGAGATTCCACAGAGTTGTATTGGACGAATCCTCCTTAGGGAACTGTTTATTGTACACATGAAGGCCTAGAGGTAAGAGACTGTAAGACGTAACATTTTAGCATCTTCTGCATAATTAAGACAATACCAAAGTAGTTAGGAAGAGGAATAAATCTGGAGGAACTGTAGATGGTGGTTACTGTTCTCTAGGCTGAAAGGCTAGCCTATATCCACTCTTTTATTAATGGTTTATAATCTTGAGTTCTTATCCTTCCAGGCTGACAACGGAGGCCTATATGCCTTTATCATCAGTGGATGGATATTTATTTTAAGCACTGATCAGAAAAAAAGGATGCATTGAAAGCCCTTTGTGTTCACTCTAGCAGACATCCACAACTCATTAAGACTTTATCTTAAATGCTCACAGACTCATAGACTTTGAGGTAAGCAGGGACCATCATGATCATCTAGCTAGTCTGACCTCCTGCACATTGCAGGCCAGACAACCTCACCCACCCCTCCCTGTAATAGACCCCTAACTTCTGACTGAGTTAGACACTCAGTTAGACACTGAGCATGTGGGCATGACCTTCCAGCCAGACCCCTGGGAAAGAATTCTCTGCAGCAACTCAGGGCCCTCCCCAGCTAGTGTCCCATCACTGGCCGTTGGAGATATTTGCTCCTAGCAGTTGCAGACTGGCTACATCATGCCATTGTAGGCAGTCCCATCAGACCACCCTCTCCGTAAACTTATCAAGCTCCACCTTGAACCCAGTTAGTTAAAACATAAAGCACTCCCCTCCCCTCCAGTCCCATATAAAGGAAACATTTATCAACAGAAATTGCTGCTAAAATCTTGTTTATTATAATGCCAGGATGACCTTAATTTCTCCCCCTTATGATAACATCTCATTGGCAATCCTTTGATTTTGAACGTTGGCAAATCTCTTCCTTCAGACTCTTTCAGTGAAGCAATGCAGAGAAGACAGTCTCCATCCATCATGGAAAGTACCTCTTGCAAATTCAAGGTGTAGCAGGACAATCTTTTTTTTCCCAGGTGTGAAAAGTCTTTGGTGCTGGTTCCAGATACTCTTTTCTTCTGATGAAGAATGGTATTTCTCGCAATGTTTGATGATCCCATTGTTTCAGGATGCATGACCCTCTCTCATTCATAATCATGGAAATTCCCCTTTTGATTCCATCTCTCCTTTAGCTCAGCCTCCTGCATGAAGAATTGCTGTACTCAAGGTTGGTGCCTCAGCAAGGGGCAAAATGCAGCTTTTCTGGTCATCTCAAAGACAATGATAGATCTTTAATCAGGCAGGTGTTAGGGTCACTTAGGCTGGTGTTTGCTCCTCTCCCTTTTCCTCTCTTGCTCTTTCTCTTACCCCTGCCACAGTGTAGGGCCTCAGGGGGAAAAGAAAGGGAATGTTTCTCTAATGAGACTTGCTGCGGATGGAGATGATGGAGTAATTGGCAACATTCCCCTTCATCACCTTCTCCAGAGCGGCTTGCACTTCTGAGGTGCCGATGAAAGACCCACGTCTCTTCTTTCTCCGGCGGTCAGCCTCTGTGAATACTCCGCTGTAGAGATTGCACATGGAGGAGTTCATCAGCCCCTTGGCTTTGGCCGACATGCGCCGATTTCCCTGCTGCAGCCGGCCCATCATCTCAGAGATATACAAAGTAGAAAAACGCCTCTTCCCCTGGCTTTTCCTCAAATGCTTCAACACCGGCTTCCACCTGCCTTGCTGGGGCTGGGACGTTTTCCACTTGGACTGTGGCTTCTGGAGCATCATCTGCTGGGTCTTCAGCCTCCTCGGGATCTGGGCCTTCTTCTTTTTTCTCTGGGCAGCAGCCATTGCTCTCCACCCTGGTCTCTCTAGCTCAGTTCTTGGCCTGCAGTGGCTTCGCATCAGCTATACTCCTATATAGTGACAGGTATTCAAATGAGGCACCGACTCTGTACCAGGTGATTGGCTAGCTGGGACAATGGTCTTGTTAGCCACACTGTAACGGTGATCCTTGTAATGGGGGACTCGAATTTACTCCTTCTTATGTGAAAATGAAGGAAATTGTAGCATTCCATGTGCTCACTCACTTTAGGTAGAATGAATGGGGCAATTAAGTTGCTATGGCGATTTTTGTGGAGTATATTGGGGCCAGCTGCCATTAGCTGATTGTTTATTATAATTTATTATTTTAATATTTACAGTAGAACCTCAGAGTTATGAACCCCAGAGTAACAAATGCTCACCAGTCAACCACACACCTCATGTGGAGATGGAAGTACACAGTCAGGCAACAGAGATGAAAAAACCACAAATGCTATACAGTACAATACTGTGTTACTAAAAAAATACAGGGAAAGCAGTATTTTTCTTCTGCATTGTAAAGTTTCAAAGCTGCATTAAGTCAATGTTCAGTTGTAAACTTTTTTGGGGGAAAAAACAATGTTTTCTTCAGAGTAACAAACATTTCCGAGTTTTGAACAACCTCCATTTCTGAGGTGTTCACAACTCTGAGGTTCTACTGTAAATGTTATTATTTTACTACCACCAATAAGTATCATTACATTTTTTCTTTATTCATTTTTATCGTGACATTTTTATTAGCTATTGCCATGTATTTATTGAGCCAGGATCTCCGCTGACATAAATTGACATATGCAGTGTTGCTGTAGCCGGATTGATCCGAGGATATTAGACAGACAAGGTGGATGAGGTAATAACTTTTATTGGACCAACTTCTGTTGTTGAGAGACACAAGTTTTCACAGAGGTCTTCTTCAGGTCTCTAAAACTAACTCATGGCATGTCTACATGTACAGTGTTGCAGCGACTGTAGCATTTTACTACTATACCAACAGAAGACCTTCTCCCACCAGCATAGTTAACCCACCTCTGCAAGAGGCAATAGCTATTTCAATAGTGTTGTCAACACCAAAGTTTAGGTCGGTATAACTACATCGCTCCTGGGCATGGATTTTTCAAAGTAGTCAAAGTGGTGAGACACAATGGTTCAGGGTGGCAAAATATTAAGGAAGACACAGGCTGGAGGATTGTAAATTTATTTTTGATGTCCCAGTTGAACCCATCAAAGCTCTCTGCGAAAATCCATATATGCATGATGTAATCTCCCGCAAAATACAAAACAAGTAAACCCGCAATTCAACAAAACAAATAAACCCTCAATTCCCAGGGGAAAGTGGTGGCCCAAAGTGACTAACATTTTGTGCAGGATAATTCACTGTTAATGTGTGGTAAAGAGAAAGGCCTTAAAGCAGTCATTAGCTGTATATTAAATTGGGAAGCAGAGTCCATCCCATCCTTATTCCTTAAGACAGAGGAAACCCATGACACCAAAAAGTGTTGCTAAAATCCTGTTTTATTATAATGCCAAGACAATTATTTCATTGCCTCTCATACAATCCTTTCAGTTCAACTGATGCCAGCTCTTTCTAGCCAATCTCTCATTTACAGTGATGGAAAGTGTCTGGTTCATTAAATCGACAGCCAGTGTGTTGGTCTCTATTTTTCCAGTGATGGAAATTGACTCACTGGTGCAGCCCAGAGATAAGAGTCTCCTCTTCCAAATTGTGATGGGCTCACTGAATCAGGCTGCAGTGGGACTATCTATTAGGCTCCGGTATGGAAAGTCTCTCACTGATTCAGTCTCTTATAGTCTCTCATGAAGAATTGCTGGGGGACAGATTGGTCCCTCTGGCAAAATGCAGGATGTTTGGGATTTTTTTGGCATGTCTAAAGCAACGTCAGTTCTTTAATCAGGAGGGTGCTGAAGTGTCTCAGGCTGGTGTTTGCTCCTCTCCCTTCTCCCCCCTTGTTCTTTCTCTGATCCGAGGCAGGAGGCACCCCAGGGAGAAGGGGAGAGATGTTGCTCTAGTGAGACCTCTTTGAGACCGGGGTGGCTGAGCGCCTGACCCGTTTCCTCGGCATCACCTGCTGCAGGGCAGTTTGTACCTGCGAAGGGCCAATCGTGGGGCGGCGACTCTGCTTCCTCAGTTGCTCAGCCTGTGTGGACACCTTTTTGTAGATGTCATTGATGAAGGAGATCATCAGTCCTTTGGCCTTGTTTGACAAGCGCCTGTTGTCCCGTTGCAACCGCTTCAGCATCTTGGTGTCGTCCAGGGAAGGCTTCTTCCCACGGGGGCTCTTTCCACACTTCCCCACTGGTTTCCGCCTGACCTGCTTCCTTTGCTTGTTCCGGGACTTCTTCTGCTTGGCCTGGGGCTTCCTCCCATAGTGCTGTCTCCTCTGAGTCTGGGCCTTTTTCCTCCCTCTCTGGGCAGCAGCCATTGTTCTGCTCTGCTTTCACTCAGCTCACCTCAGCCCCTTTGCCTGCAAATGCCGCTGACCTTCCTCCTGCTGTACTCATATATAGTGACAGACATTCAAATGAGAGGCCGACTCTGAGCCCAGTGATTGGTTGGCTGGAACCACGCCCCCATCTGATCACAATGGGATGATATCAGTACAGACCTATGCATTTCATAATAAGCAACCCTGGGCTGTTCCCTCCCTTATGGAAATGAAAGAGATGGTAATATGCCTCCTGCTGATTGGGCAGTGGCAGACTGGTTAGGACAATTAGGTTGTTTTATTATTAATTATATTTATTATTATTGTACCTCTTCTGTCCATCAGAGTTGGCAGCAACAAGGGCCTGGTTCAGTATCTAGGGGTTCCGTTCCAATAACACAATTGAAAACTGTCTCAAGCCCCCCACCCAGTGACCTGGCACAACTAAAGCCCACCCCCCAGGGTGCCTCTAAGAGGCAATACTTCCCCTCTCACATGCAAAGAGTCTGAATGTAGCAAAAGCATTTTAATAACAGAAAGAACAATATGGCATTATGTTGGGGAAACACCACAAACAGGATTCGTAACACAAACCATGAGCAAACCACCCACCCAACAAAATCGGGCCATGTCCTTTCCCTTTGGTTCTTGAGTCCAGCAACCCAAAAGTCACCCCTCCCACAGCTTCTGTCCCTGGTCAGCACAGCCCTCCCAGAGTTCAAAAGTTCATTTGCAGAGTTCACCTTTCTGGTGCAACTACTGGAGGAACCGGTCATGGGCCGTTCTCCTCTTGACCTGCTGCTTACAAACAGGGAAGAATTGGAAGGGGAAGTAGAAGTGGGTGGCAACCTGGGTAGTAGTTTTCAAAAAGGGAGAAGGAAAACCAGGGAACTACAGACAGGTCAGCCTCACCTTGGTTCCTGGAAAAATCATGGAGCAAGTCCTCAAGGAAACAGTTTGAAGCACATGGAGGAGAGGAACTTGATCAGGAACAGTCAACACAGATTCACCAAGGGCAAGTCATGCCTGACCAACCTAATTTCCTTCTATGATGAGATAATTGGCTTTATGGATATGGGAAAAGCAGTGGACATGATATATCTTGACTTTAGCAAAGCTTTTGATATCGTCTTCCACAGTATTCTTGCCAGCAAGTTTTAAAAGTATAGATTGAATGAATGGACTATAAGGTGGATAGAAAGCTGGCTACAGTGTCAGGCTCAACAGGTCGTGATCAATGACTCAATGTCTAGTTGGCAGCTGGTCTCAAGGGGAGTGCTCCAGCGTCTGTCCTGGGGCCGGTTTTGTTCAATATCTTTATTAATGATCTGGATAATGGGATGGACTGTACCCTCAGCAAGTTCATGGATGACACCAAGCTTAGGGGAGAGACAGATATGCTGGAGGCTAAGGGTAGGGTCCAGAGTGCCCTAGACAAATTGGAGGATTGGGCCAAAAGAAATCTGATGAGGTTCAAAAAGAACAAGTGCAGAGTCCTGCACTTAGGAAGGAAAAATCCCATGCACCACGACAGCCTGGGGACTGACTGGTTAAGCAGCAGTTCTGCAGAAAAGGACCTGGGGATTACAGTGGACGAGAAGCTAGATATGAGTCAGCAGTGTGCCCTTATTGCCAAGAAGGCTAAAGGCATATTGGGCTGCATTAGTAGGAGCACTGCCAGCAAATCAAGGGAAGTGATTATTCCCTTCTATTCAGCACTGGTAAGGCCATATCTGGAGTATTGCATCCAGTTTTGGGGGCTGCATTACAGAAAGGATGTGGACAAATTGGAGAGAGTCCAGCAGAAGGCAACAAAAATTATTAGGGGGATGAGGTATATGATTTATGAGGAGAGGCTGAGGGAACTGGGCTTGTTTAGTCTGCAGAAGAGAAGAGTGAGGGGGGATTTGATAGCTGCCTTCAACTACCTTCAAAGAGGATAGAGCTCGACTATTCTCAGTAGTGGCAGATGACAGAACAAGGAGCAACTGTCTCAAGTTGCAGTGGGGGAGGTTTAGGTTGGATATTAGTAAACACTGTTTCACTAGGAGGGTGGCGAAGCACTGGAATGGGTTACGTAGGTAGGTGGTGGAATCTCCATCCTTAGAGCTTTTTAAGACCCAACTTGACAAAGCCTTGGCTGGGATGATTTAGTTGGTGATGGATGGTTGGACTAGAAGACCTCCTGAGGTCTCTTCCAGCCCTAATCTTCTATGAATCTATGATTCTAAGGCCCATCAAGGATCACCAGCTGTACAATGAACCTATTGAAAAGCCAGGGACTACACCTTATAACTCAGCAAGGCAAGTAGGGACATGCCAATGGACAGAACTCTAAGGCTTTTCCAGGCCATGTGTTGTGAAGCTTATGTTTGGGACACAGGAAATACAAGCCACATGGCACAGGGAATATAAAAGGAAGCTTTATCATCTCCATTTTGTCTTCATTCCATGCTTCTTACTTCTGAAGTAACTTTTCTACAAACTAAAGCTCCGAACAAGGACTGAATGACCCATCCAAGCTGTTCCCATCCAGAGGAACTTTTAAGCCAGCAACTCACCAAAACTGCTAAGAAGCTGATATATGGACTTTGAAATCTCTGTATATATCTGATTGCTTGACCATTTAACAACTTGTTCTTCTTGTTTTTTCTTTTTTCCTTATAATAAACCTTTAGTTTAAGATACTAAATGATTGGCTGGCAGCGTGGTATTTTGGGTGAGATACAAACTAATATTGGCCTGGTAATGTGGCGGACCCTTAGGTGTAGTGAGAAGCTGTGACATGTAGGGGGAAGTGTGGACATGACTCCTGAGGCTAAGCTACTCTGACCTGGAAACCTGGAGCTGTAACCTGAGATGGAGGGGGAGGGGAGTTGACACCTTGGGGCTGGCAAGGGAACAAAGGGCAGGGAGACGTTGGAGGGTTTGAAAAGGGGTTAGATGCTGGCTGAGGAAGCAGGTGGGGAGCCCGGATTCGGGGTCTCATCTCCCTGCCCCCTCAGAAGGGCCGGGCCAAGGGGGCCTGTTTGTACTGACAGCTCTAAGTTGGATTGTGTGCCTGGCATCTCAAATAAACCTTCTGATCTACTGGCTGGCTAAGAATCACTGTGAATCCCAGGAAGTGGGGGGTGTGGGAATGGGACTCCCCCACCCCCTGTGACAGAAGCGTTTTTAAATAACTTCTCACTATACTGAACCTAGGTGCTGATTGGGAGCCAGAGAACTGGAATGCAATAAAGGTAGCTAGGTGATTTCTTTTTTAGATTCTTGATAACCACTGTGGGGGACCAGGAGCACAGTTTGTAACTGGTCGGTGAGTTTAATTTCAGTGTTAACCACCAATTTTGGAAGTATCAGCTCTCCCTTTTGCAGACTGCTCTGACCTTGGCTGAAAAGAAAAAATAAACTCAAATAAACCCCTTCCAAAATATTTTTGGGTGTTGGGTTCTTTTTTAACCAGTATAATTTAGCAAAATCAGCACAATTTTGCAAAACATTTCCATGTCAGTGAATCCACATTTTTCACATACACACAAAAGTTTTGTGCCAAAAACCTCACCCAGGTCTAGTCTAAACTGGCTGAGTATACACAGAGCTCCACTAATACCAGTGCATGCCAGGTTAAGATGTCATTCAACTTGAGCGGCTGCAGCATCTGTGTCATCCTCAAGGGCACCTTTGCAAAGCAGCAACCTAGATGGGTGTGTACTTTCATGGACCATACCTCTTTAGACTTAGCTTTGTACTCCAGTGCTTGCTTTGGGAAAGCTGTGCCAAAGTCCACATTACATTAAGAACTCCACACCCACTGTTCTCCTGGGTGGCAGATCTCTTCACTGATCTCCCACGGGTGGGAATGCACAGAGTTAATTCACTCTGAGGACACAGAGAGGTTATTTGTTATGATCACAGACAGAGAAGTTAGATAAAAACATAAAATACTCTTGCTGGAAGGTTGCAGCATCACATGATTTTATTTATTAGACTACAGAGCCTTAACACACTAGAACCCAAAACAGAGAGAGACAAAGCAGTCTGCTCCCTAAAACAGAGAGGCACAACTCATTCCACTTTACTCTTGTCAAGTATCTGTCTGCAGACTATGAACTGCCTATTGCTGCTGGACCCAGATCCGTGCTTCTCTACAGAGTCACCTGGCCTGCAAGCAGGACCAGGAAAACCTCTTGAAATTTAAAGTGACAGCTGACAATTTTAACACTAAAAAGTAACTGGGGTTCTCTGAGAACTACTGCCTCACACTGAAGGCCGACATTTAAGCCTCTCCACTAACCCGAGATGTCAACTCCTTAACCTCTCCACCTTCTGCTGCAGCTGGAGTCTTCAGCCTTCTTGTGCGGCTTCTTCTGCAGGGGAGAATGGGCACTGCTGTGCTCCACTTGAAGAGGAAACCAGTTCACCCAGAATTAAAAAGACCTTAAAAGTAGTACTAACGGTTGGTAATAACATGCTGAGGAAAGAAAGGGTGACTGCGGACTCAGGTGTCCCGCAGTCATGGCCGATGGCATTCAGGATGGGTTCAATGCTGGACGCACAGGCAGGGGCGGTGACTGGCAGGCGAGCAGACATAGATGTCCTGTTGGTGTCACGGGAGGCTGGTGGACCTAATGCCTGAGCCACAGAAGGGGCGACAAAAAGGGATGGAACCCTGTTGCCATTTTCAAATGGGGTGAGAACCACTCCTGGTTGGAGAGGGCTCTCACCAAGGTGGGACACAATCCAGTTCAGGTGGTATTTTCTATTTGAGACCCAACTCTGAAGGATATAAAAGTGTGGGCACATAGTAGTAGTACCTGTGTAAAAATGTTTCAAAGGAAACAATCCAAAGATAATACTTTGGTCATGGGATTGCTCCTTTTAAACAGATCTTGCTCTGTCAAACCAAATTTTGAAGGAAATTAAAATATAGAAGTTTGGGCAGTGTAGGCTTTTGTTGTTTTTTTTTTTGTGAGTGGTTTTGTGGTAATTTCACAATGTTGAAAGACATGTTTAAGGAAAGAGACCAGGAGGGGTGGGGCTAGTTAAGGAGCCCACCCTCCTTGCTAAATTGGTAGTGGAACAAAACTTGTGCCCATGAAAAGGGACGGTTCAGTGAGGAAAGCAGGAGTGGGCCCAAACAAGCAGTCAGGCAACAAATTAAAAAAAATTAAAAACAGGTTAAAAGCCTTGAGGGCACAGTGGCAGGAGTAAGGGAAGCAGTAAGTACAAGCATGGGAATTCAGATCCCTAAAACAGTAATTAAAATGGTAAACTCTGAGTTAATTAAGGTATCATTTTAAAAAACAAACAAGTAATTAAAAAAAGTAAAAAATTAGCTCTGCAAAGGCTGAAGGAAATTAAGCAGTTTTTCTTTGGGCAGGGCTGGAGCCAGGGTGGTGGTGGGAGCTCCAGGAGCTCTTCACTGCTCTGCCTCTCTTCCTCCTGCAGCAGCCCTGATTGGCTGCTCATTCCCAAGAGGGGAAGATAGCCAATAAGAAGGGTTTCCTTTGGGCAGGGCTGGAGCTTCTCCTGTCATTGGGCTCCAGGAACCACACAGGCCATGGTGCAGCTCTAGTTGAAAGCCTGCCAGTCCCGCTGTGGCACCACAAACTGGTCATTCAGCAGCCCGATCAATAGTGCTGGCCGGAGCCATAAGCATTCCTTTTCAACCAAGTATTCCAGTCCAAAACCAGACACCTGGTCACCTTACCAGACACAACTCATTCCTACCACGGCAATGGGTCTCTTAAAGAGATATCTCCCTATTAGGCACCTGGGTTACACTAGAGCACTTTTTTTCCTAAATGAAAAGGATAATAAATAATTCCATTATGTGTAAATGTAGCACATTATTAGAAGTTGAACTCTCAACACTGCCGCACACACTACTAGTATTAAACTTAGGGTTGCCAACCCTCTAGGATTGGCCTGGAATCTTCAGGAATTAAAGATTGGTCTTTAATGAAAGATTCTGTCCTGTGATGAAATCTCCAGGAATACATCCAACCAAAACTAGCAACCCAAAACTACAGGATAACCTCCTAAACTGGCAGCAGAGGCCTAGTTCTTCCTCCCTTCTCCCCACCCCATCCCACCCCACCCCACCCCACCCCAGGAGTTGGGGGAATTGTGACCCTAGGGTTGGACGAAATTGGCCTCTGGCTACATAATCTGGAACTGAGGTACAAAGAGCCCATCCTTAAGCAAACTTAAGCAGTCATGGGATAAGAGAGAAGGTCCTTTCATAGATCAGTAATTAGTTAAATGATGAGAAACAACTAGACGGCCAGTTTTCAGTGGAGAGATGTAAATAGCTGGATACCCCAAATACTGGGACCTGTGCAGTTCGACATATTGATAAATAACCTGGAAAAGAGGGTGAACGGTGAGGTGGCAAAATCTGTAGATGATATAAAATTACTCCACATAAGCAGAGAGCAAAGAGTTGCAAAGGGATCTCATTGAACAGGGTGACAGGGTGACTGGGTGACAATTGCAGATGAAATTCAGTGTTGATAAGTGCAAATGAATGTACACTGGAAAATATAATCCCAAATATATATACACAATATGATGGGGTTTAAATCAGCTGTTACCACTCTAGAAAGATCTTGAAGTCACTGTGGATGGTTCTCTGAAAAGATCTGCTCAATGTGCAGTGGCAATCAAAAATGTTAACAAAATGTTGGGTACCATTAGGAAAGAGATTAAGAATAACAGAAAATACCATAAAAGCACTGTATAATTCCATGTTACCTCCATACCTTGAATATTGCATGCAGAGGTGGTGGCCCCACCTTGAAAAAGATATTTTAGAATTGGAAGTTACAGAGAAGAGCAACAAAAATTATTACGGTTTAGGCCTCTTTTCTCCCCACCTACCCCACTGCAGCAGCTCCCAGGTGTTCCCAGTACAGCATATGGGAATTCCAGCCTAGAACTGGTTGTATGTTGCATTATTATTCTGGCCAGCTGCCAAAATATTCTTGAAAAAAGCAAGCAACAGAGGGGAAATCATTATTTTTATCTCTGCAATAGCTGAAGAGAGTTTCCTGTAACAAAGAAAAGGCAACTCCCTAGCCTTGGGGAATAACCTCTACAGAATGTCAAAGACTGGGTGCAAACAGTGGTGGTGTAACAGCTCCTCAAAGTAAAGGGCTCAAGTATATTTTATTATATCAGGCAAAATAAAGAGAGGGGTCACTACCAGTTCCACCTGTAATAAAAACGAATGAATATAATAACATAAAAAAATAAAAATAAAATTATATTAAAATGAGAATATTACAATCTCACTCATTTCCACACATTTATTTTCACAGTCTCCTTGGGTCTATCATAAGTCTCTAAATTCACATATCAAACTGATTGGCCAAAGCACACAGCCTACAGCCAACAAGTTGTCAGATTTTATGATATCTTCATTTACATAAGGGAGGGAATTGGTTGAGATCACAAAGGATGTTGCTATGAAGCCCATGCTGCCTCGTCACAATGCAGTTGTCTTGAGTGGCAGCCCAGCTAGCCAATCAGCCCAGCTATCCAATCAGTGGGAGCTTATTATTTGCATGCCAGCTCCTTTGACTGGTCAGACCTAGGAGGAGGCTGCTGACATTTATAAGTGGTGAAGAGCTGATCAGAGTGGAGCCATGGCAGTTGCCCAGGTTGGGAAGAGGAAACAGCCTCTGAAGAGACAGAAGCCCCAGCAAGATAAACCACAGGTCGCCCGTAAACAGGGAAAAAGCCAGCCCCAGCTGGGGCATCAGATGAGGCAGAAGCCAGCAGCAAAGCAGCTAAAGAGCTCCCAGGAGAAGAAGGGCCTGAGGAAGAACGGTGCCCCCACCCGCTACGCCTCCAAGATGCTGAGGCAGTTGAGGAAGGTGCGCATGTCGGCCAAGGCCAAGGGGCTGATGAAATCCTTCATGGCTGATCTCTACAGCCAGGTATCCACCGAGGCTGAGCACCTGAGGAAGCAGAATCAGCTCCCCACCCTGGGCTCCTCGGAGGTGCGAGCTGCCCTGAAGCAGGTGATGCCAAGGGAAGTGGCCAAGCACTCAGCCACCCCCGTCTGCAATGAGTCCGCGTAAAGAATCGTCCTTCCCTTCTCCTTAGGGGAAGTCCGGCTCGGGGGAGAGAAAGAACAAGAGAGGAGAAGGGAGAGAAGCAAACACCAGCCTGAGAGACCCCAACACCTGCCTGACTGAAAAGTGGACATTGCTTAAAAGATGATGAGAGAATTTTCCTTAGGTGCCAACCTCACAATTTTTATGCAAGAGACTGAGCTATAGGAGTGACCACATCACTGAGAGACATGTTCTGTTGCTGCAAACCAGAAACAATCCTGCTGCAGCCTTAAATATCCGAGAAACTCTTCTTTGTAAAACAGAACTTTGTCAGATCTCCA
Source organism: Dermatemys mawii (assembly GCA_007922305.1). Lineage (NCBI taxonomy): Eukaryota > Metazoa > Chordata > Testudines > Dermatemydidae > Dermatemys > Dermatemys mawii. The sequence goes on from ML677373.1 coordinate 432,196, forward strand.
AATGGAGTGAGAGGCAGCCCTTGTGCTCCACCCAGAAGTGCTACACAAGATCCTAGACAAAAAGAGCCTGACATCTCTTTACTGGACCAATGGAAGAGACTGCTGTTCCTTGGGAAGAAGAGATCTCCATACCGAGGACTGAGTGGGCCTGAGACTCCAGAATGGTGAAACAGTAAGAAGAGACAAAATAGAGAGATTTGCCCTCCCTCGAAATGAGAGGATGGTATGTGATGTGTGTTATCCTAAAGCAAATAAAAACATCATCTTTCCATTCTAATAAAACAGGATTTTTAACAGCAATTTTTGTTCTCACGTATTTCCTTTGTCTCAAAGACTGATCATCGGCTGTATTGTGCTTGAGAATTTAATTTAAAATGTTAGTAAAATTGTAACTTTCTGTTCTGCTGAATAAAAGGAGGAGGAGGGTTTTATGTAACTTCTTCAGTCCTGTTTGCTAACTGGTGTTTAAAAACAAATTGCCACCCAAAGATGGTAAGAGTGGCCACTTAAGGCCACCTTTGGGCGATTGGGGAGCAGTAAAGGTTCTAATGAGATCCCAAGTTTTAAAGCCATTCAGATCAAGTGCTGCCATACACCTCCATAGAAAGAGAAGTCACAGCCTTCTTCAGTTCCTTCAGATATATTCCTCTTCTCACCAGCATTATTGTATCTTGGCCTTGGCTGGACTGAGCTAAAGCTAGGCAGGACTTCTAATAAGAAACTTCTCTGCTAGCTATTGAGGTTATATTTTCACTGCCTAAACAACTGTGAAATAGGTGAATTGGTTTAGGCATCTTCCTGTACATTCAAAGTGGAGATAAAGCATGGATAGTTTTTACCTCACTGTAGCTAGATGAGATCAACATTACAATCCCCACCCTTTTAGCTCAATTAGCTACATTGAGATAAAAACTACAGTACTTTGTCTCCACAGGGATTTATACAGGAAGATCAGTCATTTGAGTTAGCTACCTCACTGTAAA
>ML677373.1:433188-613493 GCA_007922305.1 Dermatemys mawii
ATTTATACAGGAAGATCAGTCATTTGAGTTAGCTACCTCACTGTAAAAGTGAAACCCTATTTCAGCAGTGAAACCATAACCTGAGAGAGCAAGGACAAGGCAGAGTTTGGGTTTGATAAAGTAAACTTGAGTATCATCAACATACTGAGAGTTTTTCTCATCAAAATCATCTAAAACTGCTGCTCCCGACTACCACTATCAATCATCTTCACATACACATTATAACTATACTGGTTTCACAGTTGATTCATGGACAGGATAGGTTAACTACAACCCCGTGGGACCTTCCAGGAAGTAAAGAATGTAGCCATGGGAAAAATAATTCCATATTATTCTGCCAAGACCCATACATGAGCCCCAGTACCTCATATTGAATTCTACCGGAGGCTGATGAAAGGTCAATTGAAGTATCCCATGGACAGCTGACCTCTTTCTGGTCCCAGGTTTACAACAATGTTGCAAAAATATACAGATTTGGATTGCTAAGCCAGACTCTTATTAGACAGAAAGAAAAAGGAGGGATACAGGAAGGTAAAGCAATAAGGTGGTGGAAAAGAACTAGATATATTGATGAAGGATAGGTCCATCAATGGCTATTAGCCAGGAAGGCCAGTGATGGTGTGCCTAGCCTCTGTTTGCCAGAAGCTAGGAATTGGTTGCAGGAGATGGATCACTTGATGATTACCTGTTCTGTTCATTCCCTCTGGGGCACCTGGCATTGGCCATTGTGGGAAGACAGGATATTGGGCTAGAAGGACCTTTGGTCTTACCCATTACAGCTGTTCTTATAGTTCTTAGCAGGACACATTGGGGGTCGGGAGGAAAAGGAGGACATCTTACATCCCAGGTGATGTTTGGTGGAGGTGGCAGTGTCGTCCAGCTCCCTCTCTCTAGCGCAGTGCGATCCACGTGATCTCTCAGGATTAGGAAGAAGATCTAATGACATTAGACTGGGTCCTGGGGACTCAGAAGATAGTGGGGATGTCTGCCATGATGATGAAGCTCATTCCTTCCCTTCTTTCAGTCAGCCAGCATTGTCAGTGCTGGAAGCCAGCTTCCCCCCACCTCCAAGTCTCTTTTTGATGAACCCAAACAAGAGTGGTGGATGCAATAGCCCATCCCCTCATTATTTTGTCCCCCCAAATTAGGCCTAATTTCCAACTCACCCATTTTGGTTCACTAATTTCCAGTCTCACACTGTTCTTCTTTACCAGGTGTGATCTTTTGGACTAATTCAGCCCAGTTTTGCACCTTTTCCACATCAACATGTTATTGTTACAGGTTATTTAGACATGCCGGGAACTTCCACCCACTTCTCACAGCTGAGCTCACAATTAGGGCAAATCTGTAGACCCACTTATCACCAAAGTGTCTTCTGGCTACACCTACCCTCCTTGTCAGTCCTTTTTGGTACCTCTGTTACTGCAGCCACCCAAGCCTCACTTGCTGGAGTACAAGTTGTGCAACCCTCTCTCTTCCCAGCAGGAATCCCCCATAGCCTCTTTGCCAGGAGATCATCCTCACCAGGGCAGCATCCTTCACTCCCCCGACCTCCAATTGTTCCCCTGGGTCAATCTTTCCAGCATGGAGACATTGGCGGGTAAGCCGCTCCACGGCTCCCCTGCCTTAGGCTCTCCCTGGCCCTCTGTTTTGGCTCACCAGTTTAGATGTGAGCAGGCAAATCCATCAGCTGATCTCCTACCTTCACCCTTCTCCCTGGAACTAACTACACCTCCTTCCAGGCCCTTTCACAGCTTCCTGGTCTCTGGAAGCTCTCACCTGCCCTTTCCCTGGCTGACTATGTCTTGCTGTAAAGCAACACATATTCACTACGTCTATCCCCTTCTAGGGCCCAGGTACTCTCTCTTAAGCCCAGGTGGGAGGCAGCTGATGAGGCACAGGTGCACAAGCCAGTGACGTTGCACTCCATATGTTTTATGGAAATATGCTAATGGATGTGAATATAATATAACTCGAATATGCTTCATGCAAAATGTCTCTTGTAAGGTATCATTACAAAGCTTATAATCTACTGAGTGTGTTCATCTTATTTGTATAAATGTATCATTCTTGAATCTGAAACTAGGAATATGTAGCATAACTCTGAGGTCCTATTGTATTATGCAAAGTGTGGGCCATTAATGGTGGTTTAGAATCTTGATGGCTCCCATTGACTAGGACAATTGACTGTAGATTGTACTGTTTACTAGTAAGCCTCCCTGTATATGTGTGTGCCAGCCAGTGGGCAATGAAGTCTCACAGAACATGTCACATGACACTGGAATCCATCTTAAACCTGGTGCTTTTCCAATTAGAAGGAGGGGTAGGAACCCAGAGAGAGACAAAGGATTCCCACCTTGTATCAAAGATATAAAAAGGGGGTGGAACAAAACTATGGGGGCTGCCAGTCATGAGAAATCCCCTAGTTACCAACTGAGCTGAAACTAACAAGAACTGTACCAAGGATAGTTTTGGGCCCAGACTAGGAAGGAGTCCAGTCTGTGAAAGAAGCTTATTGGAACATCTCTGAGGGTGAGATTTTATCTGTATTTAGTTTCTTAATATATTAGGCTTAGACTTGCGTGTTTTGTTTTATTTTGCTTGGTAACTTACTTTGTTCTGTCTGTTATTACTTGAAACCACTTAAATCTTACTTTTTATACTTAATAAAATCACTTTAGTTATTGATAAACCCAGAATAAGTGATTAATACCTGGGGGAGCAAACAGCTGTTTGCATATCTCTCTATCAGTGTTACAGAGGACAGACAATTTATGAGTTTATCCTGTATAAGCTTTATACAGAGAAAAATTGATTTATTTGGGGTTTGAATCCCATTGGGAACTGGATATCTGGGTTCTGAAGATAGGTGACCTGCTGAGCAGTTTTTGGTTAACTCTGCAGCGTTGGGGGTGTGGTTCAGACCCTGCAACTGTATTGCAAAATGCTGGCTCAACAAGGCAAGGTTCAGGAGTCCCAAGCTGGCAGGGAAAATGAGCTCAAAGATAAATTCAGCACATCAGGTAACAGTCCCAAGGGGGTCTCTGTGACCAAACCCATCACATGGCCCTGCTACCTCTTAAGGGGCCAGTGTCACCCTGTGATAATCCCTTTATGAACACGGTTATTGAGAAGGCTGCAGAAATCTAATTTTAACTACATCTAAATTATTCCAGTTACTGGGATGCCGAGTCCAGCTTTATACCTAGGGTTAGCCTATGATCTGATTTATTTGGCTGATAATCTCCTTCTGGTGATGCACGAAGATCAACTGTCCATTTACACGTCCTTCATTTTTTGGCAGCCTTTGGAATGGTTGATTAGGAGGTGTTAGAACTGCTCTCTGGTACCTGACAGGGCAGAGGGAACTGTTGATATTAGTGGATTTGTTCTTTAATCTCTGGGAGGTCATGCATGTTGTAATTGACTCACCATCCTCATGGGCTCCTGCAGGAATGTCTGACCCCTCTTTTAGATGAAGATAATGGAAACTGTTGGATGTTTTGGGTTGAACAGATCATCAGGACCCAAAAGAGACCCAACTCATCAAACTCAGATGTTCCCACCCCTTGTTCTCGCAGGACCGGCTACTGCAAATCACTGTAACTTCACTGAAGTTCATGGAGTTATACCAGTTTACACTGACTGAGGACATGGTTCTTATATAGGAGTGACAGGATCATAAGAGAAAAGCCAGCTAGCTTCAGCTCCAGAGAGATGTTGGTAATACTGGTAGGAATTGAGCTAAATGTGGAGAATCTAGAGAGAGATGTAGTTTGGTCTCTCTATGGAGTGGCTATTCCCACCCTTTAAGGGATTTTAAATCTGAAGTTTTTTAAACACTTAATAACTCTCAATTCCCAAGTGACACTGGTGGAACTAAAGCATCTTTTAACATTTTAGGTGAGATAATCTCTGATAACGAAAGAGGCCTGGAAGAGGTTTGCAAAATTCCACCCCCTTTCTCAATAAATCAAAAACCCACACAACTCTTACTCGTAAGTCTTCTGACACACAATCCACATCCCCACCATCATTAATCCCTAATATAATGGAAGCACATCACTCTGAAAAACGCTGCTAAAATCCTGTTTTATTATAATGCCAAGATGACATTTCCCTTAGGAAAACATCTTACAGTTCAATCCTTTCAGTTCAAATTGATGCCAGATCTTTCTAGTTTTTTTTCTAGGGTTTCTCATTTATAGTCCTCAGCCAACATAATGGTCTCTTCTTTCCAATGGCTGAAATTCTTTCACACTGACTCAGTTAAGAGATGATGGTCCCTTCCCGCCTCAACCAAGATGATCTCACTGAATTAGGCCACAACAGAATGGTCACTCAAATGTCTTTCACTGATTCAGTCTCTTGTATGGTTGGTCCCTCAATAATGCGCAGAGTGAAGGTTTTCCTTGGCACCTTTAATGGCAATGTCAGGTCATTAAGCAGGCAAATGGTAGTATCTCAGGCTGGTGTTTTCTTCTCTCTCTTTTCCCTACTTCTTATTTTTCTCTTGTCCCAGCCAGGATGCATAGCGGAGGGAAGGGGAGAGATTATTTCTCTACCGAAACCTCTTTGAGAAAGAGGTGGCCGGCTGCCTAGCCTGTTTTGTTGGCATCACCTCCTGCAGGGCGGCTTGCATCTGGGAGCAGCCAATGGTGGGGTTGTGGCTCTGTTTCCTCAAGCGGTTGGCCTCTGAAGACACCTTTCTGTACATGTTGTTCATGAAGGAGATCATCAGCTCTTTGGCCTGGGTTGACATTTGCCCATTGCTCCGCTGCAGATGTCTCAGCATCTTGGAGTCGTATGAGGTGGGAGAGTGCTTCTTCCTAGGCCGGCTCTTCCCACACTTCCTTGCTGGTGTTCGACTTGCTTGCCTCCTTTGCGTGTCCTGAGACTTCTTCCGCTTGGCCTGGGACTTCTTCCCATAGTGTTTCTGTCTCCTCTGAGTCTGAGCCTTCTTCCTCCCTCTCTGATAAGCAGCCATTACTCCGCTCTGCTTTCACTCAGCTCAGATCAGCCCCTTTGCCTGCAAATGCTGCTGGCTTTCACCCAGCTGTACTCATATATAGTGGCAGGTATTCAAATGCGCGGCCGATTCTGAGCCCAGTGATTGGCTGACCAGAACAATGCCCAGCTAGTCACAATGTGATGATATTGGTACAGACCCACATGCCTCATAATGGGCAACCATGGGTCATTAATCCCCCCCACACACACACACACAAAATGAAGGGGATTCATAAATGATAAAGCCAGAAGGAACTATAGTGACCTTCCAGTCTGACCTCCTGTATAACTCAGGCCATAGGACGTCCCTAAATTAACAGTTATATCCCACCTGCTGACTGGCCCGTGGAGGGATACATAGTATAATAAAGTTTATATGGCAATTTGATGGGTTATATAGGAGTCAGTGTCCCTTAGCTGGGTACTAATGATAACTTTTTAATGTTGATATCATTAATTATATTAATCTAATAGTATTCATATTTATTTTATGGTGATTTTGTTTTAGCATTATTAATTGTAGTTACTACTATTGCTGTTGGCTTTTTCTCTCCTTCCACTTAACAATATAAATGCCTGATACATTGGGATCTCTTTTTCATATTTTGGGTTGAATTTTTTGGGTGCCTGTGGATGCCCAATTCCCACTAATTTGAATGAGAACTGAACAGAGAAATGTTTTAGGCTGTTTTCAAAATTTTAGCCTGTATTATTAATTTATTATTATTATTATTTTATTATAAGCTATTATTAGTGAGCTATTATTTTATTAAAGAGAGTCTGGCATTTCACAGAAGTCATATCAAACATCTTTCCTTGCGCCAAAGATTTGACAAGTGATTCTTTAGATGTGACCCAACCAGTGAGTTAACAAAACAGGGTGGGGATGAGGTTCATAAGGACAAAGATTGTAAATGTATTTGTCAGATTTAAAATGTTCCCATCAGAGCTCTCACTAGTTCTCTGCACACACAATTAAGCAATAACTTGATGAGTAGATAACTGCTCAACCCTAGAATGGCTCCAGATTAAAGACAAGTATGTTTCCCACTATTCTCCCAAAGAGAAGAGCGGCAGGTTTAATGAAAAATCATTGGTTTTTTTGAAGATGTGTCAATTTTAACTGCATCAAGCTCTGTAAGTGCCCACTTCTTCAAACATTTATTGTAGCACTTTCTTCAGTAAGCACTGTCCATGAATTTCGGTAGGACTGATCTTGGCTGGAAGCTCTACAATTAGTAAAAATCTTTGAAAAAATGGACCCTTAATAAATGAAGGCATCTATGAATAAAGAGAAACTTCCACTCCATGGGGTAAAAGGCTTGATCCACACAGAAAGTGAAAGCAGAAGGGTGAGGTGTATAATGGGATCCTGGAGCCTATAAGATACTATACATCATCAAAACACTCAGCACATTATGGCCTGAACCAGCTTCCCATTGAAATCATGGGTAATAAGAGCTGAAGCAAGCCATATTTTAGTGCAAACAATGATGCTAGCATAATGCTGACCCACACCCAGACATCAGCAGCAGGAATCAAACCTCTGACATCTGGAGCTAAATGCATGAGTGAAAATACAGATGTCTGTTAGCCAAGGCTGTGGCAGGCTCCTCATTCTATAGGGGCCTTCTCACCACTAGAGGGGGACAAAGCACCATTCTGAGCAAGCAGGGGGTTACACTAGTATTTCTGTTTCATGTGCATTTGAACTCCCCCATCTTGATTAAATACAGTTTAAAGTGAAATAAGTCCATGAGCTGTCACATAAATGCATCAGCTCCACAAAGCTTTTAAAAAGGAGCCTCCTTCCCACAAATGGATGTTTCATATGTTCAGGGTAAGCTTTCTTCAGCTGTCTGAAACATGAATGGGGGGATATGACAGAGGTCTATAAAATCATGACTGGTGTGGAGAAAATAAATAAGGAAGTGTTTTTTACTCCTTCTCAAAACACAAGAACTGGGAGGGTCCCCAAATGAAATTACCAGGCAGCAGGTTTAAAACAAACAAAAGAAGTATTTCTTCACAGAACACACAGTCAACCTGTGGAACACCTTGCCAGAGGCTATTGTGAAGGCCAAGGCTATAAGAGAGTTAAAAAAAGAACTAGATAAGTTCATGGAGGATAGGTCCATCAGTGGCTATTAGCCAGGATGGGCAGGGATGGTGTCTCTAGCCTTTGTTTGCCAGAAGCTAGGAATGGCTAATAGAGGATGGATCACTTCATGATTACCTGTTCTGTTCATTCCCTCTGAGACACTGGGTATTAGCCACAGTCGGAAGACAGAATACTGGGATAAATGGACCTTTGGTTTGACCCAGTGTGGCCATTCTTACGTTCTTATGAATAACCACCTTTCATGGCTAACGAAAACCAGTGTTGGGGTTACTACTGATGAAATATGGATGATAAGTCACCTGTGAGGGCAGCTTGCCTAACATTCAACTTAGGCTGTTGCTGATGGTGCCCCACCAACCCAATCACAGTCTGCTCTGTTTTTGTCCTGTTCAAACCTTCCACTTTGGAAGATTGCATTCATCTAACTTCAGCTGCACTCACATTCTTCAAACTTTTGAGATCCTAAAAGGTCTGGATTTACACAGAGGAATGGCCTAAGACCTGCACAGATCTCTTTAGTTCATCGTCTCCTTCTGGGGAAGCACAGAGGTCAGCTGTCCATAAGACACTTAATTTCATCTTTCATCAACATGAAGTGCTGTGACTCATATATGGGTCTTGGCAGACTAAAGTGGAAGTGTTTTTCCCAGGGCTACATTCTTTACTTTCTGGAAGGCCCAGTGGGATTGTAGTTAACCTATCCTATCCATGAGTTAACCATGAAATTCATATAGTTGTAATGTGTATGTGAAGATGATTGATAGTGGTAGTGGGGAGCAGCAGTTCTAGATGATTTTAGTGAGAAACACTCTCAGTATGTTGATGATACTCAAGTTTACTTTATCTTTTTGTCAAACCCAAATTCTGCCTTGTTCTTACTCTCTCAGGTTATGGTTTCACTGCTAAAAAAGGGTTACACTTTTACAGTGAAGTAGCTAACTCAAATGAATGATCTTTCTGTGCAAATCCCAATGGAGAAAAAGTACTGCAGTTTTTATCACAATGTACCTAATTGAGCTAAAAGGGTGGGGATTGTAATGTTGATCTCGACTAGCTACAGTGAGGTAAAAACTACATATGCTTTATCTCCACTTTGAATGCACAGGAAGATACCTAACCCAATTTACTTATTTCACTGAAAACACACAGTTGTTTTGGCAGTGAAAATATAACCTCAGTAGCTAGCAGAGAAGTTTCTCATCAGAGGTCCTGCCTCTGTTTAGCTCAATCAAGCCGAGGTCAAGGTAATGCTGGTGAGAAGAGGAATATATCTGAAGGAACTGAAGAGACCTGTGACTTTTCTTTCTATGGATATGTATGGCACCACTTGATCTGAGTGGCTTTAAAACTGGGGTCTTATTAGAACCTTTACTGCTCCTCAACCCCCAAAAGGCGGCCTTAAGTGGCCACTCTTACCATCATTAGGTGGCTATTTGTTTTTAAATAGCAATAAGCAAACAGAACTGAAGAAGTTACATAAAACCCTCCTCCTCCTTTTATTCAGCAGAACAGGAAGTTACAATTTTACTGATGTTTTAAATTAAATTCTCGAGTACAATCCATTGCAGCATCATTCTTTGAAAGAAAGGAAATATGAGACAACAAAAAATGCTGTTAAAAATCCTGTTTTATTAGAATGGAAAGATGATGTTTTTATTTGCTTTAGGATAACACACATCACATACCATCCTCTCATTTCGAGGGAGGGCAGATCTCTCTACTTCGTCTCTTCTCTCTGTTTCACCATTCTGGAGTCTCAGGTTCATTCAGGCCTCAGTATGGAGATCTCTTCTTCCCAAGGAACACCAGTCTCTTCCATTGGTCCAATAAAGAGATGTCAGGCTCTTTTTGTCTAGGATCTTGTGTAGCACTTCTGGGTGGAGCATAAGGGCTGCCTCTCACTCCATTTGGAGATCGGACAAAGTTCTGTTTTACAAAGAAGAGTTTCTCGGTTATTTAAGGCTGCAGCAGGATTGTTTCTGGTTTGCAGCAACGGAACGTGTCTCTCAGTGATGTGGTCTCTCCTATAGCTCAGTCTCTTGCATAAAAATTGTGAGATTGGCATCTAAGAAAATTCTCTCATCATCTTTTAAGCATTGTCCTCTTTTCAGTCAGGCAAGCGTTGGGGTCTCTCAGGCTGGTGTTTGCTTCTCTCCCTTCTCCTCTCTTGTTCTTTCTCTCCCCCGAGCCGGACTTCCCCTAAGGAGAAGGGAGGGACGATTCTTTACGCGGACTCATTGCAGACGGGGGTGGCCGAGTGCTTGGCCACTTCCCTTGGCATCACCTGCTTCAGGGCAGCTCGCACCACCGAGGAGCCCAGGGTGGGGAGCTGATTCTGCTTCCTCAGGTGCTCGGCCTCGGTGGATACCTGGCTGTAGAGATCAGCCATGAAGGATTTCATCAGCCCCTTGGCCTTGGCCGACATGCGCACCTTCCTCATCTGCCTCAGCATCTTGGAGGCATAGCGGGTGGGGGCACCGTTCTTCCCCAGGGCCTTCTTCTCCGGGCAGCTCTTCAGCTGCTTTGCTGCTGGCTTCTGCCTCATCTGATGCCCCAGCTGGGGCTGGCTTTTTCCCTGTTTACGGGCGACCTGTGGTTTATTTTGCTGGGGCTTCTGTCTCTTCAGAGGCTGTTTCCTCTTCCCTCCCTGGGCAGCTGCCATGGCTCCACTCTGATCAGCTCTTCACCACTTACAAATGCCAGCAGCCTCCTTCCAGGTCTGACCAGTCAAAGGAGCTGGCATGCAAATGCTGACCTCCCACTGTGCTAGCTGATTGGATGGCTGGGGTGCCACTCAAGGCAACTTCATTGTGACCGGTGCAGTATGGGCCCCATTATGACACCGTGTGTAACTATGACCTATTCCCTCCCTATGTAAATGAGAGATGTCATGCTCCTTTACCAGATATGGGCTGGCTACAAAGTTTGTTTACATACATGAGATAAGTTCATCATCAGATCCTTTAATGCTTTGCCAGTGTAGCTGAGATTAGCTTAAATCAGTGGATCTCAACCTTTCCAGACTACTGTACCCCTTTCAGGAGTCTGATTTGTCTTGCGTGCCCCCAGGTTTCACCTCATTTAAAAAGTACTCACAAATTTAGACACAAAAACACAAAAGCGTCACCGAATGCTATTACTTAAAAATTGCTTACTTTCTCTTTTTTACCATATAATTATGAAAAAAATCAATTGGAATATAAATATTATACTTACATTTCAGTGTATAGTATATACAATGGTATAAACAAGTCATCGTCTGTGTGAAATTTTAGATTGTATTGACTTCACTAGTGCTTGTTATGTAGCCTGTTGTAAAACTAGTCAGATATTTAGAGTTGATGTATCTCCTGAAAGACCTATGAGTACCCTCAGGGCATGCATACCCCTGGTTGAGAACCATTAGCTTAAATAATGTATGATACACACAGAGCTTCCCAGTGACTGACCAGTACAACAGAGTTTAGTATCCATTACATCTCCCGTCCGCTTAAGTTCTGCATTCCTACCATTTACAATATTTACACTATCACATTGACTTTGAAATTCAGTACAGATCAGTCTGTTAAGTGTCTTTGGCTTGTACTGGTTTTCTCATTACCTGAACCAAACATCTGATAACTTGGTCATCTGGTTGTCCATTAGTTGCAGCAACTGGCTGTGCTCTGTGTGGAATCCTTGAGTCATCGTCTTCTTGTTCTGCATGCACCATTTGTAGCATTTGCTCTGTTGATTGTTCTTTCAGCAGGACACACTTTACAGGTTGATGGTTTCTGTTGACCTCTCCACTGTAGGCCTTGATCACATATAAGGTGGATAGATTATAAGGTACATAGAAAGCTGGCTAGATTGTCAGGCTCAATGAGCAGTGATCAAAATCTCGACATCTAGTTGGCAGTGGGTATCAAGAGGAGTGCCCCAGCGATCGGTCCTGGAGCAGGTCTTCTCCAACATCTTCATTAATTATCTGGATGATGGGGTGAATTGTACCCTCAGCAAGTTCACAGATGACACTAAGATAGGGGGAGAAGTAAATATGCTGGAGGGTAGAGATATGGTCCAGAGTGACCTAGAAAATTGGAGGATTGGACCAAAAGAAATCTGATGAGGTTCAACAAGACCGAGTGGGGAGGGATAGCTCAGGGGTTTGAGCATTGGCCTGCTAAACCCAAGCCTGTGAGTTCAGTTCTTGAAAGGGGCTGTTTAGGGATATAGGACAAAAATGGAATTGGTCCTGCTTTGAGCAGGGAGTTGGACTAAATGATTTCCTGAGGTCCCTTCCAACTCTGAGATTCTAAGTGCAGAGTCCTGCACTTAGGAAGGAAGAATCCTCTACAGACTGGCTAATAGTAGTTCTGCAGAAAAGGACCTTGGGGATTACAGTGGACAAGAAGCTAGATATGAGTCAGCAGTGTGCCCTTGTTGTCAAGAAGGCCAATGTCATATTGGGCTGTATTAGCAGGGGCATTGCCAGCAGATTGAGGGAAGTGATTATTCTCCTCTATTCAGCACTGGTGAGGCCACATCTGGAGTATTGCATCCAGTTTTGATTCCCCCCACTACAGAAGGGATGTGGACAAATTGGAGAGAGTCCAGCAAAGGGCAATGAAAATGATTAGGGGACTGGGGCATATAACTTACGAGAGGAGGCTGAGGGAACTGGGGTTATTTAGTCTGCAAAAAAGAGTGAGGGGGGATTTTTATAGCAGCCTTCAACTACCAGAAGTGGGGTGCCAAAGAGGATGGAGCTAGGCTGTTCTCAGTGGTGGCAGATGACAGAACAAGAAGCAATGGTCTCAAGTTGCAATGAAGGAGGTCTAGGTTGAATATTAGGAAACACTATTTCACTAGGTGGGTGGTGAAGCACTGGAACGGGTTACCTAGGGAGGTGGTGGAATCTCCATCCTTAGAGTTTTTTAAGGCCTGGCTTGACAAATCCCTGGCTGAGATGATTTAGTTGGTGTTGGTCCTGCTTTGAGCAGGGGGTTGGACTAGATGACCTCCTGAGATTGCTTCCAACCCTAATATTCTATGATTCTATGATATGATCTGGGTGATGAATTTTTTCTTTATGACAGGTGGAGCTGTCCATTCTTTTTCCTCATCCAAATTGACATGAACATGGTCACCAGGTTCTAGACTCGGCAGTTCTCTAACTGAGTAGCATCTATTGTAAAAGTGTTCATAGACTCTTTTAACTTTTTTTATCAATTTTGGCTACTCTTTTCATGTCTGGCCACTTTGAAGACAGGTTGTTTTCCAAAGTTGGATCAGTAGCTCTGAGTTCTCTTCCCAGCAAGAGTTCTGTTGAACTATATTCTGCAACCACTATTGGTGTTGATCTGTACCTCAGAAGAGCAAGGAATGGATCTTCCTGCTGTGGGATTTTCTTGGATGTCTGTACAGCTCTCTCAGCCTCCCCATTCAATTGTGGGTAATGTGTAGAAGTAGTAGTAATCAAAATCATATTTCATTCAGAATGACTTAAATTCTGCTGCAGTGAATTGTGGTCCACTGTCTGTCACTAGTTTTTCTGGAATACTGAAGTGAGCAAAAGTGCACTTCAGTTTCATGTTGTCTTTCAAATACATTATTTCTATATACCAGGCAAAATAGTGCATTACAACCAGGTAATGATGACTTCTGATTTCACATAAATCTGCAGCTAGTTTCTTCCACGGTCACTCTGGTAAGGGTGCTTGTACACTGTATGGTTCATCATTGTCTCTTAAGTTGATTTGTACTGAATCTCCTTTCAAAAGTCCAGTATCATCAAATCCCCCATCATGTTCTTCCACCTTTCTGGCCCATCATGGCTGCCATGCTGAAGCTGAAGAAGCTGTTGATCTTTGTTCCTTTGACTGCTCTGAATGCATATCCTTTTCCTATTTAGGTTGTTTCTGTGGTGAACTGGCCCGTGTTATTCAGAATAGTTCCTGGGCTAGTCAGAGCTGTATCATGTGACTTCAGTTCTGGGAGGAGTTGAAAGTGATTGTAAGTCCCTTCTGAGAAGACTGTTAACATCAGCTTCTGAGTTAATTTTACAGTACATAATCTTGCTATGAATATTCAGTTTCACTATCCGGATAGACTCTATGTTGACCATCCCACAACTGATAGATCTTAGAAACAATGATTCTTGATTGTCTGTAATATGAGTCAACTCCCTGACAGCGTTGGTCCCGCAAACAGCTTCAAAATACCCATTTTTTTGCATTTATTACACCATGTGTTTCCAGCTGGATATGCATCATCTCTTGTGATGTGATTTTTCTACACCTTGTGCATGTCGGCTATAATTTGTCCTTCTTAGCCTGGGAGCTCTCTCTCCTTGCCTGAGAGGATTTATGACAATGACTTTTAATAATCAAGTGTCTGTTTATAGCTTTTAAATTAGTTTATGGTTTTTCAAGTTGCTCTTGCCTTTTCTTCTATTGTTTGACTAATTCTGACTGCTTCGCTAGCTCCGAGTAGGGTTAAATCTCTCTTCAGCTGTAGCTGCTGTGAAAAGCTATCATCTGTTAACCCAATAACCAGGCTGTCTCTGATATTTTCACGTTTTTCAGTTTCAGAATCACAGCTTTCAGCCAATGCATGCTGAGCTCTTATAAAACATCAACATTTCTCCCTAGTTTTTGAATTCTCTGCTGAAAACACGCTCTTTCATAAAACACATTTCTTCGATGTATAAAGTATGTGGGTATCAAACATAGCCAGAACACTTTCATAGTCACCTTTGTGACTGTCTTCAGTAAAGTCAAAGGATTTAAAGACATGCTTTGCTTGCTTCCTTATAGCATAAATTAAAGATGACATCTGTATATCTCTAGTTTCTTTGTGAAGCTTAATAGCAATGCCAAATCTTGCAAAATATTGTTTCCAGTCTGTCCATTGTGAAAGTTTGTCAAAGCAGAAATTGTTGTGGCATGTTGATGAGATCCTACAACCTTCCGTCTGCAACCTTTGTTCCTGTTTTCCTACTGTTTCTGTTCTTATTTTACTTCTGACACCATGTCATGTTCTTCAATACCAGATATGGACTGGCTACAGAACTTGCTTATACACACCAGATGTGTTCATCATACTATCCTTTAATGCTCTGCTAGGAATGGCTGAGGTGAGTTTAAATAAAGTATTTTAAACACCATCCCTCCTAATGGTTAAACATGTAATATAGTTTAGCATTCCATTACAAGTGGATCATGGATCACAAAACTTCTTGCTTACTGCTTGGCTGTTTTAGCCAATTAGGTAGATATATTGAATTTAAAGAATTATAACAGACTTCAATTGCTCTTTAAAAGTAAAAGGAGATTAATAATATTATATTATTCCATGTTAATAATGCTGTTTTATTTTATTTTACTATATTGCATTATTTATTTTATTAATATTTTTGTTGTTTATGTTATCAATTACTTAGTAGTCGTATTTATTGCATTAATATTTCAGTTTAAATGTTATTAATTATTATTAACAATAACATCATTGTTTTTGATGGGCTAAGGTATTCTCTCTTACTTTAGTGTAAGTTCAGAGTAATTTAACTGAAATCTTTGGAGTTGTTGGAAGCTTAAATCCAGAATAACTAAGGGAAGAATTTGGCACATATTTTATTTTATTTTGTAGCATCCATTGTCTTAACAAATCCCTGAGGATCTGTCCTGCATTTAAGGCCTTGCAAATCTATTTATTTGTGACATAAAATATTCCCTTTCAGCTCTCCTTAAACACATGTAAATGTAGAACAAGTGCTAATCTCAAAAAATCTCCATCTCTAAAATAAAGAAAAGTCACTTTCTGAAACTTCTCCATGACAAAACAACTTAAAATGCAATGAAAAATCCCATTATAACATGTGGAAATGCTTGTGTCTGATTGAATTATGTCATTTTCTCTTAGAACCCTGTTCTTCAGACACTTACTACCAAGGGAAGTACTTACAACCATGAGTTCTCCACGGAACTCAATAAGACTGCAGATGATAGGGAGCACTATATTTGGTAGCAAAAGTTGGAGAGATTGTAGTGTCAGAAAAATTTCTTTTAGAAAGGGGTATTATCATTTCCCATCAGTAATATCATCTGAATGCTGGCTTTTACTAAGCATGCTGGACAACTGTCCGTCTTGCGGATGGTTGAGCAAAACGTATCTTGAACCCTGGACAACTTTAGAGGCAGTGATGAATGATGATGTTTTGCTGTCAGTGGACAGAGGACACATATCCATTCTCATCTTCCTGGACCCCTGTCCAGCATTCGCCACTGGATGATAGCTGCTGGGACTACAGCTGTCCCACAGCAGAGACGGGGCAGGGCTATGGCAGAATGAGCTAAAATGGTTATGTCCTTCTTGGAGGAGTGTGTAGTGATTGGAAACTAGACCCCTCACTTGTGAAGTCTCACAAGATCAATTTTCAGTCCTAGTCAATATCTACATGCAACCAATTGAGGAACTGGTTAGACTACATGGACTCAAGTGCCAGCAATATGCAGATGACACATGATTCTACCACACAACTATACATAAAATACTATAAAAGCTTGATGGGTGTGGAGAAAGTAAATAAGGAAGTGTTATTTACTGCTTCTCATAACACAAGAACTAAGGTTCATCAAATGAAATTAATAAGTAGCAAGTTTAAAACAAACAAAAGGAAGGATTTCTTCAGACAAAGCACTGTCAACCTGAGGAATTCTTTGCCAGAGGCTGTTGTGAAGGCCAAGACTATAAAAGGGTTCAAAAGAGAACTAAATAAGTTCATGGAAGATAGGTCCATCAATGGTTATTAGCCAGGATGGGCAGGGATGGTGTCCCTAGCATCTGTTTGCCAGAAGCCGGGAATGGGTGACAGGAGATGAATCACTTCATTACCTGTTCCGTTCATTCTCTTTGGGGCACTTGGCATTGGCCACTGTCAGAAGACAGGATACTGGGCTAGATGGACTTGTGGTCTGACCCAATATGGCTGTTCTTATACAAGTGCTACCAAGGTGGCCCAGTGCTTGGATGTGATTGGCCAATAGATGACGAACAGCTGGATGAAGCTGAAACCCAAGCAAGAGAGAGAATGCTGGTGGGCAGAAGATAAGCATGCTGAAGAGTCTGCAGCCACAATACAGTTTCCTTTGGTTAAAGATGCACACTCACAATTGGTCAGTTCAGTCCATAGGCTCCTGGATTCCTCACTGACGTTAAAATCTCACATGGCTGCAACTGTGAGTAATGCTTTCTACCATCTCTGATTAGCTATGAGACTCCATTTCATCTGGTCTTTATCTTCAAGGCACTCAACAGCGTGCGCCCAAGATATCTGAATGGTCACCTAAAGTTCTGGAATGTTAGTAAATATTAGTGTTCTATTATTCTTTTTTATATTAAACTCTCATGATTTCTTGATCAAACATCTCAGAATCTTTCCTGTGTTAGCCAAAGGTACTGATTAACTCAAATGTTAAAGAAGGTTTTGTTTTGAATAAATGCATGTCTTTGTCCTAGTAGGTCTGTACTTCATTATCCACTCTGTTTTGCTCTGAACTGCAGCCGACCCTCCTGTTTTCAGTTAGCTGAATTTTAGCTGGACCTTAGCATGTTATTAAATAATGGGTTCTGTGTGCTTTTTACTATAAACTCTTGATCGTTAAGGAAATGTCCAGAAAAGAACCACTTGTAACGGATATGGGGCAGGTGTTTCTGTGATTAAGATGATAATATCTAAGAGAGGATGAACAGATCTGCTTTTCAATTATGTAAACCAAATACCACGAAAAGAAATCAGTGGTCAATAGTTCATTTTCTTTGTCTCTTTTCTGTGAACACACATGGTATATAAAGATGTATGTTATAATGGACAAAATGGTTTAATTGATAAGGGATGCTCATAAATGTTCTGTAATTGATAAACTTAGTAATTGACAAAATGACAAGGAATATGTGGAATAGCAGGTGAGCTGTAAACATGAATGTAAGGATTAATGTAAGTATTGAGACTTAATTGTGGCCACAGATGGTCCTAGAAGTGATACCTTAGTTACAAATATCTTTAACTTATTGATTCAAAGTAAGATAAAGCATGATTAAAGATTTTCCATTGTTTTGAACAGTATATAAAAGATGAGTTTTAGAGAATTATTCAGAAGTAAACTCAAGTAGGTTGGCTTACTTCTCCAGTTTCAGATTTGGTACGTGTGTTTCCCTTTCTGTATTCTGTATAGTGGTCCATTAAGTATGGCTTGATTGTCATACTTAAATAAACATAACTTCCACTGAGCTAGTTATTTGACATCATGACTTATTAAATCCAAACACGCAACAGGGAGGAAGCCTGTGGTTGATGATTCCACTCCTCTGGCACAAGGGAACTTTCTACCACAAAGGTAAAACTCATCTATGCAGGTGACAGAGCTTTCTTGAGACTAGTCCTAGGCTGTGGAATGAACTCCCACAGGAACAAGGGGCCAGCACAGACCACACCACATTCTGCTGTCCATGTCAGGCACACTTCTTTGACCTGCCTTCTCTAACATAAAAGCATAGCAGCATGTACATTATTTTAAAGGAAAAAAAACCTACCTAAATAAAACACTCCACTGCATACACATAAATCTGAGGGCATATTCATAAATGATCCGAAAAAAAGGGGTAAACAGTGAGGGGACAACATTTGCAGGTACAAAACTACTTAGGATAGTTAAATCCAAAGCAGACTGTGAAGAACTAAAAAAGGATCTCACAAAACTGGGTGACTAGGCAACAAAATGGCAGATGAAATTCAACATTGATAAGGACAAAGTAATGCACACTGGAAAACATAATCCCAGCTATGAACCTGGAGTCACTGTGGACAGTTCTCTGAAAATATCCATTCAATGTGCAGCGGCAATCAAAAAAGCAAACAGAATATTGGGACTCATTAAGAAAGGGATAGATAATAAGACAGAAAATATCATATTGCCTCTATATAAATCCATGGTACGCCTACATCTTGAATACTGTGGGCAGATATGGTTGCCCCATCACAAAAAAGATATCTTGGAATTGGAAAAGGTACAGAAAATGGCAACAGAAATTATTAGGAACAGCTTCCATATGAGGAGAGATTAATACGACTGGGACTTTTCCGCTTGGAAAAGAGATGACTAAGGGGCAATATGAGAGAGGTCTATAAAATCATGACTGGCATGGGGAAAGTAAATAAAGAAGTGTTATTTACTCCTTCTCATAACACACACAGGCAGCAGGTTTAAAACAAACAAGAGGAAGTATTTCTTCACACAATGCACAGTCAACCTGTGAAACTCTTTGCCAGAGGATATTGTGAAGGCCAAGACTATAACAGGGTTCAAAAAAGGACTAGATAAATTCATGAAGGATAGATCCCGCCAATGGTTATTAGTCAGAATGGGCAGGGATGGTGTCCCTAACCGCTGTTTGCCAGAGCTAGTATTGGGCACCAGGGGATGTATCAGTTGATGATTACCTGTTCTATTCATGCCTTATGGAGCACCTGGCATTGGCCACTGGCAGAAGACAGGATACTGGGCTATATAGACCTTTGGTCTGATGAAGTATGGACGTTTTTATGTTAAGGCACTGGAGGGTATCGTGAGTATTCTCTCTAGGGTGTTGTGAGTATTCTCTCTACAGAGGATGTATGTCCATTCTTCATCTTAGGGCTTGTCTACACTACTCCTTAAGTTGATGTAACTTACGTCATTCAGGGGTGTGAAAAAGCCACCCACTGAGCACTGCAAGTTACGATGACTTAAAGCGCTGTCCTCACCATGCTGTGTCAGCCAGAGATGCTCTCCAGCCGACATCATTTCCACCTCTCATTGAAGTGAAGTAATTATGCGAACAGGAAAGCGCTCCCTGTTGGCACAGTGCATCTTGACCAGATGGAGTACAGCGATGCAGCTGCACAAAGTAGTGCATTAGTGCAAACCAGCCCTGAATGATTTAAAATCTTAGAGAAATCTTTACTTATCTCAGTTCCCAGTGGGGGCCTTTTTACCATCCTTGGTTAGATATTTACTTTCAATCTGTGATATGGATCAGGAAAAGTGACTGAAGGGATGCAGGAAATGCTCCTTTATTCAATACAGTAAGAATGCACAATCACAGGCACCGACTTTCTGATTTCCCAGGGGATGCTCGACTCTCGCTCCGCGCCAGGCCCTGTCCCCACTCCATGTCTTTCCCAAGGCCCCACCCCCACCTCTGCTCCACCTCTTCCTACCACGTTCCGCTCCCTCCCCCAGCATGCCCCGCCCTCATTCTGCCTCTTCCTGCCCCCACTTCTCTGCCTTCCCCTCAGCGCCTCCTGCATGCTACTGAACAGCTGACATCAGCAGGCAGGAGGCACTGACAGGGAAGAGGGAAGAGGTGATTGGGGGGGCCCACCAGTGGGTGCTGATCACGCACTATTTTTTTCCGTGGGTGCTTACCCACAGAGTCAGTGCCTATGCTCACAATACTTCACATTAACTCATCCTCCTCATTATTCCCCAATACACATTACAATAAAAAAAGTGTTGCTTAAAATCCTGCTTTATTATAATCACAAGATACCACTTTTCCTCTTAGGAAAATCCCCAGTATGGTGCTTTCCTTCCTCATGATGGCAAATCTTTCTTCTGAGTCTTTATGGTTCAGGACCTACTATGATGGAAAGTCTCTTGTTCATTTCATCATCAGTGTGAGGGTGTCTTCTGCCCAAATCTTTGTCACTGATCCAGTTTGAAGCAGGACGGCCTCTGCTTTCCAGTGAAAACAGGTCTAGATTGGGTCCAGAAGTGATCGACTCAATAGAAGTCTGCGTCAATAGAAGACTGAAGTTTGGTCTCCCCGTGTGGATCAGAGTGCAGGATTGCTAGGCATCTTTAATGCATTGTCAGATTTTTAATCAGATGGGCTTTGAGGTCACTCTCAGGCTGGAGTTTGTACCTCTTCCTTCTCCCCTTATTCTCTCTCTTGTACCAGCCTATGTGGGGAAGGGAAGAGGCCATTTCTCTATGGAGAATTGCTGTCGATGGAAGTAGCCAAATGCTTGGCCACTTTCTTTGGCATCACCCGCCTCAGGGCAGATTGTAGCTCTTTCGAGCCGATGGTGCAGCAGCCGCTGTTCTTCCTATGGCACTCAGCTGCCGAGGACACCTTGTTGTAGACCTTCCTCACATAGGAAATCATCGCTCCCTTGGCCTTGGCTGACATAGGCACCTTGTCCTGATGCAACTGCCTTAGCATCTTAGACACGTACAAATCATACGGGCGCTTCTGCCCCCGGCCTCGCCTCACCTGCCTCTCTGCAGGCTTGTGCCTCACCTTCCTCCCTCTCTTGAGCGGCAGCTTCTTCCTCTTTATCTGTGGCTTCCTACACTTGGCCTTCCTTCGCTGGGACTTCCTTTTCCCCTGGTCTCTTTTCTTCCCTCTCTGAGTAGCCACCATTGTGCTGTTCCGCTCCTCATTTCACTTCCTCACCTCACCATCTGCAAATGCCCTGAGCCTCTCCTCAGCAGCACCCTTATATAATTGCTGGCATTCAAATGAGGGGTCGCCTCTGAGCCCTGTGATTGGCTGGCTGGGATAATGCCCTGGCTTATGATGTAGTGGTAGTGCATATACCAACTCCAGCGCCTCACAGTGTGGAACTGTGAGCTATTCCCTCCCTCATGGAAACGAAAGGGATCGCAATACCCCATCTGCTCGTTGACACTTGGGCAGAATGAGTTGGAAAATTGGAATGACGTGGTGCTTTTATGGGGTTATAATGGACCTCTGGCTACCTCTTATCAGTTTATTAATCATGTTATCATTGCATTTATTATTTATTTCAGTGGATTCACTCATCATTCATTTACATTATATATTTTTTCTGTAGCTCTAATTGCCTTAACAAACCCTTAAGGGACTATGCCAGTGTTTTAGGATTCTTATGAACATTGTTATATACCGGCTGCTCTCATTCCACTCCCCCACCCCGAACTATTGGCAGGGACAGGTTGCCTCTGATTATTACTCATCTCAGCTTGCTAAGATGGTCATTGTTTATTTCAAACTCCCAGGTATCTAATCATTTGAAGACAATGGAGTTATACCAAAATTTACACCAGTAAGAGAAAAACAGACCCATAGGTATACATTTTCAGAAGCTGGAAATGGGCAACAGGGGATGGATCATTTGACCATTACCTGTTCTGTTCATCCCTCTGAAGCACCTGGCAATGGCCACTGTCAGAAGATAAAGTACTTGGTTAGATGGACCTTTGGTATAACCCAGTCTGTCCATTCTTATGTTCTTATGGACAGTAAATTTGAGTACATCAATGTTTGGATGCCCAGCTTTGGAAACTGTAAAGAGACCTGATTTTCAGCAGTCGGGTGCTCAGCATTCTTCTGGATTTCAAGCTCATGTAAGATATCTCAAATTGGGCGACCAAAACCTACAGCACTGAAAAACACTGGTCACTTTTGAAAATTTAGCCCACAGAAATTTTTGTTTCTGGATTTACTGCTTCCCTGTTTGTTCGCCTGGTCTTCACCAAGAACTCGATCCAAAGCAGCTCCACAGCCTAGAAAAATGGACCTAATGATCAGACAATTGGAGAAATACCTGCAGAATAATAAATCTACGATAACCACTTCTAACAGTCCTCTTAAGCCATTCTGAGCATGTTTATTTTTATTAAATGCTTATATCAAATCTGTCAAGGGTTTCATATCACAGTATCTGTGCAGCTTCCTAAGTTCCTGAGATGCCCCTTACAACCTTAGATGAACAACAGAGAAAAGGAATTCACAAAAACAGATAGGGCGCTTTAACCTCTTTAATTACATCACAGTTGTTGAGTTGGAAAAGTGATTAGCAATCAAGTCAATTCCTTCCCTTTTGCTCAGTCCTCACTCAGCAGGGATGGAAGGTGGAACAGTCCTTCTTCTGGAGGATTTCCTGCCTTTGGTTTTCTTGGGCTGGAAAAGCAGAGACTTGTTGTTGGCTGCATCCCCACGCTGATAGTTGGTGACTTTACCCAGCAGCTTGTTGAGCTCAAAATTATTTCGGATAGCGAGTTTCAGGTGCCATGGAGAAATCTGATGCCTATTGTGGTGCTTGGTGATGGAGCCAGCCCTATCCACAATGTTGAAGATCAAGTATTCAAGAACTGCCGCCACATAAACCAAGGCTTTGGCTCCAATACCCTTTGCAAAGTTTCCTCTGCAGAGCATCCTATCCATGTGGCTAACAGGGAAAAGCAGCGTGGTTCTGGATGAATAGGACACTTTGGCCTTGAAGTGCTTGGAGGTCTCACCTGAATTCACACTCTCACTCATGTCACCAGCTGACAGTGTTCAAGCAATTTTCTTGCCTAGTCCTTCTGGCCTTTCTTTTTGTGTGTTACTTTCTTAGCTTTCTAGCCTGGTCTGATGAAGTCTGGCTTGCCTTGGCTTGGCTCAGCTTATCAAGTGGAACGAGGAACTAACCTTGCCAGCCCCCTAGCCCTTTGAAAACCTTGTTGGGGGGGTGGGGAACAACACACCTCGCTTTCTGATTGATCAGATGCTAACCAATGGAAAGCTACATCCTTTCCCAGCAAAACCAAGTGTGATATGTCATCCACTCTGTGACATCATGCCCTCTGGCTGTCCTTTTCAGATGTGATTTTTAGCCAATCCCAGCTGCCCTTAGAGAAGCTCAATTATAAAATTATTTTAATTTCCCATAGTAATGATCCTTCTTTAAGCCTTTGAAATTATGAAACGCACAGGATGCCCCTTTCTGCCATCAACTATTCCCTTCCCTGAAAAGAAACAGCAGTAGCACCAGCTTGAGGCTCCCCTGATCTCCAAAAACCAGAGCAGCCTGAACTGACTTCTCTCAAAACCTCCCTCAAACAACCAGGGTTCCAGTCCAAACGTACTACTCTCAAAAGACAAAAAAACAAGTTTATTCACAGTCTAGATCAGGATGGGCAAACTTTTGGCCAAAGGGCCACATCAGGGTTACAAAATTGTATGGAGGGCCAGGTAGGGAAGGCTGTGCCTCCCCAAACAGCCTGGCCCAGCCTTCTATCTGACCCACTCCACTTCCTGCCCCCTGACTGCCCCCCTCAGAATCCCTGACCCATCCAACCCCGCCTCATCCTCTGATCACCCCCTCCAGGGACCCCCCGCCCCAACCACCCCCCCAGAACCCCATCCCCTATCTAAGCCCCCCTGCTCCTTGTCCCCTGAACGCCCACTCCAGAGATTCCCCTGCTCTTAACCACCCCCTGGGACCTCAACCCCTATCTAAGCCTCCCTGCTTGTCCCTTGGCTGCCCCCTCCCAAGACCTCCAACCCTAACTGCCCCCCATCCCCTACCAGATCCCCCCTGCTCCCTGTCCCCTGACTGCCCCAAGTACTATTCACAGCCCTGCCCCTGACAGACCCCCAGGACTCCCACACCTATCCAATCCCCCGTTCCCCATCCCCTGACTGCCGCCCCAGAACCTCCACCCTGTCCAACTGCCACCTCCTCCCTGTTCCCTGACTGCCTCCTGGGACTCCCTGCCTTTTATCCAACTTCCTGGCCCCCTTACCATGCTGTTCAGAGCAGCAGCCCGGATGGAGATAAACCCGCTACCCCACAGGAGTGCGCAGCCCCATCCCCCAGAGCCCTGCCCATGTGCTGGCTACAGCGGGCGGGCCAGGGATAGCCTCCCTGGCCGAGAGCTCGGGGAGCCATAGTTTGCCCACCCCTGGTCTAGATGATAATAATTGCACCCTTCAGGCCGTAAAATGTAACCTCCAATTACAGGATGGAGCCTTAGGCTTTGTCTACACAAGAAAAGGTTTGCTAACATAATTGTCCTGGCAGATCCTCCTAGTGTAGACACAACTTGTACTGGCATGGTGCTTTTGCTTGCTACACCAGTAGAATTTTTCTAGTCTAGACAAGACCTAAGCTACATCTGCAATTCAAGAGTAGACATACTCAGAGAGAGCCATTTATGCTTGCCTACTCTGTACATAAGGATTGGTGGCAGTGGGCAGGGGATAGCTGTCTCTTCTGCACCACCTCACCCCTTCCTGGGACCTCACTGAGGCTTCTCTAAAGGTCAAAGGATCAGGTTCCTGAAAAGGAAACCAAGACCTTGTTACTGCAATGTCTATTTCTTAGTGAGGCATTTCATCGGTAAACCTCCAAGCATTTCACAGGCTTTCATCCAACTATTCTCACCACGCTGCTGTGAGGCAGGGCTGTGCTACTATGTATATGTGAGGTTATTTTTTCCAATGTGCATTACTTTACATTTATTCACATTACATTTCATTTGCCATTTCACTTAGCTTTGTGAGATCTTTCTGAAGTTCTTCACAGTCTACTTTGGTCTTAACTATTCTGAGCAGTTTAGTATCATCTGCAAACTTTGTTACCTCACGGTTTATCCCTTGGTCCAGATCATTTATGAATAAGTTGAATAGGATTGGTCTGAGGACTAACCCTTGGGGACACCCAGTACAGGTTTACAATTGCACCAGTGGCTCCATGGAGCCGGGCCCATGCTCAGAAGGGGCCCCGGCCTGCTCCACTTCCACTGCGCCCCGAGACCCTGCTGGCTCCCCCACCCACCACTTGCTCCTTTCAGCCTGCCCGCTGGCTGGCTGAGGGCTCCTTTCCATCCCTGTCCCCACCCCTGTGCTTCTCTCTGCCCCCTGGCTGGCCTCCAATGCATCTCTGGAGTGGCTCCGGGTAGTCTCTGCTTCCCACCGCCTGTGGGTCTCCACCTGTCTCCCCAGAGCTGAGCCATCTGGGACTGGTGCAGAAGCCTGGCCAATCTCAGGTCTCAGCTGGTGCAGGGGGACGACAGTGGGAAGCGGGAAGGGAGTTTGGCCTCTCCAGGCAAGTGAGTCATCAAGGAGACCTGCCGGGGCAGGCCCTGGCTCAGCTGGTAACGCCACTCCCAAGGGGCCAGAGTGATTCCCAGCCCCGGGGCCAGCCCTGGCTACGCTGCCAGCTTAGCCTGGCAGAGTGTCACCTCCCAGCAGGGACAGCGAGTGTGGCCAGGAGGCAGGGCATGGAGGTGTGGGTCTCTTAGGAGTTGAGGGGAGTGCTGGGCAGGGAAGATGTGTATATTGGGACACTAGGGAGTGGGGGTTCTGTGGGAGGTGCTGGATTCTGTGGGGGTTCTGTGATGGGGCTGTGGGATGGGGTGGTGTTATGCAGGGTGCTGTGCATTTGTGGAGAGGTCTGGGGGGAGGGGTGCTGGGCATAGTGGGTCCAGGGGGCTCTGGCCATAAGGAGTCAGGGAGTGTTGGTTGGTGGGGGCTGTATGACACAGCATAGGCCCGCCTCCAAGGGAAAGGCAGCACAGAGTCAGATGGGCCACTGTGCATCTAGGAACTGCCGGTTTGTAAATAGTGCCATCGCACTGGGCTGGGCGGAGTGGGGCTGCCCCTGCTATGCCCCATTGCCCTGGCTGGCCCCTTGATCTGGGGATTGACCTCCCCTCGCCATCCTCCATAGGGGCCCACAAATATGTTTGGCGCCAGGCCCAGAAAAGATTAAACTGGCCCTGAGAACACCACTAGATACCCCTCTCCATTCTGACAATTTATTGTTTGTTCCTACCCTTTGTTCCCTGTCTTTTAACCAGTTCTCAGTCCATGAAAGGATCTTCCCTCTTATCCCATGACCACTTAATTTATATGAGCCTTGATGAGGGACCTTGTCAAAGACTTTCTGGAAATCGAAGTACACTATGGCCACTGGATCCCCTTGTCCACATGTTTGCTGACCCGTTCCAAGAACTCTAATAGATTAGTAGGACATGATTTCCCTTTACAGAAACCATGGTGACGTTTGCCCAACAATTTATGTTCTTCTATGTGCCTGATAAGACTACAGCTCCCATCATGCATCAGGGTAGGGGGAAAAACGAGAACATCTAACTCCAGCAGGGATAAATGCTGTAACTTCCATGATGCCCTTCGTGAGCCGGAGACTCCAAATCCCGTAAGTCCTTGTGCGAAGGACTCCATTAACCGTGATGCACCGGACCGTACTCTCCTTCTATCGGCCTGAGGGTGTCCGCGGCGCATGCGCACTCCTCCCGAGCTTGTGGCGTTGTAGGTGAGCCGCCATCTTGTCACGGTTTCAGCCAGCGCAGTGTAAGCGATGGGGGAGGGGGGCGGTCTGTCTCTTAAATGGGACACGGCCCCAGGGTGGGCCCTCCTCTCTTCCGGGTAAGCTTGGGATTGGGGGGCTCCGGGTCGGACTCGGGGGTACAGAGCGGGGCCCGGTGCTGCCCCATCGCTCTCATCCCGCGCTCTGCCCAAACGGGCCCACTTTAAGGTACCGCGGCGGAAAAAACGCAAGAGGCAGTTGGGGAGAAGGGGAGCAAAGGGAGATTAGCGCGCGCCCCCACCTCTCCCCGCATAACGGCCGCACATGCCGCGCGCCTCGCTCTAATTGGTCGGAGGTGGCCGGCGGGAAGCGTGGTTTGAGGGGAGGGGAGGGGAGGGTGAACCGGGCCGTGGGGGAGGGGCTATAGAAGAGAGGGCCCCTGGTGGAAAGGGGCAGGAGCAGATGGGACAGAAGCGGGGTTGAGGAAAAGGGGCGGGGCTATGGCGATAGGGGCGGGTCTGGAGAGGAGGGGCTATGATGGAGCAGGGGCGGGGCTGATGAAAATGGGAGGGGCTATGGAGGTAGCGACAGGGCTGGAGCTGAGAAGGGACTAGGTGGGGAGGGACGGGGTGGGTCTGAGGAGAAGGTCTGGTGCTATGGTGGGAGGCACAGGGGGATGATGAATATTGGTGGGACTGTGGTGATGTGTGAGGTTGAGAAAAGGGGAGGGGCAGGAGTGGGTCTGAGGAGAAGGGGCGGGGCTATGGTGGGATGGGCAGGGGTGGAGGGCAGAGCTGAGGAGGGGCTTTGGTGGGAGGGGCAATGCAGGGCTGAGGGTCCATGGTGGGGGGAGGGCAGGCAGTTGTGGGGTGGCACCTCTAGGGCTGTATGGTTCCTGGGCAGCCCAGGGCCGAGGTGGTGATTGGCACAGGATGGGTGTGGGGCTTGGCCCTGGGTTTGTGCAGGGAATGTTACTGGGACAGGTTGGAGTGGGACATTAGATATCACTGTCCCCCATGTGGTGAGAAGGATGCATTGGGGGGAGCAGCAAGTCAAGGGCACTGCACAGTGAACAAAGTGATCAATTTACTCCTTTGATGGGGAAGGGGTTGGGTGTTATTGATTAAACTGATTACTTTTAGACAAACTAATACAGCAGGAGAGAGAAGAAGCCTTTGAGAATCTCCCTGGGAGACCTGTCCCTCACACTCCTTATTCCCCTGCACCATAACAATGAGATAGTCCCTTTTCCTTCCCCCCACCCTACCCCCAGACCTTTTTCTTCCTGGGATAATCCCCTTGCCTTCTCCTGACTTACCCATTTTTCCTGAGACATCCCTCTATCTTGTTTGGTCCCTCACACCACATGCTATTTTATTTCATGGGTACAGCCTTCATTATTAGGATTCTCAGATGCTTTCCTCAACCCCAGAAATGCCCAAGTTGGGCTCACTGTCCATTGTATCTGTCTCAATGTGCCTCCCATTGCACCACAGACAGGATCTCAGTCCCACTCTCTCTGTGCGGTACAAGGGATTTGCAGCTCATACCCTAGTCTCTTTCTCCCCACTCTCAGGCAGGCAGCCTCCCTGGTGGGAGAATGGAGCAGAGGCGGCAGGGCCGCCAGCGGGCCTCTGAGTGCATCCGCAAACAAAAGCGCAAGGAGCTGGACGCCCGGCGCAGCAAGTGCCGCATCCGCATCGGGGGCCACCTGGAGCAGTGGTGTCGGCTCAAGGAGCAGCTGGGCTTCTCCCTGCACTCCCAGCTGGCCAAGTACCTCATTGACCGGTGAGGAGAGACTGGAGAGGGAGGGTGGGAGTGCTGGTCCCACAGCAGGGCCAGGGTATGGGAGATAGGTCCCATGGAAGGAGAGAAAAGTTGGGGGAGGGGAAGACTCTGTAGACTAGACATGGGAGACCCTTGATTTCTTTCACAGCCCACCTCCCACACACCTTCCCCTCACATCCCCCATTTCCCCACAAAGCCCCTTGTGCATCCCTCCCAGATCCTGAAAGATTCCTGCTGTCGCAAGCTCCCCTCCTCCCAGCCACCACAATTTCCCTGACAAGCTCCAGTATGTCCTTTACCCCACTGTAGCCTAACTGGCATCTGACCTTGATGCCTGTTCTGTGTGGTGGTTGAAATTTTGGGGTAGGCTGATGGAGGTCATGGAGCAGGTTCCCTTTTCTCTCCTGGGTGGATGGGCTCCACCAGGAAGTGCAGGATCTGTGTTTTCAGGGTTCTCTCCCTGCCCCTTGGTGTTCACTCAATCTCTCACTTTCTGTCCCCACCTCTCTGCTGCAGGTACACTTCACAGGGCTGTGTGCTGAGTGCAGGTAGGCACCTCTCTTGCCCAAATGGGATCTCTGACTCTGCATGCACTTTTCCTTCTGAGGAGGGGTATGCAGCTTTGAGGGTCCTCCTAAAAAGGGAGGTGCAATGAGGGGATCCCCCCTTTAGTGTCAATCATGTCAAGGAGAAGGATTGTGTGGTGGGGGTCGACTGTGCTTCAGCCCCAGTGGTGCTAGGTTATAGGAGTGGGCATAACGGGGGGGATTGCTTTGTGTTTGGGGCACTAACTCTCTATACTCCCTTGTGGCTCAAGTCTATGGTTTGGCAGTAGCACCTAGTGGCTCAAGTCTGTGGATTGGTGGTGGGGGAATGTAGGCCCACCACTCCACTTGGTTCTGACCCAGGGCCCTGGGGCTGGTAGTTCAAGTGTATCACTAAGTCTGCTCCCTACGTTTCTTCCTACAGTGTCCCCTGCCTCTCCAGAGGCCCAATGGGGCCTGGTTATTGACTTGCAACATGTACTCAACTGAAAGGGGTCTGGAGGTTCCTCCCCCTAACTCTGCTGTCTCTCTGATGGTGTCCTGCAGCTCTGTATTGAGTTCTGCTTCAGGCAGCGTGGAACTCCTGCTATATCCCTGCAGGAGATACCAGGGAAGAGCTGCTCCCTTGCACTGACCACCCAGGCTGAGCTGGGCAGTGCCTTTTCAAGCTCCATGACCATTGCGAGCACACCCAGCAGATGAATCTGGGTGGAGCCTCCAGGACCCAGAGCTGCTCCTTAACCTTCTGTTCCCCAGCATAGGTTTTGTACATACCATCACAGGGGGTTAGAGTTAATTAGGGGGATAGTGGTGTAGCCTCCATGGGTATTGGGTTGTATGGGGGTGGTGCTTTGGACCCCTGTCATGGAGTTCAGAGTGCAATCCAGACCAGTAAGAGGTTGTGTCTCACTTTCCCTGCAACTCTGGATGTCCTATAGTGCTTTGCAGCATAGGCGTCAACTCCGTGGGTGCTCTGGGGCTGGAGCACCCAGGGGGAAAAATTAGTGGGTGCTCTGCACCCACTAGCAGCCCAACTCCCCACCTTACTTCCGCCTCCTCCCCTGAGTGCACCCACATCCCCGCTCCTCCGCCTACCTCCCAGTGCTTGGAGCAGAAAGGGGGGGGAGTTGGGGCAGGGACTTTGCGGAAAAGGTTGGAATGCGTGGAGTTGGGGTGGGGCTGGGGGCAGTGGGGGATCAAGCACTCACTGGCGCCAGCAGAACTTGGCGTCTGTGCTTTACAGGGCGCAGCCTGGGGTGCTCACAACCACCCTACAAGCATGCCCTGCAGGAGAAAAAGGGACCCCCTCTTGTTTGGAGCAGGTGTTCCATCCTTCCTTATGGCATGAATGCAGCAAGACCACTAGCTCCCTTTGCTTCTGATCAGCTGCTGACAGACCTCACTGTCCATACAGCTCTTTTGATAGCTTCTTGATGAGCTCAGCATCTGATTCTTTTCTCCTACTGCCTTTTCTGCTTGTGACTCATCTTTATGCTTTCCTCTGTTCTATTTCCTTCCCTGAAATAAACAGAAAACAATAAAACTGTAACCCTTCTTTGACCCTCCCCAGCCTTTTCACTTGAAAAATACTTAAAACTATTGTACTTGTGCTTGAGGTGCAAACCTCAGTTAAAATAGCAAGCTGTGTATAAATTGTATTTCGACTACATCACTGTCAAAGGGTTGGGGTGTGATCTAGACCAGTAAGGGGTTGGATCACTGCTTGCCCTTCAATTCTGGGTCGTGTACAGTGCTTTGCTGCTGTACCGCACAGCCTGAGATGCTCATAGCCAGCCTACAAGTATGCAGGTTACACCCTGAGTGTCTGTGTCCTAGACAGCCTGGGTTCATCAGCTCTGCCTGCAGCAGTAAGTCTACAGCCCTACTCTGGCTTCCACCAATCTTGTTACGGCCAACAAGTTGAGTCCAACACTCTCCCAGGCCCGAATTTTTCCAAAACCCTGTGCTCCACAATGTCCAGCCCTCCTGGACAGTTCAGAGAAATAATATGGTCAGCTTTGTTCCTTTGAAGAGACAAGTGCATCACAGTTTATTAACCAGGATAAACACACCCTTCCCTGCAAACAGCACTGGGTTGGTTTATAATGAAAATCAAACAAGTTTATTAGCAGGACATAGGTTAAGTGATGCCAAGTGAAAGGCAAAGTTAGAAAGGGAAACAAGCAAATAAAAGTGAAAACACAGATTGAAAAGTCTAAAACTGAATCTAGTGAGGTACAGGCTTTGTTCAAAATGTTTTTTCTCACCAAGCTTCTTTCTTCACAACCATGGTTTATTTTCCCTCAGTCAGGATCTTCCACAGAAGTACAAGATGTTCGCTTTCCTAGGTGAAAGATTTTTGCCTAAGCAGGTTTCTCGCTTATACTCAGTTTCCAGATACTTCAACCCCTCCCTTGGTTGAAGGGCCCATCTTTCTTAGCTTGTAAGAGTTCTGTTTCTGTGTCTGTCTAGTGATGGATACCAGGCATGGTTTCTCTCTTTGCTTATATCTTCCAAAGTTCAATGACTTTGTCTCAAGAGGCAGAGTGACCTCATACTGTTCTTTCAGTCCTGTGGACTTCCCATCCCCCTGCTGATTTCTTTGTAAATAGGGCATCTATTGTTTTTGGTCACACTTTGCTTAATTTCACTGGAAACAGGTAGATAACTACCTTGGTTCCTGTCTGGGTGAGGACCTGTTTCTCCCTGTTTGACCACAGACTTTAAAGCATGATATCATTAAGTATCCATATTTTCTCATATTGTGTTTATACATACATTTCACAATGATATTAGCAGTTTCCCAGTGTGTTACTAGCTTTCAGAAAAGACCTCATTCTGTGCACTTTTATAATACAGTAATATTGTATACAATCAGTTGTTTCAGTTGCTTACCACTTGAGGTTCAAACTCCCCCATCTTTATAGATCAGTACACTTGACCATATATTTTTTGAAAGTAAAACCCGAACCAAGCTTCTCTCTCCTGCTGGGTCATAGACCCCATGCTGTCTCTTCCCCCATGTGTTACCTTGATAGCTTTGGGTATTTGATATGTAAACGGACCTTCATTGTCTCTCCCTGTCAGCCTGGCTTCTGATCAGAGAAGCAAACACATCCTTTTGTTTAGGGCAGACCTGTTTACAACTCCCCCTGACATGTCTCATTTAAACATACTTTAGTCACAATTCTAGTCTATATCCATAACTCCTAACGCACATCGCGTCCATACATCATGCAAGAATATTAATGGTCAGTGAGTTATTAGTTTTCAAATGATACCTCATAAGGCATATGTTGTACAAAGGTTATTCCAGTAGTGAGCAGTGTATGAATACAGAGGTGCTTAGAGTCACATGGCCAGGAAGTTGGGTTATGGGGGAGGAGGGGTTGGTGCTGTGGCTCCCCCAGAGGGGTAAGATTATATGGAGAGGTTGGGGTAAATGTTGGGATGGTGCAGTGTCCCCTGTGGGTGTTTGGGTTATAGGTGGGGATGGACAGGTTATATGGTGCCCGGGGCACCCTGTGGTTTACATGTAGTTTCCCTCTCTTTCCTGCAGGGCAGGGTGGCTCAGATCCCAGCACCCTCCCCACGGATGCCCTGCAGAGCCTGGTCGTCCTGTCTCATGTTCACAGCCAGGAGTGCAGCTTTATCCCCAATGTGAAGACCCCCTCCCCAGGCGACAAGGGGGCCCCAGGGAGTCTAGTGTGGGAGTGCATGGCTGGACACACCTTCTCCTGGGACCTCCCTGCACCAGAAGAGCAGGGCTGTGCCCCACTGGGAGGTAGCTCGCAGCCTGGCAAAGCCACTTCCCGACGCAAGAAGGAAAGAGGGGCCAGCTCAGGGCCTAGCCCACCATCTTCCCCAGTTACCAGCTGCAGGCGCTCGCTTCGCAGGGCAGCTCTTGCCCAGGACTCCTCTGGGATGGCGGTTAAGGTGGAGCCCAACCCCCTTAGGAACAGCACAGTGGTAGAGAGAACAACAGCTCCATCATCCACCAGCAGCGTGGACCACGGCGGAGAGCTAGGAGCAGGGAGCCCTAACACTGATGCAGGTGAGGAAGTGAGCAGGACCCCCCTGTTCCCAGACCCCCGTGCAAGCGTGGGGTGGCATGATGGATGCAGCTGACCAGCCTTCCCTTTGCCTGGGTCCCACTGCCTTCTCCTCTTATCCAGCCAAAACTGGGATTCCTCCTCCCTCTGTCCAGTGGCCCTTGATTTCTTGTGCCCCTTTTGACTCCATATCCCCCATGGCACTCCCAGCCCAGAGTACAGGCTAACCGGCTCCCCCTGTACACTGGAAATACAAATTCAGATAGCCCTTCCTCCGTCCCACACCACCCCCTCCCTAGCTGAAGGTGATCAGCTGGACCCTGTTAAGCAAACAAGCAACCCATGAGTCTTAGCTCCATCCACACTGATGATAGGGATCCTGTAATAATAACCACCCTCCTCTAAACTAGTCCCTATCTCCCTACATCTGCCCCCACCCCTGGACAGCACAGGAGCCTGACACCAAGACCTGACCATCAGTCAGCAGATTCAGGCCCTTTGGTGTCAAGAGGAGAAATGAGTTGAAGAAGCAGGGAACCCCCTTGCCAGACCCCAACACCCAAATGTTCTCATTATGGGCATCCCAGGTCCCATGACATTACAGTTTAAGGACTAACCATCTACCCTAAAACCAGGCTGAAGCCTTGGACGGTTCAGAGATTTAAGTTGGTTATGGGGACAAGGGTGGGTCACTGAGTCCCGGGGCCCCTCAAGGCTTTCATTAAGTTCCAGGAATGCGGGTAGGTGTCCTCTTTGCTACGTCTTTTAACTGTCTTGTAACCAACCAGATCGCTGGCTTGGTGATCTTGAAGGGAGCTGCTGGCCTTAGTGAAAGCATCCAGCGTGTCCCTGCTGTTCATGGGGAGAGAGACAGGTCTTTTTAGTGACAGGGGCCCCAGTTCCATGGAGAACTTTTTAGATCACATCTGTATGGGGAGTGAATTGGGAGCCAGGGCAGGCATCCTATGCTGTTCACACTGCTCACCTAGTTGACAGGTATATCCTGCCTTCCGTGAAGCTTTCATGCAGCCCCATTTTAAGCATGGGGCAGTGGTCCAGCCTGGAGGTCCTGAGGGGAGGGTGGCTGTGGCTGTCTCCCAGCTGTGGAGGAACAAAGGCAGTTGTACAGCCAAGCACAGCTCAGGTGCTGGCACACAGAAACTGCCAGAACAGATCAGAGCAGGGTCCTTCTAGCCCTTTATCCCTCCGTGACCAGTATCAGGTGCTTCATAGGAGGGGCAAGAAACCCCTTGTTGGACAGTTATGGAACATCTTGTTTATAGTTTCTTCCTAGCCCCCTTCCTCTGGCCTATTAGTGGTTGGTTTATACCCTGAATGAGGATTTAGTTCCCTTCCTTGGGGCCTTCTCACTTTGTGTTCCTCTCTCCTCACAAAGCCTCCCTGAACCCTCTTTCTCACCATTGGTTGCTCCTTCCTACCCCATCCCTTCTCTGCAGATCTCAGGTTCATAGTTCCACCTCACCCTTCAACTGAATGCACCTATTTTCTTTCTCCACAGCTCCCCTTGAAGAGGCAGAGGCTGACATGGGAGGGATACAGCCGGAGAGGTGAGTGACGCTGGCTCTTCTTATCATCTGTCCCTGGTGCTCACCTATCCCCTGTGCATGTGCTCCTGGGACTAGAGAGGAGCTGTCCTGTATCCTCGGGACTGCCATGACCCAGAGTGACTCCCATCTGACAGCGTCCGGTGTGAAAATAACTGCTGAGTTCTCAAGCCAGTTCCCAGTGTGGCATTCTTGTCCCATCCCTATTATTACCCATCAGCCCCATTGTGAACAGCTTCAGCAGAGAGGCCAGTGACTGACAGGGAAATGCAGACAGAATGGCCATCAGGCTGTGAGAAGAAATGGTGGGATCAGGAGCCACAGAGCCCTCAGAAACTCCCCCTCAGAGCCTGCAGGGAGATGCGCTTCCGTCCAACCCCCACTCTTGACGTTTGATTCTTGCAGTGCACCAAGATTGAAGGATAAACCAGAGGAGGGGCCCAGGCCCAAAGAGGAAGGGGATGAGGATGAAGACTTCACCGAGGAAGATGACCTCACTTACACTGACGACCTGCGAGATGAGAATTACCACCCCTCGCTGGACAGGTAAGGGAAGCTAGGGCTGAGCTGGGAGGGAGCTGACTGCATTGCTCTCTGAAGGGCTGCCAGGCTGGACTGAAGTCTGGCACTTTACTATGAGTCTGTGTATGTTCTTTCTGACTCAATGCCTCAGCCCTGCTCTTCTGTCCTTTCGCCTTCTGTGGCCCTTTTGTACATTCACAATTAACCAAGCAACCCACAGGGCATGTACAGAACAAGGTGTCTCTCTCCGTAGCTTTTCCTGGATCTCTGCCCTTTCTCACCCCCTCCTTGCCCTTTCTCACCCCCTCCCTGCTTTATGCTTGTCAACACTTTGCTGGCATAATTAAGGCCTCACTCTGATTTCACATCCAGTTGTGGTATCCTAGCAGGCTGGTGAACAGCTAACACTCCAAAGAGAGAGAAGCAGGGCAAGCCTACAGAGTGGGAGAGGCAGGAGGTAGCAGGAAGGGGCTGACAAAGACTGGTTCTGGCCTGTACTGAACCTAATGAGTTGCGCTGGCCCCGGCTCCCCTACGTACTCCAGCCGGGGGCTTATGGAGAAGAAGATTCTAAACGCAGGAGACCTAGAGCTGACCAACTTCTGACACCCCATCATCCTGAAAGGGCCAGAGACTGCTGAGGATCTGGCCAGGAAAAGTCAGGTTGTAACAAGGACTTGACAAACACAGATAGTGTCGGGGCTGGAGCCAAGTTGGTGTAGCTCCCCATCTTTCCACAAGGGGGATCTGATAGACAAAGACCCCTTATTTCACCCACATAATGAGTCAGTTTCAGAGCTAGGAACAAAACCCAGGTGTTCTGCCACCCGGTCTTGTGCCTTAACCACAATCCCATCCTTTCTCCCAAGCTTCCTTGCGGTTTTGTCCTGATACTGGGAATGAGGGATTCATTCGTTATACATACTCTGCAGAGGGAAGGCTGCTCTGACAACTCTAACCCTGACTGTTGTGTAACTAAACTCTCAGCTCTAATGTGATGTGAATGTGGAATAATACACTGATTCCTTCAGCGCTGGCTTGGAGGAGATGCTCTTAGTCTGCATGCCTCTCCCTGGGTGGCTGTGGGCTGCTTTCCCTCTGTTTCCCATATCTAGCTTCACCTGCCATTAAAGAGACCCCTCTAACAGGTTGTAACCGGTTCTTATGTCCATCTCGTCCATCCAGTGACTCCGAGCTGAAAAGAGAACAAAGCAAGACCAAGAGCCGCAAGAGGCTCGTGAGGGATGCACAGCTGCCTACTGAGGCGAGTCCAGCCAACGGCACTCCCCCTGAGGAGAAGGTGGTGCAATCCAGGTAAGAGGGGAAGACAGGTGTTGGCAGTGCTTAGCACTTTCCAGGAGGGAGGAGCGGGGAGCTGTATGCTCAGGGGAGGAATCCGGGTGCGGGGGCCAGGAGCTGCATCAGTGATGCAGCCCTCAAGCCAATGCACTAGTCCTCATGCAACCCTCATGGTCATTTGAGTTTGACACCCCTGATCTAGTTGGATCGCTTGTACAACACAGGCTACAATCTCACCCACAGATTTCTGCCCCATATCCCTAAATGGCCCTCTCAAGGATTGAGCTCACGACCCTGGGTAGAGCAAGCCAATGCTCAAACCACTGAGCTATTCCTCCCTTCTGTCTTTCACTAGTCTAGTCTGACCTCTTGCATAATACTGGCCATTGGACTTCCCTGAATTAATTCTTGTGAGCACTAGAGCAGATCTTTTAGAAAAACATCCAATCTTGATTTAACGATTGCCAGTGATGGAGAATCCACCACAACCCTTGGCAAGTTGTTCCAAGGGTTAATTATCCTCATTGTTAAAAATGTGCCTTATTAATAATCTGAATATGTCCGGCTTCAATGTCCAGCTTTTGTATCTTGTTATACCTTTGTCTGTTAGATTGAAGAGCCCTCTGTTATTAAATGTCTAGATAAATGATGCTGAAAATTTGCTCATTTTTGAGAAGATGTGTTGGTTTCAATGCTAGCTTCTGATGTTGATAGTTGAGTTTATCTCTGAAGATCCAAGGAATCCAAGTTAAGATTGAGTGGGTGTTGGAAATTGCTTGGGGTGACTGAGCCTAATGCAACCTTCATTGAGGTGAGAGGAATGACTTGCAATAAATCACTGAGAGTTGGGTCAGGTCTTTAGTGAATGATTAGGTTCCAAGTCTCCAAGGTATTTAAAAGTCAGTACTACTGATCTCAAGTGTACAGAAATAATGAGTCACATTTCAAAAATCAGGAGTATTTCATTTGGTTGGGTTTTTTTGGTTTGGGATTTTTCTAATAACAAATTATAGGATCTTTAAATTTGTCTTCTGGTTCCTGAGCCTTTAGGTCACACTCAGGACATGTTTTCAATGTTTTTTTTTTCCAAGCATGAGGGCTAGAAACTTACATTTTTAGCTAAATAAAAGCTAAAATTGTCCTGTGATCACTTGACTCCAGGAGCTGGGGCTTTAAGGAAAACATCAAATATTATGAGACTCTCAATAAAATCACAAGAGCTGATAATGGTGCCTGTGCTTAAACACATGGATAGTCCCATAGAAGTCACTGGGCTTACTCATATGCTTAAAAAAGCATATGCTTAAGTCTCTTGTTGAACTGTGGCCTTACATAACACCAGGAAAATAATTATAGACCCTAACTCTGTCTTTCCAGACTTTCTAATGTTTTTATTACATAGGGAGATGTAAAAGCAATTCCTTAGCTGAATTAAGTGTGAACAGTCTTCCATCCTCAACTGTCTCTTCACGATGATATTTTTGTGGGGGTTATGGGAGAAAGAAGTCCCAAAATATGCACCTAAACCCATACCAAGTAAGTATTAACATGCACAGTCAAGGCTTTTCTGCATTTTTCATTTCCAAATGTTTTTGTGACTTCAATTCTATACTGAAAGTCTATTAATGTCTGTTTTACAGGTGCTGTGAAACTAAGTAACAATTTGCTACCAGTAGAGAACAAGTTCTGGAGGCATTAATCGTAGCACAGCAGAAAATGGTAAATTATATATTCAGTTTGCGCTACCCCTTCCTCTCCCTGCAGCATTTTAATTTTACTGTTAGAGGGACACCATCTATTCCAAACTCATGCTTTTGTCTGAAAACTTTCTACCTATAAATAATCTCTAAAATCCTTGGAAATAAGAGGATTATTTCCCTCTAAATCTTTCTTTTTCCTTCAGTTTCTTTACTTTGTGCATTTGAGAGCACTCTGTTAATAGTTATTTAGAGCCAGATTTTCAAAGGTGTGTAAGTGCTTAGTGGGATTTTCAAAAGTGCCTAACTAGGTAGGATAGATATTACACTGTAATTGAAATCAAATGTAGAACACCTGAACTTTTTACTCGTTTTAAAGATTGACTGAACTTGTTGATGGTGTCCCTTTAACGTTTAAAGAAAGTAATGGTTTTGATCGAATAAGTTACACGCTGATGTATGTTTTATGCTGTAGCCATTATGATACCAGCAGCTTGGGAGATGGGAGACAGAAAAAAAAAAATCAGAGGAGCAAGAAGAAGAGCATCAGGAGCACATCGCATACTGGAATGTGTGTTCCTTTGCAGACGACTCTCATCTCCTTCTGTAAGTACCATCATCCCAATCTGATGACAATACTTTTGTGCAATGTACAGTATTGCAAAGTGTTGAGCAGCCTCAGCTTGCATTTGCAAAGTAAGCTGCATAGCCTACATCTAACATAGTGAAAATAGCAGATCGTCAGTGATTTTTAACATCTATTTTCTTCACCAAAATGACAGTTTTGCTATTTTCTAATGTCTTTCTCTTTTCAGGACATTCCATCACAGAGCAACAACAACAAAAGTGAAGTGGCAGCAAGATTTACATTGCAAGGTGGATAATGCAGACAGAACATTTTAAATTAGATCAAACTTAAGTGTATGTGACCAAACATTCTCTGTGTTTAAAAATATTAATGTGATTATGACTGTATCCGTTTTTTCGTAACTGTATTATACCTTTTTGCAATACAGTGTGTTTAAAGACTTTTTATTGTTGGTAAATAATCAAATGTAATCATGTTTGTAACATAGGATAATTGTATTTATTCACACTATAAATTATGTCAACCTGTAGTTATTTTGTGCAGAAAGGAGTAGGTATTTAAGATAACTGTCGAACAGTACAGAAATAAAATCCTTTTCCCTCTTATTTAATGACCAGAGTGGATTTGTCTAAAGATTTTTAATGCTCTTTATTTTTATCATACAAACGATGGACTTATTCAAGAGCAGATTGGTTCTACTGATCTAGTCAAGGCTTTTTATCAATTCATTATTTGTATTACCATAGTGCCTAGGAACCCTAGGATGACCACATTCAGTGGGTGTCTTACCAAATACATCCACACTGCATTGTATGTCTGAATTTTTCTGTTTACACCTCTATTACACACCATCAGAGCTCTGAAACTGTAGAGTGATGCTTTGTCTTTTGGTCCATCTTTTTACTTTAATTAGAAATTGGGAAATTTGATACCAAAACAGCCATTAGGAGAATGGTATTGATTGCACAGTTATGGCCAATGTTCAAAATGTTCATCAGGGGCTTGGGAGCTGCTGAGTCCTCTTGAAGAACTGACCACTAAGGCCTAATTTTCAGAAGCACTGAGCACTTGAGATTCTAGTCGAAATGTAGGGGAGCAGGCTGTTCTCATCTCCTCTGGAAATCCATGACCGTGAGTGTTCAGAAGTCAGGCAAATGTTAAAGGCTGCACATGTAACCTTAACTCTGCCCCCTTGTGCAACTGTGTTCCAATGTAGTCTATTAATTGTATGAACACATGCTATTTCTAAATATAGTATTGTACAATTTCTTTTTCCTAGCCCTGTTAGACACACACGTGTAGAATCTTGCAGTGTGTAATAGTTTTTGTATACCAGACAAACTGAGGTTACTTATATGGAAACCTGCTATCATTGTGAGCACAGAGACTTAACAATTGTAACATTGTGCAGGTTGTCCTCTGCTAGCTTGCTATCTGGTGAGTCTTGGAGCCTCTCACGGGGCAGGAAAGCATTGAGCTCACCTGTATCTAGCACGCCTGTGGTATATTTCGGCTTGGAAAGATTCGATTTTTATTGTTCAATGTCAATAAACGTCCATTTCATCATATATATGCACAAATCAACAAAAAAAATCCATTGAAAATTTACAGAAAGGCAAAGGATGAAAAATGCTGCCTGAGAACATTTGAGTTTGATTTAAATCAATTTATATATTGTGACATGATGTTGACTTTGTGTTATTATAGTTACAGTAGAACCTCAAAGTTATGAACACCAGAGTTACGAACTGACCAGTCACCTCATTTGGAACCGGAAGTATCCCTCAGGCAAAAAAAAAATAAATAAAGGAAAGACAGTACAGTACTGTGTTAAATGTAAACTGTTAAAAAAACAAGTGGAAAGCAGCATTTTTCATCTGCATAGTAAAAATTCAAAGTTGAATTAAGTCAATGTTCATTTGTAAACTTTTGAAAGAACCATAACATTTTGTTCAAAGTTACAAACATTTCAGAGTTACCTACAACCTCCATTCCCTAGGTGTTTGTAACTTTGAGGTTCTACTGTGTAAAGCTTTAACTTTTGAATCCTAATGACTCCAGCAGTCTGGGCTTGAGCTGGACAAAGTCCTGTGTCCTTTCGGCAGGGGTACCCTTTATCAGAAAGATGGGGGGGTGTACCCAGCCTACAACTAAAGCCTAGCAGTCCATGGAAACATCCAGGCCTCAATCCTCAAAGATGTTTAGGCACCTGTCTGCCATTGATTTCAATGGGACTTAGGCATTTAAAGATCTTTGAGGATCTGAGCCAGGGGTCGGCAACCTTTCAGAAGTGGTGCACCGAGTCTTCATATATTCACTCTAATTTAAGGTTTCGCATGCCAGTAACACATTTTAACGTTTTTAGGTCTCTTTCTATAAGTGTATAATATAGAACTAAACTATTGTTGTGTGTAAAGTAAATAAGGCTTTTAAAAATTTCAAGAAGCTTCATTTAAAATTAAATTAAAATGCAGAGCCCCCCAGACCTCCGGCCAGGACCTGGGCAGTGTGAGTGCCACTGAAAATCAGCTCGCGTGCTGCCTTTGCACCTGTGCCATAGGTTGCCTACCCCTGATCTGAGCACTGGCATCTACACTAACCTGACCTTCAAGCCATGAAATTTGTAGTGCTGTGCCAAACTTGAGCTCTTTCTGGTGCCTGGGAGGTGTTGCTGTATCCATGTGGGTGTCAGTGAGGCTTGGAGGTCCAGGAAGATGCCAGAGCAATCTTAGGGTGACCACCCCGAATTCTCCTTTGACCAGGGTTTGCTTTAGGCCCTTGAGATCCAGGGCAGATTAGAGCTGTCCTGCCCACTCTGATTCAGAGGTGCTTGGAATGAAACCCCATCACTCGGTGCCACAGGCTCAGTGGCTTTTTGGCAGGATTGGCCCAGCTTCCCAGAGATGTTCTCATCAGGGACAATCTGAAGCTTAGGCAGGAAGTCTGATCTGATAGGGAGGACTTGGGTGTCTGAGGTGAACAAAGTGGGAAAGACTCCTGGTGTCTCTCTGGAGGGGATTGAGCTGGCCGAATGCTCTACATCCCTTGCCAACCCTCATCTGGTGCTTGCTAGAAAAAGGACTTGGGACCCTTCGTCTTCCTGTGCCGAGGCCACGAGTCCTGAGAAAGGGCTATTGGGCACCCTTGGATTCTGCCAGCTATATGAGACCTGGCAACAGAATCCCTTCCTGTAGGAGGAGGCTGGTAGCTGGAGATCCCTACCCCAGAAAAGGCCAGGCAGCCTTCATCTCCTTTGCCTTCTCGCAATGAGGGGACAAGAGAGATGTTCATGGTGATGGGAAAGGGTGTATAGAAACTGAAAACACAGGCCAGGGGAAAGGGAGACAGCATGGAGAGAAAGGAATAGGAGAGACCCCCACCCCAGAAGCACCCAATCAGTGTGTTTCTTCCTTTGCAGCCGCAAGAAGCGGGGACAGCCGAGCAACAAGGATGTGGTCCAAATCGGCCCCAAGAGAATCAGGTAGGAACCTGGCCTGGAAGCCTGGCCATGACTCTGCTGGCTGCCCTGTCCTAGAGCCCTTATGGTAGTAGAGCTGGGCTGCAGACCAGTCCCTCACATCCCTGCTCCCCACAGCTGGACACCCCATTCCACTGAGCGGCCGGTGGTGCATCTAGCGAAGAGGAGTAGTTGGGCAGGGGTGGGATCTCCCTCTCTGTCTAGATTGGCCTCTTGGTGGGGGTGGCAGCGCCATGCCAGTTGGACTTAGAGGTGAGGAAAAGCCCCATCATCCCCAGAGCCACTCACCAGGGGCTGCTTCCCACAGCCCATTACCTAACATACTTTTCAATGGCCCCCGTGATGGGCAGTCCTCTTGCCAGTTGGTCTCCTGTCCATTCTCCCTTGCAATCACCCCTCTCTGTCCCTGCATACACTCACAGCCTAGCTATACTCACTGGCGTTTCTCGCATCCCCACCGCACCCATCAGTTGGCATCTTCCACAGGGTGTGCGACCCACCCCTTAGCTCCCCCACCCATATACCTTCCCCATTGCTAGTGGTGTGCTTTGTCCGATCTGTCCACCACCCCACCCCCAATACTTTACACAGCTAACCGAGAGACCAGAGCAGATGGGCACAGATAGGAGAAGAGAGGTTGGAGAGGAGATGGAGAGCTGGAGAGGCAGGGAGATGAAGGGGGCTTTGTCCAGACATCACAAGCCACAGAGAAGAAGTGACGAAAGCAGCTGGTGAGCAGGGAAAGATCCAGGGATGTGGCTGCAGAGGACATGGCTCTTGCCCCCACAGCCGGGGGATGGAGAGGAGAGGAGAGGACAGGGGGAAGGTCCACGAAGGAGGGTTTGAGAACCCAGGGGATGCTGAACTGCATCCTGGCTCCATCAATAACCTGCGAGATCCTCACCCCCTCCTCTCTGCAGGAAGGCAACCAAGCGTGAGATGCTCCTGTGTGACTTCGAGGGGTGTGGCAAGATCTTCTCCAACCGCCAGTACCTGAACGTGAGTGACATGGTGACCTGCGGGGAGGGGCACCTGCCCTGCCCCCAGGCACTCTCTGGTCCCCATTGGGATACGTGGCCTAATACCATTACGGTCCTGGTATCAGCCCAACTGCGGGCTTGACAATCAATTCAGTGTGACCCAGCAGTGACCATCTGTTACAGGTTCCTCTCTGTGCCTGATCCACAGAGGATATGAGTCTGTGATGGTCTTACCATAGTTCAAGCTACTCATGCTTTAAATCTGGGCTTCCCCGTTTCAATCCCTGGCCCAAATGTCACATATGCCCCAGTCGCTCCCATCTGACTGGCTGCTCAGTGAAACGAGTCCGTGAGTCCTCAGTTCCCAGCAGGACAAGATTCTATATAGTGGCTAAGGCCCTGACCGTGAGCTGATCGACACCCATGGTGAGGTTCCCACTGATTGCAGTTGACTTTGGAACATGATCCAGTCAGTGCCATAGAGATACGGCTTCCCTCTGCCATCCCACTGAGAGAACCAAGTGGCACCAGGGAGCCCCCTGTATTGGTGTTTCTGGCCCAGCCCCAAAGCCAAATCAAGCATTCCCTCTGACTCCCAGTTCTGTGATAGGGCGCTCAGTTAGGTATGAACACGGGAGGATGGACTGCGGGGTCTCTGGGCAACAGCTGACCCTACCCTCTGCTTCCCCCCCATCGCCAAATGGCAGCACCACAAGAAATACCAGCACGTGCACCAGAAGACCTTCACCTGCTCTGAGCCCAGCTGCGGCAAGTCCTTCAACTTCAAGAAACACCTGAAGGAGCACGAGAAGCTGCACAGCGGTCAGTGTGCCTGAGCACAGGAGCTAAAGCTTCAAAGACCTTCCTTCTACAGTTCTGGGCTCCCCCTCATCTCAGCGCACACACAGCTCTCTCAGGGCCCCTCAGTCCAGATCCTCAGGGCTTCAGTCCCAGTCCTGCGCTCCTACACACACATACAAACCTCTGCCAGGGCCCCTCAATTCAGTCCCACAGCTCCCGTTCAGCCCCAGCCCTGGGCTCCTGCACACACACAGCACTCTGCCAGGGCCCCTCAATCCAGCCCCACAGCTCCCCTTCAGTCCCAGTCCTGCGCTCCTACACACACACAATCCTGTGCCAGGGTCC
Organism: Dermatemys mawii; assembly: GCA_007922305.1. Classification (NCBI taxonomy): domain Eukaryota; kingdom Metazoa; phylum Chordata; order Testudines; family Dermatemydidae; genus Dermatemys; species Dermatemys mawii. The sequence continues at coordinate 477,083 of ML677373.1, forward strand.
CTCAATCCAGCCCCTCAACTTCCCTTCAGCCCCAGCCCTCAGCTCCTACATAATCATCAGCGAAATGCCCCTCAGTTCCAGCCCCAGAATCACACAGGTCTGTCAGTGCATCTCAATCCCAACCGCAGGCCTCCTGGTATTCCAGCCCTGTGTTGGGCCCCCTCCCCCTTTAGACCTTTGACAATGTCCCTCAGTCCCGATCCACAGCCTCCACTGCTATTCTAACGCTGGGATTCCCTCCCACCCAACCCCAGCTCTGCAGGTGCCTCTCAGTGCATTTATTCTGGTGCCTGGAGCCCCACACAGTGCTGCTAATGCATCTCAGTCTGGACCCACCAGATCCTCTGCTGTTCTGGTCCTGAGCTCCCACTACACACAATTCTGCCAGTGCCCCTCAATCCCAACCCCCAGGTCCCACTGGCATTCCAGCCCTGGACTCACTACCAATATCTGTTCTGGCACCCCCTTGCTTTTCGCCCCTTGGACCTACTGCCCTTCTCTCGTCTCTACCTTTGCTCCCGCTTGGGTAAAATGCCCTGCCCTACATCTCGCTGCTCAGTGCAGCCAGTAACCTGCTGTCCTCCCCACTGCAGACAAACGGGATTACATCTGTGAGTTCTGCGCCCGCCCCTTCCGCACCAGCAGCAACTTGATCATCCACAGACGCATCCACACGGGGGAGAAACCCATACAGTAAGTAGCAAACCCAGCTGGCTCGCTCTTGACTTGGGGTCTCTTCCTCCGCCTTGAGCTCTCACTGTCCCTAAGAATCGCAGCACTGAGGGGCCAAAGGTGGAAATGGCTGAGTAGGTGTCATCGATCCAGTTCTGAAGGATACAGTTCCTAGGACTGTCTGGGCCCTTTTCCTAACTACACCCCAGACGAGGCCTCTTCCCCTCAACCCCTTGATGTCTACACCCATTAGATACTTGTAGACCAGAGGTCCCCAAAGTGTGGGGCGTGCCCCCCTAGGGAGGGTGTGGAGAAATGTCCAGGAGGGCACAGCGGGACCCAGGTCAGCCCCCAACTCCTGCCCCCAGCTCTGCTACAGTCGCGCCCCCAGTCACATCCCCGGCTCCCAGCCCTGTGCTTGGCCCCATCCCCAGCCTCAATGCAGCAATGCTCCCTGCCCCGCGTCAGTCCCGACCCTCAGCCACTGGCTGTGGCTCTGTTCCCAGCCCAGGGCCAAGGCTGAGGGCAAGGCCAGGAGAAGAGCCACACCTGGCTGCGGGCCCGGGTGCTGGCCGTCACCGCAGCTCGACTGCGGGTCCGCTCCGGCACCTGTCCCCAGCCTTGACCCCTGGCCACAGCCCAGCCAACCCCCAGCCTCAGCCCCCTTCTGCTGTCTACCCCACCCCATGCCATGGCACTGTTCCAACCTGGGCTCTGTGGAGGACATGGGGGGATGCAGACAGGAGCAAGAGGGGGGCGCGATCCTCAAAAGTTTGGGGAGTACTGAATTGGTCTGTTGAACTCATTGCCACAGGAAGTTGCTGAGGCCAAAGATTTAGTGAGATTCCAAAAAAGGATTGGCCATTTATGTGGAAACAAGAATATTGAGAAAGACCATAATGAACAATAGCAATTTTGGAAGGGAGATTAAATCTCTTGCTTCAGGTTTAAACCAGTTCTCTAACCATTAGAGCCTGGGACCAGACCTAACGTGCCAGCCAGATTAGCCACCGCGAGGTTCTTACACCTTGCTCTGAAGCGTCTTGTGCTGAGCTCTGTCAGAGACAGGATAATGGGCCAGATGGGCCTTGAGTCTGATCCAGTCTGACAATTCCTGTGTTCCTGTATCCTCTGCGCATCCCTCTCTGAGCTTTCTCTCTCTCTCATTCCCTGCCCCACTTTCTCCACACTCTCCTCTTGATCCCTTCCCCTCCCGCAGGTGTGAGATCTGTGGCTTCACCTGCCGTCAGAAGGCCTCCCTCAACTGGCACATGAAGAAGCATGACGCTGACTCCTTCTACCAGTTTTCCTGCGACATCTGCGGCAAGAAGTTTGAGAAGAAGGACAACGTCACCGCACACAAGAGCAAAAGCCATCCCGAGGTGGCTGCCGGCCCGGCCCAGCCCACTCTGGAAATGCCAGCACCTGGCCACCAGGATGCGCCATCTCCACTCCCCAGCCTCACTGAGGAAACACCGACCGAGGACTGCCCAGACGCGCCATGTCCACATGACCCAGAGCAGCTGGAGATCACTTCACTGAGCCATTGCAAAACGGAGAAGGCAGAAGGGCCAGTGTCCTCCATTTCAGCCTCCGCCGAGTAACGGGCCATGCCGAGCGGGATCCGGGTCTGACCAGCGCTTGGGGGCTGAACCACGGGGGATGTCAGCAGGGATGATCCCAGCAGGATTCTCCCTTCCAGCTGGACTCTGCTGAGAGTGGGACATAAGCACTTAGCAGAGGGGTGGGGATAATGACTGAACCATCGCAGGGGACCAAAGCGGAAGATCTGAAATCCTGCCCAGGCACTGAGAGTATGGGGGCAGGGAGGCGAAGCCCCCGCAGCCTCCCCACACCATAGTCCGTAGAGCGCAGACTCTCCGGGGGCCAAGAGGACTGTGACGTCAGGCAAAAGGCCTCACCTGCTCTGGGGCAGGGGGGCTCTGAAGAGAGATGCTGAGGTTCACCCTCCCCAGGAACAGGCCTTGGCTTTGCTACTCTCAGCTTCAGGGTTTTGGACAAATCTTCAATAAAGAATTATTTTGTGTAATGCCTGGGGCGGGGAGAGCATCTTCTCTGATGGCGCTGCTGGTTCTGCCAGCCTGGCCGGGGCAGGGGTGAGGGTAGGTAAACCTGTCTTCCTCTCAATGGCCACAGCTCCTGCTGCCATTTTCCCGCCATTCTCCTGAGAAATTACCACATACACCCCGAACCTTCCCGCAGGTTGGTGCAGTTCCTCTGACTGGAGATCAGCAGCCACGTGCCGTCCAGCTGCGGAAAAGCCTGCCAGTGTCGTGGGCTTTGTATTAGAGCAGAACCTTGGTGTCCTATTGGAGAATATGAACCCGTTGTGCTGGGAGCTGCACGCATGCACTGTGAGAAAGTCTCTACCCTGCAGAGCTCCCAGGGTAAATAGACCAGGGGTCAGCAACCCGCAGCACTCGTGCCAAGGGCAGTACGTGAGCTGATTTTTAGTGGCATTCTGCCGCCAGTCAGGACCCTGGTTGCCGACCCCGCTCAGCCCACTGTCTGCCTGGATGAACGGAACTGCAGGCCACCAGTGGGATGAGCAGAACCGGCGGCCGGGCCCCAGCTGACAGGAGCCAGTGGACGGAACCCCAGACTGGCAGTGGACTGAGCCATACAGCCCACTGCTGATCTGGGGTTCCATCTGCTGCCCATGCTGCCAGTCTGGGGTTGCATCCCCTGGCCCTGCTCAAACTGCTGCCAACCTGGGATGCCAGCAGCCGGCCTGGGATACCAGCCACTGGCCACGCTCAGCCTGCTGCCAGTCAGAGGTTCTGGCCACCAGGCCCCTGTCAGCCAGAATCCAGGCCTCTGACCCCGCTCAGCCCACTGCCGGCCTGGAGTACCAGCAGCTCTGCTCTTGGCCTCGGCCCAGCACTCTGCAGCCACCCCCAGCTGTGGCCCTCTGGCCCCAGCCTGGAGCAGTGAGGGTGCAGATAGGGGCAAGAGGGAAAACTCAGCAAGGAGAAGCAAGGGCAAGGATCACACTAAACTGATAAGATCTGCATTTTAATTTTAAATGAAGATTTGTAAACATTTTTAAAACGTTACTTGCTTTACATACAACAATAGTTATATAATATAAATTGAGAGAGAGAGAGAGACCTTCTAAAATCATTAAAATATATTACCTCTGAAATAGACCAAACACACAAAGGGCAGGACACAGGAAGGATTCTGATCCCCTCTTTTTATATGGGAGACCGAATCACAGGGAGATTAAGGGCCAGATCTTCAAAGGTATGTAGACTCCTAAAGTCTGTGGATTTTAATGGGAGTTAGGTGCCGATTTGGACCTAAGGGTAAGATTTTCAGTAACAACTCAGTCCTGCTGAACATCAGTGTCTCCTAAGTCACTTAGACCCAGATCATCAAAGGTATTTAGGCTCCCAATTTCCATTGAAATCGTGAGAGTGAGAAGCCTAAATACCTCTGAGGTCTGAATCTTAGGCATTTTTGAAATGACTTGCTCAAAGATTGCTCATTAGGAAGGGGATAGATAATAAGACAGAAAATATATTGCTTCTCTATAAATCTATGGTTCACCCAAATCATGTATACTGCATGCAGATGTGGTCACCCCCTCTCCAAAAAGATATACAGTGGATTCCAGTTAATTGGGACACATCGGAACTGAAACAATCTGGTCTGATTAAGCGGCTGCCCCAATTAACCGGTGGCCCTATTAACCGGAATCCATTGTATTGGAAATGGAAAAGGTATAGAAAAGGGCTACAAAAATTACTGGGATGTGGAACTGCTTCCAAATGAAAAGAGATTAATAAGTCTGTGACTTCTCAGTTTGGAAAAGATGACTAAGAGGGGATGTGATAGAGATCTGTAAAATCATGATGGGTGTGGAGAAAGTAAATAAGGAGGAAGGATAGCTCAGTGGTTTGAGCATTGTCCTGTTAAACCCAGAGTTGTGAGTTCAGTTTCTGGGGGGGCCATTTAGGAATCTGGGGCAAAAATCTGTTGGATATTTAGTTGGGGAGTGGTCCTGCTTTGAGCAGAAGGTTAGATTAAATGATGTGCTGAGGTCCCTATTCTATTATTCTAAGTGTTTACTTCTCAGAACACAAGAACTAGGGGTCACCCAATTTAATTAATAGGCAGCAGTTTAAAACAACCAAAAGGAAGTATTTCTTCACAAAATGTACAGTCAACCTTTGGAACTCCTTGCCAGGGGATGTTGTGAAGGCCAAGACTATAACAGGGCTCAAAAAAGAACTAGATAAGTTCATGGAGGATAAGTCCTGCCAATGGCTATTAGCCAGGATGGGCAGAGATGGTGTCCCTAGCCTCTGTTTTCCAGAAGCTGGGAATGGTTGATGAGATGGATCCCTTGATGATTGCCTGCTCAGTTTATTCTCTCTGAAGCATCTGGCTTTCGCCACTGTTAAAAGACAGGATACTGGGATAGATGGACCTTTGGTGTGACCCATTATGGCAGTTCTTATATATGGAGAGTCTGTGACGGAGCTAGGAATTGAAACTAGATCTCACCTTCTATTAACCACAAGGTCTTTTGTTTTCTTCCTGGATCCTCTTCACTTATGTCACGGGAGAAAATTTCAAGTGATGGAGGCCCAGCTCCTCCAAGGTGTTTAGGTGCCTAACTCCCAATGGCATAACTGCCTTGCATATTAAACAGGTTTTTGTTATGTGGAATCAGCGAAAGCTCTGACCTGTCTTCTCAACAAGATATCAGTCCTTGGAGACATGAGCTAGAGGGAAGGGAAGATTTTCTCAGCCAACGAAGCTTGAAAGTTGAAGATCTGACCTCGGTGTCTGTGTTGTAAAATGTCACCTGCCCTCAGTCATAGCCCAGATGCACCCCGATCTCCCCTGGGCTCTCATTCAAGGCCGGAGGGGTGTGCAGGGAGCTGAGAGCCCAGTACTACCCTCGGTACAGCCCCACAGTCCAGTTATTCTGGAATAACTATTCCTAATTTAACTTCCTGTGTGGATGTTCTTATTCTGGAATAAGAGTGCTTTATTCCAAATTAGTTTAATCCACTTAATTAGCTGAATCAATGAGTATACAGACAAAGTATTAATGAAGGTGGCTTTCTGGTCCCACAAGTGGGTTATGGTAATTTGGAATAAAATGCTTTTATTCCTGAATAAGAGCATTCACACGGAGAATTGGTCAGGTCTAGCTATTGGACTTTAAATTCATTCCCAATTTTCCCTGTGTAGACAAGCTGTATCATGAATTGACTAAAGATGTGAAAGGTAAGGCACATAAAGTGATACATTAAGCGCCTGTGTGGGCTACTCTCCTCCAGAAGTAAAGGGACTGTACTTCACTGCAATTCTGTTTTTCATTTATTTTTTCATAAGGGTCTCCTGTGGTGTCCATCACCATAGTGTTTGGGCGTGTACTAGCGCAAATGGTGGCATCCACACTGGAGCTGATGTGGAGTAAATCCAGGATTTCAGTCCAGGTTTGCTGGTGAATGTTTTCTGAGCACAAGGAAAGGGTCTCAGACACGCTGGCTCAGGCTCTGATTCGGTTCCTTGCTCTGGGAATTTCTTTCTCTTTTCAGGGATCAGAAAAGGGGGTCTCTGGCCGGATCCCCCCTCAGAGCCAGGTTTCTGTCCCCACTGCTGGGGTGAGGCGGGAGGAGGTTTCCTGCGCTTTCCCCCACCAGGGGGCTCTGGGTATTGCTCAGGGAGGGGAAGTCCGAGGCTCTCGCTCTCTCTGCTTTGCAGACCGGGGGTTGAGCTTCCTGGGTCGGATGCAGCCGCCGCTCGCTCCATTGTGAGCTGAGCGACCCGCGTTAACCCCGCTCTGCCGACCCCAGCCCCTGAACCGGAGCCTGCAGGTGAGGGGAGAGACCCGGGGGAAAGGGCCGGGGCCGGGCAGGGAAGTGACTCTGCACCAACGGCCCCTCCTCGCCTCAGCTCTGCTCCCGGGGGGTGAGATCTGTGAGTCCCAGAGCTGCTGCCCTCCCTGCCCCTGCTCCCGCCCCCGCCCCTGGCTCTGTCCCCCCGAGCGCCTGCAGGAGCCGAGCCAGCTCCGGGAGAGCGAACGGCCCCGGGCCGTGCCAGGGACCGAGTCTCCCAGCCCGAGGGGAGGGGGCAGGAAGGAGACGGGAGGAGAGACTGGCAGGGGCAGCAGGAGCAATCAGTGGGGAGGGAGGTTCCCGGCTCCCAGCCCCGCCCAGCCCCACTCCCGGGGCAGATTGACTCTCCTGCGGAGAAGGGGAGGAGCAGGGAGAGGAAAGACCAGATCCTGCCTCTGCCTGGTCTCCCTGCTGCTGGATGCGCCGCCCTGGGGGGGTCGGAGTCGAGGGACCCCCAAAGCGGCTCCTTTGGTTCTGCTCCTTTCTGGGGTTTGGTTCAGACGGGGGGAGACGGGGCGTGAAATGCGCTCACTCCTAGAGGGCGAGGCCGGGTCTGTGTTGTAATAAAGTGGGGCAGAGTCAGAGGGAGTCTTTTTTTTTTTTTTTTTTGTCCAGGCCCAAATTTCTTCCTCAAGGTCCAGACTCCAGAGACAATCATATAAAACCAAATAGCGACAATCACACTAACAGTAAATACATTAAAAAGATTTTGGGGTCCCCTTCAAAAGCGTCAGGCTGGCCGGGTCTGGTCAGCAGTCAGAGCCCCATGTCGAGAGCATCTGTCTCCAGGGAAAGACCCAGGAGGGAATCGGGGCGTGAAATGGGGCCAAGGCCCTTTTGAAACCTCCCTTCTCACCCCCACAGGCTTCACAATCAGATCCAGATTGTCCTAGCCTGTCCCTGGGGGGCTGGGAAGGGAAATGGCTGCTGTGGAACCAGCTCAGGCAGGGGATTTTTCTGGATCTTATGGGGTCTCCTTTTGGAGGGAGCGGGACAGAAAAGGCCGGGAGGTGAAGAAGATAGTTGTGAGTGTGGGGCAGGGGTGACAGACCTGTGCGGGGGCTTGCATGATCTGGAGCCTAGTTTATGGGAACAGGCCCACTGGGAAGAAAACTATAACATGGGTGCTGTGGTGTTCTCATCTCCCCCTCTGTCTGGCTTATGAGCAAGAATAGACGCTGACTTTTATTTTTCCCTGGGAGTGCTCCACCCCCTCCCCTAATACCCCATCCCCACTCCTCAAGGTCCCAGCCCTCTCTCTCTGCCTTTGCCCAAGCCCCTCCCCCAGCCTCTGAACAGCTGGTGGGTATGAGTCTTGCCAGAGTGGGTGGGTTGTGGGGTTGAACCTCGGGATATAAAAGTGTGATGAGTCTCCATCAGCACAGCTGCAGTGACAGGCTTGGTGTGGAGCTGGTCCAAGTTTTTCAACCCCGGCGTTTTCCCAGCAGGACCAGGCGCAGCAGGAGATCACCACGGCTGGGATGTGGGCAGAACCCTGTGTCCTGGGGGAAGGGCGCTGTGGGATCCCAGTCCAGCATCCCAAGAGGGAGGAGTGCGAGGCTGAGGAGCAGGGCCCTGGCTGGCTCTTGTCCCTGCGAATGCCGTCCCAGTCCCGGTTGGGATGCTCCAAGGGGGAAGATTCTCCACTGAGGATGGCGAAGACTCCTCCCCAGTCTCGGGAAGCAGCAGACACTGTGGGCCTTGAGAAAATGGTGCCATCCCGTGACTGGCCTCATGGGGACGAGGTTCCTTCATTCCCCAGGGAGACACCTGAGGCCTGGATCTCCACAGGGACAGGCCCCACCAGGGGCCGTGCCGAGGCGGCCGTTTCAGAGCAGGCCAGCGAGGAAGCCCATCAGTTGCAGTTCCGTTCAGGCGCTGCCCGGCCGGGAGAAGCTCCCCGGGAGACGCTAGCTCGGCTCAGCCGGGCTGCTCGGCTCTGGCTGCGGCCCGGGGAGCGCACCAAGGAGCAGATCGTGGACATCGTCGTGCGGGAGTGGTTCCTGGGGGCGCTGCGGGCGGACGTGCGGGCCTGGGTGACGGCGAGGGAGCCCTGCAGCAGCGAGGAGGCGGCTGCACTGGCTGAAGCCTGCCTGGGGCAAGGGGAGCCGACCCAGCCTGCCCAGGTAGCTGATACGGGGCGAGGCGGGAAAATGCTGAGGGAGCAGAGCCAGGCATGGGGCTGAAAAGGGATGATGACAGAGACATGTTGTGATGGGAAATCAAAGAATAAAATGTCACCCCTCCTACACCCTCCCGATGTGACGCTATGAGGCAGGGGCGATGGAAAAGGGGGAGCTGGGGGCCCATGGCCCAACCACTTTTGGCCATGGGCCCCACCTCTGTCCTTCCTCTTCCCTCCTAGGCCCTGCTCCCCAGCCAGGCCAGCAGCTGGAGCCCAGGGCAGGTGGAGGGTCTGCGGCTCCTCACAGCTGCCTGCACGGCTCTTACCAAGGTCAGGCTGCGGCTCTGAGGCCCCGGCAGGAACCAGATTGGGGTAAGAGCCATGTGTGCAGCTGTGGGGAACCGCGGGCCCTCCACATGCCCTGGGTGGGGATACAGGCCGGGATCCACCACCCTGGGCAGGAGGAGGGTCCAGCTGCTGGCCTGGCTTGGAGGGCGAGGACTTGGGGAAGAAGCGAGGCCACAGAGGGGGTAAGGTCTCTTCCTCCACTCCTCCCTAAACGTTTGGCAAGGGTCCTCCGTCCCTGCTGTTGGGGGCCTCAGCCTGAACAAGGTCCCACAGATGAGAGGAAGAGTTGTCATATGGAAACATCGCATCTGAGACCTGGGCTAGGCCGGCAAAATCCTTGCGCATCAAGTCTCGCTGTACGCTCTGCGTGAGGGGTTGTGGGCAAGTCAGCAGCAGTGGTATAGTTCTTTACTCTGTACGTTGCTGAAGTCCCTAGGTATCCACCACTCTATTGCGCTGGATAGGGTGAAAACCTGGAACCAAGGGACAGCGCCTGCCCCAAAATGCTCACAGTCTTAAGATGAGACAACAGCTGCCTAGAACAGCGTAATGGGGAGGTGGCAGCAGCTAGCATAATAAGCATGGCTCTGTGGAGTTTCACAGGCAGCACCTCCTTAGGAATCAGGGGCAGTGTGGAGAACAGAGTGAAGGTGCTTCCTGGAAAAATGTTGGCATGACCAGCGTGCCAAAGATAGGTTCCTGTATTTTAAGGCCAGAAGGAACCATTGTGATCATCCTCTAGTCTTATCCCCTGTATAACACAGACTAAAGAATCCTACCCCAGAAGGCCTTCACAGAACCCAGCAACTTGTGGTTCAACTAGAGTCCGTCTTTTACAAAGAGACATCTGCTCTGGAACATAGGAGCTAGGGTGACCAGGTGTCTCGATTTTATAGGGACAATCCCAATTTTTGGGTCTTTTTCTTATATAAGCTCCTATTACCCCCCTCTATCCTGATTTTTCATTCTTGCTGTCTGGTCACCCTAATAGGAGTGGCCACTCTGGGTCGAACCAAAGGTCCATCTAGCCTAGTCCATCTTGCCACAGGGGCCCATGCCAGGTTTAAACGTTTCAAATGATCGCTTATTGCCCTCACACTTCAATTTGTCCCCTATTTCTCATTTTTTTTGCAGTGTGAAATGAACAAATAACCTGGGGAAAGCTGGGGAAAGATTTTGTGTCAGGGTGGGGTTTTTTCCAGTGTGAAATGCCATTTTTTGACAGATAGAAACATTTGTGAACATACTTTTCATTTGGGTCTGGTTTTTGTTTGTTTAAGAAAATTTTGGTTTAGTTTCACTGGGAAGCCTCCCTTCCCACACCTTTTTATTACCTTGATCTTTTTTCCAGCGGGGGAAGGAGCTTTTAAAACTGACAGAAAAGTGGGGATTTTCCCACAGAAAGGAAACAGAATTTTTAATTTTTTTTTCAAATAACCCACCAAGCCCTAAAACACCTTAAAAAGGAAAATATCAGACAAAATGAAACATTTCCATTTCTCTTCATTTTTTTTTCACCAAATAGATTTACCCTTATCAAACCTTCTGTATAATACTAACTGAACCAGTTGTCTTTAAAAAGAAACATACTGAGGTTTCTAAATCTGTTTCCCTTTGGGCAAGTTCAGTTCTTCAGATCTAGATCTGAACTCTGCAGCTCAGGTCTTAAGCTACTATAAAGCAGTAGATCTCGACCAGAGTACGTGTACCCCTGGGGGGACAGAGAGGTTTTCAAAGAGGTACATTAACTCATCTAGATATTTGCCTAGTTTTACAACAGACTACATAAAAAGCACTAGCAAAGTCAGTTCAAACTAAAATTTCCTATCAACAATGACTTATCTATAGAGCAGTATAAACTATACACTGAACTGTACATACAATATTTATATTCCAGTTGATTTATTTTATAATTAGATGGTAAAAATGAGAAAGCAATTTATCCTAATAGTGTCTGCAACACTTCTGTATTTTTTGGTCTAATTTTGTAAGCAAGTTGTTTTTAAGTGAGGTGAAACTTGGGGATACACAGGAGAAATCAGACTCCTGAAAAGGGCACGGTAATCTGGAAAGGTTGAGAGTCATTGCTGTACAGCAAAGAACGTGGCTGTTCATTGTTACATTTCAGGCCACCTGTAGTCCAAAGCTTGCGGGGCAGTGGCAGGGAGGGGTGGCAAGATTCTCAAAAATAAACCATCAACACATGCATAAAACAGCTCGACTGGGTGGCGTGGTCCCCTGTGCAAATGGAAGGAACCAAAGAGAGAAATTAACCTTGTGGACTGAGCCAGATGATGAAGGTTCAGGTTTCATTTGGCTGGGTGAGAATAAAGAGCAGGAGGGCTCCATCCCACACCTGTTGGAGCCTGCATTGGAGGAATTCCAGCTAAGGGGCTTCCATAGATTTGCTAGGTTGGTCCCTGTGAGCCCAGTGAGAAAGACCTCAGTTTCACATACTTAACGAGTGACCCTCGTCCTGGGAGACTGACAGCACATTAGGTAGCAGAGGCATAGATAGCAACTCCGTGAGTGCTCCAGCGCTCAAGTACCCATGGAAAAAAAATAGGGGGTGCCCAGCACCCACCAGCCACAGCTGTTGGGCAGGCTGGGGTTAGGGTGACCCGATGTCCCGATTTTATAGGGACAGTCCCGATTTGTGGGGTGTTTTTTTTATATAGGCTCCTATTACCACCCCCACCCCCGTCCCAATTTTTCACACTTGCTGTCTGGTCACCCTAGCTGGGGTTGGCTGCCGATCAGCTGTTTAGTAGGGCCCCTGGGCTGGCCAGGCTCAGGGGAGGGTGGAGAAGAGCCAGCAGCAGGCGGGAAGGGGACTGAGAGGAGGGAGCAATGGGCAGGCAGGGGAGTTGGGGGAGTGGGCGGGAAGAGGCAGAGGGAGGACAGGGCCTGGGGTGGAGCACTCACTGAGAAAAATAAAAGTCAGTGCCTATGAGCAGAGGGAATGGCCAGAGGCCTGAACGATGAGTGGAGATTGAGTGAGCCATTGAGCAGCACATGAGAGCAGTAGGGAGGAGATTCTAACTTGGAGGTTATGGGTATTATAAGTCTTACTGAAAGTACGCAGGAAACTAGGACAGCCTGGGGCAGGTGGGATTGTGGCTGGGGAACAGGTCCTGAGTGGGGGACTGTGGTTGTTTCAGGGACCGGTGACCTTTGAGGAGGTGGCTGTGTATTTCACGGAGGAGGAGTGGGCTCTGCTGGACCCCAGTCAGAGAGCCCTCTACAGGGACGTCATGCAGGAGAATTACAAGAGTGTGACCTCGCTGGGTAAGGGATTCCTTCTTCCCTTGAGTATTAGAAGCTTTCTCTCCACAAATATCACAGTCAGTGCTTAACCCTTCAGAGTAACACTTCACTATTAATTCCTCTCGCTCTTCGACTTTCCTCCCCTTCTTTTTGGGTGGAAATGATCAGGCGGGAGAAAGTAGAACTCTGGCAGAAGGTGGCACTTCCCCACAATTTCTAAACTAAAGATTTTTTTTAAAAAAAATTGTTCTTGAAATGGTAAAAGAATTACCATGTCAAAATATTTTCTAAAAATGGAATGGAAAGCTAAACTGTTTTGCAAATGAAATAATTTTCAACCAAATCTCATTTTCTGAAGAGACGTCTTTTTTGCTGAAAGTTTCATTCCCTGCTACAGCCCAGTCTCTGGCCTAAGTGGTTTGATATTAGGGCGTGCCTGGGTCACCTAGCGTGTGCTGATCCCAACGTCTCCTCGAGGGGGTGAAGCATGTCTGACTCTTCCAAAGGGTCTCCCAGTCTATCTTCCGATGCCACGTCCCCACAGCGTAGGGGAGGGGCCGGGTTAAGTCATGGAACTTTCTTTGTAACAAACATTCCACAAACCATTCATTCACCACGTTTTTCCCCTCTCAGCAGAATTTCCCATTCCCAAACCTGATGTGATCTCCCGGCTGGAGCGAGGGGAAGAGCCGTGCGTCTTGGATCCCCAGAGCTCCAAGGAAAGGGGGAGCCTGAGAGGGGCCTGCATAGGTGAGGAATTGATTAAACAAACACATGCCATCAGCCAATGAAAGGAACAGCTGGGAATCCAAAAGCCTCGTGTGCTCCCCAATTTCTGCCTCATCCCTCACAGGTCACGATTGTCCCCACTAGGAGGCAGACTCTCATGGCAGATGTCACTCCAGGCTTCCAACCCACCCTGACACCTCACAGTAGCTCCCACCCTACTGACCTCCCTTGCCCTTGAGTGTTCAGATGGGTGTGAAGGCAGGATGGGACTCCTCCGCTCTATCCTCTGGGGAAGGGATGATGGGGATTTGGTTTCTGATTTGACAAGCTCATTGATGGCTTTATTTCACAAAATGTGCCTGGCTAACTTCTAATGCCCTTGAACTGCCGCACTGGGTGATAACCCCAACTCCTTCCCATCCCTCACTGCGCTGAATCCCACTGGTCCTAGCGTCCTTATGACTCTAGCACTGGGCTCCTCTCCGTCACTAAGAAGTGGATCCAAGGTGGAGTTTTCACTTCCTAGGTCATCAAGTTGGTTTCCATACACTACAGGAACCACTTTGCTGATGAGTGTCTGGCTCTCTGTGTTTCCAGCAGAGACATGTTTCCAACCACAGCAGAATGTGTGGAGATTTTGAGCAGCTGGGGAGCTGGCCCTGGGATTTTACTGCTTTAAAATGACAAGGAGTTAAAAATCATGGAATGCTAGTTGTAAGAAACATTCCACAAATTCACCTCATCTCACTCCGCTTCTTTCCCTTGCGCAGGATTTCCAATTTCCAAGCCTGCTGTGATTTCCCAGTTGAAAGAGGAGGGTGAGCCGTGGGTCCCTGATCTCCATGGCTCTGAGAAGGAGAGTCCGTGGGGCGCCTGTGCAGGTGAGGAACCAGCTGACGCACACTATCAGCAAGGAAAGGAAACAGATGGCCTGCTGAGTGCTCTCATTCCCTCTCACCCTTGGCCAGTTCCATCTCCCTCCCTCCCAGAGCAGGGTTATCCTCAGCTGTGTCACGGCAACCATCAGCATGGCTTCTCACCCATTCCTGACTGACACCTGGCAGTAGCTTCCTTTGCCTGAGTGCCCACACATAGGCCCTGAACACCATGGGTGCTCAGCACCCACCATCAGGCCCCATCTATCAGCTCCTCCCTCTCCCCTCCAATTCCTCCCATCCACCACAGATCAGCTGTTCAGCAGCAGGTAGGGCAGGGGGGAGGAGCAAGGATGGGACATGCTCAGGGAAGGGGGCGGGGCCTGGGATGGAGCACCCCACCAATCAAAAGTCAGTGCTTCTGTACCTATCCCTTCCTGACACCTGGCACCTTTCCCTTGAGTCTTCAGATGGGGTGGAGGCAGAACTGGTCCCCTCCTCTCTGTCCTCTGGGGAAGAGCTTGGACAGGATTTTAATTCCTTTTTCCATCTCCCCAGCTGTTATTGTGCTTTGTTTCCCCCCACTACACGTTCCCTTCTCTGAGGTTTCCTGTCTGGATTCTATGTCTGTCCAGCAGGTGACGACACAGCCTGTGAAAGTCCTCAGCCCCAAGGTCCTCAACAAGTGGAGCTGGCGGTGAAATCCGAAGGGAACGCCTCCTGGACGCCAACGCAGGGGGAGCCGCACCCAGCATCCTCAGTGAAATGCGAAGGGGGTCGTGAGCAGGAAGACGTCTGCGTGAGCTGGGGTGGGTTGGGAGGGCAGGAGGGAGCCCAGCCCACTTCCCCCACAGGAGCCAGCGAGGGCCACAGATACATCCAAGTCCTCCTGAGCCTCCAGCCAGAGCAGCAGCAGCAGCCCTGCCCCGAGTGCGGGAAGATCTTCGTCGATGGCGCTCACCTCCTGCGCCACCAGCGGCTGCACGCCCTGGAGAAGCCCTTCCCCTGCCCCGACTGCTGGCAGGGCTTCCTGCGGCGTTGTGACCTGACTGTCCACCGGCGCTCCCACACCGGTGAGATCCCCTACCCCTGCCCAGACTGCGGGGAGGGCTTCCTGCGCCGCTGCGACTTGGCCGCCCACCGCAAGAGCCACATGGGGGAGTGGCCCCACCAGTGCCCCAAGTGCGGGCGGCGCTTTCGCAAGCGCTCCGTCCTGGTCAACCACCAGCGCACCCACCTGCAGGACGATCGCTACAAGTGCCCCGAGTGCGGTCAGGGCTTCAAGTGGCCCGGCCAGCTGGAAATGCACCGGTACAGCCACATGGAGGAGACGCGGCACACCTGCTTCAAGTGCGGGGAAAGCTTCAGCCAGCGCTCCCACCTCCTGGCCCACCAGGGCAGCCACCTCGGGGACACCCCTTACCACTGTGCTGACTGCGGGAAGGGCTTCGCCCAGCACCCGGACCTCATCCTCCACCGGCGGAGACACACCGGTGACCGGCCCTTCCACTGCCCCCAGTGCGGCATCGGCTTTGGCCGCAGCTCAGACCTCAGGAACCACCAGAGTATCCACATGGGCCAGCAGCCCCACAAGTGCCCCCTGTGTGGGAAAGGCTTCCAGGAGCGGGCGCACCTGGCCGCCCATCAGAAAAGCCACAGCGGTGAGGATTTCTATCTCGGCCTTGCCGCAGTTTGGACAGGGTGAGCGCTAGCTCACCGGTCAGGAGCCAGCAGCAGCCAGTCCCGAGCTGACAGTGACACTCTGGCTCTTCCTGGCCTAGCAATTGCCAGGTGAAGCCTTGATCAGCACAGCCGCCCGCTGAGCTGCAAGTGTGGAGGGGATTGTCAGCGAGCCCCTTGTGCCCGGAAGGCCATGGCTGTTTGTATTAGAACAACATCTATGCCCCAGCATGCATTGAATAAAATTCCTGCCCAAAAGTGTGTACCAGCAGAACCCATGCTTGGTCCAGGAAGCCCTTGTCTCTATGGTTTAACTCTGCCATGCTAACCGTACAACCTGTCAGCACTCATGGTAGGGGGCAGCTTCAGCTTGAGGGGCTTGATTTATTTTTGAGAGTTTCAACTCCAAGGTCTTCCTTGTTTTTGAGCCAATTTGGGAAGGCGGCGTGCTGCCAGGTAAAAGTGTCACCAAGGTGGTGTAGTACCTGCATGCTATGGAGCAGGGACTGGAAATTTGGTGGGGGTAGGTCACCCTCATGTCCATCTCTGGACTCAGTTTCTTCCATCCCTATAAAAAAATCCACTCAAATCTGCCACAGCTATAAGCTGCCAAACAACTCGCATGTGCTCAGAAGAGGTGACTTGAGTTTTGCAGCTAAATGCTGGCAAGATTCCGTCTGTACGGAGCATGTGCAGCCTCTCAGCTCTTACAGGCTAAGGGTATCTCCCCCACAATGGAGCACGCTCAGAGCAGGACAATCCCCATCTGCTCCTCGCAGCAGGTGTGCCCCCCTAAGTTCCCTCTAAGGTGCACGACCGTACAGCAGCCTCTCAAGTGCTGTGGAGGGGAAAGATGCTTCTCCCCGAATCTGGACCTGCCGCGGCTAGGGGAGAGGTGCCTCCACCACAGCTCTGTCCCGGGCCTGCTGCGGCCAGGGGAGAGGCGCCCCTACCATGGCTCCAACCCGGCCTGGACCTGCCGCGGCCAAGGGAGTGGTGCTTCTCCCCCCGCAGCTCAGGTGCGGCTGCAGGGAGAAAGAGCTGGGGAGAGTCCTCTCTCCCCACTGTAGACCTGAGGCAACCTGCACCCCAAACGCCTCATTCCTGGTCTTGCTGGAGCCCTTCCCCTCCCCGCCGCAGTCCAACCCTCTGCCCCAGCCCTGAGCCCCCTCCCACGCTCTGAACTCCTTGGCTCCACCCCTGCCACACAACATTCCCCAGCATACATGGGAAAAATTAGAGGGAGCACTGGTGCCCACTCACTAGGAGATGGCACCCACAGGCACACACTTGCTCCCACTCAGTCATGTGGCTCAGTTTATGCACCTGACAGTCTTGAGAAGAGCGAGCTCGATGTTCCCTTTTCTGCAGCCTCGTGGTCACGCCAGTGTCAGCACCTGCCGGGGCACCTTCTGGTTGAGTCTCAGGTGGGCACAAGCAATGCGACGATACTCCCAACCTCCTTGGTGCTAGGAGTGTGCACTGGCACAGCTACATCCGATTGCAGATGAGGCCTCAGCCAGGCGTGGAAACTTACTCAGCTTACCCGGCACTGAGACGGGCAGACGAAGGAGCCATCGTGTTATGCGCTCAGGAGGGCGCCACCCAGGGAAAGCCCTGAAACCAGCTAGGGAAGCAGCTCAGCCCAGGTTACAGCGGGGCAGAGCTGCAGTCCCTCCAAGGGGATGTAGCACTGCTAGGCAAGCACTGCAAATATCCAGCATTAACCACATAACTGGATTAGCCGTCACACTCAGCCCACCCCTGCGGTCCTCACCAGCTGCAGCGGATGAGGGAGGCTCCTGTTTGGGGCAGCTCTGTTGCCTGCATGAGGCTGTATCGCAGGCAGGCAGTGACAAAAATACTCAACACCACAGGAGTTTTTTTCTATTTGCTCAGTGAACTTTATTTTCCTACGAAACAGAGCGACAGTTCAGAGACGTACAGCACTGACGGGGTTACAGAGGCTAGAGTGAATGCTAAGCTGGAGTTAAATACAAGCAGATGGAAAACCCCTCTGGTTAACTTTACCCTGTTGCATCTGTGTTAAACCAGGGCCACTCCTGAAATGAACTGGGTTTAGGGCTGAAATCAGATCTGGACTGACGCCGGGAGTCTGCTCTCAATTGACATGGGAGTCACTCCAGACTGCTGTAACTTGCAGTTGTGCTAGTGTAACTCAAAATCATCCGACCCCACTGGGCTCAAGAGGAACCCTCTGGACTCAGTTACCCTTGCTTGTCTCACATGCAACTCCAGAACATGGCCTTTAGACAAGCTGGCTCCATTCACCACTGGATCAGCCTGTAATCACACATCACCACCACCTCCAGGTCTCTGGTCATCTACAGCTCATGCCCGACAAGCCTGAGTGAAACTGAGGACCCTGGGCTTCCAACAGCCTCAAAATGGCCCCAAAACACCAACATCAAGAGCAACTCTATAACGCTCACTAGGTATTCGACAACATAGGGAAAGCAGGTTTTACTCTGTTATGTGCTACTGGCCAGGAGAAGGGGTAACATTGTGTTATGAGATAAAGCGTCCTCTTGCTAAGGCTGGGGAGGAAGGGGAGAGGGAATTGTAGCAGCTACATTCGCAAAAGGTGACCTGCAAAGTGCAAAAAAAAAAGACCCAGCTGTTTATGCCTTCTACCCCCATGCAGCTTGATTTATCATTGAGACACCAGGAGAATCCAGTCTGGTCCTCTCTGGTAGACTCACTGGAGGTCTCGGAGATGTGGATCAAGTGCTCAAATGAGCAGGTGGGAGTGGTGAATCATTAGCAAAAAGAGCTTTGCTCCCCTGGGTGTGTAGGGCAACTGAGTGGGGGCGTTAAAAAAAAATTAACCTGCCTGAATAAAATAATTCACTTCATCAAGAAGGTTCTTTGGTCTGGCTGCCAGATCAGACCGGGAGGGAGGGGGAAGGAAAGGTTTGTGTGTTCAAAAAACACTTTTAAAAAAAATCTCTTAGGAGCACACGTCTCACTGAAAGGCAACATGGCATGTGCTCCTCATCATCTAAGCTGAGATTCCCAGCAGGCCACAGAGTTTTCCAGGGTAGACAAGCTCTGAATTTCTAGTGTAACGAGAAAAGAAAAGTTTGGGAGGAAAAGATCATTTCAACCTTTCAGGCTCTCTTTATACCTCAGAAAGCAGCAAAAAGAAAAAAAAAGAACCCACCCCAACAACAACAAAGAACAGAGAGGCAGGACCCCCACCCTTTGCAGGTCCCCTTTAGAAGCAAACCGGGCCAGGCGTGTCAGTTGCAAAGTGTGAGGGAGGAGCCCACATAGAAGAGCCAGAAGAAAGGGAAGATTTTCTCCGAGAAGGCGGCTGTGAAGGTGAAGATGGGGGCCATGTTATCAGCGTTGTAGAACGCCACCCATCCCCCCTCGTAGTCCAGGTAGACCCCAATCTTCCTAGGCCTCTCGCAGAGGGACAGGGGAGTCTCAGGGGAGGTGAAAGCCTGGTATTGATCCCAGTTCTTGCCTTTCCAGTTCAGCCCCACCGCCCAGATCCCCTCCTCAGGCGTGAAGTCAATCTTCTCCTTCCTCCTCACCGACTCCCTGGCAGCCCCCAAGACCCAGCTGTCCCCATCCCCCACATCCACCTCCCAGTAGTGCCTCCCCGAGGTGAAGCCCTCAGCCCCCAGGACAGAGAAGGAGAAATCGAATCTCTTGGGGCTGGCCGGCACATCCTGTGGGGAGCTCCTCAGCCTCACGCTGCGCTTATCCTCGGACAGCATCAGGTAGGGGTTTGCAGTGTCCAGGTCTAGAGTGATATCGGCTAGAGAGAGGGAGACAGGGATTTAACAGCAGAGCTCCTCCCTGGGGACAGCCTTTTACGCCACCAGATCTTCCCTCTTTTAAGTTGTGGTGCTATCTGTGCCACTAGGCAATAGCCTCAGAGATGAAGGAAGCTGCAGGGAAAAGGGCCCAGAGACACTGCGTGGTCTTACAGTTTTCAAATTGTGTTTGCCTAAGAGAAAACAGGAGACTCGGGCAGGAATTCAGGAGAGCGCACTAGAAAGCAGGGGGTCTGCTGAGGAAATGCAACAGGTGTTTGTCTCACTCTGCTTCGCAGCCCTCAGCATTTTGTTTCCTTATCCAAAACGGAAACAAACCACTGAGGGGAGATTTTGGCTGAATTCCCTTCAGCCATCACACCAGGGCACGAGTCACCAGGTCGACAGTAGCAGGGTTAATGTCAGTTTCCAGCACTGTTCCTGGGACGCTGGAAGAAGTCAGTGGAGGGAGGCGGAGGCTTACCTGTGTCGTTCTCCAGCTCGAAGCGCAGATTTTCTAGGAGAATGAAAGGAGAGAGAATTGAGCCCTGGCATTCATCGGTATGATGAGCAGATAGAGCCAGTTAAGAAAGTGAAACAAAATCCACGAAAGCCTTTCTCTGCCATTGAACCAGGGGTAGGGAATGGGAAACAAGTTCTCCCATGACACTGGAAGATGAAGGCATTTCCATTTTAGCACAAAGGCCATTGTTTGAAGAGTTTCAACCAACACAATATCCAGTGTCTAAAGCAGTGGTTCTCAATCTGTTTTTCATTCTGGGCCGCATATTCAGCTCTCTATGGCCTGGTCTACACTAGCAAGGTAAGTCGGTCTAAGTTACGTAACTTAAGTCAATGTAGCTTACCTTGACTTACAGCGCCATGTTATGTCGACAGGAGACGCTCCCCAAACAACGTAGCTGCCGCCTCTCGGGGAGGTGGAGTATTGAAGTCGATGGGAAAGCGCTTGGCCGTCGACTTACTGCATCTCCACCAGATGCACTAAATCGACGCTGCTGCATCAATCGCAGTGGTGCCGATTTAAGACAAGCCCTATGTGTTATGTGGGCTGCATCCACACAACATATATACTACCTGTATGGCCCTAAGGATGTCCCATGGCCACAACTGTGTGCCAAATGGGCCATAAGCCATCCATGGGCCATGGGTTGATAACCACTGGTCTAAGGCTTCATTATAGACACCACTCAGAGCTAGGAAATGCCCAGTGAAGGGGAAACTATCCTATCCCTTCTAAAACACACTGTCACCAGGTGCTCACTACCCAACTCAGAGCAGCGCCTTCTACTACACGGAGTGAGAGACATGCTACACCAAAGTCTTCCAACTCTTGCTATAAAACAAGCCCTCAGAGAAAGAGCAGCACATGTGGGTGGAGCATGTGGTGGAGGAGTCGCTGGAGGAGACGTGAAGTGATTTTGAGGACCACATTCTGCAACCTTAACCATGGGGTTGCTGCTACTTTAGCAGAGCAGTGGTTTTTAAAATTACAGGGTGGCAAGACAGAGACCACTCACACAAACACAGGTAAGGCCAACTGATATAAATTAGGGACTGAGAGACCAGGTAAGCTACTGACATAACATCCTTCCCCAATATTACGGCAGCTATGAGCAGAGAAGACACAGATGCTTCCATTCACCTTTGAACTCCAGCAGCACTTCCTTCAGGACGGCGCTTTTCTGAGAGAAACTCCTGAGTCTTTTCTCCAGCTCTGCAAACGCAGGCTCCGGCTTCTGAAACGTCCAGTTCTTACTGCTGGAAAGAGGATGAAGGTTCAGAAACAGGCCTGAGGCCTGGCCCCAGAAAACTTGGGAGCTCTCAGGCCAGTCTGGATCTGAGCTTTGCAAGACAATCCTGGTTGTTGGGAGTCATGTGACTATAACCCCATGCTCCGAATGGACTGAAACAAGACACGGGGGGGCAGGAATTCAGTCCTGTTTGGGAGCTCTCTGGATTCCCACTAGCCCAGTTCCCTCGCACTGGGCTCCTCTAGTAATAAGGGGCACCTATCCCAGGGTTATGTGGAAAGAAAGGAGACAGAGTGGGCCTATCTCACGTAAAACACTAGGACCATAGACAGCCCAGGTCTCCAGCTGGGATAGAACCTGGGCTCTCTAACACCAAAAGACAAAGCCCCTACCACAGAAGCTATAGGAGTAATCCTATTGGCTGTCATGTATCAGCTAGCCCCTCCTCTCCTTGCTATGGAAGCCGCTAGAGGGACACATGTTCCCGCGCCAGCATGTGGCACTCCGTGGCTGCGTATTCAGTGCCGTTTCCAAGCCAAGCTGAACATGAAGGGGAGGGAGATGGAGCCCAGGACTTACCCGATTCTGTTGTCGCTGCCACCCTAGAGAACAGGAGAGAGAAGAGGCAGTCAGTGAATGTGTCGCAGACTGGGGAGGCGTCTTGGTCCTGCAGGGGAGTTCCCACTGGAGTTTGACACTTAGGCTCCCTTTCAGAGAGCAGCTGTGACTTCCATCTCCTTCCAGCTGGGGATGTTTGATCTCAGCAGCCTCAGGAAGGATCAGCTGGGAGGTGGCCACGTGGGAAAGGATCTCCCCAAGCACTTTACAAGACAAAAAGCTTTTCCGCCTTGGGAGCGAAAGCCCCATCCCCCCAAGTCTCCCTACCCTGCTAAACAGGGAGCTGAAATGGCGCAGAAGGATGAGCTGGGGGAAGTGTGTGTGATGGAGGGGGTTACCGTGCGGGACTCATGCTCAACTCTTTGTCCTGCCACTGGCTTGTTTGGAAAGTCAGTCCTTTCCTGCCTCAGTTTCCCTAGCTGTAGAGCAAGGCTAGTTTTTGCCCTTCTAGCTTCGAAGCTAAGCTCATTTGTGATTGCAAAGGGATTTACAAATGACTGGGAGGAAGGCGTTTAATGGGCACATCTACAGTACAGCAGCCCAGCTCCGGCACTGCAGCTTAAGCTCTGTAGTGTAGACACTTCCTGCATCAACGGAAGGTGTTCTAGGGTCACTGCAGGTAGTCCACCTGCGAGATGGTAGCTAAGTTGATGGAAGGATTCTTCCATCCATCCAGCTACATCTATAGTGGGATTGGATCACCCTAACTATGTCACATGGTGCAACATTTTTCACAGCCCTGAGCGATGTCAATCTATTTTTTAGGTGCAGACCAGACCTACATGAACAAGGGCTGCATTCAGATCTGATTCATACCAGTGTCAAGCTAGACTGACTCAGTAGATTTACACCAACCAATCCCACTTGAGAGCACAATTTGTCCCACTGAGCTATTAACAAGAGCGCTGGCTGAATCTGCTCCATGATTTTTTTTTTAAGTACTTTTTTCCCAGCTTTGAGATTCCATAGACGTTTTTAATGCAAAAATTCTCAATTGCTTCCTTTTCTCTAACAAACAGCTTTTGAAGCCTTTAAGTTCAAAATCCAGCCATGGAACAAAATGGACCAAAGCAAATCCATTTTTTTTGCTAAAATGTTCCTTACTATGAAAATGAGATCATTAAAAATATACAAATTTAAAGGGGGTGAGGGGGCTGACTGGCTCTAGGTAGCGGCTAGATAATGTATTTGTCAGTTATGTTGTGAACTCTGAATCCTGGACTCAGACAGGGAATGGATGAGAACAGACACACGTCAGACACATCCCTGTCGAGTGAAGGGGTTTGCAGTGGATGAGGACTCCTGGGTTCTACTCCGATCGCTGGGAGAGGAGCCGGGTCTATGGACGGGTATCTGGGAGTCAGAACGCCTTGATTTTAGTCCCAGCGCTGCAATCAACATGCTTTGTTCCATGCCTCATTTTCTGCCTCCCTCTAATCGGCGAGATGGAAAATAACGATAGTAGCCCTACGATGTGTCTCACCTGCGGGGATTGGCTCACTGGCTGCTGCTCCATCTCTTCTCCCTTCTCAGTGATCAGTTTATCAATGTGGGAAATTTCTTCAGAGAGTTTAGAGACACTCTCATCCCTTCTCTGGGCAATGTCTCCGTCGAGCGCTTCCAGCCGGGAGAGCAGGAACTGCTCCTTCTCCTCCAGGAAACCACGCAGCTCCTTACACTCTGAGAGGATCTTCTGTCTCTCGGCTTCTGTCTGTTTCTGCAATTACAGAGAGGGTGGCTTGGTAACAGACAATCAAAAGAAGCCTCTCAGCAGATAGGGGGACTTCTTTAAAGAGAAAAGACAGAGCAGGATCTTCAGGGCAGGATCGAGCCCTTTAGCAGTAGCTCAGTAACCTGTTACTTTTCCCTAGTCTCTGCATCTTGTGCCCCAAAATCTGAGGTCCAGTTTCTTTTTTCCCTGACAGTGGCAAAGAACTAACTGAAAATGTGAGTGATGTAGTAAGGGTTACTTGTGTCTGTAAACAGCCTGAAACAATCTCTCTTAGAGACATGAACTGTCACCATGTATCAAAATCATGTTAACTCTGAAGCCTAGTGATGGCAGGCTAGAAGTCATCCTTGAAAAACATTTTACCACTGACCACAATAAATCAACAAGGGAGAGGGACAATCCTATAATGAAGATATGCTCCATCCACTGCAAATGGGATTTCATTTGGAGACCAAAAGCCCTCACCTTTCCCCAGAAGCCCAGCCCTGGAGAGGAAGATGACTTGGAGTCTAGCCAGACGACCTATTCCTCAGCCCACTGAGGGAAGAGAAAAGGGAGGGAAAAAAGGGCACGGAGAAGGAAACAAAGTGAAGTCCCTATGAGGGGGTAGCAGGATGTGCGTATCTCCTCTGTGATCGTTTCCAGCAGCCCAGAGAACAACATGTCTGTTAAGCTCTGCAGACAGGCAGTTCTTAGAGATATTAAGTCACAGCCCAGCTCCAAGCCCCACAAGCAGACAACACCAGCAGCCTACACAAAGGCGTCCGCACCTTTGCTAACAGCAACAGCAGGGATTTTTCTCAAAACCTTGTCCACCTGCACTGAACCAAACTCTCCGGTCTGCCAGCCCATGTTCTCTCTCCCCATCACCCTCAGGGGCTACAAAGAAACAGGCCCTGAGTTTGCTATGTCACGCAGGGCACTCTGATCCCAGGCAAACCTGGGGTGGGGGTCGGCTCTGGGCACATACCAGCAGCTCCTCACTTCTCTTCTCCTCGTTGGCTTTGGCTTCTTCTCTGTCTTTTCTCAGACTGGCCAGCTGCTCTTGCGGCGCATCCTGGAAGAAGCAAGAAGGATCTTTATTGGGAGGGATTCACCACAAAGTTCCCAGATTTAGGAACACAGGAACTTCCAGTCTGGGTCAGACCAGGAGCCCATCTCCAGGCTCCAACACCAGCTTCTTCACAAGAAGGTGTGATTCCCCCTGCAGCAGGGAATTATGGGCTAGTCTGCCCCCAGGCAAACATTGTTCTAGCTCAGAGAGACTTAGGAAGGAACACCGAAGCACAAGTGTATACTGTATGTCCCTTCCAGTGCTCTTGGATCCATGGTTTGAGGATTGACTAGTCATCCTGGGGGGTCAACTTTTTTGGGGTGTGCCCAGTTTGAGAAGATTAAAGGGCCCTGATTTTCAGGAAGACTGAGTGCTCGTCCTCTGAAAAATCATGCCATTTCAGCGTGTCCCTTGTTGGCAAAAGGAGAGGCAATTCATAATCACTCAGACTTAAAAATGTGGGCCTTGCACTTTTAATCCTTAATATTATAGCTCAAAACAAAGGCCGGTACAAATAAAGAACAAACTAAGGCAATAAGTATTCATATAAATATCCAGTCCTGTATTGACTTCTGCTCATGTACAGGCCTCAGTTATGTGGTAATGAGTTCCACTGGCTAATTGTGCATCATGTGGACAGTTCCTTTGATCAGCTTTAAAACTGGCTACCTTTCAATTTCACTGAATGCCCCCTTATTCTGAATTGGGGAAACTCTACTCACCCTGTCCGCTAATCTCCCTTCTCTACTCCATTCACTCTTTCCGGTACCTAAATCCTCTCCCCCTCTTGTTTATCTCCTCTCTAAACTGAGCAGTTTAGTCCCAGCGCTGCCAGTCCCTTCCCATTCACAAGTCTCTCTGGAACCCAGATCATGGTCTTTGCCCATCTGTTACTGTTTTATCCTTTTTCTGCTGACAGGGTTGACCAGAACTGAATACAGTATCCCAGGGTGAGAGCATCTTATAGAACATGGTTAAAATACCAAAACCTTGTTATTCTTTATCCTTTATGTAGCCCAAAAAATACAGGCACAAATTCTGCCAAACACACAAACAGCTTCCCTAGGAGCCATTGGGACTGTTCACTCACATATCTGAAGGCAAGATTTAGCCCTTCCTGGGACGTTGTTTCTTAGCTAAACTTCATGCTCAACCACGCAGATGTGAGAAGAGGGGGCAATAAGACAAATGGATCTTCTACTGGGGGAAGGAAGAGGGACAAAAAAACCCAGGCACAATTGGAAGTAGAGGAGCCCTCTTCCTCTTACCTCCCGGACAAAAATTCCATCATGACATACCAAAAAAAAAAAAAAAAAAATCTATTCTCCTCCAAACAGCAAAGTTCTAGCCCTTCCGAACTACTTCAAAAACCTAGTCCAAATCCACGCATCCCTTAAAACCACAGCTCTGAACATCCCCAGACACAGCAGCAAAAACACTGCCCCAAAATTAGCTCCCTACCACTGCCTCCAAATCTCCCAGCCTTTACTGACATACGCTTAGTCATTCCAACACAGCACCCAAACTGATCCCCTCCAGCTCAGAACATCCCTACATCCGGCTCCGCTCCTCCCACAGCTTACCCAAACATTGCCCCCCTCCCCTCAAACCACTGGACATAGAATCATAGCAATGTAGGGCTGGCAGAGATCTCAAGGATTCATCTCATCGCCCCCGCACTAAGGCAGGACCAAGTGAACCTACATCATCCCTGACATGTATTGTCCAAGCCTTCCAATGGTGGGGATTTCAAAACTTCCTTTGGAAAGTCCATGCCAGAGTTTAACTACCCTGACAGTTAAAAAGTTTTCCCTAATATCTAACTGAAATCTCCCTTGCTGCAGACTAAGCCCACTGCTTCTAGTCCTGCCTTCTGTGGACATGGAGAAGAAATGATCACTGTTTTCTTTAAAAGCCCTTAACAAAACTGAAAACTTATTAGGTTTTTTCCCCCCCATTCTTCTTTTCCCAAGACAACACATCCAGATTTTTAACCTTTCCTCTCAGGTCAGGTTTTCTAAACTTTCTCTAACCTTCCCGTCCCCAACTTAAATCCCCAGCTCCAGAGATCCCCTCAAATTCTCACAAAAAATCTGCTTCAGATCCAGGCTTTGGGGCTAGCACTTAGGTCTCACCCTGCAGTAGGAGTCTGTCTCAGTTACAAAGGCCTGTGATACATTTGATTGTGTTTGTTTTATGTCACTGTCTGCACTGCAGAGGCGGGGAGCAAGCACAGCAGTTAAAATATGAATCATGTTATGGAACAAGTTTTCTAAGGCCAGAAAGAACCTTTCTGATGATCCAAACTGGCCTCTGGCATAAAAACCTGCCTGAGAATTTCACCTAGCAACTGCTACATCAAGCCCAGGGCTTCTTGGCTGAGGTAGAACAACTCTTGAGAAGCGACATTCAGTCTTGATTTATGAATCGCAATAAAAATGACAGCACCAGGTTAGTACATATAGGAACATAAGAACTGCGAGACTGGATTAGACCAAAAGTCCAGCTAGCCCAATATCCCGTCTTCCAACAGAGGCCAATCCCAGGTGCCCCAAAGGAAACGAACAGAACAAGTAATCATTAAGTAATCTATCCCTTGTCGCCCATTCCCAGCTTCTGGCAAACAGAGGTGTGGGACACCATCCCTGCCCATCCTTGCAGGACCATCTCCATGAACTTATCTAGTTCTTTTTTGAACCCTGTTATAGTCTTGGCCTTCACAACATCCTCTGGCAAGGAGTTGTGTGGAGAAATACTTCCTTTTGTTTGTTTTAAACCTGCTGCCTAGTAATTTCATTTGGTGACCCCCAGTTCTTGTGTTATGAGGAGTAAATAACACTTCCTTATTTACTTTCTCCACACCCGTCACGATTTTATAGACCTCTATCACATCCCCATTTAGTCGTCTCTTTTCCAAGCTGAAAATCCCAGTCTGATTAGTCTCTCCTCCTGTGGTAGCTGTTCCATATCCCTAATAATTTTTGTTGCTCTTTTCTGAACCTTTTTTAATTCTAATATAACTTTTTTGAGATATGGCAACCACATCTATACGCACTATTCAAGATGTGGGTGCACCATGAATTTATATAGAGATAATATGATATTTTCTGTCTTATTATCTACTCCTTTCTTAATGATTCCCAATATTCTGCTTTCAGAGAACTATCCACAATGACTCTACGATCAGGAGATCCAAAGAAAGCCGATTAGAGGAAGGGAGGAAAATCATCAGAGCAGCCTTTTTCCTTCAGCCAGACGCAGGACTGACCTGCTTCCTGAATACCCAATTTAGATTCCTCCTTAATACAGGATTACCTTGCAAAAGATAAAGCCCAGCCTGACCTATGCAAGCCACCCAAGAGACACTTCTCCCAGACAAAACCGCAGCCCACGATTTTGCCCTACAGGGTTGCAGTTTTGGTGGCAGGTAACCCCGGAGATATGCCTGTAGGTTTAATAGGATGCCAGAATCTTGAATCAAAGATTCATCTTTAATTGCTAGAAACCCTAGCAACACACCACCTGGGGGAGCTGAAACAACTTGTATAGTGGAGAGGGAGAGCCACTGAACCAAACTGTAAACCCAGTACTCCAGTGGTTCTCAACCAGGGGTCCAGGACCCTTGGGGGGCCATGAGCAAGTCTCAGGGGGTCCACAAAGCAGGGATGGCATTAGACTCACTGGGGCCCAGAAAAGAAAGACGAAGCCCTACCACACAGGGCCAAAGCAGGGGCCCTGAGCCCCGCCACCCAGGGCTGATGCTGAAGCCTGAGCAACGTAGCTTTGCAGGTCCCCCTGTAGCATGGGGTCTCCAGCAACCGCCCCGCTTGCTACCCCTTAATGCCAGCCCTGGCCTTCATATGCAGAAAAACAATTGTTGGGACACAGGTGCTAAGGTAGCCCAGGCAGTTTTTATAGCACGTTGGAGGAGGCCTCGGAAAGAAAACGGGTGAGAACCCGGCTGCACAGGATGGAAACCGGTTCAAGCCGGGGTGTGTGGACGCACCCCTACTTCCAGCACCGATGCACCGGCGGCTTTCCTACCTTACAGCCCCGAGCAGCCTCTTCTATGGGCACCACCCGGTGGGCTCGGTGGTCCCAGGACAGGTGGCAAACCAGACAGACGGGCCTCTGGTCCTCCTGGCAGAAGAGCTTCAGGGCTTCCCCGTGCCGCTCGCACACCCCGGCCCCCGCCGCCCCCGGCCCGGCCGCCGCCTGCGCCCCGAAGTGCCGGACGATCTCCACGATGTTGGCCAGCTGGCGGTTGGGGCGGAAGAGGCGCTGGGGCACCGGCTCCCGGCACTGCGGGCAGCACAGGCTGCGCTCCGAGTCCTCCCAACACTTGGTGACGCAGGCGCGGCAGAAGTTGTGCCCGCAGTCCGACACCATGACCGGGTCCCGCAGGAACTCCAGGCACACAGGGCAGGTCAGCTCGTCCTGCAGGCTGCGGGCCGGCCCCGCCGCGCCCGCCATGGCTGCCCGGAAACGCGCCCGCGCTGCGGGGACCCCCCAGCCGCCTCCGGCTCCTCCTCCTCTCCCGGGCCCTAGGGGGCGCGCGGCCGCCAACAGAGCCGAGGCCGGAGGAGACGCCGATCGCCAGGCAGGAAGCGGAGGAAGAGGGAGGAAGAGGGGAAGGCTTGTCGGGGTGCTGCGGCAAGACACCACAGCGCCATCTAGTGTCTAATCATGGGCAGGACTCCGGGGTTCTCTCCCTGGTCTGGGAGGGGAGTGGGCTTTAAAGGTTGTTGGGGGGAGACTGGGAATCAGGACTCCTGGGTTCTGTCCCCAGCTCTACGAGGGGAGAGTGGTTAGAGCAGCAGGGGGCTGGGAATCGGGACTCCTGGGGTCAGAGGTGGATTAGGGGTTTCTGGGGCCCTTGACTAGAGCAGGAAGAGGCCCGTCCCCACCCCTTCTGTCTGCAGTCCCCTAGGGTGACCAGATTTCATAGGGACAGTCCTGATATTTGGAGCTTTCTCTTATATAGGCTCCTATTGCCCCCCATCCCAATTTTTCACACTTGCTGTCTGGTCACCCTACCTGTGGTGCGCCTCCCAGAGAAATGGGGTTGGGGCATAGGGCTTCCCCTGTTTCCCAGCAGGTGGGCTGGGCAGGTGGAGCAGGTTGGGGTTAAATGAGTTGAAGAAGAGGGGTTGGGAGTTAGGACTGTGGGAGGGGAGAGGGGTTTACTGGTTAGAATAGGGAAGGCTGGGAGTCAGGACTCCTGGTGTCTGTCCTCAGTCCTAGGAGGAGAGTGGCATTTAGTGGTTAGAGCAGAAGGACCTGGGAGTCAGGACTCCTATGTTCTAGTCATGGCTGGCCCATTGACCCTTCTATGGCTCTTGGGCAGCTCCCAGCCCCTCTCTCAGCCTCCATTGACCTGACTATACATTTCCCATCAGGCTTCTCTCTGCCAGGGTGATTATTTCTCTGGACTTTTGGTTGGCAAGTTGTTAAAAAAAAAAAAACGACAAAAAAGCAACAAATACAAAATTATTCCTCAAAGGCCCAGCAAACGCACCCCACCCATCCAGTCTGCTCTGCTCACCAACCAGTGAGCTCCTCAATTCCCCAGGCTCCCCTACTACCACTGTCCTTCCTCCCATCAGCCCCATACCATTCCCCAATCCTCTCCTAGCCTGCCATCTGCCCTCAGCCAGACCTGACCCCCAACAACCCTACCCCGACCACCCAGGCCTCCCCTCCCTCTTCTAACCCCTAGGAAGGCAGGTCTGCCCCATCTCCATGCCAAGCAGACTGACCTGCCCTGCCAACCCCAGCCAGGCTTCTCCTAGCTTGGTCTGACTCATCCCCAACCTTCAGCCAGACCTGACCCTGTTCAACCAGCCCCCCAGACCTGCTCCCCACTCACAGCCTCAGTCAGCCCCAAAGCATCCAGGCCTCCTCCCACTCTGCCCTCAGCCAGACCTGTCCCTCCCCAGCCAGCTAGACACCAGAGGTAACCCCGCCAACAATACATGGTCAGGCCTCTCTCAATTTGGGTTGCTCCCTGCCAGGCCTTTCCCTTTCCTCAGCCAGCCCCCTGGATCTATCCCCCTCGCTCAGCCATGGTTAACCTGCCTCCTCATCCACCTCAGCCAATGCCTTAGGCCAGGGGTTTCCAAGCTGTGACTGCTAGAGTTGCCACCTCAGAGGTATAAAAGACCAGGATGTCCGAACCATTTGATCTGGGCCAGCTATTTCAGAAAAGGGGCCGTGCTAGATGGTGGCCACCTTTGTGGTTACTGGAGCTTGAGCGTCTCTGACATGCCATCTTAGCCACCAGCAACCCGGGAGAGACAGATCCCCCAGGCACCAGCAACCCTGGGAGAGATAGATCCCCCCAGGCACCAGCAATCATGGGACAGCTAGATCTCCCCTGCACCAGGAAGCCTTGGCTGCCATATCAGCCCCTGGGAGTCCCTGGCACATCCTAGACCAGCCTTTCCAGCTTCTCTTACTCTGGGTATGCAGCCAGCCCTGCATCAGGAAGAAACAAAGGCTCAAGATCAATGCCAGCTTTGCATCGTCCCCTCCACATTTGCACTTGTAATCAAGGATCTGGGGTTTTGTGCTTCATGGAGAAGTGATGGTGCTCTTGAGTGCAGCATGATCTAGTGCAGGGGTGGCCAAACTTATTGCTCCTCTGAGCCGCATACGATAATCTTTGGAAGCTTGAGAGCCGGGATTGCCTGCTGGAGTTTGGGACTTCATCCCTGTGGCAGGATGGTGAGGCAAGGGTCTTCTGTCCTGCAGGGAGGGTGTCTCGGGGCTTCAGTCCCACAGGAGGCACCGGTTGGGACTCGGGGCTTCAATCCTGCTCCTGCTGCAGCCCCCAGCCCCAGCAGATGTGCCCCATGAGGATGAAGCCCTGGGCCCTGGCAAGAGCTTCCCATAGGGCTGAAACCCCACTCCCTGCTGGGCAGAAGCCCCTAGCCCCACCACTGGGCAGAAATCCTGAGCTCCCCTCTGCATGCCTGTAAACTGGTAAACCCCTGTCTGTAAACTGAGGTTAATGATCCCTTGTAAAAATCTCCCACTGAAAATACTATTATTATTATTAATCAAGTGATGACATTACAAGCCAAAGCACAACTTAAGTACCATTGCTCCCTTCTTATTTTCTATTAATTCTCTCTAGTGGAAGATTGCCTTCTTTTACTATCTCTCCTCCCCAAATGCCTTTCGTGACACTGGCCCTTTAAATTGGGCAAAGATTAACAGCTGATGCCCTAAAATGGTCATTTCACAACAGGCAGTAGCTCTCTTTCACTTGGTAAGTGTGTGTGATGTTTCCTTGTGCTTGTTTTTGTGTCAAGCTATGCGTAATGCTTCTGAAACCTGGATCTCAAGGTGTGTCGTAAAGAGAGATAGATGTAACATTGCTCCCATTTTACAGATTGGTAAGGCTGAGGCACAGTGAGGTGTGGTGACTTGATCAAGTGAAGTGACTCACTGGCTCAAGGAACTCACTCCTTTTGACCCCTCAGTCCAGTGCTCTACCTGTTGACTGAGCTGATTTCCTTCATTTTGTTACTAACTGACAAAAATGTGTTGCAGAACAAGAGAATTAACCCTTACTGTTGTCCACTGATTAATTTGCAAAGTGACTACTTCTAAGGCCTTGGGAGTCTGAAAGGCTGAGTTAAGGTCATGTGGGTTCCCTAACTATCCATTTCAATAGCACAGTATCTTGTCTTTTATCAGGGGGCCAAACCTACCACTCAATATGGGGCTTGAACCCATGACCCTGTGATTGAGTCTCATGTGCTACTAACTGAGTGAGCAGAGCTGTGCTTATGATCTAAACTACCCCTCAACTAGTTAACTAGTTTTACTTGAAAACTCTTAGGAACTGAATTCTCTGTTCCAAGCCACTGCTATCAGTTTTGTGGGAGGATCCCTTGCATTTTTCATTTGTACCAAAGCAAAGGATTCAGCCTCTTTACACATAATACATAACTCAGCTTTCACCATGGAGTTTCAACTGGTACCTCCATAATAAAAACCCATCCAGCTATATGCTGTTCACAGAAAGAGGATTAGACCTCATGTCCCTGCATCTTTCCCCTCCCCTACCACTGTCAGTGACTGTGGGCTTCTGAATTTTTCCCCCTTTTCTGTGCTAAACCCACGTACCCAAGCCCAACAATTGCACTTCATTAATAAAGTTTTTGGATCAGAGGCCATCTTTTTGTTCTGTGTTTGTACAGCACCGAGCACAACAGGGTTCTTGCCTATGACTGTGGCTCCTACGTGCTATGGTAAGAAAATAATAAATAGTCACTAGCCTCTAAGAAAGGTGGCGATATTGTCCCACTGAAATCCTCCCCACCCTGATCCTCTATCACACTTCTCTTTCAAGACCTGCCTTCTGCTAATAATGTCTATCGTCTGCTCTACACACACAGTGTGTGTTTCTCTGTTCCCGTGCTCCTCCTTGTGTCCATGTCTAATACCTGATGCCTTTGCCCAGAGCAGCGGGGTTATAAACACAGCACCAGAATCGTCTGTGAGTTACAGACCCTTCTCCAAAACCAGACAACTTCTCTCCTTCCTGCCCAGGAGTTTGGATACATTTTTCCAGATTTGGGATACCTCTTCCATCCCTCTGGCCTGACTCTCATTTGCTGTGGCTCAGAAGGAAACTCCAGGGAGCATCTCTCTCACACACTCTCCCTACCTTCCACTTACTTAGATCAGAGCCCTGTGGGTCAATAGCAACTTCATCACCGAAGGGGCAGTTCTGGAACAGCCGGTGCCCCGGCCACAGAGTTCAGCTCTTTGCAGGGCCTAGATGGATCCCCTGGCTGCCTGTATCCCAAAGCCATCCCCGTTGCCTTGTCTGTCTAGGTACTTTGTAGACCCCAGTATCTTCCCAAACTACTTCACACCAGCAGTGATTAGAACATAAGAATGGCCAGTCTGGGTCAGACCAATGGCCCATCTAGCCCAGTAGCCTGTCTCCCGACAGTGGCCAATACCAGGTGCCCCACAGGGAATGAACAGAACAGGCAATCATCCAGTAATCCATCCCCTGTTGCTCATTCCCAGCTTTTGGCAAACAGAGGCTAGGGACACCATCCCTGCCCAGCCTTGCTAATAGCCTTTGAGGGAGCTATCCTCCATGAATTTATCTAGTTTTTTCAAACCATGTTATAGTCTTGGCCTTTACAACATCTTCTGGCAAGGAGTTCCACAGGTTGACTGTGTGTTGTATGACAAAATACTTTCTTTCATTTGTTTTAAACCTGCTGCCTATTCATTTCATTGGGTGATCCCTACTTCCTGTGTGATGAGAAGGAATACATAATACTTCCTTATTCACTTTCTCCACACCAGTCATGATTTTATTGACATCTATCATATACCCTTTTAGTCATCTTTTTTCCAATCTGAATAGTCCCCATCTTTTTAATCTCTCCTCCTATGGAAGTGGTTCCATACCCCTAATCCTTTTAATTGCCCTTTTCTGAATCTTTTCCAATTCCAATATATCCTTTTTGAGCTGGGGCGATCACATCTGCACACAGTATTCAAGATGTGGGCCTACCATGGATAGAGGCAATATGATATTTTCTGTCTTATTATCCACCCCTTTCGTACTGATTCCCCACATTCTCTAAGCTTTTCTGACTGCTGCTGCACATTGAGTGGATGACTCTCTCCTGGCCAAAACAGCAGGAGAAATAGCCTGGACTAGCTGAGAGTGGGAAACTGGCCTGCACTCCCAGGGGTGGATGGAAAATGTAGTTCTTTTTTTCCTCCTTGGGAGCTCTCTCTCCCCCTTGGAAACTGTCATCCTTCTCCACAGCTGAGTCATCAGACAGCCAGGCTCAGGCAATCCTCAGGCAGGGCCGTGCAGCTCTCCCAGTTCGGAGCCCAAGCTCAGTCACCTGCTAGTTTCCTGCAGCATCACCGGGGATGTGATGGTGGCCTGGAGGAAGTGAATAAGCTTTTTCCCCAGGCATACTGAGCATCCCGCCTCTGCCCATTGGGTCCTGTTGTTTTCTTGCTCCCCTGGGGAGAGACCTTCATTAAAGCCCCCACTGTGCTCAGCCTAAGGGGGGTGGGACTTTCGCCAGTGGCTGGAACCAGCCCTGGGGCAACCCCCGGCTCTGCTGACCCCAGCCCCTGAGCTGGAGCCTGCAGGTGAGGAGAGAGACCCTGAAAGGGCTGGAGCCGGGCAGGAAAGTGACTCTGCACAAACTGCCCCTCCTTGCCCCAGCTCTGCTCCTGGGCGGGGGTCTGCGAGTCCCAGAGCTGCTCCCCAGCTCTGGGGAAACTGTATAAACCCTGCACTTGGCCTTTCTCTTGAGTCCGTGCCCAGTTCCTGAGAGCAATAAATGTGCGTGCAGGATCCTAGGTGGGGGTGGAGATCACGCCAGTGTCATCGAGAGGGGCTGCTCTGTGACAGGATTGCTATATCTATGCAGTATGCCAGGTGTGGAACTCAGTAATACTACCTTGCAGTAATAGTACCATGTAGTAATACTAATAATGCTACCATGCAGTAATACAGTAATACTACCTCACTCTCATACAGGAGCGACACCCACTTCCTATCTAGCGCTTCTCATCAGTAGATCTCAAAGCCACCCCCTTTTACAGATGGAGAAACTGAGGCAAGCGCCAGTCACCCAGGCCCCTTCCCACCACCTCCTTTTGACTACCTGTGTATTTTTCTTCTAGCGGCTTCCTTATTTGCCTTCTCATCTCCTCCAGTGGTGCTGGAAGGACTGGAAAAGTGTATGTGTGGTTGGAAATACACCAAAAGTTGGGGAGCAGCTTGGGGAGGGCAAGAGGAGCAGAGGGGTGACTCCCAACAAGAGCCCTCCCCCTACCTGTGCTTGGATGCTGCTCCCCATGAGTGCCCCCCCCCTTTCTGGCTCTGCTCGCAGCGGCTATTCCCTCATGGGTGAGTGTGACTACTGCGTAGAACAGGACACCTGGGTTCTTCTGCCACTGGCCTGCTGGGGAACTTTAGCCAGGTCACTTCCGCTCTCCGGGCCTCAGTTTTTCCATCTGTAAAAGGGGGGTTAATGATAGCGTCCCCAGCTCCCTCTGTGCTCATCAACCACCGAGCGCCTATGCTCTCCAAAGTGTGTGTTTGGGTGCAGAATAGACCTTGTCCATCTCCCCCGCAAGTCTCTGTCACCTCTGATCTCTGGAGACCAGCTTAACTCCTGTTGGGTCTTTCCCTGTCCTCCTCCCAGCAAACTATGCTCCGCATCTCAGGAGCTCCAGAAGGGAATAAGTGTCTGATGCTCCATTCTGTGCACCGTGATGACCCCAATAAGCCATAGTCATGGGCCAGCATCCCATTACGCTAGGTGCTGTACAAACAATAACAGGATGCATGATCCCACCTTGGGCTGCAGCTTCCACTCCTGCTGGGCTGTTATGTGGTGTGGGAACCTGAACACATTTTGGGAGGCTCCTTCCTGCGCAGAACTCCTGGGTTCTCCTCCGGCACTGACCTGGTGCATGATCTGGAGCAAGTCACAGACCTTCCGTGCCTCAGTTTCCCACCCATGAAACATGGATGATAATGAGATTTACCTTTCTTTGTGAAGCGCTTTGAGATGTCTGGCTGGAGAGGGCCAGAATGCCAATGGGTGTAAATTAGCATAGCTCCATGGGAGTCAGTGGAGCTAGATTCCCAGATGGTGTAAATTAGCATCATTCCCTGGGAGTCAGTGAAGCCAGATCCCCAGCACGTGTAAATTAGCATCGCTCTCTGGAGGCCAGATCCTCAGCAGGTGTAAATTAGCATTGCTCCATTGGAGTCAATGGGGACCAGATCCCCAGCGGGTGTAAATTAGCATCGCTCCATTGGCATCAGTGGGGGCCAGATCCTCAGCGGGTGTAAATTAGCATCGTTCCATTGGCGTCAGTGGAGACCAGATCCCCAGCGGGTGTAACAGCCATGGCTTCCCCAAAGTCAGCCGAGCGGTGCTGATTTACACCCGCCCCACCCAGGATCCGGCCTGGCGCCTGGCCCCCGGGCACACGGGGATGGAGAGCCCGGCTGCGGAGCGCGCCCCTGGCTGTCCCCAGGTTCCCCACACACCCTCCCCGCAGGCGGCTGGGGGAAGAGCCGGGGCGGTGCCGACTCCAGCCGGCCCCATCCGCCGCCCGCCTTCGGGCCGCGTCCCGGCCCGGGGGAGCGCGGCTCCGCGGATCCAGGCGCTGGTGCCACCAGAGGGCTCTGGTTACTGCGCAGGGACGGGCGGCAGCTCCGGCTCCTGCCTTCGCGCTCCTCCTCTGTCTTTTCTTCCTCCCCTCCTGCGCTCAGGATATCAGGGGGCTGAGCTTCCTGGGTCAGGCGCTGAGTGCCAGCCGCTGCGTCCATAGTGACCCGAGAGCCAGGACGGAGCAGCTGCTGCGCCAGGGAAAGACCTTCAGCGAAGCGCCCGCTGCGCCCGGCCCTGCCCAGCCTGGGACTTTCTCCGGCGGCCGGGACCTGCCCCGGGCTCTGCCCGCACCAGCTCCTGAGCCGGAGCCTGCAGGTGATCGAGACAGAGAGAGAGACTTCGGTCTTGGCTGTGGCCAGTCTGTAAAAATGGCTCCTTCTTACTCTCCCCATAAGCTCCGCTCCTCCGGGATCTGTGAGTTCCTGAGCTGCTGCCAAGCCCGGGCTCTTGCTCCTGTTTACACGAGCGGATCCAGAAGTTAGCATTCGCCTCTGGGTGTGAGATTTCACTGGCTGAAGGCGGCATGGAGCTGCGGTTGGCTGGTGGGGCGGGGAAGGAGGGGGTGTAAATTAGAGCCTGTATCATCATGCACTGAAAGGTGGGATTTAATTAGCCAGCAATCGCAAACGTGTCTGTGCTAGAGAAGGAGAAATCTGCTACCAGCGAGAAAAGAAAATGCAATCGGAGCTGGAAATCGGCTGCTAGAGCTCAGGATTGAAGGGTGGCGAATACATTTGTAAAGCGTGCTGGCCCCTGGAATTGGGGATGAGTGAGCCTGATTTCAGTATCTGGAAAATCTCTTTCCAGCAATGTTTAAAGATGGGTATAAACCCTCAGGTTCCTGGGCTGATAGGTCAGTATTATGTGATAGAGACTAACCAGCATAGCTTCTTCAAGCAACATCATGTTGCTCTAAGCCAGCGGTGTCCAATAGAAATTCGATGCTAGCCACATTGCTAGCCACACTTGTAGTTTTGAATTTTTCTTATTAGCCACAGTCTAAAAGGCTATTGAATTGTGGCTTTATCAGCCACATGTGGCTAGTGGCGAAAGTATTGGACTTCACTGCTCTAAGCTATTCACTAACACAGTGGTTCCCAACCTTTCCAGACCACTGTACCCCTTTCAGGAGTCTGATTTCTCTTGCCTATCCCCAAGTTTCACCTCCCTTAAAAATGACTTGCTTCAAAAAATCAGACCTAAAAACACAAAAGGCTCACTATTACTGAAAAAGTTCTTCCTTTCTCATTGTTACCATATCATTATATAAACAAATCCATTGGAATATAAATATTGTACTTAAATTTTTGGGTATAGTCTATAGAGCGGTATAAACAAGTCATGATTTGTACGAACTTTTAGTTCATACTGACTTCACTAGTGTTTTTTATGTATCCTGTTCTAAAACTAGGCAAATATCTGCTGTAGCCCCTGGAAGGCCTCTCTGTACCCCCAGAGGTACGTGTACCCTAGGTGGAGAATGACTGCAAATAGTGGATAATGGAGAAGCCGTAAACAGGTTTAATTTGGACTTTCAAAAACTTCAACAAAGCCCCTCACAAATGGATATTAAGGAAACTAAATGATGATAAGATGAGAGGTAAAATTCTGTTCTGGGCTGGAAATTGGCTGACAGGAAACAGTAGGTATAAATGGCTAGTTAACATAGAGGCAAAAGCTTAATTAAGAGCAGGTCCAGACTAGGAGGTTTAATGTAATGGTAATTTGGAAACTGGATGACTCCTTTGCAAATTGCAAGAGTTTTGAGTCAACGATTAACTCTTAACGATTAACCCAGCTGGGCAAATGGGCAAAAGAACATCCATGTCAATGACTGTACGGCAATGCACAATGGAGGGGATGATTTGAACCCGCTGCTGGGTTGTAAATTGGTGGAAGTGGGTGGAAAATAAATGGAAGCAATTTTCAGCGGCTGGAGGCATGTGTTACCGACTCCACTGGACGTGCTTTTGTGGTTGACTAAGAAGATTTGTGTCAGCTGCCTAGAAAAAGGGTTTTAAGAGTAGAAAATAATTTAGCTTTGAAACATGGGCTAAAAACCAGAGAAAGATGCTCTGCTGGTGTAAATTAGCACAGAGACACTGGACAGGAGCTGCGTGGATTTACTCTCTGTATTTTGCCCAGGGTTGGTGGGACTGACACATGGAAATCACATGGGATACACCATCAACACAGAACCTCTCATGATGCCTTTTCCACTGAGTACCTGCTTGGGACAGATCAGTACTTTAACTCTTGCTTTCTCCCTCCCCCAGGCTTTTGCCTCTTTCCCCACCCTGTCCCTCTGAAAGCGTGAGGTGTAATTCTCCATCTGCTTTGCATTTTGTTGCAGCCTGGTTGCATCCATGCGAAGCAAATGCAAAAGTTCCAGCATTCTGAACCGGCTGACTTTTGCACCCACCCTGCGTAGGTGTGAATGATCCACCCCCGGGGGTAATTGTATCACACTTTAAGACTTAGATTGTATGGCCAGAAGGGACCTCTTTGGTCATTAGTCAGATGTCATGTGTAGGATTTCACCAGAAGAGTCATGCAGTGACATGGGGATTTTATTCTCGCTCCTTATAAAGTATGTGTGTCTCAGCATCCTCTAGCCTCAGAGAGGGTAAGAGGCTGCTACTGGCACCAGCTGATAAAGTTCCTCCCGTAGCTCAAGAGGCTCAGATATGTGCTTTGGTGTCAGAAGGTTATGTGCTCAAACTCTGAAACTGATCCTTCTCTGTAGGTGATTCTTTCACAAGGCTGTGGGAGCCCTTATGCCCTTAATTATTGGGCTCAAAGGAGATTATTGTTGTTGTAATTTGGTGTCCACTGGGAGCTGAAATTTAGCCAAGGGATTAGGGCCATTTCATTGGGGACAGGCAAAATGGAGGCTAGAATACCATGCAGCAGTGAAAGAGGACTGTGTTCTGTATATTGCTTGAAAATCTCAGAGTTTGGGGACTGAAGTTATGTAAAAATGTAAACCAAGCCCCTTTCTCCAAATTTCCTGCACCACATGCCGTGAGATAAAATCGCAAAACTACAGCAATGAATTTCCAGCCTCCTAAACTGCAGAGACACTTGAAAATGTGACCTCTATAGGCTTAAAAAACAGAAAGAAATACCCCCCCTTCCTCCAGTATTTTTCATTATTTTTAAATCTCGTTATTTTTTGATTGGGGCCTGTATGCTTTGGGGTTGGCAATACTGTAGTTATCTTCCCTATCTGCTACCTTCCCCCACCTCCATACACACCTGTATAACCCATGCTTATTGTGGCTTTCTCCCCTCTAGTGACAGAAACACATAGCACTTTGAGCTGGCTCCTGATGGTGGGGCAAACCATCTGGGTCTCTTATAGCATGACCAGACAGCAAATGTGAAAAATCAGGACAGGGCGTGTGGGGTAATAGGAGCCTATCTAAGAAAAAGACCCAAAAATTGGGACTGTCCCTATAAAATTGGGACACCAGGTCACCCTAGTCTCTTAGGTCCGGCAATTGCAGCTCATGCTGTTAGATCTAGAGGTTGCAGGTTTGAGCCCCACCCAGGAGCGAGGATCTTACCTTTCTGCTTCTAGCCAAGAGACGGTGAGGGGTCTGATGCCCTCAGTAAATGAAAGGGATCTGATCTCTTCCCCTCCCTTCATTCTCATCCTTGGCCGAGTCTGTTCCTGGCGTGGAACGCAGCAAAGATGGGACCGTGGTGTGGGCTGCCAGGAGGACGCAGCCACCGGATGGAGAAGTTGAAGCTGGCGAGCGTAGACTTTTCCAGATCAGCTGGTCTGTCTTCCATGTGCAGCTGCTTCCCTCCAGCCCCTGTGTCAACTGCACAGAGTAGCCCCTGGGTATGGGGGAGAAAGAGGAGACCCCTCCCCACATTCTCCTGAGACTCCAGACTCCCCATTGGCCCTGCTATCAACCCCCGCCACATTGAAACGAAGGAGAATTGGTTCTCCTTGCTGTTTCTGGAAACTTCACCCCTTAGTTCTAGAGCTGGTCAGGGACACTTGGATGGAAACCTTGTGCCATTGGAACATGCAGTTTATCATCAGATTGATATGGGGGAAAAGAGAACAAAATGTTTTGACCGTTGTGTGTTTTGAAATGACTCGTTTTGAGTTTTTAAAATGTGTGTGTGAGATGTGACAACATAGAACGCCAAATAATAATGAAACGAGTCAAAACAAAACCTTTCAATTGCCCCGAAATGACTTTTTTTTTTTAGGAATTTTCCTTTGCCGAGAATTTTGAAATTTCCGGTGGTTGTGCCGACTCCGAACGCAGGTTTGTTTAGAAATCAAGAAGCCCCCCCATGACATGTAGCCCCCGAACTCCGCACAGCTGTGTTCGGTTACGTGCCAATGTCGGGCACTTACAGGGCCTTCATTATCATAGCATCGGAGCGCCTTGCCATCGCAATTTTTAACATACATCTTCGTGCCCCTCCCCTGGTGTGATACGTTTGTTAGGGAAGCCAGGTCTGAGAACTGGGCTTTGCACTGGTGGCGGAAGGTGGGGAGGTTTGTGAGGGTCCTTACTTCCAGAGAGGGCTTATTCTACTGCCTTAGGCCAACCTCCAAGAAAGTTCTGGTTCACGCAGGGCCACCGGCTGCTGTAATCAGGGTAACGCCAACAGAGTCTACTTAATAACCAGGTGTCTGATGCTGTAGCCTGGAGAGCTCCCGGGAATAAGAGGTAGGGGTGTAGCAGAAACACAGCAGGTCTGTATAGGGGAGGGAACAAGGGGATTCTAAAAAGCAGGGATATGGGAATGACGGGGGAGGTTTTGTTGTTGCAGAGGCTGGTGGAGGGGGCAGGAGCCGCGTCTCACCATGGAGCAGTACGTGCTGCTGGACCCCCGGCAGAGGGCCCTGTACAGGGACGTCATGCAGGAGAGCTACGAAACTCTGATGGCCCTTGGTGAGTAATCGCTTCCTCTGCTCCCTAAGAAGCCACGAGTGGCTGGGTAATCCCCCTCCTGCTTCCTCCTGTGCCCCAGAACTCAGGGATGTAGGGGAGAAGGGGGCGAATGAAGCCATGGGAGCAGGACGGTGGATCCTAAGGGATGCGGGTAGCTAGGGCACTACCAATTTCACGGCCGTGAAAAATACGTCACGCACCGTGAAAGAAGTCCTTCCCTGTGAAATCTGATTTCCCCCTGCTGCTAGAAGTGCCCATGATGACATCATCCCGTGATGACACCTCCCCTGCCCTGTCCCCCCACCCCACACACACACACCAGGTTTGCGACTCCTCCACAATCCCTCTTTGGGTCAAAACCCCCACGATTACAACATGGTGAAATTTCAGATTTAAACATCTGCAAATGTGAAATTTACCAATTTTCAAATCCTATGGCCGTGAATGGACCAGAGTGGACTGTGAATTTGGTAGGGCCCTAGTGATGGCGGAGGAAAAAAATCTCCAAAAGGCAAGGCCGCAGAAGCCAGCAAGACAGGACAGGACATGTCCCAGGGTGCCAGAGGGCTCTGGGAGAGGAGCAGATGGGTCCCTGCATTGGAGGCAGCAGAGGGAGTGAGGCGGATCTGTGCAGGAATGGGGGAACAGGCACCTCAAAGTTACGAGGAAAGGCAGCAGAGGAGGCTGGATCTGGGTGGGAGGGCGGATTCCCTCAAGGAGCTCTGGGCTGAGAACTGGTGGATGGGATAGCAGGGCTGAGTGAGAGGGGATCCTCTGGAGTGGGGAAAGGGAAAAGCAGCCTATTTAACAGGGCAGGAGTAATGGGGTGGGGAACAAGACAGTATCAACGTGACTCCTCTCTGATGGGCTGTGATGTCGATCAGTTTCCTGAACAGGGAAGCTGAAGGCGGATAAGAGCCGAGACTTCTCACGGAGAGAAGAAGGACGAAGGACTTGGTGGTGGCAGAGAGCATGAGCCCCATGGGCTTCTGGGAAGGGGTCAATGAGGCTGAGGGCAATGCCCAACCCACTCTGATCTTGCTCGTTTTGTCACCTGCCCTTTCCCTGAACAGAATTTCCAATTTCCAAGCCCGACCTGCTCTCCCGGCTGGACCGAGGGGACGAGCTGACAGCCCTGGATCTCCATGTGCCCAGAGGTGATCGGCCAGGTGAGTCCCTCTCCAGGAAGGGGAGGTTCCCTGCAACGTCACACCTGGCTTTCCACCGACCCTGACTGAGCCCCAGCAGCAGCTCCCTCCCCAGGAGCGTCTGGATGGGATGCAGAGGCAGAACTGGTCTCCTCCTTTTGGGGGGAGATGTGGCTGGTGGCCGTTCAATCTCCCTGCCAAGGGCAGACAGAAAGCAGAAGTCTAGGCAATGTGATGTTTATTGGCATTAACAAGGCAAGCATGTCCCCAGCTCTGCACACCAGCAGAACCTTTTTTCCCCAGTGTCCTCCCACTCCGTATCAGGCTTAATTATACCTGTAGTGTACGCTCTTGGTCCCACCCCTTAACGTTTATGGTGATGTGCCATTTTGGAGGGCATTGGGGCTTCAGTATCACCTGGTTTGTATCCCAGGGGTAGGGGTAGGGAGTGAGGTTATGCTGCGGTCAGGGACAGGCATTTCTTTGATCTCAGGTCATCAAATATCAGGGTGGGAAGGGACCTTAGGAGATCATCTAGTCCAACCCCCTGCTCAAAGCAAGACCAATCCCCAACAGACTTTTGCCCTAGATCCCTAAATGGCCCCCTCAAGGATTGAGCTCACAACCCTGGGTTTAGCAGACCAATGCTCAAACCACTGAGCTAGACGTGTTAGGGCTTTTTATACCCCCTCCCAATTCCATACCCCTTCACCCCTCTTGACTGGTTACCTGACCTTGCCTTGAGATAGGATTTGAGGCCGTCTTCCAGGGTACGCCCATATATTATACTCCCACTCTACCCAGCAGCACTTCAGCTCTATTTCTTATCTCCCGCCCCCATCTGCTTGTGGGCAGATGTAACACACACTGTTCTTTGTTCACCCATATTAGAATATAAAAATATCAAAAGCCAAATGGGCCAACAAGACACAAAATTGTATCTCAGGCAACTATAGAGACCTGAATGCTGCTTTATCCTCACTAACGCTCCTCAGCAGTTGTGGTTTGTTCCCCTCGCTGTGCAGGGAATGACTCGGGTCTGGGTCTCTCTCCCCTAGCAGCAGATGGCACCGCCAGTGGGAAAGAAGACGAGAAACCCCAGGAAGCGAGCCCAGAGGAGCCGGCCCCGGGGAAAGCCGACAGCGCTGGGAAGGCTTCCCAAAGCCCCGAGGCAGGGGAGAAGCCGCCAGCTAACAGTGGGGAGAGCCCCAACACTTGCACCGAGTGCGGCAAGACCTTCAGCCATAAGTCAGCACTGGCCAAACACCAGAAGATCCACACAGGCGAGAGGCCCCACGAATGCCTCGACTGTGGCAAGACCTTCATCCAGCGCTCAGACCTGACCATCCACCGGCGGGTGCACACGGGGGAGCGTCCCTACGCCTGCCCGGACTGCGGGCGCCGCTTCAGCGTCAGCTCCTCCCTGCTGACCCACCAGCGCACCCACGCGCCGGGCGGCGAGAAGCCTAACCGCTGCTCGCAGTGCGGCAAGAGCTTTGCCGACCCCAGTGCCCTGGCCCGGCACCAGAAGAGCCACCTGGGTGGCAAGCCGTACGAGTGCGACGTCTGTGGCAAGGCCTTCGCCTGGAGCTCACATCTGGAGCGGCACCAGCGCATCCACACGGGAGAGAAGCCCTTCCAGTGTAGGGAGTGTGGCCGGGCCTTCGCTTGGAGCTCCCACCTAGACCGCCACATGCGCACCCACGCGGTGGCCACGGAGGAGGAGGAGGCCGAGGAGGAAGCCCCGCC
The DNA here is from genome assembly GCA_007922305.1 of Dermatemys mawii. Classification (NCBI taxonomy): domain Eukaryota; kingdom Metazoa; phylum Chordata; order Testudines; family Dermatemydidae; genus Dermatemys; species Dermatemys mawii. The sequence goes on from ML677373.1 coordinate 521,638, forward strand.
CCCGCCTCAGAGATGCTCCGACTGCGGTAAGCGCCTCAACCACCAGACGGACCCCCAGCGTTTCAAGCACAAGGGGACGCAGACCCAGGACGGTGGGGGGCTTGGGGAAGGGCCTGGCCAGGTCGAGGAGAGTGGCCCCGAGCGACCCCACCGCTGCCACCAGTGCGGCAAGTGCTTTAGCCAGAGCTCGAACCTGCTCAAACACCAGCGCGTGCATACGGGCGAGCGCCCCTATGCCTGCCCAGACTGCGGGCGCCGCTTCCGCTGGGGATCCGCCCTGGCCAAACACCGACGCACCCACACCCGGGAAAGGCCCACCGAGGACCCGGCGGCGGCCCATGACACCGGTGCTGCCGGCAAGCCATACCCGTGTGGGGCCTGCGGGAAGAGCTTTGGCTGGATCTCGCACCTGGAGCGTCACCGGCGCATCCACACGGGAGAAAAACCCTACCGGTGCGGGGAGTGCGGGCGGGCCTTCGCCGTCAGCTCCCACCTGGAGCGGCACCGGCGCATCCACACCGGCGAGCGGCCCTACCGCTGCGGCGACTGTGGCAAGAGCTTTGCCGTCAGCTCCACCTTGCTGGCTCACCGGCGCACTCACACCACCCGGGAGGGGAGGCCTCACCAGTGCCCCGACTGCGGCAAAGGTTTCACTGCTGCCGCCGCCCTTGAGCGGCACCGCCGACTGCACCGGGGCGAGAAGCCATACCAGTGCGGCGTTTGCGGCAAAGGCTTTGCCTGGAGCTCACACTACGACCGGCACCGGCTCACCCACACCGGAGAAAAGCCCTTCCCCTGCGCCCACTGTGGCAAGCGCTTCGGCCGCAGCTCCCACCGCAACCGGCACCAGCGGGCCCACGCCCAGGCCGGCGCGGAGAAACGGCACGTCTGTCCCGACTGCGGCAAAGCCTTCAGCCTCAGCGCCGCCCTGGCGGCCCACCAGAGACTCCACACCGCCGGCACTGACAGCCCGCTCTCCCTGCTGCCCCCCGCCTGGTGGGAGGCCGAGAGGAGGACCGGGACGACCACGCCACCGCCCGAGGCCTGGGCTGAGGATCCTGCCACCCACTTCCAATGCCCTGTCCCCTCCTCCTCCCCGACCGCCTCCCCCCGGGCCTGGGCGACCAAGTCTCTCTCCGCTCCCGGCGCATGGAGGCCGGGGGAAGGGGAGGCCAGTGCTGCTGCCCCTCCGGAGAGCTGGGCCCAGCAACCTCCTCCCAGCTCCTAACATGGCTAAGCAGGGTGTGGGAGGGAGGGGGAACTCCTGTCTTCGGAGAGAGCTAGAAACATCCCCTGCCCTGGAGGTGCTGGGTGGGGGACTGGCATGTTCTCCCCCTCGCCCCCCAGCCAGGGGATTCTCTGCAGGTGAGGCGGGGTGGCAATTTGCCCCTTTGCACCAGCAGCATGATTCACTGTTGATGCAGAAAAATGGCCCTTGAGCCGCCTGGTAGCTGAGACCCTCTTCCCCTGCCCCCCTCCACCTCCTGCCATGCCATAGGGCCAGGGGCTTTCCCCCACCCATCCCATACCCAGGTGGAAATGAGAGTTATAAGGGAAAGGGGTGGAGGACTGGGGCTGGGATAGGAACTAGATGTGGGAGGGGGCATCAAGCAGGGGGGATGAAAGTTTGGGGACTGGGGTTGTAGGAACCAGAGGGAGCAGCAGATGAGGGTGGGGTGGAGGGTGGGAAACAGAGCGAGGTGGGGGGGGCTGAATGTTTAGGGTTCAGGGGGTTGGATGGGAAGCAGATGGAGCTTGCAGTGTATGGGTGGGCCGGGGGATGTGGGGGGTATCTAGCATCGTGGGCTGTGGGGTAGAGACGGGATTAAGGAGGTGCTGCCCCTCGATGTGACTTTTTCCACCTGCTTCGCTCCGTTTGCCTGTGTGCTGTCACTGGCTCAGAAGGAAATGGGGGAGCCCTCAGAGCAGACAGGCATGGGGGATGCGGGGCAGAGGTTGGGGGAGAGTGGCGGGGGCGGGGGATCAGTCCCTGGAGCAGAGGAATGGCTTTGGAGTGGCACATGGTTCACCAGTGGGACTCCCTGCTGTTGGAGACACCTGAAGAAATGAGCACAGTGAAAGGCCTCTGTGCCTGAGAATCTGCCTTGTTATAGGCAGATCAGGGACCCGCGGGTGTCCTTTAAAGAAGAGGCCAGTGACCCAGTGCCTGACGAAGGTGTGAAATTTGGCCCTGGAGCCACAGATGCATAAGCCCCGCTCCATGGGTCCTGACCCTCTTTCAGGACGCAAAAGGCAAGGCTCAGGACTCTCTGCCTTGCTCTCTGCTCCAGGGAATGAATTCACCCAGCACTGTGTGAAGCAGCAGCTGGTTTCCATGGGCCTTCCCCTTTGTGGGAGGCCTAGAACAGCCTTTGTGGGCCCAGGAAATCTGATGTCAACAGCATTAGCTGTGGGTGTCACATTTATATGGTCCCTCACTTTCTGTTAGCCTGGGAGGGGTCACATTTATACCATTCCCCCTCCATTCTGTTAGCTTCAGAGTGTCATGTCTATCCTGTCCTTTCCGGAGCCTCCGGGCATCTCATTCATTCTGCTCTCGTTAGATTTGGCGTGATGCATCCCATGCTAGACAGAAGATAGTTAGAAAGGCTGAGCTAGTATATTTTCTACGCTTATCTTTGGCTGCACTGACGCTGGGTCTGACTGTTTCCCTGGGTGGGTGTCAATGGCAAAATCCTCTCTGGCCTCTTGGGGCCAGTCGGTTAAGTAGCGATGCGCACAGCTAGAGAGAGAGACAGACCAAACTGGGGAAGGAAGTTACTCTGAGCTCTGCAGTGATGTCAGGGAGTGAAGGTCAAAGATAACAGCACTGGGAAATGGCAGCGTTTGCTCTTGAGAGCCAGCCAGCTGAGAACAATGAACTCGCTGCACGGGACAGGCAGGAAATGTTCTATGAGTATCCGGGAAAGCTGCCCTGAATCCCAAAGGGGTACGAGTGACACCCCAAGAGGAGGGAACAGTGTGGGAGAGGGGACGTCTGCTGGTTCCTGAGAGGAAGAGGCTGGGCAGAGAAGGAAGCTGGGGAAGTCAACAGGCCAGGCCGGCCCTGAAATCAGACCAGGCTGAGTCCATCAGTGAGGAGGCCACAGGGAGTCGGGACTCCTGACAGCTCAGCTGCCGGAATCTGCCTCCTTCCTGGGAGCGCGGCTGCTGGCAGACAAGGGGCTAATGCTACGTCTCCTAGTTACCACAGCAGGTGACTCCTTAGACATGGGTTCTCTTGGCGGCATCATTGGCTTTTGTCACTGTCACCTCTCAGGGAAGGGCCTGAAAGGTTGGTTTATTGTTGGGGGAGGTGAGTCCTGGGAGAGAGATGGGTTGGGAATGGCACGGGGGTGGAGTTGGTCCGCGGGCACAGAGGTGGGACGAGGGGTTAACTTTTGACTTCCTTGCTTTGGATTAGGGGGTAATAAAGTAGAATGTAGCTGAGCAAAACTCGATGTGTCTGGAGTCATTCATCTTCAAGAACAGGAGGGAGAGAGGGAGGGTGTGTGGGGGAAGGAGGGGTGTTGAGAGACAGAAGGAAGTGTATTTGTCTTTGCTGCATCCATCTCTAGTGAGAGCCCAAACAATCGTATCCAGCTCTTACTTAGCCCTTTTCATCCACAGATCTCAAAGCATTTTACAAAGGTGGTCATGAGTGGGCATTTTCTGTAATATCTGTATGAATCTGAGGCATGCCTCAGTTTCCCTCGGTACGGTGCATTGCTATCCCATGGGTGCGAAAGAGTCATCGCTGCTCCTGGAACAGTGCAGGAGATGGGTGTGTGGCACCTCGCTGACTAGGGGAGTGACTGGGTCATTGAGGAACTGAATGAAAGTGACCCAGGCAAAGGGAGACCCCCAAGGACTGACCAATCAGTGCCTAATAGGAAACCCCAGCAGGCAGGACATGTAAACTGGACTAAGAGCTGCCCTTTTGGAGGGACAGAAGAACTGTGAGGTAGGCAGATGAAGGGGAGGGAAAGACAGGGACGGAGTCCATCACAGATTGGCTCATGGCACTCGCTTGGCCAGGATAGATTGGCATAATTTCTGCCTCTCTCTGCTGCCCGGAGGCCTTTCAGACCTGGTGTGTCAGGCTACCTTGGTTAGAAAAGGCTGCTTACATTGCTGCAGGACTCTCTGAGAGCCTCGTGCCCTGAAGGGTTGCCATACAAGCCTCCCACAGGAATCTAGCTCAGCCGGCTTTGCTGGGTAGAGAGAGATGGAACACTACTGCCAAAGGCTGAGTCTCAGAGGCTGAGGGCCTGTCCCGTGGGTCCTGCACACCAGAGAGGGTCACTCCTTGGAGACTGGTGATGGTTGTGTGGGATGTAGACCAGACTTTGTGACTCCATGACAGTATTATGATCCCTTTTGTACACATGGGGAAACGGAGGCACAGCAGAGCAATCTGCCTGAGGTCACCTAGCAGGCCCAGGAAAAAGCCAAGAATAGACCCCCAGCTCTCCAGAGTCAGCAAGGGCAGATTAGCCATTGGGGCCCGTGTCCAGGGCCCCGGCCCTTGGAGGTGCCTGGAAAAATGGACACACCAGCACCCCGACCTGCTCTCCACCAACCTGCCACTCCTGCCAGAGAGCAGGACAAGCCCTTGACCCCGCTCCCTGGCAGAAGCATTGGATGGAGGAAGCACCTATGCCCCAATTTCATTTCTTCAGGGGGAACCCCACTTGCTTTAGCCCAGGGCCCCGCAAACCCCTAATTGGCCTCTGAGAGTCAATCCAGTGCTGGTGGGAGTAAGTATAGGGAGTATGTTTTCCATACCACCAGCTGGAAGCATTCAAAACAAGCAGGAGAGAAGCCTCAAAAAAGCAGGAGACTGCCATTTTTAAAAACCCTGGCGTTTTTAAGACATTTTCCTCCCCCTTCTGGTCTCTGAGCCCTTGGGTTAGACACTCAGGTCATGGTTTCAAGCAGCCACAGAGCCAAACGACTTACTTAGAATTTTTTTAAAAGATTTTTCCTACAGTCATTGCATTCCGGGAGCTGGTCACATCCCTTGAACCTCTTAAAATGGGGGGCATTGGCAGCCTTGCTGTGTGGATGATGTGTGACTACAGGAAGCATGGCTGGTGTTTGTAGGGGGTCCGCGTCGCTTTGTGCAAGGTGAGAGTGGGTCTATTTATTGCTTCTCTCCGGTCACAACTGGCTGGATTTTCAAAAGTGCCTCTGATTTTGCTCATCGACCCCTATTTCCACATGCTCACTTTGTGGCTGAGCCCTGCCCCCGCCAGCTGCTGTGCACAGCTGCCATTGGTCTGTGTAAGAGTGGATACAAGGAACCAGATGTGCAAGAGAAATTTCCCGCAAAGGAATCAGGCAGGTTTAGGCCCATGTTTATGCAGTGTCTAGATTTTATCCTAATTCCATTTTGACTGGAAACAGCACATCCTGCAGCTGGGATGCCAGAGCCCCCTTCTATCCACCTCTGAGGAGAGACCCCCACCTCCCCAAGTCACCCGTTGTCACGGGGGTGGGGAAGTCCAGTTCCCACACACCCCACTTCTGGAATTCACAGTGATTCTTAGCCAGCCAGTAGATCAGGAGGTTTATTTGAGATGACAGGAACACAATCCAACTCAGAGCTTGTCAGTACAAACAGGACCCCTTAGTCAGGCCCTTCTGGGGGGCAGGGAGATAAGACCCCAAATCCGGGCTCCCTCCTCTTCCCCAGCCAGCTTCTACCCCCACAAAAACCCTGCAGCCATCTCCCTCCTCTGTTCACTTCCCCAGGCTCTAGGTGTCATCTCCCCACCCTCTTCTCATCTCAGGTTACAGCTCCAGGTATCTCCCTTCAGAAAAGCCTCCCCCCTCCAGTGAAACTCTTGAGATCACATCCACCCTTCTCCCTGCTTGTCACACCCACCCCCGGGGATGCTGATGGACAAGAGCTGGGCCTTCCTGTAGTTACACAGCTGCGGGCGCCCTGAATGCCACCTCCTTTCCAGGTAGTGGGGAGCTGCTTGGGTGGGATGCCAAATGATATTTTTTTGTGAGGGGGGGTGCTGATGCTGAATGATTTCCAGTAGGGCATTTGAAGAGGGGAAGTAGAGCCAATGGGTCGCTATGGCAGGGGTGTGGGAGCGATGCTCCCAGTTCTGCATCTGAAAATGTTTTGCTGGGCCGTCATCTGCCTGCCTGTAAGGTGGTGGGGCCTCCCACATAGTGTCTGTGCAGCCCCTGGAATGACAGGGGGACCTGATCTCAGTTGGAGGGTCTCAGGGCTACCATGATACACCATAGCACCTAGGAGCCCCATCCATGGAGCAGGACACTGTCGTGCCAGGCGGCTGTACCAACACAGAACAAAAATATGGTCCCTGCCCTGAGGGGCTTACAATCTATAACAAAGGGGTGTGAGTAGGGGAGGCAATAGAGCCAAATTATTTCAGGGGTGTGTAGGGAGACAGAACAGGAGCCAAATTATATGGAGAGGAGGGATGTGAACCAAATGATTTTTTGGGGAGTGGGGGACTATTGGGAAAGAGACAGGAGCCAAAAGGGGCTGGGGGATGGAACTGGAAATGTGTGTGTGCGTGTGCGCACGCAGCAGAAGGTAGACAAGCAGAACGAATGTCACAACCTGGCCATTGAAGGATGCTGCAGAAATGCTTTAACTTTGCAGGAAAACGTGTTTTGATGAAGGAACACAAACCCCAGCTCTTTAGTGAAGAAAATCACATCCCCACGGACCACGTCACAGCTAACGAGAAGGAAGGATAAACGAGCTTCAGGTGGGAGACTGCCGAAGCTGGCCACATGGCATGAGACAGGATGGCTCGCTCTGGCTAGCTGTTGGCTGGTGGGTCTCTCCGCTCACAGCAACTGGAGTTCTCTACCACAATCCCTGGAGAACAAAGACACACAAGCCGTGGAGAACATTAGTTTGATGGGGTTGTTTGGAAGATGATTGGCCTGGAGCCTGCAGCACCGACTGGCTGCCTTGGCTGAGAACTCCATGGCCTATTCAGTGGTGGCAGGTGGGAGCTTGGCCACCACTCAGCCAACAGCATCCGTCTGTGGCTGCGGCCAGGGGCTCCGCGGGACAGAGATGCTCCTGGAAGTCATGCTGACATGGGCAGCTCAGGAGTAGGCAGCTCTGCAAACCTGGAGGCGATGCCTGCTAAAGCACAGGCATCTCCGTGACAACTGCCTGCTCCGGCCTGCCAATGATCAACCCTTTGATAACAACACAGCTCAGCCCATCTTAAAGAGCCACCTGCCCTGGGCAAGCCAGGTCAAAAGCAGCTGTAGGATGCAGGCAGGCGCCATGTGGAGGAGCGGGGATATCAGCTGCAGAGAGTTTGCAGCAGTCTCTGCTTCTGTGGTATGTGATATTTGATTCAAAATACTCTCGAGCATCCCTACAAACTCTAATTTCTTTCACACAAAAACACCAGCTGCCTTGCAGTGAGCTCTGGAGGACAGATCATCTCCATCAGACTCAGAACCGGATTAAGACACACGGTGACATTTTCACACATGCCATTTTCAAAAGTGACTTAAGCCCAGATTTTTAAAGGTATTCAGGAGTTGCTCTGCTCACTGCTGGCCTGGAACCTCAACGGTGGCACCTTTGGGAATTAGGCACCTAAATACCCTTTGAGGATCCAGGCTGGTGTGTGACAAAGCAGGGATTTTGATAATATTTTTATGATGGCTATGCATGACTCAGTTTCCCTCTGTGCTCTCCATAGCTCCCTAGTGGGTGCAAATGGGTTAAAAAGTTGCTCTTGGGGCAGAGCAGGAGCTGTAAGGTGTTTGTAACTGTTGTGGGGAGAGGTATGACTGGGTCCTGAAAGGAATGGCTGAAACTGACCTCCTATCATTGGACGATCTGGGAACCCCAATAGCCAGGATGTTCACAACCAGCACCCCAGAGAAAAGAGAGTGCCTCCCCTCAACACCCTTTGGCAGGGAAGTGGAGCAAAGGCCCCAGCTGGAGAACAAAGGGGCAGGCGGCTGGGATACAAGGACAAAGGGACAGAGAGGGAGCAAGAGCCAGACAAGATGCCTTTGATGGCAGCGTGGCTGAAGGGAGCTCTGGCCAGGCTGAACTCTGTCTCTCTCTGTGCTAACATAGGGGCTCTCGGACTCTATACACCCAGGGACTAATCAATGGGTGACCTTGCTTTGCAAAGGCTGCCTGGTGTCTAGAAATACTCTCTGAGAGCCCTGAAGGGGCCCAATCCAAGTCTCCCACAGGAATCTGGCTGGGTTGGATTCACTGCAGGGAGCCACGGACAGAGAAGGGGAGCACTGCTGCCTGAAGGCCCAGTCTTGGGGTACATCTACCTTCCCAAAACAGACCTGCGGTGCCGAGTCTGAGTCTGAGTCTGGATCCGTTAACTTAGGCTGCAGGGCTTGGGTTGCAGGCCCAGACTCTGGGAAGGTCTTGGAGCCTGGGTGGGAACACCTACATGGTTACTTCAGTCCATCGACCTAGGCCCTGAGACTCACCGCTGTGGGTTTTTCTTTGCAGTGTCAACGTACCCCCTGAGGCTAGGGGCCGGGCACACTAAAAGAGTCACTCCTACGGGAATGGTTACAGGCCAGGGCACAGACCAGACCCCGTGGCTCCATGATGCTAAGTGACTTAGCTGGCTATGTCCCACCATCAAAAGTGATTTATTGACTTTCAGTGAGACTTAGGCTCTTACGTAACTCCTGAATCCCATAGGTACTTTCTGAAAATTTTACCCTTTAGCACTAGCGGCCCTAACTCCCATACTTCGTTTTCTTTTAATAACAAAGTTCCTAGCCTTTGTGGTTGTTAAGCTTTAAAATGTGACCAGCACGTAACCCCTGTGGTGATGTCTGCCAGAGTCTGCAGAGAGCCTGAGCCAATTGCTCTGAGACTGGGGAGAGATGGCAGGCGGGGGGAGCTGCCTCATCCATCTCAATTTTAATTCTGAAACTTGGCTGATCTGGGGAGCTCCCTGGGTGCTGCCCTCCATTGTGGCTCAGCAGTGGCCCCTAGAGAGAAATCTTGGAGTCAAGCCCAGGTGAGATCTCCACTTGCCTGAGGTTAGGGAACAGCAGACAGTGGCTGCTGAAAGAGGAAACACAGGGGCTCTTCCAGCAGCTGACTCTTCTGGTGGTAGCTTCTGTTGCTAGCATCCCAAGTAGGGTGGGGCCGTATTGCGGGGAGAGGCACAGGTGACATGGCTGGGACCCTGGCGGCTTTTAATCTGGCCCTAATTGCAGCAATGGGGTGGGGAATAAATTCCAGAGTTGCCAATATCTTTACCAGCGGTCTTGTGATATTTGGTCATTGTCTAAAAGCCCCAGCTCCTGGAGTCATGTGAAACTCTGAGCAATCACTTTTTTTAAAGCGAGAGGTCATCATCCAGTCCCTGTGTTGCAGAGAAAAGCTTGAACATGTTAACCCCTAAAGGCTCAGAAAGCAAATACAGAGAACCCCCAATTTATTTTTAAGGTGTTTTTTTTAAGCCAGTCATGACTTTGGGGGGGGCCTGACTCATGTTTTTTGAATACATGGGGCTGGTAATCTGGAGAGCTGGGGATTTTACTATAAACGCACAATACAAACTCTATGTAGCAAAGGCCACCTAGGATAGTGACGCATGGACACACAGCATGGCTGCCTCCCCTCTGAAAATGCTAAAGAACCTCAGAAAAGTCAGACATGAACCCCTTGAGTTCTACAGCCAGGAAACGTCCTCTACTGCTCTGAGTCACCGTGCACCTGCCTGATCCTCTGCACCTTCAGAGCTCCAATGGAAAGATGCAGTCAGTAATGTTTTGCACTTACCTTGTATTTTCTCCACAGCGGATCTCCAAGCACTTTCAAAGAAGAAGCCAGTGTCCTGACTTTTTTAATCCTTAAAAGATGCTTAATTTCTTAGATCATGTCTACACGCAGAAGTTGCACTGGTTTAACTTAATTTGGTTTAGAAGCCAATTTAAACTTGGTCTACATTACAACATTAAGTCAACCTGTGTCAACTTTGTTTTGCTTGCGCCTACACCTAAGTTTGCTGAATTGGTGTAAACCATCTTACTTTGGTTTGAAACTGGTTACATCAGCATAGCTTGCACCTGAAAATTTGCCAGTGCAAGGTAAACCAAATTCAGTGTCCACACATAAAGCTGCATTGGTTGAATTGCATTGAATCACTTTAAAATTTCAACTTTAGCCCTGTTTACATACAAAAGTTGTACCGTCTTATCTATACCAGTATAATCAAATCCACTCCAGTGTGGACAAAGTTATGTCAGGCCTTGTCTACACTACAAATGCTTTGTCCGTACAGATACACCAGCAGACCCTCTAGTGTAGCCACAGCATATAACAGAAACAGTTTTTCTTTTGGCATAGTAACACCACTTCCCCCACTGACATTAGCCATTTCAACAGGAGTACTCTTCTGTCAGCATAACTGCATGGGTTGGTTTTTTTCACACCCCTGACCAACAGAGCTACGCTGCCAAAACATTGTAGTATAGACCTGACCTCAGTTTAAAAGTACTTATAGAATAGCTATACCTGGAGGAAGGGGAATAAGACCATATCTATGCTACAAAATTAAGTTGATTAACTTACGTCGGCATATGGCTGCTGCAGCAATTGAATCACCTGTCCGTGTCTACACTTTGCTCCTTGTATTGGTGCATGTCCTCACCAGGAGCTCTTGTATGGATTGTACTGTCAGTGTGGGACATTGTGGGATGGGTCCTGAGAGCCAGTAACAATCAACATAAGCAACTCAGTGTCTATGCTAAGATTGCATCGACCTAACTACATCAACCTTGATCCTACGCTGCTCAGGGAAATGGAATCATTGTAGCAGGACAATTACATCCGCGGGAGCGAAATTTAAGTGTAGACACTTCCACAGTTATGTAGAAGTAAGATGCCTTGTTACCTAAATTACACCAGAATAAGGCACTTTTATAGCAATAAACCAATGCAATTAGTTCATTAGAAAAATCGCACTCCAACCTTGATAATTAAACCGCTATAAAAACCGTGTGTAGACAAGGCCTTTGTTAAACCAGTGAAAATTTGCTACACCTCTGAAATTTTCTGTAATTTTTTTCCCTGTTTGCCGTAAAATGTTGAAACTAAGAACTAGAGGCCACCAAATGAAATTAATGGGCAGCAGGTTGAAAACAAATAGAAGGAAGTTCTTCTTCACACAGCGCAGTCAACCTGTGGAACTCCTTGCCTGAGGTTGTGAAGGCTAGGAATATAACAGGGTTTAAAAAAGAACTGGATAAATTCATGGAGGTTAAGTCCATTAATGGCTATTAGCCATGATGGGTAGGGAATGGTGTCCCTAGCCTCTGTTTGTCAGAGTGGGGTGACGGATGGCAGGAGAGAGATCACTTGATCATTACCTGTTAGTTCACTCGCTCCAGGGCACCTGGCATTGGCTACTGTCTGTAGACAGATACAGGGCTGGATTGACCTTTGGTTTGACCCAGTACAGCCATTCTTACATTCTTATGACTGTAAGTATTTTAATTTTGGGAGTTTGCAGGCGAGGGGAGGGGAGGGCAGAGGATTGAAAATTGGGCCACAGATTTCCAGAGGTGCCTAGGGAGTCTGGGTACCCAGCATAAGCCGCCTGAAAGGGACAAGCTCCTGCCCTTCGGAAAATTAAACACCTTTATGGAGTCTCAAGTTAGACACCCAAAAGCTGTCCTTTTCTATATAGGTTCCTCTATTGCGCTCATCTGAGTATCTGAGCACCTTCCAGCTGGGCACGAACCAACTTTGGTCTCTCATACACCCCCTAGAGGAGAAGTGTGTACAGCAGCGTGTCTTGTTTTGGTAAGGGTTTCTAAAACCAATATGCATGTTACTATGTCTTTATGTTCCAGATGGGAGGGCAAAGAAACATGGCCTGCACTTGGAGTAAAAGATGCAAGTTTAGTACTTGGGGGAGTTCAAATAGCTCATCACTTATGAAAGGCTTGGTCTGTTAATGGGCTCCTGGTTGACAGCTTTAACTGAAGAGAGAGCGAAGTCTCTCTCCCTCTTGGGGGATCCCAAATAAATATTCCACAGAAGTCCTGGGTTTGTCCGAACCAGCCCTGAGTTAATGGTACCTACTAGAACTACAACACTACTGTTCAAATTAAACAGATTCTATTCCAATGAGTATCTTGCTGTATTTAAAGGCATATTTCTAATCATGCCAAGTATCCTGGAGTCTGTAAGGCTGGTAAAACTACATTCTATTTTATTTGCCTCCAACAGAGAGCAAGAAAAGTCACAAATAAACCATCGTTTACGACTCAGTGGTGGAGAACTAAACTCAGCACAACGCACTCAAAAAAAAAAAAAAATATCCCAACCAAGAACCCAGCCGCAAACAGATCCCAGCTCCCGGAAGCGTCAGATGGACATTCCTACAGGGGCTGGGAGAGGACAGGCCTCTGGGGAGCCACACTGGGATCTGGTGACAAAAGGAACTGATTCCACCCTCAGGGAGCTCAGATCTGCTGGAGCGAGGGGATGACCTTGCTACAGCCACTGCCTGCCTGGCACAAACCTCTCACCTGCTGGCAGCTGCTCTCACAGGCAAGAGCAACATCTGCAGCTCCGATCCCGGTGGAGACTTTTCTCACACTACGGATGTTAGCCCAGAACCTCAATGACATTTAGGCTCCTAAAATCTACTGATATCAAAGGAATAAATACCTCTGAGGGTCTGGACCTTGCGGCGGGGAGAGTATGGTGCAGCAAAATCTCTGTTTAAATGGGGGGGGTGGGGAGAGATGACTAGCTGGCCTGCCGGGTTTTTTGTCTCCCTTGGTGACTGGGGGCGGGAGAGGCCAGTTGATTTCTTCATCTTCCTTCTCACCTCTGCCCAGCCTCATCCTTGCAGGAATCAAGGGGTACCGCCCCTTCCCCTGCCCCTCATTTGTAGCTCTTTAGAATTCAGGGATGGCTTCCCCTGACATTTCCTGCCTGTCCGCAGCGCAATGAGTTCGCAGTTCTCAGCCTCAGCTGTCCGGTCTGCATGAACTAACCCTGCAGTCTCCCATTCTGTATCTTCCCTCCCACCCCGCATATTCTCCCCTTCCTGACTGCACCTCCCATCACTGCAGGGAACAGGCAGTAATTTCCTATCCTGTTCCAGTTGCTGCCTCTCAGAGGGCAATGGCGATGCTCAAAGGTTAACAGCGTGGGAGGCGACAGTGCCAGGATCATGCTCAGAGATCAGTGGGGTGGGAGGTGACAATATAAATGTGACACTCCTAGGTTAACAGGGTTCAGGGCTCCAGTATAAATGTAACATTCTGAGTGGCTGCAGTGGGATTATCTGTCCACTAAAGCTTTTCCCCTCTTCCTTGGGAAGCGCCATAGAAACCAGCTCTTCGCCATGGTGCTGTGTGAATTCATCCCCATAGCACAGAGATAGAGGCAAAGACCTGTCAGCCCAGGCCCTTGTCCTCTCGTGCTCTGAGCTAGGGTCAGGAGCAGGCGGGTCTCTGCTCTGTGGGAGATTCACACATGCTATGAGACATCTGGAAATATCTTTCGAGGGACTAGAGTTGCCACCCCTCGAGGACTGTCCTAGACTCTCCAGGAATTAAAGATTAATCTTCAATTAAAGATTATGTCATGCAGTGAAACCTCCAGGAACATGTCCCATCAAAACTGGCAGCCCTAATTTGAGACACAGGGAATCCCACAGCAGCTGCGCCAAGGCTCATTTATACTGCATCTGAGCGTCACATTTATACTATTCCCCCACCCCATTAGCCTCCATGTCACATTTATACTGTTTCCCCATTAGCCTCCACGTGTCACGGTTATACTGTTCCCCCACCCATTAGATCAGCCATGTGTCACATTTATACTGTTCCCCCATTAGCCCCCATGCGTGAGTTAAACTGCTCTCCCACCTCATTAGCTGCCAAGTATCACATCTATACTGTCCCTCTATCCTGTTAGCCTCTGAGCTTCCTATTTATACCATTCCCCGCTACACATGCTCTTGTTAGTCTCCATGTTTATCCTTTCCCCCTTTGGCTCTCTCCACCCTGCAGACCAGTCCGTCCATCCCCTCAGGGTTCCTCCTCCCCATGGCTCCTCTGGTGTTTGATGAGGTTGGCCCGGAGGGTGAATCCTTTCCTGCACTGGGAGCACTTATAGGGTTTGCCGCCCATGTGGGTCCGCTGGTGGATGATGAGGTCGAGAGTGAGGCCGAAGGCCTTCCCGCACTCGCTACACTTGTAGGGCCGCTTGCCCAGGTGGCTGCGCTGGTGCTTGGTGAGATGGGAGCTCTGGCTGAAGGATTCCCCACACTCGGGGCACTTGAAAGGCTTTTCTCCAGTGTGGATGCGCCGGTGCCGCTCCAGGTGGGAGACCCAGGCAAAGCCTTTCCCGCAGTCGCTGCACTTGTAGCTCTTCTCCGCAGCGTGGCCCTGCTGGTGGGCTAGGAAGGCAGCGTTGTCCCCGAAGCGCTTGCCGCAGTCCCCACACTTGTAAGGCCGGTCAGGCGAGTGGGTCTTGCGGTGCTGGAGCAGGTGGGCCTTCTGGGCAAAGCGCTCCCCGCAGCTGGTGCAGGGGAAGGGGCGCTCACCCGTGTGGACCCGCCGGTGCCGCTCCAAGTGAGAAGCCCAGACGAAGCCTTTGCCGCAGTCACCGCAGCGGTGGGCCCTCTCCCGCCGGTGGGACCGCTGATGCCGGGCCAGGGCCGGGCCGGCCTGGAAGCACTTCCCGCAGTCGCCGCAGCGCAGGGGTTTCTTGCCCAGGTGGGTCCGCTTGTGGCGGGCCAGGTCCGAACTCTGACAGAAACTCTTCCCACAGTGCGGGCAGCGGTAGGGGCGCTCTCCCGTGTGGCTGCGCCGGTGCTTTGCCAGGTGGGAGCTCTGGCTGAAGGATTCCCCGCACTCGGGGCATTTGAAGGGCTTTTCACCGGTGTGGATGCGCCGGTGCCGCTCCAGGTGGGAGGCCCAGATGAAGCCCTTGCCACAGTGGCTGCACTTGTGGGGTTTGTCCGCCGCGTGGCCCTGCTGGTGGACGGCCAGCTCATCAGGCCGGGCGAAGCGTTTCCCACAGTCGCCGCACTTGTGGGGCCGGTCGCTGCTGTGAGTGCGGCGGTGCTGCAGCAGGTGGGAGCTCTGACTGTAGCTTTCCCCGCACTCGGGGCAGCGGAAGGGGCGCTCGCCAGTGTGGATGCGCCGGTGCCGCTCCAGGTGTGAGGCCCAGATGAAGCTCTTGCCGCAGTCCTGACAGCGGAAGGGTTTGGCGCGCTCCTCGGCCGGCTTGCCCTTCTGCTGCCGGCCCCCAGCTGCCCGACACTCAAAACTCTTCCTGCAGTCGCCACAGCGAGTCTGAGTCACCGTGTCCTTCATCTTCCTCAGGCCTGGGCCGCGTTGCGTGGCTTTGTCATGTTTCTTCCCTGGCTGGGCTTTCTTTTGTTCATCAGAGCCGGCAGGGCTCTTTTCCCACTCAGGGTTCTGAGACGTGCGTGGTTCTAACTCCTCTGAGCCTTCCTCCTCCTCCTCCTCATCAGCATCCTCCTCCTCGTTGTCGCTCACCAAACCATCAGCTGCTGGGATAAAGGGAGAGAGAATCCAGGCATGAGTCACCTCCGGCACAAGGGTGTAGGGGGGAAAGGAACCTGGATTTCCCCAAAGAAGAGAGAGGAAGGGGTTTATTCTCCTTCACATCCCATCTGAAGACTCCAGGAAAGGGAGCTGCTGCCAGGTACAAGTCAGGACGGTTGGGAAACCATGACTGACGTCTGCCACAAATACATAACTGAAGTTAGTTGAAAAGTGACAGTTATGATTCGTGGGATTTTTTTTCTTAAATGTTTTTTAATTTTTGTTTTCTTTAATTTCCCACACCAAAAACGTCACTGTAAGAACCTGAAGTCAGAAAAGTCATTTAAGGCTAAAAAGGGACCCGCCAGGACATCTAGTTTGAAATCCCTTTCTCTCAATTTTCAATTTTCGAAAAACCACCTGCAGTTTAAAACTTTGAGCTGCCTCTAAAAGTGTTCAGTTTCCATAAATCAACCAACCAATGAGTAATTTTATTGCAAAACATTTTCTTTTGAGAAAAGCAGATTATTCTGATTTTCCAGTTTTGGGTTGAAAAAGTGGAAATTCTGACCAAAATGAAGATTTCCTGCAAAAATGTTTGTTTTGGTGAAAACGCTCCTTTTTTTGGTCCTCCCTCTTTAAAAAAAAAAAAGTTTTAATGAGCAAATTCCAACCAGCGATAGCCACAACGCCTGCTGCGGGCTACAAACCTGACCCGGGTGGGAGGAGGCAGAAGCAGAGAGCTCACGGGAATTCCAGCGGCTGGGTCATGTGTGTCCCGTTCATCCAGGTGGATGGGCCGGGGGAGTCTGATTCACCCGGTTGCTCACCTGCGTGGACTCCTCGGGGGCTCTCCCGTCCCTGGAAATCCCGGGCGGATGGCTCCTCCCCTCGTTCCATCCAGGAGATCAGGTCGGGTTTAGAAATCGGAAATAGTGCTCGTGGGGGAAAAACAGGTGATATCAGGGTTCATTAGGTGTCTCTACTCCAGTTCCTTTCCCTCTGATTCTGCCTCTCTGGCTGCCCCTTTGTCCTGAGAGTCTCTTTTCTTCCCCAGGTCTCCCCCGGCTCAGCTGTTCAACAGCTGAATCCCTCTCTCCTGGCCTGGTCTCTGTGATGTGTTCTCCTCTCTCTATCAGATCCAGACCTCATCTCATTTCCCTGTCCCCCAGTTCATTCTCCTGCCCCTGCCGCTCACAACTTCCCTAACTCCTCTGGTCTCTTTCACCCCTTAACTCTACTGACTCCAAGCTCACATCCTTCAAGTCTATGCCTTCTTCTTCTACACTTGCTTACTGTTGTTCCTCTCTGCCCATCTCATCCAAACCTCCTGTACTCTGGCTCATCTGCTGGTCTTTATAGCCAGCCCAGCCCAAGAAGACGACCATAGATGTTGCTGTTCTCTCCACTCTGCAGCTTTGACTGCACCAGAGAAATTAACCATGCAAAGAGCTGTTTCAACCTCCCCGCACACTTGTAGCATGCCTTGGGTCCGCTTGGAAACGTGCTGTGCACAGTTATAAGCTGGGCTATGTGAATGAGGACTTTCCAGGGCTGAAGTCTGACCTGCGTTAGTCTTCTTAGCGTATGTGCGACATGCCTCAGGGGCCACATGACCTGGGTTCATCACCGAATGGGGCCCGTTTGGATCATTAGCTTCCCCGGGCTGGGTACTGATGGGGAGCGTGATCTGAACACTGATCCACACCCCGCCACCTTGTTAGTGCCACGGTGAAAGTAAGCTGCCTGACTAGTCCTGCGGCTGAACCACAGTCGGTCCTGTGCCCATTGCGCTGGGCTGGCAGTCAGGATACCCAGATTCTATTCCTGGGTGACCTCAGGAGAGTCACTGCCTCTGTTTTCCCTCCCACCCTTTATCTATCTGAAGTACAAGCTCTTCAGAGCAGGCATCCCCACCGGCTAGGTTTGAGGGTGGAGTGAAGCACAACAGAACCCCAGTCTCGGTTGGGATTCCTCAAAGCTGCCATAACAAAACTCACAGCAGCGTCAGTGGACTCTTCAGCTGTACCCAGAGAGCACTGCAGTTTGGGAGGTGAATGCAGGACAAACCTTCCTTCCCCCGGCCTAGAGCGTGTAGACCAGGGGTCGGCGCCCTTTCAGAGTTGGTGTGCCGAATCTTCATTTAGCCAGGGCTTTGCGTGCCAGTCTGTAAGAGGCGGGGCTTCAGGCAGAAGGGGAAGGGCTGAGGGGGTCAGTCCGCCCCCTTTGGGGTTTTCCCCGCAGGCTACTGCCAGCCTGGGTTAACGCGCTAAGTGGGGCAGAGAGAGACCCTGGCTGGCAAGGAGCCAGCAGGGGGAACCCCAGAGCAGGGGCAGGCTGAGTGGCACAGCCCACCGCTGTTTTGGGGTTTCCCCTGCAGGCTCCTGCCAGCTGGAGTCCCATTGCCTCCCCACTCAGCTCCCACTGCTGGCCTGAGTATAGGGAACCCAGGCTGACAGCGGGCTGGCAGGAGCCTCCGGTGGAAACCCCAAAGAGGCGATGGTCTGAGCGCTCAGCCCACTGCGGCTTTGGCGTTTCCCCTGCAGGCTCCTGCCAGCTGGGGTCTCAGCTCCCACTGCCAGCCTGGGCTCCCTGAACCCAGGCTGGCAGCGGGAGCTGAGTGGGGCAGGCAGCCAGCGGGGGAAACGCCAAAGCAGCGGCGGGCTGAGCTCTCCCCGCGTGCCAGCTGAAATTGGCTCACGTGCCACATCTGGCACACGTGCCATTGGTTGCCAACCCCTGATGTAGACTATCAATAAAAAAAGCAGATTTTGCACTAAATCTATAAATGACTCAGATTTCAGTTTGCTGCTGTTCGCAGGGCTGTATTATGGACCATTCGCAGCAGCTGAGGAGCAGCAATGTTGTCAGTAAGGAGACCCAGGTTTAATTCCTGGTTCTTCCACTCATTTTACCCCAGGCCTCCTCTGTAAAACACCAGAGATAACGACGCTCTCCTGAAAACGCTGGAAGACCCAACCCAGAGCTGTTTGTGGTGGGAGGAGGTCCAAGCACCTACAACCAATGCTAACATGTCTGGGACCATCCAGGGTTCCTGAAGTCTCATGCATTGGTTTGGGGCCCTGACAGACGCCATCCAGCCAGTGCCTCCTGGTTACCGAACTGGGAAATTGACGGTATCTTTACTTTGCCTCAGATCTTCAGTTTGCCACCTCAGTTTCTTCAGATTCCTCCTTTCAATCCGCATCTCCTGCCTGCCAGCCCTCCTTATCTCCCGCCACAATCTCTTTCCGCCGGGGCCTCCCCTTTCAGGCAGGCCTCTGTTCCCCTCCCTTCTAGATGATTTCTCCATCTCCCTCTCCCTCCACCCCTCTCCAGCCCAGCTCCTAAATATCTTTGAGGTTCTGGGCTTCTGTGCTCTGCTTCCATCCAGCCCAACTTCCCCCCTCTTCACTAGCCGAGCTAGCAAGCAGCTCCTGGCCTGGCCTATCCCCTCAAACACATCCTTATTGCAATCTCCACTGCCATAGCCCCGACCCCATTTCCCCCAGGCCTTCCCTGAATGGAGAGTTCAGGACACCGTTCCCTCTGCGTCCTCCTTCCACCGCCCTCACGGCTCTGCCAGCTCCGCCTCTGGACTTGTGGCCTCTGTCCTCAGCCCCCTCCTTGCTCCATAGTTTCGACCGTCATCTGGTCCCCTCTGCCTCGCCCCGGTATCCCCTTGCCCTGGCGTCAGACCCCTCCTGCCACAGCCTCCAGCTCCCATGGAGAGAGCGGGTTGAAAAAATGAACAAATAAATCAATATTCAGCCAAAAAACTTACAAAGTTGTTTTCATCTCAGTGTCCCTTTTCTTTAAAAAATTCAATTTTCCCCCAAAGCATGTATGGAAATTTTTCATTTCCCCCCAAAATTCCATTTCTTGGGAAACAAAAATCAGTTGATAACGGCTTTGATACAAATTTCGGGAAAATAAGTATCCAAAAGAGTGACAAAATTCTTTGGGGGAAAAATCATTTTAGGGGGGGAAAAAGCCGACTCTTCCTAAGAAAAACCATCTGGTTTGAGAACTGTTGACTACCTCGAGCCCTGCATCATTTCCACTTATTCAGCCCCTGGTTACTTCCTGCAGTTCCTTAATCCTACAACAGCTCCTCAATCTGCCCTTCACTATCAGCAAAGCATAGTTCTCTGTGGCGATTTGCTCAGAATACATAAAACATTTCATATTCAGTCAGTGTCAAGGATTCCCATGGGGCTTTCTAGCCACACAGGAAGGACACCTGCTCCATCACATCTGGCTTCCTAGGCTGCAGCTCCCTGCTTATCTTCTCCTCCCCGTCCCATCTTTATGGAGAGGTAAAAGGGTGGGTGGGGGGCAGGCAGGAAAGAGTGGATTGAAGCTGGAGAGAAGAGAAGGGAGAGATTAAAAGAATTCCTCACCCAGGGACATCAGGGTCTCGTAGCTTTCCTGCATGACGTCCCGGTAGAGAGCTCTCTGCCGCGAATCCAGCATCACCCAGGGCTCCATGATGAAACAGTCACCTCCTCTAATGTCACCAGCAGCTGTAACAACAAATGCCCCCTGCTCAGTACCTGCTGCCTGTCTCCCATACATTGCTCCTGTCACCGAGTGGCTCTCTCCTTGGAGAAGAAGTGGGTCCAGCATCCTATAGCTTGGGTGGCCAGACCTCCCGATAGCAGAGGCTTTGTCTTATATATGCAGCTAACCTCCCTGCCCCACAAAAAAAAGGTTCCAATTTTTCACACCTGCTATCTGATCACCCTAGGTGTTTCTCACTGGGGCTAATCCATGGAGACCCGGGAGCAGGAGGTCAGCTCCCAAGGAAGAGCCCTGCTGAGGTGCAGCAGGGAAGCTGCAGAGAATTAGAAAGGTTTGCAGGGTCTTTCTAAGAACGGGGAGAAAGACTCCAGGAAGGGGCAGGTGAGAGACAGCTCAGAAGAGGCTGAAAGAGGCAGGAGGGGCTGGTGAGTAATGCTGAGCAGGGAGCGGGGTATGAGGTGTGTCGTTCAACTGAGTCGAAGGAGCTGTGTGTACCGGGGAGCGTGGGGAATGGACTGTGTTTGGGGCTATTTTGTGCTGTGTGGGATAATAAAGGGTACGGGTAATATTGGACACAGGAGAACGTGTGGTGGAGCCTGAGAAGGGGAACCAGAAGGTGGAGTTCCTGCTGTGCCATGCCATGAGGGGACGTTTGGAGACGGCAACATCACGACAGTGCTCCTCAGAGAACAGGCCTTGCTTCATGCAGGTATACCAGGGACTGACAGAGCCGGTCCTTTCGCTTGGGCCTGGATGGTGGCCCTTTATCTCTGCTCATTACAGACACAGATCCCATGCAAATCAGCCAACAACACATCGCCTCACCCTGCATTTTCCTCTCTTTGACCCCCACATCTCTGTAGCTGCTGATCCGTCCCGTGTTTGGGACCCTCAGGGCTGGACTACATTGAAAACCTAACTATGTTGGTCGGGGTGTGAAAAATCCATACCCTTGGAAGATGTAATGAAGCCAAGCTAAGCTAACCTAACCTAGACAGTGCTAGGTCAATGGCTGTGGATTATCTACAGTGACGGGAGAATCCCTCCCATCGCTGTCGTGAGCATCTACACGGAAGTCCTACAGCAGTGGAGCTGCAGCAGAGTCACTGTAGTGTTTAAGTGTGGACAAACTCTGAGAGCTCCCGGCCATACAGAGGAAAGAGCTGAGTCCCAGGTATTCCAGGGTTTGGTCCATTGACAGGTGAATTTCTACACCCTCCCCAACAGGCCCGTTCCCAAAACTCAGACCCGGAGTCACACAAGTCACAGAGACTTGTCATGCCCTTTCCTCCCTTCCTTCCCCTGCTGCATTTACTGTCCCTTTCCTCCTCCAGCAGCTCGCTAAAAATACCCTCACTGAGCTGAACAGAAGTTGCTCCAAGCCCCAGGAGGGTTGGGATGATCTGGAGCGAAAGGGGCTGTTATCCTGCAGCCAGCAGGCTTAGAAGCATGGCTGGGGAGGTTTTAGAAGGGGCTTTAATCCACTTCACCCCCTAGGCTTTATCCTTGCAGACAGACACATGACTAGGCTCTGTCACAGGAGCTGGAAGTAGGGGTTCTGGAGGACCCTTGGTTTGAAATAATTTTCATCATTTACAGGGTTTACAGTTTTCTTTAATGGCTTTCAGCACCTATGGGCTCTGCCTTGCGGGGAAAATGCTGAGGGCTTGTCAACAAGACAGGTTATGTCGGTGTAACTTATGTCGTTCAAGGGGGGTGAACACACTCCTTAAACTATGTAAATTACACCGACCTAAGCACCGGTGTGGATAGTGCTATGTGGGTGGGAGAGCTTCTTTCGCCCGCACAGCTACCGCCTCCTGCAGAGATTGTTTTATAATGCTGACAGGACAGCTCTCTCCCGTCAACTTAGAGCATCTTCACCAGACGCCCTGTGCAGCCACACTGCTGCAGAGCTTCTAGTGTAGACGAGCCCTGAGTCGCTTTAGCAGACCTGGCCTCTTCCACCAGGACTAAAGCCACCCAACATTTTAAACCCTGCCAGGAACAGAGTTTCTGACCCATGTGCTAGAAAAGAGCGGAACCCAGGAAGCTGCCTGTTTTGTGAGATTCACCTTACGCACAGGCAGAACTGTGCAGGGACCAGGCAGAATTGGCTTTTCCTCTCCCTCTCTGCTCCTCATCTTCTTCATGGAAAAGTGAATCTACCCAGGAACGCTGCAGTAAATGGGCCTGGGCAGGTTTGGCTCCGGGGGCTTCCCAGTGTGACACTTTCCTGACTGGCAGTTCAGTCCTGCCCTGCTCCCAGGCATCCCTGCAGAAGGGGATCCCTGGGTTAGGTGGCCAGGAGGGCTCTCTGCTCCCTCTGAACCCAACAGCAGCCCATGGGAGTGTGATAACAAGCAGGGGGCAGAATAGGAGGGCCTATAGCCTGCCCATGGGGACAGAAGGAGGGATAGGAACTGAAAGGGGATGGGATAGAATTGGGGAGGCTGGTGGAGAAAGGGGTACAATGAGGGGGGCGGCCACAACTTCCTACAACCCTCCCCAGATTCCTGCAAGGCCCACCCCAGCCTGCCTCAGGTTCACCCTACACCCACAACAACCTGCTGCCCCTGTTACCCTGGACTCCCCTGCATATTATCCGGGCTGCTCCAACCAACTCTCCTCCTAGACACGGTCCTCCAGCATCCTCCTCCCCTCCTCGTGGCCTCTGGCTCTGGGTTCATTCCCACCTCCCTTTATTTGGGCAGATGTGGGGACCCCCAGCACGCCTTGTTTCCTGGCCTGGGGGAACCCCCCAAAGGGGAATCCTCTAACCGTGCGTCACTGGCAAGACTCGTCACCCAGAGACTGGGCACAACACTGGGCTCCTTAGAGAACCCGTAATAACCTCCCTCCCCACTGATTGCTCCTGCTGCCCCTCCCAATCTCTCCCCCTGTCGCCCTCCTGACGCCTCCCTCGCCTCGGGCTGGGAGACTCGGTCCCTGGCTCGGGCCGGTCGCTCTCCCGGAGCTGGCTCGGCTCCCGCAGGCGCTCAGGGGGGCGGAGCCGGGGGCGAGGAGGGGGCCAGGGAGGGCAGCAGCTCTGGGACTCGCAGACCCCCGCCCCCCCCCCGGGAGCAGAGCTGGGGCGAGGAGGGGCCGTTGGTGCAGAGTCACTTTCCTGCCCGGCCCCGGCCCTTTCCCCGGGTCTCACCTGCAGGCTCCGGCTCGGGGGCTGGGGTCGGCAGAGCCCGGGGCTGGTTCCTGTCCCCGCGGCCGGGCACCGAGCGGGGTTCACGCCGGTTTCCGACCCTCCGCAGCTGCGGCTCAGTCTGGGATCTCGGGCCACAATGAAACTGGCGCGGCCGCCGCTACCAGCCACCCCGTCTCGCTCCGGAAACCAAACCCCGGTATCCGGGCCGGAGGAAACACAGAGCGCGGCCTCCCCTCCCCGAGCCAGAGCCCTCTAGAGGCAGCCGAGACAGACTCCGCTTTCCCCGGCCCCTCCGCTCCCTTGCGGAACCTAGTGCCTGTTCCAGATGTGACTCTACCTGCAGCCCACAGCACCGTGGTACCCCAGTGCCACACAGGCTTTCACCTCTGCATCCTCCTCCCAGCGCTGCTGGGATGCAGGGTAGCCCCATGCTACAGCTGGGAAACTGAGGCACAAAGAGTCTAAGTAACCTATGATGAAAACGTCCAGACTGGGTCAGACCAATGGCCCATCTAGCCCAGTATCCTGTCTCCTGACAGTGGCCAATGCCAGGTGCTCCAGAGAGAATGAACAGACCGCTAAGCATCCAGTGATCCATTCCCCATCACTCATTCCCAGCTTCTGGCAAACAGATGCTAGGGACACCATCCCTGCCCATCCTGGCTAATACCCATTGATGGATCCATCCTCCGTGAACTTATCTAGTTCTTTTTTCAACCCTGTTATAGTCTTAAGAACATAAGAAAGGCCGCACTGAGTCAGACCAAAGGTCCATCCAGCCCAGTATCCTGTCTACCGACAGTGGTCAATGCCAGGTGCCTCAGAGTGAGTGAACCTAACAAGTAATGATCAAGTGATCTCTCTCCTGCCATCCATCACCCCCCTCTGACAAACAGAGGCTAGGGACACCATTCCTTACCCAGCCTGGCTAATAGCCATTAATGGACTTAACCTCCATGAATTTATCCAGTTCTCTTTTAAACACTGTTATATTCCTAGCCTTCACAACCTCCTCAGGAAAGAAGTTCCACAGGTCAACTGCACGTTGTGTGAAGAACTTCCTTTTATTTGTTTTAAACCTGCCACCCATTAATTTCATTTGGTGGCCACTAGTTCTTATATTATGGGAACAAGTAATTGACTTTTCCTTATTCACTTTCTCCACACCACTCAGGATTTTATAGACCTCTATCATATCCCCCCTTAGTTTCCTCTTTTCCAAGCTGAAAAGTCCCAGCCTTTTTAATCTCTCCTCGTATGGGACCTGCTCCAAACCCCTAATCATTGTATTTGCCCTTCTCTGAACCTTTTCTAATGCCAGCATATCCTTTCTGAGATGAGGGGACCACATCTGTACGCAGTATTCAAGATGTGAGTGCACTATGATTTATATAAGAGCAATACGATATCCTCCATCTTATTCTCTATCCCTTTTTTAATGATTCCTAACATCTTGTTTGTTTTTTTGACTGCCCCTGCACTCTGCATGGATGTCTTCAGAGAACTATTCACGATGACTCCAAGATCTTTTTCCTGATTAGTTGTAGCTAACTTAGCCCCATCATATCATATGTATAGTTGGGATTATTTTTTCAATGTGTATTACTTTACATTTATCCACATTAAATTTCATTTGCCATTTTGTTGCCCAGCCACTTAGTTTTGTCAGATCTTTTTGAAGTTCTTCACAGTCTGCTTTGATTTTAACTATCTTGAGCAGTTTAGTATCATCTGCAAACTTTACAACCTCACTGTTTACCCCTTCCTCCAATTCATCTATGAATAAGTTGAATAGGATTGGTCCTAGGTCTGACACTTGGGGAACACCACTAGTTACCCCTCTCCATTCTGAAAATTTACCATTTATTCCTACCCTTTGTTCCCTGTCTTTTAATCATGAAAGGTTAAAACCTTTTCAATCCATGAAAGGATCTTCCCTCTTATCCCATAACCACTAAATTTACGCAAGAGCCTTTGGTAAGGGACCCTGTGAAAGTCTTTCTGGAAATCTGAGTACACAATATCCACTGGATCCCCTTGTCCACATATTTGTTAACCCCTTCAAAGAACTCTAATACATTAGTAAGATATGATTTCCGTTTACAGAAACCATGTTGACTTTTGCCCAGCAAGTTATGTTCTTCTATGTGTCTGACAATTTTATTCTTTACTATTGTTTCAACTAATTTGCATGATACGGACGTTAGACTTACCTGTCTGTAATTGCCGTGATTACCTTTAGAGCCCTTTTAAAATATTGACGTTACATTAGCTATCTTCCAGTCACTGGGTACAGAAGCTGATTTAAAAGACAGGTTACAAACCATAGTTAACACTTCCACAATTACACATTTGAGTTCTTTCAGAACTCTTGGGTGCATGCCTTCTGGTCCCAGTGACTTGTTACTGTGTAGTTTATCAATTAGTTCCAAAACATCCTCTAGTGACACTTCAATCTGTGACAATTCCTCAGATTTGTCACCGACAAAAGATGGCTCAGGTTTGGGAATCTCCCTAAGGTCTTCAGCCATGAAGACTGAAGCAAAGAATTCATTTAGTGTCTCCGCAATGACTTTATTGTCTTTAATTGCTCCTTTTGTATCTCTGTTGTCCAGGGGCCCCACTTCCTGCTTCTGATGTATTTAAAAAATTTGTTATTACCTGTTGAGTTTTTGGCTAGCTGTTCTTCAAACTCCTTTTTGGCTTTTCTTATTACATTTTTACATTTAATTTGGCAGTGTTCCAAATTAAACGTAAAATTTGCTCCTTTCTAGATACCTCATTAGGATTTGACATCCACTTTTTAAAAGATGCCTTTTTACCTTTCACCCCTTCTTTTACATGGTTGTTAATCCATGCTGGCTCCTTTTTAGTTCTTTGACTATGTTTTTTAATTTAGGAGTATACATTGAAGTTGGGTCTCTATTATTGTGTCTTTGAAAAGTGTCCATGCAGCTTGCAGAGATTTCACTTTAGTCAGTGTACCTTTTAATTTCTGTTTAACTAACCCATCATTTTTGCATAGTTCCCCTTTCTGAAATTAAATGCCACAGTCTTGGGCTGCTGAGATGTTCTTTCCACCACAACGTTAAATGTTATTATATTATAGTCACTATCTCCAAGCGGCTCTGTTATAATTACCTCTGGGACCAGATCCTGTGCTCCACTCAGGACTAATTTGAGAGTTGCCTCTCCCCTTGTGGGTTCCTGTACCAGCTGCTCCAAGTCATTTAAAGTATCAAGAAATTTTGTCTCTGCATTTCGTCTGGAGGTGACAAGTACGCAGTCAATATGGGGATAATTGAAATCCCCCTTTATTATTGAGTTCTTTATTTTGATAGCCTCTCTAATCTCCCTTAGCATTTCATCATCACTATCACTGTCCTGGTCAGGTGGTCAATAATAGATCCTATTATTATATTCTTATTAGAGCATGGAATTACTATCCATAGAGCTTCTATGGAACATGTGGATTTATTTAAGATTTTTACTTCATCTGATTCTACATTTTCTTTCACAATATAGTGCCACTCTGCCTTCCCCCCACCCAACCTGTTTTGTCCTTTCGATATATTTTGTACCCCAGAAAGATTGTGTTCCATTGATTGTCCTCACTCCACCTTGTTTCTGTGATGCCTATTATGTCAATATCCTCCTTTAACAGGAGACACTAGTTCACCCATTTTATTTAGACTTCTGGCATTTGTGTACAAACATTTTAAAAACTTGTCACTGTTTATTTGTCTGCCTTTTTCTGATGTGTCAGATTCTTTTTTATGTGAAAGTTTCTCGTCTGATCTGGCCTCTCCTTTATCCTTTTCCATCCTCTCCTCCTGACTAAAACCTAGAAAATCTCTAACAATAGACTCTCCTCTAAGAGAAGTCTCTGTCCGATCCACGTGCTCCTCTGAAGCAATCAGCTTTCCCCCATTTCTTAGTTTAAAAACTGCTCTTCAACCTTTTCAATGTTAAGTGCCATCAGTCTGGTTCCACTTTGGTTTAGGTGGAGCCCATCCTTCCTGTATAGGCTCCCCTTATCCCAAAAGTTTCCCCAGTTCCTAATAAATCTAAAGCCCTCCTCTCTACACCATCGTCTCATCCACGCATTGAGACTCTGAAGCTCTGCCTGCCTACTTGGCCCTGCACGTGGCCTTCACAACATCCTCCAACAAAGAGTTCCACATGCTGACTGTGTGTTGTGTGAAGAAATACTTCCTATTATTTGTTTTAAACCTGCTGCCTATTAATTTCATTGGATGACCCCTAGTTCTTATGTTATGGAGAGTAAATAACACTTCCTTATTTACTTTCTCCACACCAGTCATGATTTTATAGACTTCTCTCATATCCCCCCTTAGTCGTCTCTTTTCCACGCTGAAAAGTCCCAGTCATATTAATCTCTCCTCAGATGGAAGCTGTTCCATACCCCTAATCATTTCTGTTGGCCTTTTCTGAACCTTTTCCAATTCCAATAATGAGTGAGACAAGGTGGGGTGAGGTAATATCTGTTATTTGGGCCAACTTCTGTTGGTGAGGGAAACAAGCTTTAGAGCTTAGGCTATGTCTACACTGGCACTTTTGTGGCTAAAACTTTTGTCACTCCAGAGTGTGGGAAAAAAACCCTGAATGACAAAAATTTTAGCGATAAAAAGTGTTGGTGTGGACAGCATTTCATTGGCAGGAGCTGCGCTCCTGCTGACAGAGCTATCACTGCTCATTAAGGGTGATTTAATTATGCTGAGAGGAGAACTCATAGCGGCACAGCACCATTGTAAAGTCTGTACTGTAAATATAGCCACAGTCAGTAGACAAAGAGGGAATTGAATCCATATGACCTAAATTTAAGTCTGGTAACTCAAACCACCGATCCATTCTTTCCTTCCTAACTAAATTAGGCTTTTAACATTATATTTAATATGTTTAGACTCTCCTTCCCAGCCCCTTTGTGAGACAGAACATCTGAAAAGCCACAACTGGATTATGCTCTTGTTTACTCCAACTGCTGTCCCTCTGAAATCAATGTAAAGATGCAGGCTGTTATCTTTTCAGGATAAGTGGTGCCAGCCTCTTGTGGGGCTAACTCTCCTCTGTCTTGACCTTGTTGTCCTCATTTACACTTGGAACCCAAATCAGAATTCTTCACTCCCGCACTCACACCAGACACTTTTTCTCTTGTGTTGTCATTTACACCAGCAGTAGCACTTTAGAGATCGGCTTAAGACTTGAAGCATGAGGTTGACTATCCCTGACAGAATGTGGTGGTGTTCATTGTAACAGTTCTGAATATTCTTGTTTGCTATCTAAATCCTGCTGTATTCTTGTCCTCAATGACTTCATGTGGCAATGAGTTCCGCAGGCTAATTCCAAGTGGCATGAAAAAGTATTTCCTTTTATTGGTTTTGAAATTCCACATCTTTTCATTTCATTGCATGTCCCCTTGTTCATTAGAATGGCTCTAGTGGGTGTGGGTCAGACCAGTGGTCTATCTAGCCCAGTATCCTGTCCTCTGACAGTAGCCAATGGCAGGTGCTTCAGAGGGAATGAACAGAACAGGCAATCTCAAGTGATCCCGCCTTCTTCTTTTTCTACAAGACAGAAGAACAGAAATTTCTGCACCGCTACCTCATTATCCACTTTCAAATCCTTCACTCTTCAAAGTCACCTGCAAAGGCATGTTTTAACATTGAGTTTGTGCTTTTTTAAAAAATGATGTATAAAGGAAATCTCAGTTTTAAAAATCCACTTCCCCTGCTTTTTCTGAACTGGGCAATATCAGGGCATCTGAATCAGACACACCTGGGCTTTCTGGAAGTTGGAGGCTTGAGACATGCAAACTGTGAGCACTCACATATTTGCTGAAGAAGCAAAGTATCGGACCGCTAACAAAGACCTGTTTTCTCCCAAATGTTCAGTTTTCATTGGATTTGAGTACAGCACAACAAACCCCAAATCTTCAAAAACCATAGTCAGGTCCCTCCCAAGATCATGAGATTATCTTGCAGAACGAGAGAGAGAGAGAGATGGCTTTTTTTATTTGTCTTCTACATTTTGAACTTTTATGATACAATCAGGTCACATTTGCAAGCTTTCCTCTACAATCAACAGGGCAAAAAACTAACCAGCCATGAATAAATCTAGAGTGGAAATTGGAAGGTTTCTAACCATCAGAGAAGAGAAGTTCTGGAACAGCCTTTTAATAGTCATAGTGGGGGCAAACAACCTAATTAGTACTAAAATGGAGCTTGATAAATTCATGAATGGGATTATATGATGGGATTGCCTGCGAGAGCAGGGGGAACTGGATTACTCATTGGCCCAGAATGGCCCTTCCAGTCCTATTTTCTATATTTTTATAACTGAAAGCTGAGACTTTCATGGAATAACATGAATCCAAGAGCTGGAGCTTGCAGAAATGCACCAAATATGCAAGCCTCATGATCCAGTTGTGAGAGTTGGCAATAATGTAAAATAGTTGTTAAAAACAATGGAAAGATTCTGGTTTAGCCAGGTATCAGAGGGGTAGCCGTGTTAGTCTGGAATTGCAGAAGGTTTAGCCAGGTTCTTTTAATACTGATGAAATAAGAAATGTTTTTTGGTTGTTTTTAAAAAGTAAACAGTTAAATAATTTTACTAAAAACCCTTTGCTTTCTTCAGGGTGATTTTATCCCTTCAGAGTCCAGGGACACAGTGAGGGTCCTAGTCCTGGTGGAAATGTGTGGATGCTTTTGCAACAGAGCTTATAAATAAATATCTACTAAATAACAGAAATGCCAACTCTTGGGATTTTAATCACCAGTCTTGTGATAGTTGGGGTTTTCCTTAAAGTCCCAGCTCCTGGACTCCTGTGATCATAGGAAAAATCTCTGTTTTCACTTGTAAAAGGGGGTATGTTTCTTTTAAAAACAAACAAACATAAAAGCCCCCTAAAGCACACCAAAACAACACATGTCAAAGAAACCTGGAAAACAGAACTCCTTAAAGGCTCCGAAAAGCAGAAAGCAAACAAAAGGAACCTCGACCTTTTTTAAGCCCATCTTGTGATTTTCCTGTGGTTTAGCTCGTGATTTTTCCTGCGGCAACACTGGATTCATAAAATCCCATTAACCCTTAATAGCCCGTCACTGGGCATGTGATAGAGCCGAGGGGGAAGTTCTCGGTCACGCCTCCCCTCATCACGAGGCAGGCAAGGGGACTCAGGAGCTGGGGCTGCCGCGAGGAGGGGGAACCAGGCTGTGCTTTCTCTGCTCCCTGACGGGGGTTGCTGGACCCGGTAGAGCCGGAGGGTCACAGCCGCGAAGCGAGCCCCCTTCTCCGGGCTGGACGCTCGCTGAGCCGGGTGGGGACCTCGCCCCGTAGCGTTCCCAGTTCGCTCCCCGGTCTGGCTCGGGGCGGCGCCGTCCAGGGCGTGTTGCAGCTCGGCCGGGTATGGAGGGGAACAGGAAGGGGCTGGAGCCGCCGAGACGCGTGTGGATGCTGCGGGGAGGGGCTGCGCGGCTCCTGGATGGGACTCGCTGCTCGGGAGCCCGGCTTGAGCCGCTGCTGCTCCCCAGTGGGGTGTGTGCGGGGCAAGACCTGCACTGATCCCCATCGGTGCCCAGCCGGGGGGACTTTCTGCAGGGGGGCTCTGCCGACCCCAGCCCTCGAGCCGCAGCCTGCAGGTGAGGGGAGAGACCCGGGGAAAGGGCTGGGGTCGGGCCGGGAAGTGACTCTGCACCAACGGCCCCTCCTCGCCCCAGCTCTGCTCCGGGGGGGGGGGATCTGCGAGTCCCAGAGCTGCTGCCCTCCCTGACCCCCTGGGCGCCTACAGGAGCGGAGCCAGGGACCGGGTCTCCCAGCCGGAGGGGGCAGGAGGGAGACAGGGGCAGAGACTGGCAGGGGCAGCAGAATCTGGAAGGGGACAAGGGATGGAGCTGGGGGGGAATCGGGGTGTGAAATGGACCCAAGGTGTTAAATGGACTCAAGTCCCTTCTGAAACCTCCCCCAGGCCCCTTTCCCCCCTGACAGGCTGCCGAACATCCAGGTTTCACTCCGGATCATCCCGTCCTCTTGCAGGCCAGGGCTGGGAAATGGCTGGAGCGGAGCCGGCTCAGGTAGGGGGATTTTTCAGGGAGCTGCTGTGGGTTTGTCCTGTAAAGCGAGGGGCAGGAAATACACCGGGTAGGGCTAGGACAGGGAATTTTTATTTACAAGGTGTTCTGAGGAACCCGGTTCATGCCTGTCACTGGGAAGCAGGAATCTCCCCTCATGGGTGGAATGAGACCCGACCCTGTGGCAAACGGGGACAGAACTGCCGCATTTGGAGCAACATCTTTGGGTGACTCTTTGTGGTTGTGAGCATGTGTAGCAAGGGAGTGATTTCTGATTTGGCCTCAATAATACATTAATGCTGCTCCTTCCACCCCAGGATTTCACCTACTCAGGAGCTAGGCTGGTTTCGGTGTCCACCTTGTACTGATGAGGAAACTGAAGGACTGGGATGTGATGTAACTTTGCAGCCGTGTCACCCCGTTCTGCCCTAACCACTAGGCAACACCCCTAATTTCCACTTAGTCTCTCTGCGCTGCTGTTTCCCGTAATGCGGATGGGATGAGGGCCATGTGTGTACCAAATCGGAAGGGCCGGCCGGTCAAGACAAGGCTGGATTTGATCTTGCAGCATCAGAAGCATTTTCCACGGCCGCAGCTTTCTGATCTGACTTCCCTTATATTGCAAAACAGTTGCCAGAAGCTGGGACTGGGGATGGATCACTCAGTAGTTGCCTTGTTCTGCTTGTTCCCTCTAAGGCATTGGCACTGGTTGGAAGACTAGACTAGATGGACCATTGGTCTGACCCAGGATGGCCGTTCTTATGTCCGGAGCAGCAAGGAAGAGGCATATTTGGGTGTGATGACAGAGCAGGTGTGCGTGGAGCAGCCTAGAACCAGGGACCAGTTGGGATGCAGATCTAACCTGGGGGATTATGGGAACTGTCAGAATACATAATGTATTGGAGACTGGAACAGACACACCAGTCTGGGTCCCCTATGGCTGAGCTGGTGGGATTGTGGCTGAGGTAGCAAGTGCTGAATAGCGAATGCCTGTTGTTTCAGGGACCAGTGACCTTCAAGGAAGTGGCTTCGTATTTCACTGACCCCGGTCAGAGGGCTCTCTACAGGGACGCCATGCAGGAGAACTATGCGAACGGGACCTCACAGGGTAAGGGAGGGTGTGTTTTCCCATCATCTGTTAGAAACTCTGTAGTCCCTGATGCCCCTGGGGCAGCTCCAGCTCTGGGATCAGCCTAGGTCTCCTAGATTTCTGGGATGAGGCCAGAACCTCCATGCTTCCTCTCATGAGATGAGAGATTTGGAAATAGAATGATCCTAAATCCTCTCTCCACCTCCTGGGCTTTCAAAGGGGCAGCGGGAGATTTCCCCAAGCAGTCCATGAACGTGATCCATGAACGTTCCCCCTCCAGCCAAATCCCAGAATGTTCTTGACGTAAGTTCCCAGGACAGTTTAACCAACCAGGGCCTTTGCCTCTCTGCTGTCTCGTGAACAGGATCCCCAATTCCCAAACCTGATGCCCTCTCCCGGTGGCGACGAGAGGAAGAGCCGTGGGTCCCAGATCTCCAAGGCTCTGGGGAAACAGAGAACCCAAGAGGAGAATGCCCAGGTGAGGAATCCATGAAACTGACACAGATGCCATTGGTGAGTGAAGGAGACAGCTGGGATTCCCACAAAGGCCCCATGGGCACCCCCAGATCTGCCTCATTTCCCCCATCCTCTCCTGCCCCGATCAGGATTGTGCCAAGCAGGGGTCATATCTTCATGGCAGACGTCAGCTCATAGCTTCCCACCCATCCTGACCGACACCTGGCAGAACCTCCCTCCCCACTGAGTGTTCAGCGGGATGCAGAATTGCTCCTCTTTCCTCGGGGGAAGGGCTTGACTTCTGATTTTTCCATCTCCCCAGCAGTTCTGTTGTTTTATTTTTTCCCCTTTGCCATTCCCATCTCTGAGGTTTCCTTTCTCCCCAGCACAGGGAACCGACTCCTGTCCAGATCATCCCGCTCGCCGCGGGGAAATATTCAGGACCCGCAAAGACTCCCTGCTGCGCAAGGGCCCACGCCCCAGGGAGAGACTGAACACGTGCAGAGACTGCGGGAAGAGCTTCCGGCGGCGGGCCAACTTCCTGGCGCATCAGAGGACCCACGGGGGCAAGAGACCCCACCCATGCGCCTACTGCGGCAAGACCTTCGGTGCCTTCTCCAACCTCCTGCGGCACCAGCGCGGGCACGCCGGCGAGAAGCCCTACAAATGCCCCGACTGCGGGAAAGGCTTCGGGCACAGCTCGGCCTTGGTCACCCACCGGCGGATCCACACCAGCGAGAAACCCTACGCCTGCGGGGACTGTGGGAAGCGCTTCAACGTGGTCTCCAACCTGGTGCGCCACCAGCGGAGCCACACGGGTGAGAAGCCCTACAAGTGCCCCGACTGCGGGCGACGCTGCAGCCAGCGCTCCCACCTGGTCACCCACCGGCGGCTGCACACCGGCGAGCGGCCCTACGTCTGCCTGGAGTGCGGGAAGTGCTTCAACGTCAGCTCGGACCTCATCAAGCACCGGCGCATCCACACCGGGGAGCGGCCCTACGCCTGCAGCGACTGCGGGAAGTGCTTCAGCGGCAGCTCCAACCTGCTGACCCACCAGCGGCTGCACACGGGCGAGCGGCCCTACAAGTGCCCCGACTGCGGGAAAGGCTTCACCATCAGCTCCAAGCTGATTGCCCACCAGCGCACCCACAGCGGCGAGCGGCCCTACAGCTGCGCCGACTGCGGGAAGGGCTTCAGCGACCAGCCTCACCTGGCCCGGCACCAGAGCGCCTCCCGGCGGGAAAAGCGCTACAAGTGCTCCGACTGTGGGAAGGGCTTCACCACCAGCTCCTACCTCCTCACCCACCAGCGCAGCCACACGGGGGAGACCCCCTTCATCTGTGGCGACTGCGGGAAGAGTTTCGCCGTGGTCTCCAACTTGGTGCGGCACCGGCGCATCCACACGGGAGAGAAGCCCTTCCGGTGCGGGGAGTGCGGGCGGCAGTACAGCCAGCGAGCCCACCTC
Organism: Dermatemys mawii; assembly: GCA_007922305.1. Classification (NCBI taxonomy): domain Eukaryota; kingdom Metazoa; phylum Chordata; order Testudines; family Dermatemydidae; genus Dermatemys; species Dermatemys mawii. The sequence goes on from ML677373.1 coordinate 555,978, forward strand.
ACCACTCACCAGCGGGTGCACACCGGGGAGCGGCCCTACGTCTGCCTGGACTGCGGGAAGGGCTTCAACGTCAACTCCTCCCTGACCAAGCACCGCCGGACCCACACCGGAGAGAAACCCTACGTCTGCCCGGACTGCGGGAAACGCTTCAGCCAGAGCTCCAATGTGATCACTCACCGCCGGCTGCACCACGGGGGCCTCGGTGCTGTGGCTAAGGCCAGCCAGCGGGACTGATCCCCCGCCAGCCTCTCTGGGGCCAGGACGTGGCAGCAGCTGACCCTGGGGCTTTGTGAGATGGAGTCTTTTGCTGCCGCTGCTGCAGATCCAGCTGTCTGGAGACCCCGTGCCTCCTGCTGATCTGATGGGGAGGCTGGAGAGAGAGAGAGAGAGACAGACAGACACACACACACACACCCTTCTCCTCCAGGGGAGGATCAAATAAGAATCCCTTTCCCCCACTTCCACCAGTGCTTCCATCACTCTGGAGTGGGCGACTCCTCTGTTCCCCACGGCACCTGCCCGTTCCAGACCCTGAGGTTGGAGGAGCAGAGATTTCCCTTCTCTCCAGACACCTGTGTTTAGTTTCCTGGTTCTGTGCCATGTCTGGGTCACTTTCTGTCCCACGCGAATAAAAAAGTTCCCTCCCTGAAACTTCCTTGTATTTTCTTGAGAAGCTGGTAGAGTTTGTCTAGAGCCCTGCATGCCTGGGAAGGGTGGGATTATGAAGCCCTGCGTGCTGGGGAATGGGGAGGGGGCAGATTACAGAGCCCTCCTCTCGAGTGCTGGGGAATTAAGGAGACGTGCTCAATGGGTGAAGATTATTCTAGATTCCAAGGCCAGAAGGGACCACTGTGATCATCCAGTCTGACCTCCTGTGTAACACAGGCCCTAGGACTTCCCAGGAATGGTGCCTGCTGGAACCAGAGACTGTCTCTTTGAATATGTTTTCTATCTTGATTTAAAGGTTTTCAGTGATGGAGACTCCGCCACCACCCTCGGTAAGTTGTTCCAATGGTGAATTACCCTCAGTGTTAAAATGTGTGCTTATTTCCCGTCTGAATTTGTCTAGCTTCAGGTTTCCAGCCACTAGCATGCGGGCAGAGTCGTCCCTAGGATACGGCCAATCGGGGCAACAGCCCTGGGCCTCGCACTTTGTGAGGAGGTGGGTGCCTGGAGGGGAGGAGTGGCAGGCAGGCAAGAGGGGTGAAGAGGCAAACGGGGAGGTGACGAGGAGGTGGAGGAGGGAGGAGCCCCCCTACCAACTTCCTCCCGCCCAGCACCTGCTGCCCACCGGCAGGCCACTCCAATCAGCATTTTCCCCCTCCCTCTCAGCATCTGCCACCGATCAGCTGTTTTGTGGTGTCTGGTGGGGGTGGGAGGAGGGAAGAGGAGCAAGGGCACAGTGTGCTTAGGGGAGTGGGCAAGGAAGAGGCGGAGGTGGGGCAGAGGTGGGAAGAAGTGAAGTAGGGTGGGGCTGTGGGGGGAGCACCTCCCGGCAGATAGAAACTCACCTATGTCCTGGGCCCCATGCCCACCTAGGGACGGCTCTGATGGGGAGATGGGCTATGTGGGGAATTAGGAAGTTGTAGGAGAAGAAACACAGGGCTAGACTCTGCTGGCTACAGAGGTCCTGCTCTCCTCGAGGGGTTGTGGCAGCACAAGCTGATGATAATAATACCTAGTTCTTCTATAGGGCTATTCATCCAGTGATCTCTGAGCGTATGGAGGTGAATGCCATTGTCCCCCTGTTACAGATGGGGAATTAACTTGCCCCGAGGTCACCCGCCAAGCTGGGGATTTGGGAAGGAGGAGCCTGGGAACTATAGACCAGTCAGCCTGACTTTGATCCCTAGGAAACTACTGGAGCAGGGGTGGCCAAACTGTGGCTCACCAGGCACAAGCGGCTCTTTTACAGTCCAGGTGTGGCTCATGGAGCCCCACTCCCACCCATTTTCTGCCTACCAGACTGGGGGGGCGAGAACGGGGTGTGGGGGGGAGAGAGAGCTTAGGGTTTCTGCCTGGTGGGGGGGAATAGGGGCTTCTGCCAAAGATGACCAATGGCTTCTGAAAATGGGGGGGGGGGGCAATTTAAAGGTTTGTGCCCCCCCAACAGCTTGTGTCACCCCCCAGGCACTCACCCTCTCTTGCCCTCAGTGGTCCCTCCCTACAGCTCCCAGCTGTTCACTCCACATGGAGAGGCAGCAGCCAACAGCTGGGAGCTGCAGGGAGGGGTCACTGTGCAGCAAAAGCAGGGGCTCCCCCTGCAGGTCCCAGCTGTTTGCTGCTGCCTCTCCCCACAGCAGCAGCTCCCAGCTTCAGCAGCTGCCATGCAGGGAGAGGCTCTAGCAGCACCATGTGATCGAGTGGGGCCAGCAAACCCTGGCAAAAATCGGGGGGGGAGGGGCATGTGACCCATGGGCTCCCCTTCCTAGGCGTTACTTCAGGCTTCTGGCCAGTGGGAAGGGAGGTCTCAGGGATTCTGTCCCACAGGGCATGCCTGCCAGGGCTTGGAATTTCAGCAGGAGCAGGCCTTCATTCCTGGGCCCCGGCAGACTCTTCCCATGGGGCTGAAGCCCCGAGCCCCAGCAGTCATGCCCCAGCTCTTGAACTTCTGAAGATGGTTGTATGCAGCTTGGAGGATCAGTAAGTTTGGCCTCCCCTGTAAGAGCACAATGTATAACGTTCAATTTGCGAATACCTGGCAGATAAAGGGGTCATCACAAGGAGCCAGTGTGGATTTAATATGAACAAATCCTGCCAAACCAGCTTCATTTCCTTCTTTGACAGAGTAACTGGTTTGGTGGATGCGGGAATGTGGTGGACATAATGTACCTGGACTTCAGAAGGGTTTTTGATGCAATCCCACATTGCATTTTGATTAGCTGGAGAAATGCAGGCTTGGCAGAACTACCGTTAAGTGGCTATGTAATCGATTAAACAACCGCAGACCTAGGGTAATTATTAATTGAATGATGTCAGATTGGAGGAAGGTCTTGAGTGGGGTTCCATAGGGATCTATTCTGTGTACAGTGTTTAACATCTTCATTAATGACCTGGATGTAGGACTGGAGAGCGTCCTGATCGAATTTGCAGATGACCCATTTTGGAGAATAGAATAAATTGATAAATTAGAGAACTGGGCTCTAGCCAAACAAAATGAAATTCCAGAAAGGCAAATGTAAAGTGCTGCACTTAGTGAAGAAAAACCAAAGGCACAAAGACAGAAGCGGGGCTAACTGGCTTGGCAGTAGCACTGTTGAGAATAACCTGAAAGTTATGTGGGATCACGGCCTCAGTATTGGTCAGCAAGGCGATGCTATTGCAAGAAAAGCAAATGCAGCTTTAGGTTGTGTTAACAGAGGCACGGCCTGGAGGTGACGATAGTACCACTCTATTTGGCGCTGGGTAGGCCTCAGCTGGAGTGCCTTGCCACGTTTTGGTCACCAGTGTATAGAAAAGGTGTGGAGAAACTGGAAAGAATTCAGAGGCAAGCAACAAAGATGATCAAAGGGATGGAATGCAGCCATCTGAGCAAAGGCAGAAAGAACTGGGTATGTTTAGTTTGGAAAAGAGGAGATTAAGGAGGGACATGATGTTCTTCAAATATTTGAAAGGCTGCCATAAAAAAAGATGGAGAACAGTTGTTCTCTCTTGCCACAGAAGGCAGGACGAGGCAATGGGCTCAAACTACAGCAAAGATTTAGATTAAATCTCAGGAAAAACATCCTAACTGTAAGAACAATAGGTAATGGAACAGACGCCTTGGGAGGTTGTGGAAGCTTCTTCCCTGGAGGTTTTCAAAAAGAGGCTGGGTAACCATCTGTCTCTATGGTTTAGATCAGGGGTAGACAATGTATGGCACATGTGCCGAAGGCAGCACACGAGCTGATTTTCAGTGACACTCACACTGCCTGGGTCCTGGCCATAGGTCTGGGGGGCTCTGCATTTTAATTTAATTTTAAATGAAGCTTCTTAAACATTTTAGAAACCTTATTTACTTTACACACAACAATAGTTTAGTTCTATATTATAGACTTATAGAAAGAGACCTTCTAAAAACATTAAAATGTATGACTGGCATGTGAAATCTTAAATTAGAGTGAATAAATGAAGACTCGGCACAGCACTTCTGAAAGGTTGCCAACTCCTGGTTTAGACTCCCTGCATCTCGGCACGGGGTTAGACTAGATGACATTTGCAGTCACTTCTAATCCTATGGGTCTATGATTCTGTTAATTGAACCCAGGCCAGTGCCCTCTGCTAGGCAAATAGTTTCCTTTATGATGCACCTGTTTTGCTTTATGCCCCAAAGGGTTAAATGCACCCCAGTTGAGGATCTCATCCCTGGCAGAATGCTGCAGAACCACCACATCAGTGAACAAGCCTAGGACTTTTGAAACGTCTTCATTGTCACTTTTCCCCTCAAGCAGATTGATCACCTGCGACAGGGAAACTTAGAAGCAACTTTCTAAGGGCTTGTCTATGCAGAGAAGTTATTCTAAAATAAGCTAGAGTATGAATGTAAAGCACGAGAGCTATTCCACAATAATTCCCTGTTCAGATGCTCTTATACCATATCAAAGTGATTTTTTGTGGTTTAGCTTAATCTACTTCTAAAATGATTTGGCAATAGCTGTTCCGGTCTCTTTCCCATGTAGACAAGTCTTTGGTCAACCACGGATATTTGGGGAAACCGGATTTTAAATTCTCCCATGTGATTATTCAGGCCAGAAGTGGGTTTTTATTTGCCCAATCAGGCACAGAAATAAGACCATGTGATTATCTGATCCCTGCAGCTTGATGCTTCAGAGAGTAAGTGCTTATCCTTAAACCAGAGAACAAACAACATTTGACTAGAGATTTGCCAGATAAATTGGAGGTGAGAATCACCTTCTTGCAGAGAGTAAGGGTGTGAGGTGGGGAAGAGAATGTGTTGTGTGTGACGGCTGGGAGTATGAGACTGATGGGGATCAGAGTGTTCATTGGGCACTGTCTGAACTGGGGGTTTGATATTGGTATGGGGCAGAGACCAAAGACATGAGGCCTTTCTGAAAAGAGGCACAGCCCTCTCCAGTTGTCTCAGCTCTGCTGGGTTACAGACCCATAGAGCATCTGTGGTCCATATGTCCTGCTACATTGGGGCTATGCACCTTGGGGCGCTGCCCGCTTTGTGTGAGAGCAGCAGCACAACTGTCCCTGCAGAGGGACAGGGTCTGCTTAACCAGGGTCAGGGCCGCGGGGAGATTGTATGGGGACCACTTCAGGGGGCCCAGGAGTGTAGCTCAAAGCTTTCAGATTTTGGTGGATTCAAGCTGAACCCTAATTAAGCACCAAAATAAGACTGGTCAGGGAAACCCCAAGTTCCCTATGGCAAAGAATCCCTCAGCCTGAGTGGGCAGAGTACCAAGGGGAGACAAAAGCAAGGAGATGGGACCTGCCAATTTGTAAAATGAGACCTTGCCTGCCTCATAGTCCAGAAAAATCCACATCGGACTGGGCTGACGCTCACTGCGAGGGGAGGGGGGAAGCTTCGTATTCATCTCCACTTATCAGCCTTACCAGTCTTCATGCTTATAGGGCAGTTCATCCCTCCACTTCCTGCCCATGGATTCCCTACCGCATTCCAGTTCTCATTCAGTCTCGTCTCCCACCTCCAGCACCCGTCATCCCTTCCGCCCACCCATGAATCCCTCAGCACCCAGAACTTCAGGGCACATCTCAGATCTCTCAGAATTGTCGAGCAGATCCTGGCATGTGTCTCCCATCGCTCACTCTTCTGATCTGAGGTTGGGCTGAGCTGTGTTCGGCTGCAGAGTCGCAGATCGCAGGGAGTGTCAGAACCGGGGACAGAGATTGGTCACTGCGATTAAAGGGAAATTGACCTGTATTCCCATTAATAACTGTTTTAATCCCTAATTTTAGATCACAGTCACTGAGGGAAATAGAGACAAAGCATTAATAACCAGGGCCAGTGCAACCAGTAGGTGAATTAGGTGGCTGCTTAGTGTGCCAAGTGGTTGGGGGTGCCAAAAAGCAGTGCCCCCCCCCAGTCTGCTGCTGCTTCCCGGCTCCAGAGGGGCCACCCGCAGCGCTGCCAGTCCCTTCCCCCGGGGGAGCAGCCAGCAGCGGAGCGGGGAGGGGGAGAGTCTAGCACAGTGGCTCTCAAACTTTTTTACTGGAGACCCCTTTCACATAGCGAGCCTCTGACTGTGACCCCCCCCCTTATAAATTAAAAACACTTTTTAATATATTTAACACCATTATAAATGCTGGAGGCAAAGCAGGCTTTGGGGTGGAGGTTGACAGCTCACGACCCCCCATGTAATCATCTGCCTGAGCTGGTTTCAGTTCCAGCTGGTTTGTGGGAGTGGGGTGGTGGGACGTAGCCCCATGGTCTGTTTTTGCTCTGCTGAGACTCCTCTCCAGAGTCAAGGATCAGCACCCGTTCCTCCTCCGGGGGTGTCATTTGCGGCCCTTTCCTGTTGAGGAACAGCATCCCCCCAATGCGGTTTCCTGCATCTCCATCGCTGGTGCAGCGAGTTAGCCGTTCTCAGCTGTCCCAACTTTTCAATGCAACCTCCTACACGCAACCAGCTCCCCAGTGACACCCCCTAACCCTTCATCTCCCCCCCCCACACACCAGCATACTCCACACCCCGGTTACAAACAGTGCCCCCCAACAACCAGCTCCCGACCTGCCCCAGTGACGCCCTTCAGCTCTCCACACACCCCAGGGATAAGCACCCTGCTCGCACCTCCAACCCCCCACTTCTGAACACGACCCCCCAGCACCCGAGCATCCTCCAGCTCCGCACAAACCCCTTGGAGATCCGCTGCCCCTTGGGGGTCCCCCGTGCGCCCCCAGATGCCTCAGGCTCCGGGGGTTGGGCTCCTGGCCCCGCAGGCAGCGCTGGGGTCCGGGGAGCGGCGCCCTGCCCCGGCCGTGGGGCAGCCGCAGGGTTTGAGCTGCCAGGGCTCAGGGGAAGGTTTTGCCAGGAACATTGTGGGCGGGGGGCGTCTTCTTGCCGGGACTGGTTGGTGCCTGGGGCCTCTCCAAGGTGTGTGTGGATCCAGCTGTAGTGAAAACCAAACCAAACCAAACCCCTCCAGGCTGAGAAGATCTCCGGCGGGGGGAGGTCGGGGGGGATGGGCAGGGAGTCGAACACCTGGGTTCTATTCCCGGCTGCGTGGGAGCAAGGCTCCTTCCAGCCCGAGAAAGTTCCTGCGAGTGTTGCCACCCGACTTGGTACTGAAGGGCACAGGAAGGGGCTGAACCAGCTGATGCTGGGAGGGGAAGGGAGGGAGAGAGGCAGGAGCTACTGGGGGGAATGGAAAAGGAATCGGAGTCCAGGCGGACCCTGCAGGGGAGTTAGTGCTAAAGCCTCATGGGAGATGCTGCTGCCTCCGTTGTGACCTCGGAGCCCGGACTGAGCAGCTGCTGCAGCGGGGGAGACCTGCACTGACCGACCTCTGTGCCCAGCCCTGGTGGAGACCTTCTCCGGGGGCTGGAACCAGCCCCGGGCTCTGCTGACACCAGCCCCGGAGCCGGAGCCTGCAGGTGAGGGAAGAGACCCGGGGAAAGGGCTGGGGCTGGGCAGGGAACTGACTCTGCACAGCCTCAGATCTGGCAGTCCTAGTGTCTTGTTATTTTGTGCTTTTCTTAGAGCCCCAGCTCCTCTAGTCCGGTGGTTCTCACACCCAGGGGTACCTGTACACCTGGGGGTGTGTCCAGGTCTTCCAGGGGGGACATCAACTCCCCCAGCTAGTTGCCTAGTTTTACAACTGGCTACATAAAAAGCCTAAAGCGACAAAGAGTCTTGTAGCACCTTATAGACTAACACATCTTGGGGATCCTTAAGCTTTGGTGGGCTAAGACCCACTTCATCAGATGTGGATCTTAACCCAGGAAAGCTTATGATCCCTAAGATCTGTTAGTCTATAAGGTGCTACAAGACTCTGTCGCTTTTGCAGATCCAGACTAACACGGCCACCCCTCTGATAATAAAAAGCCTAGTGAAGTCAGAACAAGCTCACATTTCATACAGACAAAATGAGAAAAGAAGCAATTGGTCAGTACTAGTGTGGGGTGACACTTGTGTTTTTACATCTGATTTTGTGAGCAAGTCGTTTTTTAGTGCAGTGAAATATGGGGGATTGCAAGACAACCAGCCTCCTGAAAGGGGCACAGGCGTCTGGAAAGGTTGAGAGCGAATGGTCCATTTCAGTGTTTCTTCAGCTTTTTGATATCAGAGACTGATCTGCTGCTTTCGGAACTGTGTCCGGGAGATCTCAGGGCAAACACTGTCCTTCTAGTCCAGACATTAGGGTGAGACTCTCACCCTGTCATTAAAACTCAGCTTCTAGCCTTCATGGTTGCACAGAAAAGCTTGATGACTTGAGTAAAACCCCAAAGCCCGAATGCACACAAACAGAATCTGCAATTTTGTTATTTTTATTTTTGGCAAATGTCATGATTTTGGGAGGTCTGGCTCACGATTTTTGGGTTGTCTGCACCAAGAGCCAAACGGCAGGAGAGAGACACTTCAGGGGGAACATGAATAGGCCTCAGTGGGGTATCCCCTTTTGTCAGAGGAGCTGTCAGGCAGGGGGTGAAAAATAAGACCGAGACGCAAGGAAAAGAAGATGGAGGCGGGGGAGGGAAGAGAGACAACCTGAAACATGGCAGATATAGCCATCTCTGCGCAGTTAGGGCAATAACAGGGAGTGGTGAGAGAAGGTTTATTCTTGATTAACACATCTGATCCCATTGCTGTCCTGTTCTCTCCCCCGTGCCCACCCAAGCTGGCTACTGCTTCAAGTGATAAGTAGAGCCCTATCAAATTCATGGTCCAATCTGGTCAGAGGATTTTTAAAACGGTAAATTTCATGATATCAGCTATATAAATCTGAAATGTTAGCGTTATTATTGTAGGGGTCCTGACCCAAAAGGAGTTGTGGGGAGGTCACAAGGTTATTGTAGGGGGGTTGCAGTAGAGCTACCCTTCTGTGCTGCTGCTGGTGGGTGCTGCCTTCAGAGCTGGGTGCCCGACCAATAGCTGCTGCTCTCCAGCCGCCCGGTTCTGAAGGCAGCACAAAAATAAGGGTGGCAATACCCACTCCAAAATAAGCTTGTGGACCCCCCTGCAACTCCCTTTTGGGTCAGGACCTCCAATTTGAGAAACACTGGTCTTCTCCCCCCCCCCCCCCCCGCATGAAATCTGGGTAAAAGCACACAAAAGACCAGATTTCACAGGGGAAGATCAGATTTCCTGGTCTGTGACACATTTTTCATGGTCCTAGTGCTAAGCCAGGGGGTTCCCACAGAGTTCCACAGCGATGGGTAAAGGTCCCCAGTATGAAAACACTGACAGGGCTAGTGTGTATGGAACTCTTTAATTCCTGGTTTTCAGAGGTTTACACCCAAGGTGGGTCAGCCACCTTGCCTCTGTGTTAAAGTTTTTCTGGGGCAGTGAAATTCCTCTTTGCTATTTAGAGGGTTTAAAAATGTCTCAGTGGGTTTAGTCTCATTGGGAGAGTCTGGATCTGGGCTGTAATAAAGTGATCAAGTGATTTCCCAGCCAGACAGAGTCTCTCTGCAGAGAAAGAGCCTGTTGAGAATTGGGGTGTGAAATGGACTGAAACGCCTTCTGAAATCACACCAGTCACCCCTCTTGCCCTGACAGGCTGCAGAATAACATCCAAGTTTCACTCCATCTTGTCCCATTCTCCTAGCAGATCAGGTAGAGGAATGGCTGCAGTGAAGCTGATTGAGGTAGGGGATTTCTCAGGAACCTGTCCTGAGCATTAGCCTGCCAAGGTTGTGAGTTTGATTCTTGAGGGGGCCATTTAGGGACAAGGGGAAAAAATCTATTGGATGATTTAATTGAAGATTTTTGCTTTGAGCAGGGGGTTGGACTAGATGATCTCCTGAGGTCCCTTCCTACCCTGATATTCTATGAAGGGACTAGGACAGAAAATACATAACAGGAGAAAGAGAGGGGAACAGGGTGTGAGAAACCTGCTGGGACTTGTTGGATCTGGGTCCTGGTTTATATGAACAGGCCCATTGGAAGGGGGCAGAATTTCCCCAGTTTATGGAACAGTAAACAAATCTTTAGAGAGAAACAGTGGAACTTGCCAGTCTCTCCATGTGGAAGCTTGCACCTAGTAGCCAGAGGCTACTATGAAATATGAATGAGCCACCCAGCAAAGAGGCTCAGTGGAGCCATCCTATCCCCTCACATCCAGCAGCTAGCGATGGGAGCATATTAGGATTCCCATCCGGGCTCCATCCCTGTCCCCTTCTTGGTGCCTCCATCTCCTGTATCAGCTAGTAGGGGTGTGATTAAATGTGATGACACCGCCCTCCTCTGTCTTCTGGGAAGGACAAGGAGCTCGCTCTCTCTTTCTCCCCACCCAATAAGCCTCCTGGCTGCTCTGGCCTTCTCAGAACTTCCATTTTATTGGCCCTACTCCCCTGTGAATAGTGGGATTGTGGCTGGGGGAACAGGTGGGTGTTTCAGATGCCGGTGACTTTAGGGGAGGTTTCTGTGTGTATCACAGGGGGGCAGGGGGCTCCTCCGGATCCCAGTCAGAGAGCCCTCTACAGGGACGTCATGCAGGAGAATTTCAAGATAGTGACCCCACTGGTTAAGGGCCTTTTGATTTACCCCCTGGGGAATTCTGCGCATGCGCAGAATCCGTCTCCTATAATTTTATATTTTCCCGCTTAAGAAACGTTTTGCCTAAGAAGTGCTGCAGTTCCGCCTTTCATCCACCAGAGGCCAGTGTGGCGCCAGAACAGCAGCACCACGGGCCTCTGGTGAGCAAAACCCATTTAATGTGGGAAAATAGAAAATTCTATGCCCAGTGCTGCAGAATTCTCCTAGGAGTCAAGAATCAGAGGGGTAGCCATGTTCGTCTGGATCTGCAGAAGTGACAAAGAGTCCTGTGGCACCTTAAAGACTAACAAAAGTATTGAAGCATAAGCTTTCGTGGGCTAATACCCACTTTGTCGGATGCATACTTTTGTTAGTCTTTGAGGTGCCAGAGGACTCTTTGTCACTTCCCTAGGAGTAAAGTTTATCACAGCACCTGCTCACGGATCCAGGTTAGAAGAAAGTGGGGCACACAGTGTTGCTGGGGGATCACAACTGGGTTCACAATGGCTAGTGGTTGTGGCAGACTGGAGCATGGGCTTAGAAGCTAGCGGGGTGACAGTGTTGAGCCTTGGGGCTGCAGAGACCCATAGGGATGAGTGGTGCAGGGATAGGGGAGACGTGCCTGACTGAATGGGAGAGGCTTGGGGTCAGCCAGGATCTGCATAGGGGAGTCTTCCCAATACCCTAAGAATCCTCCCCCTCTCCAAAGGGGAAAAAAAAAGAATATTTTTTTGTGGATCTGTATCATTACAGACGTACTTGCTGACAGATATTTTTTAATAAATTACCAAAATAATTGTAACTGGCATGATTATATTGTGTTATTTTTTCAAATGAAATATGCAGAATTTTCAAATACTGTGTGCAGAATTTTTATTTTTTTGGTACAGAATTCCCCCACGAGTATTGACTGATAGATGCTGTAGGGTCTGTGATGTGCCTGATTTGGCTTCTGCTCAGGTCATTTCCTGGTCTCTTAGGCTGTAGGGGATTGGGCCCTGTAGTCCCCTGGTCTGGGAGAGAGACTTTCAGTTCTATAGCTTTTCCCATGGGACAGGGAAATCAGAAACATAATGGAGACCCCAGGTCATCCCCTATAATTTACACAGGGGCAGAAGCTTTATCTTCACCCGTCTGTATTCCCTCTCTCACACAGAACCCCAGTTCCCATCCCTTCCTGGGATTAGCTCTATCTGTAGGGTAGGCCCTGGTCTCTGCAGATTTAGAAACAGGCAGGGACTTAATATCAGAGCTGGGTCTGAGTTAGGAAGTCCCTCAGAAACTCCTATTGTGGTGCAATGTCTCCCCACACATGGGGAGGGGAGGTCAGTGACCATGTTACCCTACGTTCACATTTCACATACCCCTAGCACAGCATGGGGGCTGGTTAAAATCAGACAATGTTCTTTGTGATTGATATTGTACACATATATAATGCATCCTGATCTTGCCTGATTTCACTCCCTGGGCAGGATTTCTCCTTCCCAAACCGAACATGATCGTGTGGCTGAAAAGAGGGGAAGAGCCGCGGGTCCCAGATCTCCAAGGCTCTGTGGAGAGGGAGATGTCGAGAGGTACCTGCACAGGTGGGGAACCAGTGAAATGGACGTAAGGAACCATCAGCTAAGGTTCGCTCAAAGGCCTCGTGAGCTCTCCCCGTTCTCCCCATCTCTTATGACCAGCAGGTGTCATATTCTCATGGCAGGTCACTCATGGCCTCCCACAGATCCCGACTGATATCTGGCAATAACTGACTTCTCTTCTTAGTGTCCAAATGGGATATGGAGGCAAAATTGGGTCCCCTTTTTTCTCAACCACTCCAGTGGTTACTGTGTTTCATTTCCCCAGCCCTCCCGATTTGCTATTCCCTTTTCTGAGCTTTCCTTTCTCCCCAGGGCAGGGAAGGACTCATGTCTGGATTCTCTATCCTGACAGGTGATGGGACGGTGAGTGAGAACCAGAAGAGAAATCCTCAGCAGAATGGTGCTGAGCAAGTGGAACCACATGGGACGTTATCAGGAATTGCTGAAGGACATGTCTTCCAGGACCCCGAGCGGGGAGAAGGCTGTGGGATTCAGCACAGGTCACAGAGGCAGCAGGAAAATCATCCACTGGAGAAAGGTGGCAAACCCAACAATGATGTGGGAGTTCGCAAGGGCCTCAAGGAAACCTCAGCCCAGCTGAGAAACCCCGAGGGGGAGAGAAGACACACGTGTATGGAGTGCAGGAAGAGCTTCAAACGGAGTTCCAATCTTATCACCCATTGGAGGATCCACACTGGGGAGAGGCCCTACAAATGCTTTGACTGCGGGGAAAGCTTCAACGTGAGCTCCAACCTCATCGCACACCGGAGACTCCATACGGGGGAGAAACCTTATACATGCCCTGACTGTGGGAAAAACTTTATCGTGAGCTCGCAGCTCACTATACACCAGAGGATCCACACGGGAGAGCGACCCTATCAGTGTCCCGAATGTGGGAAAAGCTACATCCAGAGTTCAGCCCTGGTTAAGCATCGGCGAACCCACATGGCAGAAAAACCCTACAAGTGCCCCGAATGCGCAAAAAGCTTCACTGTGAGCACTGCCCTCATTAGGCACCAGAGACTACACACAGGCGAGCGATCCTTTACCTGCCCCGAGTGCGGAAAAAGCTTTGGTGTAAACTCGGACCTTATCCGACACCAGAGACTGCACACAGGAGAGAGGCCTTATTCGTGCCTGGACTGTGGGAGAAGCTACACCCAAAGCTCAGCTCTGATTAGGCATCAGAGAATCCATACAGGAGAAAAGCCTTATAAATGCCCCAGTTGCGGGAAGAGCTTCAGCCAAAGGTCAAATCTGATTAAACACCAGAGAATCCACACGGGAGAAAAACCGTATAGATGCAGCGAATGTGGAAAATGTTTTAGCACCAGCTCAAATCTCGTAATGCATCAGAGACTCCACACTAGAGGCTATTAGGGTTGACCAAAGTAGATAACATATTTGTCAATTGATATCTTAGGGGTTACATGTGTTGATCTCGTGTTTAACTAGGCAAGACTAACCCAAATCATCTGGCCCCTGGGGATTCTGCCTAGCTCTGCAGCCCCTTCTGCCAGCCTCTACAGTTATGGGCACTGCCTATATACTCTGGACTCAATGTCACGCCTGTGAAAACTCAGAGCTTCGCCGCCTGCCAGGGATTTAGGTGGCACATTTCTGCATTCTCAGTCCCATCCCGGCACACTGGCGGGCATACACCCAGTTACTCCTGTGTAAACTGTGGGTTAGGCTCTATCTCCATCATGTAGCTAAATATCACCCCCAAAAGAGTCTTGAAGATACCAGATGGGAGCCACCACACAAAAATGTTCCCTGCTGAGATTGAGAGTTCTTCCTCCTGCCTTGATCTTAGATCCTCCTCCAGCTCTGTTCTTGTACAAACCCAGTGCAGTGTAAAGGGATTGGGTAGTGTCCCTTTAAATTCTATGTGAGGGCCTTTGCTGTCCCTCACTGTCTTCTTGGAGACCAGGGCAGTGGTATAGGTATGTATCTAGGTCTTGCATGTTGAATATATGTACGAAACACAGCTATTTGGACTCCGCTGTGCTTTTGTAGTTTCTTTACATTACGTATGTTATGTAAAGAGCAAAAGACACAACAGTTGTTGAAAGGATGGGATCCTAATCCAGGAACAGGGTGAAATAGACAGTGAATGCATTTAAGAACAGCCATACTGAGTCAGACCAAGAGTTCGTTTAGCCCAGTGTCCTGTCTTCCCATAGTGACCAATGCCAAGTGCTTCGGGGGAATGAACAGAACATGCAATTATCAAGTGATCCATCCCGTTGTCCACTCCCACCTTCTGACAAACAGAGGCTAGGGACGCCATTCCTGCCCATCCTGGCTAATAGCCATTAATGGCCTATCCTCCAAGAACTTACCTAGTTCTTTTTTGAACCCTGTTATAGTCTTGGCCTTCATAACATCCTCTGGCAAAGAGTTCCACAGGTTAACTGTGTGTTGTGTGAAAAACAAACAAACTTCCTTTCGTTTGTTTTAAACCTGCTACCTAGTATTTCATTTGGTGACCCCTAATTCTTGTGTTATGAAAAGGAATAAATAACATTTCCTTTTCCCCCCCACCACCCCACACCGTTGTAAGCAGAGTCAGGATGAGCTCTACCCTGACATCTGGTGGCGATTTGTGGTGAGTTGTGGAAAAGGACTTCAGGGGCTGATCTCATTTGCATGGACACACCCACCTTGCCTAGCATGACGGGACGGCTTGCCCAAATCGTCTGTCTTTTTGTTATTGGGACAGGAGTAATAAAGTGGTGTTATCCTGGTTATGTGATTCAAGGACAGTAGAACTGTATGTGGTATTTTATGATGGAGGGACTCGACCTCAACTAAAGTAGCACTTGCTAGGCAGGGGACATGGGTTCCAAAGTCAAATGAAGTGAGAGAGACTGGGGAGAAGGATATCTTCTAAAAGCCCTAAATATCACTTTGATCACTCCCTTTCTTGTAATAGCAGAGCTAATTTTGACTCCACTAGGAGTTCTTGTCTATGTTGCAAAGCTGAAATCACTGATATCTAGGTCTAAGCCTTAGATCTACTTTGGGCTAGAGGTGCACCAGCAGTGAGGCTCCCCTAGCCCTAGCTAAAATCAATGAGAACTGTGTTAAGTAGTGGAGGGCTAGTGGGGTGGTGAATGGCTAGCAAGATAGCTGGCAGAGCAGAACAGCTTGCAGTGAAGACTGCAGCAGAACCATATGGAGAGGGTGTGGTAATCGTCCATTGACACAAACAATGGAACATGTAAGATGCCCCCTCATATCTCCCCAGCTTTCTGCCCAGGTGGGGAGGTAAACTCTGCATTCTGAACTTGGGTGGGAGGGCAGCACAGACCAAGGACAGAAATGGTGGGAAGGGTGACTTTGGGTTGCTGGACTTAAGACCCAGACCGGGGGTGGACACTACCAAACTTACTTGGGGGTGGGTTTTTTGCTCATGGTTTGTGTTACAATCCTGTTTGTGGTGTTTCCCCAACATAATGCTGCATTGTTTCTCTCCATTATTAAAATGCTTTTGCTATACTCAGACTCTGTGCTTGTGAGAGGGGAAGTATCTCCTCTTAGAGGCACCCAGGGTGGTGGTGGTATATATTTGTCCCAGGTCACTGGGTGGGGGCTTGAGCCAGTTTTGCATGGTGCTATTGGAATGGGACCCGTAGATACTGAACCCTGCCCTTGTTGCTGCCAGCTCTGACGGGCAGAAGGGTTACACCAGTCATGATTTTATAGATCTCTATCATATCCCCCATTAGTCGTTTCTTTTCCAGGCTGAAAAGTCCCAGGCTTATTAATCTCTCCTCATTGGAAGCTGTTCCAATAATTTTTGTTGCCCTTCTCTGAACCTTTTCCAATTCCAGTATATCCTTTTCGAGATGGAGCGACCACATATGCAGTATTCAAGATGTGGATGTATCATGGATTTATATAGAGGCAATATGATATTTCCTATCTTATTCTCTATCCCTTTCCTAATGATTCCCAATATTCTGTCAGCTTTTTTGACTGCTGCTGCACATTGAGTGGATGTTTTCAAAGAAAATTTGCTGGGACTGTAAGTTAACTGCTCATTTCGAGACTTTTTTTAAGTCAAAAATGTGTGGCTGTTTGGGGGAAATGGATTTGTTTGATAGCTCAGTAGAGATCTTGTCCACTTCTATTGAGAGACTGGAACAATATATAATTTCTAATAACATAACTGATGAAAGAAAGGTGGCGCCTGTAAAACCCACCAAAAAAATATTTTTTTTGTTGCTGAGATGATGGAACTTCTATATACATCTATGTCATCTGGCAAGGCCTACCCATGCAAATCCTTGCTAGGAGTTCTGTGTAGTGGCCAGGGACTGATACATACAGTAAAAGCTGTGTTATCTGGTTTTATCAACTGCAATGCTCTATTAACAGGAATTTCTGATCTCTCCTAATACAAATCTTCAGTCTAGTAACTGGGACTAGTATACTGCCCTGGAGGTTATGCAATTGCACATTCTGCACTCTGCTTTTATGCAAAAGAGGCAGAAGACAAGTCAGCCAGCTGATATCAGGAATTTATTCAAAAAAGCAGCTTCCAGGGAGACTCTTGATTATCCAGGATGATAGGGAGAAAATTAATCCTGGTTAATAAAATCCTGGATAATCACCATCCACAGGAAATATAGGGATGATGACGGGGGGCGGGGGTTGGTTCACCAGCCACCCCGTGCTGGTTGGGGAGGGGGTGTTGGTTCACTGGCTGCCCTGGGCCCTAGTGGGTTTTTTTGTGTGTGTGTGTGTGTGTGCGCGCGTGCTTGGGGCGGCAATAAAGCCAGAGGCTTAAACCCCTGCGATTTAGGTGGGGTTTTGGGGTTTTTTTTTTTGTTTTGTTTTTTTTTTGACATCTTGGTTAATCCACAACCTGGTGAACCCAATCCTGGACAACTGAGAGTCTACTGTACAGTGCTCCTGTCAGGTAATTTCTAAGATATCTTCTGCCAAAAAAACATAGAGTTTTCAGGCACCTAACCAGCTCCTGGAATCATGGTTAAGGTTCCTTCCCTCCGCCCCCACCACCAATATCTGAAATGGCACCCCTGACAATGACAGTAAATGTGTAGTTCCAGTTATCACAACAGTTACCACAGAGGGAGCAAGAGCATCAGAGAAACCACCAGGAGCCTGTGGGTGGGAGCAGGCATCTGATGGGAAGTGATGGCCTGGGATGAAGGATATCTAAGAGCCTGCAGCTGGTCTGTGTCCCTGGGGAAATGTCACACTTCTTCCTGGGAATCACTGGATCCTGCACTGAGCTAGGCACGGAGCAGGAAGAGGGGAGAGACACTGGAGATGCTGCCAGGGAGGAGATGGGCTGCTCTCCATCTGAAAACATTCATGTATCCAGCCTGCCAGGGACCAGCCGCTCCAGTTCTGAGCAACCTCTGGGGCTCACGCCCAACCAGGGCTCCTGGACTCAGAGGCGGTTTATCCTCTGCCCTGATTAAACCTGCCAGACAGGGAAGGGAAGACAGAGACTGAACCCAGAGTCACTCAGAGCCACAAAAACAAAGGAGCCCAGATCCCCTTTTAAAACAGGATGCACAGAGACATCAGCAAAAGGGCTGGATATGGGGGAATGAGCAATTCCTGCTGCAGGGCAGTGAATAAGGGAGGAACTGATCCACCACCCCTAGAGCTCAAGGACACAGGAAACCTGTGGGACACCCACGGTGATGGGAGAATCACAGCAAACATTTATTAACATTTCATTGGAAACCCAGAAACCAACAGAGATAAAAATGTCAACAAGAAAAAGACTTTCCCGAAACCCAACTTTCCAAAAACACCAGCCCTACGTGTCTCCCTGACCATCCAGAAAATGTTGAAAAAAAATCCTTCCAGGGCAGTTCCTTCAGGAATAACCCCAGTATGTGACAACATGAATAGAGCCTCTGCCTGCAGACAGGGACAAAAGAATCCAGCTAAAACTTTCCCTTTGGCTCACGAAAACAGTCTCCCACCAGGGAAAGCCAGGAAAGGAGAAGGGCTGCTGGTAGGTCACAAATGTAACCATGAGCAGAGCTGGGAATGGAATGCAGGACTGCAGATTCGTCGCTGTCCTTCCTACTTTAACCCACTAGACTTACTCCTGGGGGGAATTCTGTGCCATTGCGCAATGCAGAATTTTGCAGAAATTAGTGTTGTGCATGCAGAATTTCCTTCCCCCCACAGAAATGGGCTGCTCAGCTCCTGGTCGCCACTAGGGGCTGCTGGACCCAACAGAGCAGAGCTCACACATAGATAATACTGCTGGAAAGAGGGAGCTGGAGGGTGCCTGACAGCTGCAGTTCCCAGCATGCTCAGAGGAAAGGAGGTGGTGGAGTGCAGGAAACTCCACATAAGCCTGGGACACAGCATCAGGCTTATCCCTGGGCTGAGGGAGGGCACGTCTGGGCTGTGGAAGGCAGGTGCTTGGGCTGCGAAGGGCCCAGTGTGAACTCTGAGGAGGAAGAGGTGCAGGTATCTGAGCAAGGAGGGCCCCACAGCTGGTCTCTTGGGGGGAAGGGATGCAGGTATCTGGGACAAGGGGACCCTGCAGCTGGGTTCTGGGGGAGGAGGAGGTATAGTTATCTGGGCTGTGCGGGGGGCCTGCAGCTGGGCTCTGGAGAGGTAGGGAGGGTCAAGTGTATTGTCTGCAGGGGACACAGCTGGGCTCTGCAGGGAGGGGTAGTGGGTGTCTGGCCCCCTGCTTGGGCTTTGGGGCACGGAGGGGGCAGAGAAACAGGAACTGGGTTGTCATAGGAGTTTCTTTAACTCTCTGCTCCTGGAGGAATTTTTGTGTATGTATGTATTGTTACAGACATATTTGTTGACAGTTATTTTAAAATAAATTACTAGAATAATTGAAACTGGTGTGATTATGTAGTGTCATTTGGACCAATAAAATTTGCAAAAATTTTAAATATTGTGCACAGAATTTTTATTTTTTGGGCATATAATTTTGTGTGTGTGTGTGTGTGCAGAATTCCCTCAGGAGTAATTAGATCCTACTCCCCACCCAGCGTGAAGAACAGAAGCCAGGAGTCCTGATTCCTAATCTCCCTGCTTTCACTATTACACCATACTGCCCACACAGCAACAGTGCAGTATCCCAAAGGTCCCACCTCCTCAGGAAATGCCCCATGAATTCCCCAATCACCAGCACACCTCACTGTCTGCAGAGAGAGCAAGTAAACTGAGCACTGCTCTGAAATCCTATTGCTTCAGACCAGCAGCTCTCGCTACCTTATAACTTCAGACCCACAGGCCCCCTTCACTGCTTCCCTGAATAGCCTCTCCCTACCTCTGTCCCAAGGGGCAGAGCTGAATCTGATACAAACTGAAACCAGGGATTTTTACCTCTTCTCTGTACCGTAAAGTGTGTGTGGAACCCACAGAAATGTCACCAAACTCCTCCCATTACCTGCTCCCTCCAACCATGAAACGACCAGCTCCTCATACCAAGAGTTCCCTCCTCCCTGGCCAACACCAACCATCCTCCATTGAAACCCAAATCATCCACTTGCCTTATACTCCTATCCAGACCCTCTGCATTTACACTTTGCTGCAGGAGGACAGACCCATTTGCCCCCAGGGAGAGCTCCCACCACCTTCTATATCCTGTGTGCAGTTTCTGTTGGGATATTAGAGCCTTGTAGCTTTTCCTACAGACAGAACACTTATAAGGTCTCCCTAGAGTGTCAGTTCTCTGATGTTTAATAGGCACTGAGCTGTAACTGAAGCTTTACCCACAGTCGAGGCAATTATAGGGTCTCTCTCCCATGTGCACTTTCTGATGTGTAATGAGATGTGAGCTACGACTGAAGCTTTTCCCACACTCGAGACATTTATAGGGTCTCTCTCCAGTATGGACTCTCTGATGTGCAATGAGGTTTGAGCTACCACTGAAGCTTTTCCCACAGATGAGGCATCTATAGGGTCTCTGTCCTGTATGGACATTCAGATGTACAATGAGATGTGAGCTACAACTGAAGCTTTTACCACACTCAAGGCATTTATAGGGTCTCTCCCCGGTATGGACTCTCTCATGTGCAATGAGATGTGAGCTACAACTGAAGCTTGTCCCACAGTCAAGGCATTTATAGGGTCTCTCACCCGTATGGACTCTCTGATGTGCAATGAGATGTGAGCTACAACTGAAGCTTTTCCCACACTGGGGGCATTTATAGGGTCTTTCTCCCGTATGGACACTCTGATGCACAATGAGGTTTGAGCTGCGGCTGAAGCTTTTCCCACACTCAGGGCATTTATAGGGTCTCTCTCCCGTATGGACGCTCTGATGTGCAATGAGGTTTGAACCGCGGCTGAAGCTTTTCCCACACTGGGAGCATTTATAGGGTCTCTCTCCTGTATGGACTCTCTGATGCGCAATGAGGTTTGAGCTACGACTGAAGCTTTTCCCACACTCAAGGCATTTATAGATTTTCTCTCCCCTGTAGATTCTTCGATGTACAATCACATTTGGACTCCCACTGAATTTTTTCCTGCATCCAGCATCTTCATACAGTTTCTCTTCAGTGCAGATCCTCGGTCGGATTACAGATTCATTCAGGTTATTCAAACGTCCATCTCGGAGAGTGGATTTATTCTGTCTCTCCCCTTGGTGGTCTCCCTGCAGCCTCTCTGGTCTGGGCTGACCCTCACAGGTATCCCCCTGCTCCAGACTCCGGGAAACATGGCCTTCAGATCTTCCCAGTAAGGTCCTCTGTGATTCTACTTGCTCAGGATCTTCTTGTTCAGTATTCTTCTTCTCATTCTCACCCATAAACCCATCACCTGCTAGGACAGAGAGAGTATCCAGACATCAGTCTTCCCCTGTATCCAGGTTAAAGGGAAGCTCAGGAAGAGGAATGGCTATGGCGTGGAACAAACAGGAATATTTATTGGGGAAATAGGAAAGACAGGAGCCATGAGTGATGTCTGCCATGAGGACACAGTACCTGCTGGGGACAATCCTGACCCAGGTGAAGTGAGGCAGAAAGTGAGAAACTTGTAAGCCCTTTGTAGGAATCCCAGCTGTTTATACTAATAATGAGTGGATTGTAAATCCATATAACTATGTCCTCACCTGGGCTGGGGTATCTCAGGATCTCCCTTTCCACACAGCCCCTTAGCTCTGTGACCCACAGTTCTTCCCCTTGTTCCAGCTGGGAGATCACCTCTCGCTTGGGAATGGGAAATCCTGCACCAGGGAAAGAAAATAGGTAAAACCAGGGTCTTACAGTTACTCATAGACACAGATGTTTCCAGATGTGCTGTGCTGTCCTGCGTGGGAGGGTACCCTTGAATAAAACCAACAGATGGGGAAATGTTCCTGGAGACCATTTGAGCAGAGCGGATGGTTCCTGGGAGACGTGCCATTTCCTCTGCAGGTGATTCAAGGATCTCCACACTCAGAGGTTTTAAGAATCTGGCATAGAACAAGACGTTATTCAACATCTTACCTCTTTGTAACCCTGCTGAGACCAGAGCCCTTTTCAGGCACAGAGCCAGTCCTGGGAAGAGCAGGACACACAAAATCCAAGTACGTGAGAATGAGCCCACATTTAAAAAGACAAGAGGAACACATCACCCACCCTCTCCCTTTGATGTCTCCAAATTGCCTCTTCCCTGGAAGGGGTGTGGAGGTGACAGACTGTCTCTCAAGAGTTCTGGAGGTGATCTCCCTGAAATGTAGGGGACCAGGAAAGACCCCTGAATAGAAGCCGATTTTGTTTCATCAGAGATCCCCCTGCTTCTAATGCCCCAGGGGACAGGAATCCTTACCCAGCGAGGTCACGTTCAGATAATTCTCCTGCATCACATCCATGTAGAGGGTTCTCTGACGTGGGTCCAGAAGAGCCCACTCCTCCTCCGTGAAATACACAGCCACCTCCTCAAAGGTCACCAGCCCCTGAAACAGCCAGAGTCCCCCACTCAGGACCTGTTCCCCAGCCACAGTGCCCCCAGCTCAGTCACAGGCAGCATGATGGGAGGTGCTCCCTGCACTGACCCTCCAAGAGCTGAATTTGGCTAGTTGGGCCCAATCAGCTAATTGGGCTGCAAAACAGCGGAACTTAGGCTAGAGGCAGCTAATTAGAGAGGGAGACTCACCTATGCAGGGGCAGGCGGGGCCTATATAAGCCAGGAAGCTGGCTACCGACTGTGACAGCAGGAAGGCAGGCTGCAGTCACTCCCTGGGAGGAGGGAGCTTGGCTTGGCAAACCTAGCGAAAGGGGAGAACCAGAGAGGGTGGCAAGGCTCAGGTGAAAAGTAGGGGGGTATGGGGTAGGCCAGAGATTGGCTGAGGATGAGAGAGCCCTTGAGCCAGGACCCAGAGTAGAGGGAGGGGTCTGAGTCCCCCTACCAGGCACTGATGAAGTGGCACTGGTGGGGTAGTGAGCAGGGAGACTGTCTGAGCTCCAGGTTGTCAAAAGGGGCTTTGATAGCCTGGATAGGAGCGGGGGAACATGTATGGTGATCGGCCCAAGGGCCGAGTCATGAAGAGGAGACTGCAGTTCCTGGAGTGAGAGGGTCTGCAGTGTGATGGGAAAGACACTGCTAGAGATGGGCAGCACCTAGCAGGAGCTAATCCCCACAGCCGCCAGGAGGCGGTGATATGTGCAGTGGTCAACCATGTGATGGGGAGGGCTGGTAAAACTCCCCGCTTTCTCTGGGGAAGAAGGGTCAAATTTCTCCATTTGTTCATTAAAAACCAACACTGTTTCCATGGTGAAACTCTGATACCCAGAGCTGTTCACTCCAGTGATTTCATCACAGGTCTCACAACATCCTCTGGCAATGAGTTCCACAGGTTGACATTACTAGCACTGCCCCCTGTTCGACATGGATGTCATCTCCCATCACTTTCAGGGGGTCTGAAATGAAACTGGCCACCATTTCCCTTCACGTTTGGCATGTAAAGTGAAGCTTCCCCTAATAAAGATGGTCACCATCTCCCATGGTTTTCTTTGAAACAGGAGCCACGCTCTCCGCAGGGAATATGGCTGCAGTTCTGTGCTTGGGAGTTTGGAGAGGAAACTGACTAGAAAAGGGAACGTGGGGAGTTACTGATAGAGTGGTGGTGGTGAAGGGGATGACAGACAGAGGAGGATGAAGGGTAAAGTGTGGGTGTGGGGCAGATGGTGGGAGGGTGCTGTGTAATGTGGGGAGTGGGGTGAGGTGGATACAGTGACACGTGTCTGGGTATTAGCCCCCAAATGTGCCCCCAGTCAGGGCAGTGTCACAAGCACAGAGCTGCAGCTGTGCACATGATGCCCTTTGCACACTCAGAGGGGGAGAGGAGTGGCTAGAGAAAAAACTGTGGGTGCAGAATTGTGGGTGTAAATTCAAAAGCTGATGTTGGCTCACACGAGTAATAAAGTGACTAAGTATTTTCCCAGCCTGGCAGAGTCTAAATCTTCTGTTTGCAGGGAAAGAGCCTGGTGGTGGTGCGGAGGGCATGGAATCGGGGTGTGAAATGAACTAAAGCCCCTTCTGAAACCTGTGGTATGTCTGGTACAGCCCAGGCTGTATGATCTCGCCACGCAGCCAGTTCAGCCACTGCCTGTGATGTGCACGCAAGAGCAGGGAGCAGCTCAGGGCACTGGGTTTCAGCGGTGGGAACCCATGGCCTCCTCAAAAGAGCTCATGCATCCCCAGGGAATCAAGGACCCACAGTTGAGAACCATGGGTCTGAGTATCCCTAGCCTCTGTTTGCCAGAAGCTGGGAATGAGTGACGGGATGGATCACAGGATGATTCCCTGTTCTGTTCATTCCCTCTGAGGTACCTGGCATTGGTCATTGTCAGAAGACAGGACACTGGGCTAGATGGGCCATTGGTCTGACTCAGTCTGGCCATTCTTATTCAAGCCCATCCCCTGACTTTTCAGAGAGCTCATGGCTGCTGTGTAAGGGCATTGGCCCTCCGATATCGGCACATCCAGGGTTTTGTGACCTCACACTGGGGAATGTCACTGGATTTCAGGCCTCACATTCATAGAACCCAGCAGAGAGATTTCATTTCCTCTTCTCCTTCTGTTCTTGCCCTGCCCCTCACCCCCATCCAGTCCAGACCAAACTCACCATCTCCTCCTACCTGAGCTTGTTCCACTTCAGCCATGTCTCTTCCCTGTCCCCTGGGAGGATGGGACGATCTGGATCAAACCCAGGACGTTATTCTGCAGCCTGTCAGGGCAAAATGGGCAATGGGTGAGGTTACAAAAGGGGGTTGGTTCATTTCACACCCCAATACCCCGCCCACCAGGCTTTTTCCCTGCAGACAGAGGATCGAGACTCTGCCAGGCTGGGAAAACACTTGGTCACTTTATTACCCCCGTGAGCCAGTATCAGCCTTTGAATTTACACCCACAGTGCTGCACTCACTGTTATTTTCCAGCCTCTCCCCCTTCTCTCCCCCTCTGAGTGTGCAAAGGGCATCGTGTGCACAGCTGCAGCTCCGTGCTTGTGACACTGCCCTGACTGGGGGCACATTTGGGGGCTAATTCCCAGGCCCGTGTCACTGTTTTGCCCCTTTCAGTGCTGGGTTTGGGGCAGTGCCCCCTTTTCTGTGGGGAACCAACGAACCCATCAAACCGCCGCAGTCCTGCCCTTCTCTGGGCTTCCCCTGGGGGGCTCTCGAAGGGTTTCGCCCCCATTCACCCCCTAGCCCTTGTGCCGTGGGTCCAGCCCAGGGAGAGACCCAGAGGCCTGCCCGAGGGGGACAGACAGCGGGGACCCAGCGCCCCGTGCCCCTGGCTGGAGCTTTCCCCCCGAGATCTCCCAGCGCGGTCTCTGCATCCCCTGCAGGCTCCGGCTCGGGAGCTGGGTCGGGCAGAGCCCGGGGCTGCCCCAGGGGCCAGTCCCAGCCGGGCACAGAGCGGGGTTAATGCCGGTCTCTCCCCAGCACAGACTCCGCTGCAGCCGCTGCCCGGCCCCGCTCCCGGACAACGGAGGCGGCGGCGGCGGCAGCAGCGTCTGACCCGGAAAGCTCCGATCCGGAGCCGAGCGAGGGGCAGCGAGCGCCACCTCCGTCCCCGAGCAGCCCCCCGGTGACCTCGGCTAACGAACCCCGCTGCCCGCGGGCTGGGAACGTGGCCCGAGTCGCCGAGCGAGGGCTGCCGCCCGGATGGCAGCCGGGGGCAGAGGAAGGGGCTGGATCAGCCGAGCGCGGCTATATCCGGAGTGAAGGGGGAGAGTTCAGGGCTTGGAACCGCTTCTGCGCTGCGCGAAGTAAATGAGACTCAGAGTCACGTCGCTGCGCAGCGGGGTGTGTGCGGGGGAGAGACCGGCACTGACCCGGCTCTGTGCCCCGCCGGGGGGACTTTCTGCGTGGGGCTGGGACCAGCCCCGGGCTCTGCCGACACCAGCCCCCGAGCCGGAGCCTGCAGGTGAGGAGAGAGACCTGGGAAAAGGGCTGGGGCCGGGCCGGGCCGGGCAGGGAAGTGACTTTTTGATCTCACAGGCCCCGGGAACCTGCTGCCTTGTGAAGGTGCATCTGATCTGAAGCCTCTGCCCTCAGGCCCTGTCAGGATTTGCCCCAGGGGCCGGAGCAGGAGGAAGAGGTAATGGGGCTGCAGGGGGACGATGAAGCTAGGGCCCCCCTTTGTCTCTCTGAGGAAGTGAAGCTGTCAGGAGGGTGAAGGTTGGCAGATTTAACCAGCTCTGCCAAGTTAGGGATATAGAGAGACAAGGTGGGTGAGGTCAGAGCTTTTATTGGTGAGAGAGACAAGCTTTCCAGCTACAGCAGGGGTGGGCAAACTACGGCCCGTGGGCCGAATCCAGCCCGCGGGTCAGTCCCATCCGGCCCCCCAGCTGGGGAGGCTGCCCCCGCCCCTCCCCCAGACCCTCGCCGCGTAGCGCTGCAGCCAGGGTTGCGTGCTCCTCCCTCCCCCCTCCCCATGTGGGCAGCACTCAGGGGGCTGGGGCTGCGTGCTCAGCCCCTCCCCGGAGCAGCGCAGAGGGGTCGGCACTCCAGGGGCTGGCCGGGGCTGCATGCTCAGCCCCTCCCCCGGAGCCGTGCCATGTGGGCAGCACTCCGGGAGCCGGGGCTGCGCGGTGAGCCCCTCCCCCGGAGCCATGCTGCACGTGCGGCACTCCGAGAGCTGGGGCTGCATGGTGAGCCCCTCTCCCGGAGCCGCGCTGCGCAGGTGGCACTCCGGGGACCGGGGCTGTGCGCTCCCCCTCTTACCCCAGAGCCTGGCGAGCACCTATGGTAAGGGGGCAGAGGGGGCTTGGGTGATTCCAGGGTGGTGGTTGCGGGGGTAGTCTGGAGGGGGCAGTCAGGGAGCAGGGTGGGTTGGATGGGGGTGGTTGGGGTCTCTGGAAGGGGCAGTCTGGGACTCGGGGGATTGGATGGGAATTCTGAGGGGGCAGTCAGGGGGCGGGAAGTGGGAGGGGACCAGATTGGGGGCGGGGCCTTCCCTAGCCGGCCCTCCATATAATTTTGTAGACCCAATGTAGCCCTCGGGCCAAAAAGTTTGCCCACCCCTGAGCTACAGTATAGGGTGCTCTTCATCAGCTATGGCTATAGCTACACCACCACTTACGCCTGTATAAGTTATGTCACTCAGGGGTGTGAATAAGCCATCTCCTGAGTGACATAAGCAGGATGGCACAACCCCCCACCCCTGAGCCAGCCCCCACTCCACCCCTTCCCCCAAGCACCCACTCCACCTGTTCCTGCCCGGCCTCTTTCTGGCTTCTGCCTCCTCCCACAAGTGATGCAGGGCGGTGGGGGTGGGGGGTCGTCACCGCTGCTGCTTCCCACCAGTAAGTGCAGGCCCAACCTCTGCTGATGGCACCAGGCCCCCGCTAACTCTCTGGCCAGCCTGGCCCCCCGCACCCTAACCCCATCCTCCTCTAGGCCCACCTAGCGCCCCCTGCACGACACACATGTAGAGCAGTCCCCGGGGTATGGTGATTTGGGACAGGCTGGACATGTTCCATCGACCTAAGCGCCAGTGTGGACAGTGCTCTGTGGATGGGAGAACTTCTCCCGCTGACATAGCTACTGCTGCTTGTTGTGGGATGGATGAATTAAATTGGCGAGAGAGACAAGGCTGCAAGTTTCCCTGGTGTTGTCACAAGTCAGTGACTGTGGCTGTACTGTAGGCTCAATATTTTCAGTGGGTGTCACCAGGGTAGACTGTCTTGCTGACCTTGTGCTTCACAGCTGCTTTAGGTGTCTCCCCCAGGACATCTGCAGTGAAAGGCAGCAGCTGCCTTATCCAAAAGTTTACCTAGGTTTTTTGATGGATTCCCGAATTCTTTTGTAAAGATGCAGGAATTTTATGTTTTACCAGTCCAGCTGAATATCTAGCAGTCTCTGCCAAATAATGCAAAACTTCGTCACTTCACAGTATAGAGCAGGGGTGGCCAGCCTGAGCCAGAATTTACCAATGTACATTGCCAAAGAGCCAGAGTACGTCAGCAGCCCCCCACCCCACTCCCAGTGCCTCCCACCCACCGGCAGCCCCGCAGATCAGCACCTCTCCCTCCCTCCCCACATCTCCCAGTCAGTTGTTTCATGGCATGCAGGAGGCTCTGGGGGGGAGTGGGGAGGAGCAAGGGCATGGCAGGCTGAGGGGAGGGCGGGAAGGGGTGGAGTGGCGGTAGGGCCTGTGGCAGAGCCAGGGGTTGAGCAGTGAGCACCCCCGGCACATTGGAAAGCTGGTGCCTGTAGCTCCAGCCCCAGAGCCGGTGTTTATGCAAGGAGCCGCATATTAACTTCTGAAGAGCCACATGTGACTCCGGAGCCACAGATTAGCCACCCCGGTATAGGACGTTGAGCATATACTGTTTAGTTATATGTTTTCAGCACTGTAATAACACCCAGGACAGTGAGGATTTCTGTATATATTTTTAGTAGCACTGAGATTTTGTGCAACATCACCTCTTTAAATAACCTCTCTTCAGGTCATCCTGCTGTGATGTTACAGACATAGCAGACCTTGCATCAAACTCCATTTTAACTCTGACTTCTACTTGTAAAGAAATTCAAGCAACATTTACCCTGACCCCTTTGAATATTAAACAGTTCTAGAGATGCTATAACACTGACAGGGTTTATCTTGACTGCAAAGTTAACTTGGGTTATAACTCAAGCCGTTCACTCACTAGGAAGGCTGTACAGCAGAACGCCAGAGTTACGAACACCCCGGGAATGGAGGTTGTTTGTAACTCTGAAATGTTCATGACTGAACAAAACCTTACCGTTCTTTCAAAACTGAACTTTGACTTCATACAGTCAAACTGAAACTTTACTCTGCAGATGGAAAAATGTTGTTTTTAACCATTGTAATTTAAATGAAACAAGCACAGAAATCATTTCGTTAGCTTGCCAAAAAAAAAAATTAACTTTCCCTTTATTTTTTTAGTAGTTTACATTTAACACAGTCCTGTGCTGTATAGTATTTGCCCAAATCCTGGCACCTCATCGGCCTCTCTCCAGCTCCCACCCATCCACCTGTGCTTTTTCAGCCTCCCTGTAGCTCCCCATATTTCCGTGTATCCTCACAGTTTCCTGTCCACTCTCCTAACCCCAGAACTGCAATCATATTCCTTGAGGAGCAGGGCTTCAGTCTCATTGAAAACAATGGGAGCTGGTGGCCATCTTTACTAGGGGCAGCCTCACTTCCACATGCCATAATTTCAGGGAAATGGTGAAAAAAACAGGAGTACAGGGCAGTGTGAGTCCAGCCCCCCTGAAAGTCATGGAAAGATAACAGCCATGTGGAGCAAGGGAAAATGAGTGAGTTCTGTGCCAGGAATTGTGAGAAACTTCTAAAAATTCCAACTAAATATCATGAGATTCATGATAAAATTACCAGAGTTGGCATCTCTGGGCATCACATTTTCCCCACAGAAACTGTGTTTTTAATGAAAGCTTT
This sequence comes from Dermatemys mawii, assembly GCA_007922305.1. Lineage (NCBI taxonomy): Eukaryota > Metazoa > Chordata > Testudines > Dermatemydidae > Dermatemys > Dermatemys mawii. The sequence goes on from ML677373.1 coordinate 585,106, forward strand.
GAGAAATTTCCCTTTCCCCAGGCAAAGTTCCCTTTTGTCTCTGGGAAGGTGGATTTTGCAGCCCTGCCTGTGACTGAGCTGGTGGGATTGTGGCTGGGGCAGCAGGTTCTGAGTGGTGGACTCTGGCTGTTTCAGGGGCCAGTGACCTTCGAGGAAGTGGCTGTGTATTTCGCGGAGGAGGAGAGGGCTGTGCTGGACCCCCATCAGAGAGCCCTCTACAGGGATGTCATGCAGGAGAACTGTGAGAACGTGACTGCATTGGGTAAGGATTCCTGTCCCCTTGGGTACTGGAAGTCCTGGGTCCGTTTCTGCTCAGGGTTCTTCCCTGGTCCCTTCGCTTTCCCTGGACCCAGCACATCTGGAAAACAACTCTGTCGGAATCATGGTAAACCCCGGTCTCGTTCAGTTCTGTGTCATCTCACCCAGGTCTGGATTATGCCCAGCAGGCATCATATCCTCATGGCAGACGTCACACATGGCTTCCTATGCACCCTGACTGACACCTGGCTATTCCCCACAGTGTTCAGATGGGATGTGGAGCCAGAATTGGTCCCCTCCTGTTTCTCCCCTGGGAAAGGGTTTGCGGAGGGCGTCCCCTGCTGATTTTTCAATCTCTCCAGCAGTTATTTTGATTTTTTCCCCCCATGTGCCTTTCTCCTCTCTGAGGTTTTCATTCCCCCAGTGCAGGGACTGACTCCTGTCTGGATTCTCTATTCCAGCAGGTGATGGGACAGGGAGTGAGAACAAAGTGGGGAATCCTCCTCAGGATGGTCCCGAGCAAGTGCAACGGCCCAGAGTGTTATCAGAGAACATTTTCCATAGTCCTGAGGAAGGAGACACCAGTGAGAGTCAGCACAGGGCAGAGATGCAGCAGGGAACCCACCCAGGGAACAGACTGGAGAAATCCACTCACCAGGGAGACAGTTTGAAAGACTTTAATAAAGACTTGATGCAGCCAAGAATCTGCACCAAAAATAAACTGTATCAGTGTGCTGAGTGTGACAGAAGCTTCAATCGGAGTTCAAACCTTCTTGTCCATCAGAGAGTCCACACAGGAGAGAAACCCTATAATTGCCCTAAGTGCGGGAAAAGCTTCAGTGATGGCTCAGCCCTGACTAAACATCAGAGGATCCACACCGGGGAGACACCCTATGTCTGCTCTGACTGTGGAGAGAGCTTCAATCAGAGATCAAACCTTACTGTACATCGGAGAGTCCACACGGGAGAGAGACCCTATAGCTGCCCTGACTGCGGGAAACGGTTCACTCACTTCTCCAACCTTGTTAAACACCAGACAATCCATGCTGGAGAAAAACCTCATAAATGCCCCAACTGTGGGAAACATTTCAGGTGGAGCTCACAACTTATTAAACACCTTGTTTCACACCAGAGAGCCCACAGGGGAGAGGAACCCTATCGCTGCTCTGACTGTGGGAAACGCTTCAGTTATAGCTCACACCTTAATAGACATCAAATTATCCATACTGGAGAAAGGCCCTATAAATGCCCCGACTGTGGGAAAAGCTTCAAGCTGAGCTCCATTCTTCTTGTACATCAGAGAATCCACACGGGGGAGAGACCCTATCACTGCCTTGAGTGTGGGAAAAGCTTCTGTGACAGCTCAGGCCTTATTAGACATCGGAGAATCCATACTGGGGAGACACCCTTTCAGTGTTCTGTCTGTGGGAAAAGTTTCACTCGGAAATCGCATCTTATTTCACATCAGAGAACTCACATGGTAGAGACACCCTATAAATGTTCTGTCTGTGGGAAAAGCTACAAGGTGAAGATCTCTCTAATGTCCCACCAGAAACTCCACACAGGATAGCATGTGGCAGGAATTCTACCTGTGGGGCAACGGGTATCTGCCCTTCCAAAGCAAAGTATAAATACAGTAACTCCTCACTTAAAGTCATCCCAGTTAATGTTGTTTCATTGTTACATTGCTGATCAATTAGGGAACATGCTCATTTAAAGTTGTGCAATGTTTGTTGTTTGGCAGCCGCCTGCTTTCTCCCCTGCTTACAGGAAGAGCAGCCCATTGGAGCTAGCTGGTAAGGGCTTGGAACCAGGGTGGACTGGCAGCCCCCCTGTCAGCTTCCCGCTCCCCTAAGTTCCCTGTGCGGCAGCCACCCAGCAGGCTATCAGTTGTCGGCAGTTCAGCTGTCCCTCCCCCGCACTGCCATGTGCTGCTCCTGCTCTCTGCCTTGGAGCTGCTCCTGGGAGCCTCCTGCTTGCTGTGTGGCGGGGGAGGGGAAGGGGGAGGCTAATGTCAGGGTGTCCCCCTCCCTTCTGCTCCTGCACCCCACTTGTCCCTTCTCCACATACAGCTGGGTAGGGATATGGACAGAGAGAGATAGACAGCTTGAGGCAGCAGCTGCTGTCTCTACTTCCTGAATGACTTAAAAAGAGAATGTAGTTCAGAGTGGGGACAGTGGACTTAAAGGGGCAATGTGCATCTCTCTCTCTCTCCCACACAGGGTGTGTGTCTCTGTCTGCCATGCTATCTCCCCTCCCTCCATTGGTGCTGCTTTGTAGAGTGTGAGGCTACATTAACAACAGTGGGTTAACCCTCGAGGGCTCAGCCAAAAGCTAGTTCATCATTTAGCAGTAAGGCATTCCCTGGGAAATATCCCACCATCACCACCTCAACCAAACTTCACAATCACTGCTGTGTACAGTATTAAATTATTTGTCTAAAACTCATACTGTGTGCATATATATGTATGTCTTATTGGTTTTTGTCTGGTGAAAAAAAATCCCTGGAACCTAAGCCCCCCATTTACATTAATTCTTGTGGAGAAATTGGATTTGCTTAACATTGTTTCACTTACAGTCGCATTTTTCAGGAACATAAATAGAATGTTAAGCAAGGAGTTACTGTATGCTGCATTTGCAGATGGCCTGGGCAGGGGCAGCAGGCGGGAAGATGGTTTGGATTTCAGTGGGGAGTGTTTGGTGGAGGCCAAAGGAGGAGAGAACGCTGGTTATGGTAGGAGATGGGTCATTGCAGGGTCTGAGGAGAGCAGGCAATGGGATTAATGGGAAGACATTTCTGCAGGTTCCCCACACACTTTCCAATGTAGAGAAAAGGTAAAAATGCCCCATTGCAATTTGCAGCTGCATCCTCTCTGTAGCTACTAAAGCCTCTTGGGGCAGGGGCAAGGGGATTTATTCAGGGAAGCAGTGAGGGGTCCTGGGGGGCCATAGTAATAAAGCAGAGAGCTGCCAGTCTGCAGTGAGAGGATATCAGAGCAATTCACCATTTATTGGAATCGTCTGCAGACAGGATGGAGGAAATTTGGGAATTCATGGTGAAGATTCCTCAATGAGGTGGGGTTTTGCACTGTTCCTATGAGGGCAGCATGGTATAATAGGGAGAGCAGGGAGAATCGGGACACAGGACCCCGGCTCTGAGAGGGGAGTGAGGTCTTGGACTGGGAGCCCTGACTCCTGGGTTCAGTAGCCAACTCTGCGAGTGTCTCCTGGTGTGATCTTGTACCAGACACTTCCCCTCCTCTCTGCGCATCTATTCTTCATCCCTACAACACATGTTATAGCATTCACTTACCTCCCCATGGCATTATGAGATTATCACTATTTACTGTGTATTCAGTGGCTCAGGAGGAAAGAGGCAACATGGTAGGAAAGTTGCATTATTACCATTACTCCATTGTATTATTATGTGACATTGTCCCGTTACTTGCCGGGTCTCTGTCGAGGAAAGTGGGGTGTTACTGAGCTGAAGGGAGGGTTTTAGCTAGGTTCCCTTGTCCTTGTTCTCAAGCACAGTCTGTTACACACTCAGATTATTCCTAAAACAACTGCCATGGGTGGGAATTTCTCTTTGTTTCAGAATGGTCAGGATGGGGAGAGGGTCTCATGTTTCAGGGCAGTCAGATTAACCTGCATTTCTCACTGAAGTTTTTACCTCAATGGGTTTTTGATTTTCTAAATAAATTCCTGCTTAAATGTTTGTTGTGCATCTCTACTTCATCTCCCGGCGTATCACTGGAATTTCCTCTGTTCTCCAGCGCTGGGCAGAGTGCCCCTGACTGAGTCAGTTTCCCCCTTATTTGCTCCCGCTTAGCAGGAATTGCTCACTCCCTGTATTCAGCCCTTTTACTGATCATAGAATATCCGGGTTGGAAGGGACCTCAGGAGGTCATCTAGTCCAACCCCCTGCTCAAAGCAGGACCAATCCCCAACTAAATCATCCCAGACAGGGCTTTGTTAAGCCTGACCTTAAAAACCTCTAAGGAAGGAGATTCTACCACCTCCCTAGGTAACACAGTCCAGTGCTTCACCACCCTCCTAGTGAAAAAGTTTTTCCTAATATCCAACCTAAACCTTCCCCACTGTAACTTGAGACCATTACTCCTTGTTCTGTCATCTGGTACCACTGAGAACAGTCTAGATCCATCCTCTTCGGAACCCCTTTCAGGTAGTTAAAAGCAGCTATCAAATCTCCCCGCAGTCTTCTCTTCTGTAGACTAAACAACCCCAGTTCTCTCAGCCTCTCCTCATAAATCATGTGCTCCAGCCCCCTAATCATTTTTGTTGGCCCTTCTCTGGACTCTGTCCAATTTTTCCACATCCTTTTTGTAGTGTGGGCCCCAAAACTGGACACAGTACTCCAGATGAGGTCTCACCAATGTCAAGTAAAGGGAATGATCACGTCCCTCGATCTGCTGACAATTCCCCTACTTATACAGCCCAAAATGCCATTAGCCTTCTTGGTAACAAGGACACACTGTTGACTCATATCCAGCTCTCATCCACTCTAACCCCTAGGTCCTTTTCTGCAGAACTGCTGCCTAGCCATTCGGTCCCTAGTCTGTAGCAGTGCATGGGATTCTTTTGTCCTAGGTGCAGGACTCTGCACTTGTCCTTGTTGAACCTCATCAAATTTCTTTTGGCACAATCCTCTAATTTCTCTAGGTTCCTCTGTATCCTATCCCTACCCTCCATTGTATCTACCACTCCTCTCAGTTTAGTGTCATCTGCAAACTTGCTGAGGGTGCTGTCCACACCACCCTCCAGATCATTGATAAAGATATTGAATAAAACTGGCCCCAAGACCGACCCTTGGGGCACTCCGCTTGATACCAGCTGCCAACGAGACATGGAGGCATTGATTATGACCCGTTGAGCCCGACGATCCAGCCAGCTTTCTATTCACCTTATGGTCCATTCATCCAGCCCATACTTCTTTAAGTTGCTGGCAAGAATACTGTGAGACCGTATCAAAAGCTTTGCTAAAGTCAAGAAATAACACATCCACTGCTTTCCCCTCCTCCACAGAACCAGTTATCTCATCATAGAAGGCTATTAGGTTAGTCAGGCATGATTTGCCCTTGGTGAATCCATGCTGACTGTTCCTGATCACTTTCCTCTCCTCTAAGTGCTTCAAAATGGTTTCCTTGAGGATTTGCTCCATGATTTTTCCAGGGACTGAGGTGAGGCTGACTGGCCTGTAGTTCCTCGGATCATCCTTCTTCCCTTTTTAAAGATGGGCACTACATTAGCCTTTTTCCAGTCACTGGGACCTCCCCCAATCACCATGAGTTTTCAAAGATAATGGCCAATGGCTCTTCAGTCACATCAGCCAACTCCTTTAGCACCCTCGGATGCAGTGCATCCAGACCCATGGACTTGTGCTCGTCCAGCTTTTCTAAATAGTCCTGAACCACTTCTTTCTCCACAGAGGGCTGGTCACCTCCTCCCCATACCATGCTGCCCAGTGCAGTAGTCTGGGAGCTGACCTTGTTCGTGAAGACAAAGGCAAAAAAAGAATTGAGTACATGTGCTTTTTCCACATCCTCTCTCACTGAATTGCCTCCCTCATTCAGTAAGGGGCCCACACTTTCCTTGACTTTCTTCTTGTTGTTAATGTGCCTGAAGAAACCCTTCTTGTTACACTTGTTACAATGCTTTGTAGTCAGGGCAGGGACAGGTTTAGCTCAGTATCATTTTTGTATCATCCATTTAATCTCCCATGGCCTCACTGGGTCTCCATGAGGAGAATTCCCCTCTAACATGAACCGTGATAGTTTGGAACTGATGGAGCCCTTTGCCTGACGGTCTGTTTGTCAGTAAACCACAGAACACATTTACTCCAATTGTTGGGATCCAGACCCAGGGATCTGAGTTCTAATTCTGGATGGTGGATACCTTCACAGCTGGGATGGACAAATCCCCTCATGCAGCCCCCCTCCCCGCACCACCGAGGATGGGGGACTCTGGAGAGCCTGGAGGTTTCAGCCACATTAGCGCTGGCCTCCTGCCTCCTCAGACGCAGTTGGTGGGGACAGAAATGACGACATACCTGAATTGGGCATCTGGAGAACCTGGGATTGTTCTGGGGGTGACCAAAATGAAGGCCCACCAGGGCTGATGGGAACTTGGCCCCCAGGAAGGGTGATGTAGGGTCCTGAATGGCAGCAGAGGTCACGTGGCTCTGGGTCTCTGTCTCTAGTTTGACTGTTTCCCCAGGTGCCCGCACCAGAGGGCTCTGGCTATTGCACAGGGAGGGAGGCTGCACTCGCTCCTTTCCCTGGTCAGATGCTGCTGCTGCAGCCGCCATTGTGAACCAGGAGCCCAGGCCCAGCCGCTCCCCCAGAATTGAGTTTCCCCCTTTAATTAGTGAATATTCTTATTTAATCTCCTGAATGATGATGCTTTTCCCCATATTCCGATACTGATACTAGAATTCCCTCAGATTTCCCCCACGTCCCTGTAATTCTCAGTAAGGCTGTGATTGGAGCAGGGGAATTTTTAGTAAATTTCACTGCAGACGTGGGGAAAACACAGGTAGTCGTGGAAAGGTCCCTTGGCCAGACCTGATCTGGTTTTAGCCCCAGAAGCAGCAGCATGAGGGGGTCACTCTCCACCCGATGGGGGCTGCTCTGTGTGTGATTCAGTCCCTCCTCCCTCCAGACAGCGCCCAGAGTGGTCACAAATCTCAACTTAATACACACACACACACACACACACACACAGACACACACACACACAGCCTGGCCACTGAAATGGGCAGCAGGGAGCCCTGGGTGATGCTGCATGAACAGGGGCAGGGAGGGGGATGGAGGCAGCAGATCCCATGGCACCTGGGGTGGGGGGGAGCAGCAGAAGAGGGGCAGGTGATTGTTCAGGGGCTGGGTTTGCTTAATTATAAATAATTTGGGGGAACGGGGCATAGTCTGCAGAGGATATTACATCAATATTTAATGAGTAGTTAGGAGTTTAAGGGGTCCAGCCAACTGCCTCGTTAGCAGGCAGGCAGTGCCGCTCCCCCACATTCTGTTCTATTCAGTCCTCACAGCCCCTCATCCCCGCAGGGCCCCAGTGCATCTAGCCAGACACCAGCCACACGACTTGCATTTGGCTCTGGGATTCTCTTCTGTTCCCGGCTCTCCCCAGTGCAGGGATTTTCACTGTGTATCCGTTGCTGGATGTGGTGCCTGCCGCGCTCTGTGTGCTGGTGACTGGGGGCAGGTCTGACACGTCCCCTGGCACTGGAACTGGGAACCCAGTGAGGGGACGTTTGGGTTGGGGGGTTCTCAGCTCCTGCGGCAGTTTGTCCCACAGCCTGGGAGTGGCTCCTCAGCAGCCTCACAGATCCCGATCAGCAGCTCTGTGAGTGCAGGGACCCAGCTTCCTCTACGGCTCTGACTCCATCCTGGGCTTCCCCTCCACAGCATCTTCCCAGAACATATACCTGTCTGCACTGACCTTTCTGCTGCTGACCTCCCACTGGGGCCATGGGAAATGGCAGGGGAGGGGCCAGCAAAGACAGCTCTGTCCTGCATGGTCCTGATTCTTGCATTGTTAAATTCTGGGAATTGCTGGGAACAGATTTATTTGGGCTCAATCCAGTACCAGAGAAGTGACACCCCAGTCTGACAATGTCGTCGTTTATTGTGTTAAGAAAATATTTTGAATTTCTTGAAATTCAACAGTTGAAATACAAATGACATTATTTAGAGAAGTTAAACTTCAACATAGATTTGAGAGGAATCAAAAAATAAATGTAAATAATTTCATTTTGAAAACTATGTTCAGATCCTTTTTTTTGAAATACTGTTGAAATGTAACTTCAAATATTCTTGTATTTACACCTTGTTACAATAATATTTTCTAAATTAGAATAATATTTTTTCTTTCATATTTTACACTGAGATTTCACAGGGGGAGAAAATTTCTGACAGGAGTGAATGACCCCATCCCATACTATCTGCCACGCCTGGAGCAGGGGACGGGGAAGGTGAGGGCTGGGGGTTGCCACTGGTCTGGTTTTCGGCTGGAACCTTCAGTTAAAAAGGGAAACTGGCAGTGTCTGGTCAGCACAAAAAGTCCAGTTGCTGCAGTAACTGGCTTGCTCCCAGTGCTGCGGGAAGGGGACAGTCTGTGCCACGGGGTCCCTGTCAGGGACAGAGGTTCCTTCTGGCTTGAGCTGGGACTGGGCAGATGATCAGGGGAGCCGCGTTTGTACCCCCAGCTTTGACACCAGGACAGAAATAAGGGCGGAGCGTCCCGGAGAAGGTGCCAGTGAAAGTGAAGAGATGGGACCCGTCAGTCACATTGTAAAACGAGACCTCGCCCGCCTCATAGTCCAGAAAATCCCCACCCGGCTGGGCCTGACGCTCACGAGGAGCGGGGTCCAGGAGGAAGCGCACACAGAGTATTCCTCATTCCTCAGTATGAATCTCCAGTAGTCTTTGCATGTGAACTCCCCCTTCCTGCTCACAGATTCCCTACAAACCCCCAAAGTCCACTCAGGCTTGTCTCCCACCTCCACCTCCCAGTAACGCCTCCCGCTCGTCAACGCTTCAGCACCCAGGACAATGGCATATTTATTAAATCTCTCAGGGTTGTCAGGCAGATCCTGTCGTGTGCCTCCATATCTCACATGTTTCCGATCCTCAGACAGGACGAGCCAGCGATTTGCTGTGTCTGGATCCAGAGTCACGTCCACTGGGGAGAGAGTCACAGAATCAGGGCCGGGGGCAGGGGCTGGTCACTGGGATCAAAGGGAAATTAATCTGCGTCCCCATTAATTGCTGTGGGGGGTTATTGCCTGAAGGGAGTCAGGGCCCATCTGCCTGTGAGGAGACAATGACGGGGGAAGGGCAGGAGAAGTGGGGGAGGGGTGGGAAGGTGTTGGTGGGGGTGGGGTGGAGGGGACAGGCTGATGCTGGGAGATTAAAAGGGAAAGGGAGGGGATAGGAGTAGAGGGGGAGGGGAAGAGGGGAGGGGCAGGCACAAGGGCAACTGGGGGACAAGAGGAGCAGATACCAGGAGGGCAGAGGTGGGTGAAGGGAAGGAAGGTTCCTGGGGGCTGCAGGGGGTGAGGGGAGAGGTGGGAACCAGGGCAGAAGAAGGGGATGGACACTAGGTGGCACAGGGAAGCAAGGGAAGGGGTGGGAACTGGGGGGCAGACAGATGTGAGGGACTGGGGGGGCTCCAATGGGGCAGAGGAAATGAAGGGGAGGGACTTGTGCCAGGAGGTGGAGAGGATGACGAGTGGGGCAGGTGCCAAGACCATGGGTGGGAGGGAATGGGCAGGCACCAGGGCCAGAGGGATGTGAGGGAATGGGGAGAGCTCCAATAGGGCAGGGAGGTATCAAGGGGAGGGACTGGTGCCAGGGGGTGGGTGGGAAGAAGAGTGGGGCAGGTGCCAGCACCATGGGGTGGAAGGTATGGGCAGGGACCAGGGGAACAGAGTGATTCAGGAGCCTGGAGGTGGCGGGGCTGGCTAGGGCAGGGGCAGTCACCAGTGGGTGGAGGAGAGAAAGAGGAGGGGAAGGTGCCAAGGAGTTGCAGGGCGTTCAGCAGAGGAGCATATACCAGGGGCAGAATGAGGTGATAGGAGGGGTGGCACTGGGGCAGGGGGTAAGAGGGAAGAGGAGCAACTGATGTGCACATTCAGTCATTTCAGGATTCCAGAAGAACTTTTGACAGAGCATGGACCACAATTCACTGACATAGAATTTTATTTATCTAAACAAAATATGATCTTCCTCGTATTACTAGCAGCCCATATTACTCACAAGCAAATGGAGAGGCTGAGAGAGCTGTACGGACAGCCAAGAATATCCTTCAGCAGGATCCTTTGCTTTACTGAGTTATAGATCAACCCCAGTAGCAGCTAATGGATATTGTGCAGCACAGCTCCTGGTGGGAAGACAACTCAGAACTACCCTCCCCTCAACTTTGCAAAAGAATCTATCTCCAAAGTTGCCAGACATGGAGAGAGTAGCCAAATTAAATAAAGAGGCAAAAAGAGCTTGTGAACACTTTTACAACAGACATCACTCAGAAAACTACCTGACCTAGCATCCGGTGACCATGTTTGTGTCAAACTGGATGGAGAAAAAGAATGGAATACACCAGCTGTTGTAAAGAAAAAGAATTCAACACCCAGGCTATATGTGATCAAGACCAAGAGAGGAGAATTCAACAGAAACTGTCAACATCTACAGTTTGTACCTCAGAAAGAACAATCAAGAGAGCAAACTCTACAGATGGTGGATGCAGAACAAGAAGGTGACTCAAGGATTCCAAACCGACCATAGTCAGTCAGTGGAACTAATGGCCAGCCAGATGACCAAGCTCTTACTTGTTTGGTTCATGTAATCAGAATACCAGCACCATTCAGAGACACCTAACAGACTGATCCACATTGAACTTGAAAGACAGTACAATGATGTAAATATTATAAATGGGAGCAATGTAGAACTTAAAGGCGGAGATGTAATGGAAAGCTGAACTGTATTATGTTGTTCAACCACTAGGTAGCGCTGTGTGTAAAATACCATATTTAAGCTGACCTCAGCCATACTTGGCAGAACATTAAAGGATTTTGTGATGAACACATCTGGTGTGTATCTGGCTGAGAGGGAAGCTCTGTAGCCTGCCCATGTCTACTACAGGACCATCACACCAATGATGAACGCCCAGTGCTATTGACTACCTCTGCTACAGCCAAAGAGTTGTTCTGAACTACAACATGCTGAAGATGTTGGGGGATTTAACCCATGACATGAGCTACATAAAAAGTTGGGGAATCAAACTCCTGGACTCTTCAGACGTCAGTGACGAGAATAAAACTCTGGCCAAGGGCCTTGCAGATTTCCTTGTGGCCGCAGGGCAGGAAGTACCTCCCACCTCACCGCAGCTGCAGAACATAAGCAAGTCTCAGCCATGGTCAAGCCTACCTTTGAATACGGGTTGGCTCTGGGGATGGGCGTAAATGTGTCAGCAGCCAGACCGGCCCTTCCCCCAGCTCAGAGTGCTTGGCCAGCCTTGGCTAATGGGGGCTGTGGCAGTGCTGAGTGGTGGCCACACACAGCAGCCCTCACGTGTCCCAGGAGAGAGGCACAGACACGTCATCCGTTACCAGTCTGTGCAGCACCAAGCGCAATGGGCCCAGTCCAGGCCTCACAGCGCCCGGCCCAAGGACACCCATGAACTCAGCCATGGAGGGGTCTGGATGTCAGAGTGATGGGGCCTGGTCAGACACCTGGGCAAGTACCAGCAGGTGGGTGTGAGTTGCAGGCAAACTCCCCAGCACTGAACGCATCAGCCTCCAGCTATCACACAGCTCCAAGCCTCTCAGCTGAGTCCATGGGTGTCCTGGGGTCCCAGGCTCTGTCCAGATCCCCAGGCACAATACAGCTGAATGTCTCAGTAGACTCCACTCACCTCCAAATCTCCTCAGCGCTTCCCTCATGTCAAGGGAAATTTTATACATGTTCTTCAGGGCAGTAGAAACAGCTTCTGGTTCCTGGAGTTTCACATTCTCACTCCTATGAAGAAAACGTCCCATCATCACTCAGCTGCTCTGTACACACCTCATCCCAGAACCACGACCAAGAATATCAGAGCAATGACAATAGGAAACCCACCTGCTCAATGTGCTTTTCACATCCTGAAAAGAAAAAGAGAATCAATGTTCCGTACTAACACAATGTGCATAAAACTGAGGGAGTCTCACTCTGGGCATCAAACTTTCCTCTAGAAAATAGATCAACCCTCCCAGGCTTCCCTGTTTTTTTAAAAATCTCACACACCATTTTGCATTAACACTTGTTTCATTTGTGTAGGTCAGACAGGAATTTAGCTCCAGGGTTCTTCCTTCTAGGGACCCAACTCATCAGTATCTGTGTTTATCGACTGTGTTGGGTCCAATGTTCTGGAGTCAGAGCAGGGACAGGTTTAGCTCAGTATCATTTCTGTATCATCCATTTAATCTGCCAAGGCCTCACTGGGTCTCCATGAGGAGAATTCCCCTCTAACATGAACTGCGATAGTTTGGAACTGATGGAGCCCTTTGCCTGATGGTCTGTTTGTCAGTAAACCACAGAACACGTTTACTCTAATGGTTGGGATCCAGACCCAGGGAGCTGAGTTCTAATTCTGGATGGTGGAGAGTTTTGATGCCGTCTCACCTTTAGCAGCTTGACAACTGGTTGCTGACACTTCTCCTCTATCTCTGGGATCAGCTGTTGCAGAGAGGAGCTTTGCTGGGAGAGTTTGGTGACATTTTCTCTTAGTCTCTGCAGAGTCTCCCTCTCCTCCTCCTCCAGGCTCTGCAGAAGCAGCTGCTCCTCCTCTCTCAGCAGTGTGTGCAGTTTGTTAAATGCACCTGCGATCATCTCCCTCCTGTTCTTCACGTTCCTCTGGAGACAGAAAAATAGGACAGGCACCGAGAAAACGTGAGCCAGATGTTGAGTTACACGGACTGGGCCTCTGTCCATGAACAAGGGAAATAAGATCAGTATCAGGTTTGTAAGGAGATTTACTTGTTTGGGAAACATACCATAGACTAGAGGGTTTGTTTTAGTTCAGAGTTAATATGGCCAGTTCCATAGCAGGGTTGTCTAGGGTTCTTTGTATGTTATTGTGGACGGCATGGGATGGACACAGTGGAGTGGGGAGAAATTGAGGGAACAGGAGAGATTTACAGGGGGTGCACAGGGCATCCATGGGGGGATTTGGGTGCTCAGTGCTGGGCACTGAGACACCCAACGGAGCCATCACAGCGGGATGTGGGCGATGCTCCTTCTTTGACAACCTGCTCCCATGGCTGCAAAGTTCAGGACTTAGGGCTGGTGCTAATAGTCCTTTGGGTGCCATCCCAGGGCTCACATGGGTGTTGGGCACCCAGGGCATTGTCAGGGCTGGCTTTGGCCTCACCCAGCCTGGCTGAGTGCCCCATGCCCATGTGCCCAGTGCCCCAGGATCGCAGCCTTCAGGGAGCTCTCTAGGCTCATAGAGCAGCAGGTTGACTGATGCTCCAGCACCCCTGGGCCCATCTGCCAATGGGCTTTGGACACCGACCCACCCCCACCTAATCCCTGGGAGCGCTGCAGCCACAGGGCACTCAGACAACTCGGGTACGCTCTGACAAGCCCCAGCTCCCTCAGGGGCCCCTGTGGCACCTGCCCCAGGCTTTGTGAAGGCGGCCTGGACCCTGCAGCCTCCTTCCCCGCCTCCCCCTGGGAGCTATTGAGTTACAGCTATTTGGAGTGGTGCAGCCACAGGCAGCACATCCTTCATGGGGGCCACTCACTTCCTGGGCCCTGTTCCCACCCACGGGGATATGCCCCACCTGGCTCAGGCCCATGACTGCCCTTGCTCAGGGCCCCTCCCTTTGGAGACATGGAGGAGACCTGCTACCTTTGGAGTCCTGCCTGCTCCCACCCGGAGCCCTCACTCCCACTCTTCCCCCGAACCCCGCAGCACCCGCCCCTTGCCCGTCAGCTGTGTGGGGTGCCCCAGCACTTACTCCTCTCCGCCCCTCCCCCATCACTGGCCCTTACCGCAGGAGGGGTCAGAAAGGAGCAAACAGCAGGTGAAGGAGGGCCTTGGGGAAAGGGGTGGGGGAGAAGAGCGAGCTGCAACAGTGAATGGTGAGTGGGGAGCTTCTGGGGAGGGGGCTGAGTGGGAGGGGGCATGAGACTGAACAGGTGGGAGCGTGGGCAAGGTCTCAGGGAGAGGAGGCCAAATGGGGGTGGACCAGTGGGCAGGGCAATGATCCAGGCACCAGGGAGGTTCCTGCACTCACACCCAGCCTCCCCAATGCAGGTGTAAGCGGGGGAATAGTCCCACTATTGTGGGGAACTCTCCTGGCTTCTGCACTACCCCGGTGAAATGGGCTAGCGAAATGATCTGAGTCCTCACTCCCACTTCCTTTACCCAGAGCCCTGCCTGGCCTAGATGGCTCCCCTTCCACTCGCCTGTGTGGTGGAGTCCTCATAATCCCAACAGGATTCCTGTCGGGCTCAACCCCAAACCCTGCTCTGGTTACCTAGGTCAGGGGCTAGGGTGTCCCCACTCCGGGGTGCTCTCTCTCTACTGGGTACTTCCCTGGCCCACTGATCCATACATACAACTTAAAGCAAATGCAAATTATTTAATCAACAATTTATCTTAAAATGAATAAGGAAAAATTAGAAAAGATTAGAGAAACCACATCACCCTGATCTGTGGCAGGGAACATCACAACCAATGTCTCTGCAAATGCCAGGACAATTCACAGTCTGTTCCTTGTAACTCCCAGGTCTCCTTCTCAGCTGTGCTGCAGGGATGCTGTGACTTGGACACTTACTCTGGTGGTGGCCACACGTTCTAAGGCTCTGGACTGCTCCAGCCTCAGTTCCACTGCTTTGTCTCAGCTCCACTCTGCCTCAGCATGGCTGCTGCTGCTGCTGCTGCTCTGCCTCCAACCCCCTGGGCTGCTGCCCTGACCCCTCTGGCTCTAGCTGTTACACCTCTGCTCCCAAGACAGCTCTGCTCTGCAGGCAGCTCCTGTGTCTCTGCCCACACCACTGACCTGCTTTGTGGGCTGCTTTTCTGGCCTCTTTGCCTCTGGTTTCTGCAGCTGCTCCCAGGGCAGGTCTGCTCTCTCTGGGCTGTGCTCTGGCTTTGGGGCTGCAGCTCTGCTCCCAGCACAGGGTCTGTCTCTCTGGGCTACTTTTCTGGCCCCTCTAGATCTGGCCCTGCTCAGCTGTTTTCTCCTTAGCTCTGCCCCACTCTGTCTCACACAGGCAATCCCATCTCACAGGGAGGAGAACGGTGACACACTCTGCCCTCCTGACTCCTTGATTAGCCTGCCCACCCTGTCAATCAGAGTGACCTGGAGTGCTGGCCTCTCCCCATTGTTCCTGGGGACTGTCAGTCTCAGGGAACTGATTTGCCATTGACCCTTCCCTTCCTTTTGGTACTGGGAGCTAACAATAAAAACACCCCCACTGACTGTTAGTAAGGGGATAACAGTTCCCTTACACCGGCCCATGGCCGGCACCGAGCCTGTGCAATGGAGCAAACTACCAGAGCAGGTTCATCACCTCATCCGGGACCTCCCTGTCACTCCCGGGAACACTGCAGGGGGAAGGGCTCAGGGAGGAGTGAACCCAGACACCCACCTGCCACTCGGTGGTTTTCTTCTCTTCTTTAGACGTCAGAGCCAGGGCCTCTTCCAGCAACTTCCTCAGAGGGCCCAGGGCTCCCTGGAGTTTCCCCTGCAGGGGCATCGTGTGCGATAAACAGCCATTAGTCTGCCTGTCCGGTGAGTGGACAGTACTGTCCATACGGGCATTTCATACACGAGCAGTAAAATAC
Source organism: Dermatemys mawii (assembly GCA_007922305.1). Taxonomy (NCBI): domain Eukaryota; kingdom Metazoa; phylum Chordata; order Testudines; family Dermatemydidae; genus Dermatemys; species Dermatemys mawii. The sequence continues at coordinate 600,733 of ML677373.1, forward strand.
CCTGGAAGCAGGCACCAGACTCGGCTCTGCCAGCCCCCAAAGGCTCATGGGAGCAGAGATGCCAGGCTCAGAGCAGGGGCTCGGCTTCGTGCAGACACTCAGGACTTCTCAGAGCCTGGGTTGTAGTTGAAGTTCCCCATCCCTGAGCACAGGCCAGAGGGGAAACAGCTGGGAAGGGTCTGAACGATCCATCCTGCCAGGGCGAGTGAAGAGGTTGGGACAGCACCTCACTCCATGTACCCCAGAGCCAGGCCAGGAACAGGACCCCACTGGGCTCTCCTCTGTCCAGGCTCCCACGTGGCCTCTCTCAGGCAGCAGCCGAGCACCTGAGCCAGGGCAGTGCCAGTAACTGTGCAGGGTGAAGCTGTGATGTGTCTGGAGGTCAGTGAGGAACAGGGAACACACTCGGTCTGGGGGAATGTGCCCCCCATCATTATAGCAGCTCCAGAGCTGTAATAACCCAGGGCTCTTCCCCTTTGACAGCGTGTGATTCATTCACACAGCTCCTGCCCCGTCAGCCCCACTCTGTGCAATACTGAGGACAGTCCCCCAGATCTCCCTCCTGAGATCTCCCCATTTCACTCTCTCTCTTTTCTCTGAGTCCTTGATTTCTCTCCTCTCTGCCCAAGGGCCCAGGCTGCTGCTGAGAGCTCCTGGGGGGCTGTTTGGCTGACATCCCTGCAGTGCTGTTGCAGCGGAGCAGTGAGCAATGAAGCCAGCAGGGGCTAGTGAGAAGCAGGGGGCAGAAAAGCAGCCTTTGCGTCCAGCAAAACAGCTTCATAAATGAGCAGGGATTGGACTGGGGGAAGGGCAAAGGCAGCTGGATTCTTTGAAGCTCCATGGACAAAATAAGCTGCGCCCATGGGAGTCACACAAAGGAGACAATGTTCACAGTAAATGGCGCAATGTTCAGAACAGGGTGGAGCTGCTGATTGGCTCCAAGGGGCTCCTGGGGCCTGGCTTCCCTCATGGGGCTAGCACAAGGGTGGGCAAGCCTTTTGGCCTGAGGGCCACACTGGGGGTCAAAATTGTGCAGAGGGCCAGGTAGGGAAGACTGTGCCTCCCCAAACAGCCTGGCCCCACCCCTATCCGACCCCCAACCACTTCCCACCCTGAATGCCCCCCTCAGAACTCCCACCCATCCAACCCCCCCTTCCTTGCCTCCTGATCACCCCCTCTGGAGACCCCCCCCTCTAACAGCCCCCCCAGGACCCAACCCCCATCTAGTCCCCCTGCTCTCTGTTCCCTGACTGCCCCCTTCTAAGACGCCCCCCAACCCTAACCACCACCCCCTGGGACCCCACCACCCTAACCCCCTCCCAAAACTTGCTTACCTGCTCAGCTGGGCGCAGGGCCCCACGACTCACCGCGCTTGGCCCGGCACCCTGGGCTGGGAGCGCGGGGCCACTGGCTCCGCAAACCCAGCCTGAGCTCATGGGCCACATAAAAATGGCCGGTGGGCCGCATGTGACCCGCGGGCCGTAGTTTGCCCACCCCTGGGCTAGAATGTATCCCTGGGCTCTGCTGAGCTCTCTGGACCTCATCCTTCTTTACTGGGGGGAAAATCAGAGGTGGCATCTCCCAAATATCACCCAACTGTGGCACCGGAAGGAGGCGTCACTGGCAGTAAATGGTGCCAAGCTGTAATTGTCCCTCTCTGCTCTCACATGGGGAATGAAATAATTAACAGTGTTGATAGTGATGTAAGCAGTGTCAGGAATGAGATATATTTTGACATCTGGTGGCAAACTATGGGAATTGCAAGGGCCATGCGTTTCAGAACACTCTGAGATTGAGAGAGGCTAGGGAGAAGCACCTATACCTTTTGGTGAGGGCTTTGTCTGAGGGTTCCCCAGGCCTATTGCACCCTGCCTCTCTCTGCTGTGGAATGTCAGAGTTAAATTTTGCTTCTGTTAGGAGTCTGGGTTCAGGCTGCTGAGCTGAAATCGCTTTAGGCTCACTGGTGCACCTGCACTAAGGCTCCCCTGCTATATGCTGAAATCACTTAAGAGCTAAAGAAATCACTGAGCACTGTCTAAAGTTGGGGGGCCTGAACCTAGTGCAGAGTGGCTGGTGCAGCCGAGCTGTCTGTGTGGCGGCTAGCAGGACAGCTAGCGGAGTGACTGGCACAGCAGAGCAGTCTGTGTGTTGGCTAGCAGGATGGGCTAGCAGAGTAGTTGGTGCTGCTGGCGGAGTGACTGGCACAGCAGAGCAGTCCGTGTGTTGACTAGCGGAGCCATTTGTGCTGTTGACAGAGTGACAGGCACCGCAGAGCTGTCCGTGTGTCGGCTAGCAGGGCGGGCTAGCCGAGTGACTGGCACTGCAGAGCGGTTCGAGTATCGGCGAGCAGAGCACTTTGTGGGATGGCCAGCAGAGCAGAGCGGATTGCGGTGAGGGCTGCAGCAGAACCCCACAGAGAGGCGGCACAGTCGGCCTCGGACCACGTAAGGTGCCCCTTGCCCTACCCTCCATTTCCACCCAGGCTGGGTGGTAAGACTCTGCCAAGTGACTTTTGAACTCTGCACTGACCCAGAACAGAGACTCCTGGGCTGTTGGACTTTTGGGACTATTGAGTGACTTTTTGGGGTTGTGGAACTCAAGAGCCAAAGGGAAGGCCACGGCCTATTTGCTGGGAGGGGGGCTTCTGGTTCATGGTTTGGTTTATTAACCTTGTTTGTGGTGTTCCCCCAATATTATGCCACATTGGTTCTCCCTGTTATTAAAAGGCATTTGGTACACTCAGACTCAGTGCTTGCGAGAGGGGAAGTATTGTCTCTTACAGACGCCCAGAGGGGTGGTATATGGTTGTCCCAGGTCACTGGGTGGGGGCTCGAGCCAGTTTTGTATTGTGCAGAAGGGTTACAGTTAAATGATCATCACCTGGGCACCTGAGCTCACCCCTCACAGAGATGATGGGGCCATTTACACCTCTCAGAGCTGCTGTGCCCAGGTCTCTGCATCCCCCACATCTGGGTAACTGTTCTGAGGTTTTCTTCACAACTAGAACAGCTGGAGACTCAGTTTAAAGCCAAGTGAATGCTCAGATCCTGGTGAACAAGGCAGGTGCTTCGCTGGAGAAGTGCCAGAACTTCCTGACTGTTTCTGAGCCCTGTCAGTGAGCACAGAGCTTTCAGCCTGGTCTTATCGTAACACTTAAGTCGCCCTGGCTACTTTGCTGCAGTGCTGTAGCTGTGCTGCTGAAGCACCTGTAGTTTAGACATAGTCTGGAGGCTACTGGGGGATAAACCTGGTGTCCTTAAGGGGTTTAAGTAAGCAAAGTCAGCAGCATTTCTACCTTGTACTCCTGGGCAGCCTCATCAGTGGGAACCACTATGTGAGCCTTGTGGTCCCGGGATTTCTCACACACCCAGCAAATAGTTTCTCCATCGTCCTCACAGAAGAGTTGGAGACTTTCCTCGTGTCTCTCACACAGATTCTCTTTTTGCCCTTTTCCTGATTTCAATCCCAGTTTTTTGATCTTTTGTAGGATGTTGTTCAGCTAGATGTTGGGTTTGAACTCCCCTTTCTGGAACTGGGCTCTGCACTGGGGACAGGTCAGGGGTGTCCCCGTTCTCTTCTCACAGTACTGGGTGATGCAGGCTCGGCAGAAGTTGTGCCCACACGCTATCATCACCGGCTCTGTCAGATACTCCAGGCAGATGGAGCAAATAGCTTCATCTTGTATCTCCTCTGCAGTAGCTGCGGAGGCCATGGCAGCCGGGTGATTATCTGCTCTCTCTGCCCTTGGCTCTGCACCGTGCGGGCTCGTGCTAACACTGGGTGGGGCCGCCTGCAAGTATTTGCTAGTTCCAGCCACGGAAGGAGAAGAAGAAAAAGGAGGAGCCAGGAGGGGGAGTGGGAGAAAACAGGAAAGAGAAACTGAACAAAAAAGGGGAAAGGACAGGGAGAAGGGGAGAAAGAGGACAAGAGAGAAGGGATGGCTGGAGGTGGGGAGAAGGGATGAGAACAGGGAGCAATGGAAAGAGAGGGAAGAATATGAACCAGTCTGATGTGTGTTGCTGTAAGCCTGGAAGGAAGAACATATCCCCTGCTCCACAGGCAGTGACTGTCTAACCCAGGGGTCTCAAACATGTGGCCCATGGGCCGTGTGCAGCCCGCCAAGCCCTTCCCTGCGACCTGCGATGCTCCCCCTGTCCCCCCACACCCTCGCCAAGCTTCCTTGTGACCCCCCAAGTTCCCCGTGGCCCCCCTGGCCCTCCACTAAGCTCCCGCGGCCCCCCACTCTCCCACATGCTTCTCACATGCTTCATCAAAAAAAAAAAAAAAGAACATTCATGGAAGAAAAGAGAGTTTTCCATGACAAATGGGAGAATTTATATTTTTTCACAGAGGTAACAGATAAAATTCAATGCCTTTTTTGTCAGCAAACAATTGCTGTTCCCAAGAATATAACGTGCGTCGGCATTACGACTCGAAGCACTGTGAAAAATATTTTTTCTATACTTTTGTATTGTTGTATGTGTAACACTGAGGCTGAGTATGAGGCTCAGATTTGTTAGGCGGCGGAGTAGTTCACCTAAGGCAGGGGTTTCAAACCCATGACCGGTGGGGTTATTTTCTGTGGCCAGCCAAGCTCCCCATGCCCCTTCTCTCCCCACACTTAATTTCCTGCAGCCGCCAACCTCCCCGTGCCCCTGCCTCCTCCCTGCCTATCTCCAGGCTCTTAGCACTTTCCAGGAGGGAGAAGGGAGGAGCGGGGAGCTGTGCGCTCAGGGGAGGAGGCGGGGCAGGGGTGGGACCTCATGGAAGGGGTTGGGAGGGCAGGGTCAGGGGCAGCAAGCGGGGGCATGTCAGTGATGCAGCCCTTGGGCCAATTAACTAGTCCTCATTTGGCCCTCATGGTCATTTGAGTTTGAGACCCCTGCTCTAACCCACCCCAACACTGACTGGGGATCAAAGTGGGGACCTGCAGCACTTAGCACAAGTCTCTGCAGCTGGAGCTAAAGAGTCACTCGGTGAAGTTCAGAGCTATAAAAACCCACAAACCCTGTGGGTCAGCCATCAAGGGGGTGGGGGAGTGTCACACACACTCACCAGAGGGTTACAAGTGCACTGAGGGGATCTTTCGGCTCCCTCAGGCGAGGAGGGGGTGTCACAAAACTCAGGCAGAAAGTCAGGGTTATGGATGCTTTGGAACTTTCTGTAAATATAACTGCTACAGAACACTAAGGATTCACAGCCCCTCCCATTCTGAACCTCTCTTTGCTTTGTGTGGCAACCTTTGGCCAACTTCTCCTGTCCTTTAGACAGTTTAAACCAGAGAACATTTTTAGGCTGTGTCTACACTACGCAGCTTTTAGCGACAAGGCTGTGTCGACAAAGTGCCATTTGCACTTACACTTGCTGCAGCAAAACTTTTGTTGTGAATGTGTGGGTGGGGGGGGGGTGAACATCTGTAAATGACAAAAGTTTTGTCATTTAATTGCAAGTGTAGACTAAACCATAGTCCCTGAACTCTGCCTTGCAAGCAATGCAGCACTCTGCAGGCAGGCAGTACAGTACAGACTGGCACTGCATGATGGCCCAGCTGATCTTCAATTCCATACAGAGAACTACATTAAAAACAGGGTCAGGTGGCGAAGCCCAGCACAGAAACACTGTGAAGTGCCGGAATTAAGGTGCCTGAACAGCCAGATCACCAGCATCAAGAGTCAACAGCTCAGGTTAGAGCATCATAGGCAGGATTTTTAGTGCAATAACAGCAGCTTTAATTCTCTGTGGGAGCGTTGACATTGACTTCAATAGCAGCAGGATCAAGCCCTACACAGGCAATAGAATGTAAAGGCTTGGGGCCAACTCTAGAAAGGTCTAAGTGTTGCACCTTGGTTTTTCCCAGAAGCCATCCATGTCCAGACTTTTTGGCTCACTCTGACAAGCTAGAGTTGATCTCATTTTGAAGGTACAGCCTGAGTGTCTCTGATGACACAGTCTGGGGACCCCTGTTGTCAGGCTGTAGGTGGAGTCGGGTTTTATCTCTGACCCCTGCCCCTTCTGGTTTGTGCAGCTGTAGCCATGGATCTCAGCATGCTCTGAGCTGCTCATTTCAGGGGGCATGGGAAGGAAATGTCTAGGGGACGTCCCCCCTTTGGGGGCCCCATGACCCACTCCTGGGGACACACAGATCCCAGAGCTCTTCGGGTGGCTGGAGGAGTTTATGGTGTCTGCCATGACTTGGAAAGCTGCTCATCTCTTCAGATATCTGCTAAGAGCATCCTGACTGCTAACAGGAAGCATTGCTGACGTCTGGCTCACAGGCCAGAGAGCCCATTTAGAGGGTTATAAAGAATGAGGCATGGGCAGACCACAGACATGAGGAGAAGTTCATAGCAGGGTGGTTTTAGCAGGGGTTCATGGATGCATTGACACCCCCAAAACCCAGCCTGCGGCAAAGGGGCAATGGGGGAAGGGGCTGTAGAGTGAGCCTGCCCCTCACTCAGCCTGCGATGGGGAGCCAGGCACAGCCCCACGGGACAGGACACCCACTACAGGCTGAGCGTGGGCTGGGCTCACTCTCCAGCCCCCAGTGCAAAACGTAATCCATAGTATAATACACTCACAGCCACTCTATCATAGCGGTTATGGGGTACATAGATATTAGTTTTAATCTTTTCTTTTGTATGGCTTACAACCAGCAGCAACAGATGCTCAAGTTTAAGTTGGTGATCCAACTGATTGCTTCAGGTATTGTGGAGTGGGTGGCAGAGATAACATCAGGATACGATTGTTTGGGATATTGGCTGGTGAGATGTTCCATATGTGATATTTGATACCTTGGGAGAGTGTCCTGGGAACTCCCATATTCCTCATTTTTACATAATCGAGGTCTTACATATAAAGCATGTCTTATAAGGTATCAGGGGAAAGGTTATGATCTGCTGAAAGTCATTTCTCTACCCTTATATGTATATCATTAATGCATAGGAAGTTATGAGAATTGTATTGTATGGTGGTCACTAAAACATGCTGTAAATTGGGGAATCAGCCAGACATTAGCTCCCCAGAGGCAACAGCAAGGAAAGTAGCCAACACATCGGTGGGGTATCAATCAATCCATCAACAAACATTGTCCAGCAAGGAAGTTACAATACAATTACTCACCTGCATGAGGCCACACCAGAGGAATTGCTCAGCTTTGCTTGGAGAGACTCAGCAATGCCCCCAGACATGCCTGGACTTGCATTCTCCAAGCACCTGAGGGTATAAAAGAGACCACAAGGGCCCCATACTGGGCGTTTTTCCTTCACCAATCTACACTACAAGCAACAAGAACACTGAAGACTTGAGACTCCAACTAAGGGGACTGGCCCAGATTTCAAAGGTGAAATCTGAATATTAAGGACTGCATTATCCAATGGGGTGAGGAAAACTGCTTAGTCTAGGTCAGTGATCTGCAAACTGGGGTGTGCGAGACCACCCATGGGGGGCCGTGGTGGCCCAGCTGAGGAACTGGGTGCTGCGGCGGACCAGCCCCATGGGCCGGGCGCCGTGTTGGGACCAGCCCCGACCCCAGGAGCCAGGCACCGCGGCTGCAACCCCGGCCCCAGGTGCCGGGTGCTGCGGCAGGGCCCGGCCCCAGGGGGGCAGTCAGGGGACAAGGAGTAGGGAGGCTTATATAGGGAGTGGAGTCCTGGGGGGCAGTGACGGGTAAGGGTCCCAGGAGGGAGCAGTCAGGGGACAAGGAGGGGGGATTCTGAGGTGGGCAGTCAGGGGCAGGAAGTGGGAGGAAGTGGATGGGGGCAGGGTTAGGGCGAGGCTTCCCCCATATGGGTATGTGTTCAAAAAAAATTTCTGCTAGGGGTGCATGATCAAAAAAGTTTGGAGACTGCTGGTCTAGATGGCCAGTCTAATAGGGTCAAGGGTTTAGACTGCGGGCCTATATTTTATTTCTTTTGGTAACTAACTCTGACTTTTTCCTATCACTCGATATCACTTAAAATCCATCTTTTATAGTCAATAAACTTGTTTAACTATTTAACTTTATCAGGGAGTTTCCCTAAAGTGAATGGTAAATTACTCAGGTATCAAAGGCTGGTGTATATCCACTTTCCATTGATGAAGTTGTGAACCAATTAATAAATTAAACATTATATTCCTGAGGTACAAATCTGGGAGCTGGGTGGATCTGGCAGGTACCTTTCCCTGTGTGATTCATGAGTGGCTCTGGGAGCATTCATGTGATCTAGTAGCTGAATGTGGGGCTCCACATGCTGTTGTGCTGCATGGTAACAAGGCCTGGAGGGGTTTGCTGCTTGTCACTAGCACTGTGAGAGACAGCCCAGGCTGGAGAGAGTTCAGGGGGCACAGCGGTCCCACAGTCCCAGGCTGCACTCTGGGGATCCTGTCACACCCTAATCTGAAGTTTTATTTCTGCAGTCACAGTCAGGCTTGTGTCTTACTCCCCATTTATGGAGGAGGTAGGTGCATCTGCCATGTGATGTGTGAATACCATTTGAAGTGGACCATGTTTTCCACGGAAGGGAAAAGCCACTGGATTCTGCAGCTGGGTCCTAGATGAGATGTTTGTTCAGGATGTTGGCATCCTTCCACCTTGAGCTCCATTGTTCTTTGTGGGAAAACCCTGAATCTTCAAGCTCTTGCACTGAAAGCCAAAAGTGGTTTCTAGATTTGAATCAGAATCATTATGCTAGTTAGGTCTTCATGTACTGATAGATCCTTGTTCCTTCAAATATGATGGGACACCTGTAGGACTCTCATGTTTCAAGGAGTCTGAGATGTGAGGATGTGCCCCAGTACAGGAAGCCACAGTTGTGTGATGATTTTGCTGTGCCTGTAATGAGCTGCATGGTGGAATTAAGTTAAGATCGGTCCTATGGCCCCAGCTTTGGAACAGTCTCTAGGAGGAACCTTCAATGAGCCAGACCCCCTAAGTTCTCACTCTTCCTCCAGGGTAAGCCACATGGCATCTTAGACTGAACCTCATGGCCTTCAGCTCTCCAGCTTCATGTCAAGAATTCTATTCTGTTGTGAGTCCAACTGAGTCAGACTTGTCCACTCTTCGGGGATCAATGCACCTCACCAAGAATTTGCATTGACACTCACACGGCATTGTCAAAACTGTAGGGTTTATTCACAAACTGGAACACAGCATAGGGAAACTTAGGGTAGCACAGAGATATGAGGGCTAAAGCATAGACCATTCTGGTTACCCCAGAGCTCAGCTAAACTGTAGTGAACCCCCATGGGTCAAGCTCTGTCTCCCATTCTTTCCATCTGACTTTCTTCATCACACTCCTGCTGAGAGCCCCTGACTCACTCCAGCAACCAAGTCTTACCCCCTCCACCTTGGACTTTCCCAGTCATTTGCTCTCCAGCGGGGGAATGATGCTCCTCTTCCTTGCTGAGAGGTTGGGGAAGCTAATTCCTCTCTTGGGGTCATTAGCTGCTAGGTGTCAATATCCCAGTGATTGTATTTGCCATTCTCTTCTCAGGCTCTCCATTAATATGAGCCAGCCTCCGCCAGTTGCTTTCCAATGACCCATTCAAGGTTCGGAGACAGCTAGGTGACATTCACACCTATGTCTCTCAGCCTGCCATGGGAGCAAACAGTCCTTTTTACCCACTGGTAACAATGCAACGCATAGGGAAACCGGGGTGCACATCGGAGTCATACAAATATTACAGAAAATTCTCACTGTGTCACAACAAGTGGGAACTGTGTGTCCAGCTGGGTAAACAGTACTCTGCAGTAAAGTAAACAAGGACCCCTTTCCAGGGGTTCAGTGGTGACACTGGCATGAAACATGGCTGCATTTCAATCTCCACTATTGTTTGGCATTGCCATATAGCGGATAAAGAAGTGTAATAGCAGCACAAACCAGGGTATAACATGACTAGATGGCAAATGCTAGAAGGCCTAGATTTTGTTGATAATATTCTGCAACCAACAGCCCCAACCCCTCCCCCCTCTCAAAAAAAAGCTACAACAGAAAAAGACAACCTGGAAAAAACAGCAGGCCAAACAGTGCTTCAAATCAGTTACACCATGACATACATCCCTGAAATCGAGAAGTAACATCACACTAAAATGCAAAAACAACATAAAATAAGAGAAACGTAGGATTGGAAGGGACCTCAATAGGTTGCCCAGTCCAGACCAGTCCCCTGCACTGAGGTAGGATTAGTATTATCTAAACCATCTCTGATGGGTGTTTGTCTAACCTGTTCATAAAAACCACCAATTATGGAGATTCCACAGCCTCCCTAGGTAACTTGTTCCAGTGCTTATCTACCTTTACCGATTTTACTAATGTCTAAACAAAATCTCCCTTGCTGCAATTTAAACACATTCTTTCTTGTCCAGTCCTCACTGGTTAATGAAACAATTTATCACCTTCCTCTTGATAACAATCTTTTATGTACTTGAAGATTGTTCTCATGTCCCCTTCACTCTTCTCTTCTCCAGACTAAACAAACCCAATTTTTTTTTCAATCTTTCCTCATAAATCATATTTTCTAGACCTTTAATCATTTTAGTTGGTCTCCTTTAGACTTTCTCCAATTTCTCCACATCTTTCCTGAAGTGTGGTACCCAGAACTGGACACAGTACTTCAGCTGAGGCCTTATCAGTTCTGAGCAGAGTGGAAGAATCACTTCTTGTGTCTTGCTTACAACACTACTTTTGTTACATCCCAAAATGTTTGCTTTTTTTGCAACACTATGATGTTGTTGACTCATATTTAGTTAGTGATCCATTATAACCCCCTGATCCTTTTCTGCAGTACTCCTTCCTAGGCAGTCATTTCCCAATTTGTATTTGTGCAACTGATTATTCCTTCCTAAGTGTGAAACTTTGCATTTGTCCTTATTGAATTTCCTCCTATTTACTTCAGAGCATTTCTCCAGTTTGTCAAGATCATTTTGAATTTTAATCCTGTCCTCTAAAAGTGCTTGCAACCAGCTTGGTATCATCCATAGACTTTACACGTGTACTCTCTATGCCAAGGGTCTCCAAACTTTATGAGACGAGGGCCATATTGGATTTTTGAAGGGGCTTCGTGGGCCGAAGTGACTGGAAAAAAAATAATATGCAAATACATGCAAAATATATGCAAAATTGTTAAAACAACACTACTGTGTCAGTGTTGCATCAAATTCTAAATCAGGTATAAAAGTAGCTGTATAATCAATGCAGATACTGTGGAATCATACAAAATATTTGTCAATACATTAAAAAGCATGTCACAGTTTTCTATTTTATTTCTAAACTCACAAATTTGTAACATACAAATACACATTCAAAAATAAAGAAATATTATTTTAGGATTAGTGAGAAATATGGTACTGATGTTTTTCTGACAAAATTTCATTTAGTTGTGGTTCAAAGTTAGTGTTCCTATCATGAAAATTGATTGCAAATGTTCATCAGACCAGGTCCAGCTGTAGTTGGATTTCACATATTTCATCATTGAAAATGTTTTTTCACACACATAAGTACTGTACTTTGGTAAGAGAAGCTCCAGCTTCCCATTGTTGGTTGCTTCTTTGGTGGCTGCCGCAACCCCCCCGCCCCCACTCTGCTCCTCCACTGCTCTCTCTGGCTTGTGTCCTGTGCCACATCCTCACCAGCCCTCTGCAGCCCATGGTCCTTTGCTGCAGCCTTGGGGCCTTCAGCTCCCCATCACCTTGGGCCTGCGGATGGGGCACCTGGAGTCCAGGCTCAGGGCCCCCTGCATTAGCGCTGGCGCTGCTGGACCCTCAGTGTTATTTCGCAGTCCCCTTCCCCAAGCTCCAGGAAGGACCGGCGGGGGGGCTACAGCATCAAATCCCTTCGCACCCCCCCAGCAGGCCAGGCCTGCCAGAGCCCTGGGGCGCAAGCCTCGCCATGCCAAATTCAAAATGGAGGCTAGCCGCGCATCTGTCCCTTCCCCTTCCCAGCAGTGACTTTCCGAACAGGGAGAGGGCGCCCGTCCAATGGTAACTGTGCCGCACTGGCTGGGAACGCTAGCAGGGAGCTCACGTGCTTCCTGCCGCACAGACATGACAACAGAGTGGGGCGGGGGTAAGAGAGAGAAAGGAGGACCTCCCCCTGCTCGGCGAGGGCCCTGCACTGAGCAGAATCCAAGTGCACCCCACCCTCCCCCCAGTCCGGGGGAGCAAAATCCCAGACAGATTTATTTTTAACCAAATTTTTTTGAACCCAGACACAATATTTTTTTCTATCTTTTTTTAACCCGGACACTGCTGCGACCCCCCACCCCTTTGCTCCTCCAGCCCAGCCCCACCATATTTCAGCAATCAAAAAAGAGGACACGGGGGGGACTGTAGCCCCACCCCAACCACTCCCTCCCACTTCCCACCCCCCTCAGAACACCCAACCCCTTCTTGTCCCCTGACTGCCCCCCCGGGACCCCTGCCCCAACTGCCCCCAGGAGCCCAGCCCCTATCTAAGCCTCCCTGCTCCTTGTCCCCTGACTGCGCACCCCCTATCTAAGCCTCACTGCTCCTTGTCCCTTGACTACACCCTCCTAACTACTCCACAGGAACCTACCCCCTAACAGTCCTCTGCCTGCCCCAACAGAACCCCAGATCCATCCAACCCCCCCGGCCCGGGGGTGGCCGGGGCAGGGACCCCCGCGACCCCCCCCCCCCCACCTCCTTACCATGATGCTCAAAACAGCGTGCAGGGCTCCCTGTGGAGCCCAACATGCTGCCGCACTCCCCCTGCACAGCCGATCCTCGCCCTCCCCTTCCGGGCAGCAGGGGAGAAGGATCTCTAGAG
>ML677373.1:613893-730998 GCA_007922305.1 Dermatemys mawii
GGGTCTCAGCCTGCTGCCAGCCTGGGTATAGGAAGCCCAGGTTGGCAGCGGCTGAGACCCCCACTGGCAGGAGCCTGGGGGGAACCCCAAAGCGGCGGCAGGCTAAGTGCTCAGCCCGCTGCCGATTTGGGGTTTTCCCGCTGGCTCCTGCCAGCCGGGGTCTCAGCTCCCGCTGCCAGCCTGGGCTTCCTACACCCAGGCTAGCAGCGGGAGCTGACAGGGGCAGGTGGTGGGACCCCCCCACACAGGGCAGCCGGCGCACCACGCCCTTCACCCCCAGGGCGCAGGGCTGCCGGTGCCCCCCACCCCCCACGGTGCAGAGCGGCCCAGGCACTACCCCCACAGTAGACTCTTGATTATCCGTGATTTTATTTACCGGGATTAAGCTTTTCCCGATCATCCCGGATAATCGAGAGTCCACTGTATTCATGTACAGGAGAATCCAGACAAAAAGTAACCCATACTGCAATCTCCCCCTCCCCTTTGCTCCTCCAGCCCAGCCCCATATTGCAATCTCCCCCTCCCCTTTGCTCCTCCAGCCCAGCCCCATGCTGCAATCTCCCCCTCCCCTTTGCTCCTCCAGCCCAGCCCCATGCTGCAACCCCCCCTCCCCTTTGCTTCTCCAGCTGCCACAACCCCTACCCTTTGCTCCTGGGGCCACGCCAGAGGGACACTCACCCCTTTGCTCTTCTACCGCCCACAGCAACTCACGCGGTGCGGCAGCACAGCTTCCCCACTTGCCTACTCAGTGTAACCCTTCCCCCTTTGCTCCTCCCCCTCCTTGGCTGCTAGGACATGGGCTTCGCTCCTCCCACTGCTGCCCCGCCCCCTGCTTTGCTCCTCCAGTGCCCGGCAGCTAGGCAGGGAGGCTTCTGCACGTGTCTGGTCAGCTGGCGTGCTGCTCAGCTGGGGGGCTGGATAAATCAAGCTGGCAGGCCCTATGCGGCCTGTGGGCCATAGTTTGGAGACCCCTGCTCTATGCCATTATCCAGTCATTTATGAAGATATTGAATAGATCTGGAAGCAGGCCAAATCCCTCCATGACTTCATTTGACTGTGAACTACTTTCTGAGTATACTTTTCCAACTAGTTGTGCACCCATTGTTTAGTAGATTCATCTAGGACAGGCTATATTTCTCTAGTTTGTCCAGGAAGGTCATGTGAGAAGATTTAGAAAGCCTTACTAAAGTGGAGATATATCACATGTACTGCTTCCCCCATCACAAGGCTTGTAACTTAGTCAAAGAAGATAATTAGATTGGTTTGATGTGATTTGTTCTTGACAAATCCATATTGACTCTTACTTATGTAAGCAGTGTCAGGAATGAGATATATTCTCACATCTGGTGGCGAACTATGGGAATTGCAGTGAGCCTTGGAAAATAAGTCTGGGGCTGATCAATTTGCATAGACACACCCACTGCGTCTAGCCTGAGCCCACAGCAGCCCACATGGCCACTTCGGCTGATGTGGGAGCCCCAGTTTCTATGTTATTGGGGCAGAAATGATAAAGTGATGTTACTGTGATTATGTGAATGAAGGACTATGGACATGTACTTGGCCCTTGTTAGGATGGAGGGACTCGCCATCATTTAGGTAGCACTCACTGGGCAAGGGCCATGCGTTTCAGAACACTGTGAGATTGAGAGAGGTGGTGAGCAAGCACCTATACCTTTTGGTGAGGGATGTGTCTGAGGGCCTCCCAGGCCTATTGTACCCTGTCTCTCTCCACTGTGAAATGTCAGAGTTAAATTTTGCTTCTATTAAGAACCTTGGTTCAGGCTGCTGAGCTGAAAACTGCGTTGGGTTCACTGGTGCACCTGCACTAAGGCTCCTCTGCTGTATGCTGAAATCACCTGAGAGCTAAAGAAATCAATGAGCACTGTCTTAAGTAGGGGGGCCTGGAAAAAGTGCAGAGTGGCTGGTGCAGCAGCGTGGTTTGTGTGTCGGCTAGCAGGATGGCTAGCGGAGTGACTGGTGCAGCAGAGCTGTCTGTCTGTCAACTAGCGGAGGTGTTGGTGCTGCGGGCAGAGTGACCGGTGTGGCAGAGCTGTCTGTGTGTCGGCTAGCAGAGCAGCTAGCGGATCAACGGGCAGAGCGGTTCGTAGGACAGCCAGCGGAGTGGAGCAGAGCCGATTGCAGTGAGAGCTGCAGCGGAACCTCATGGAGAGGCGGCGCAGTCGGCCTTGGACCACGTAAGGTGCCCCGTGCCCTACCCTCCATCTCCACCCAGGCTGGAGGTAAGACTCTGCCGATTGACTTTTGAACTCTGCACTGACCAAGAACAGAGACTCTTGGGCTGTTGGACTTTTGGGACTATTGAGTGACTTTTTGGGGTTGTGGAACTCAAGAGCCAAAGGGAAGGCCACGGCCTATTTGCTGGGAGGGGGGCTTCTGGTTCATGGTTTGGTTTATTAACCTTGTTTGTGGTGTTTCCCCAATATAATGCCACATTGTTTCTCCCTGTTATTAAAAGGTTTTGGTACACTCAGACTCAGTGCTTGCGAGAGGGGAAGTATTGTCTCTTACAGACGCCCAGAGCGGTGGTATATGGTTGTCCCAGGTCACTGGGTGGGGGCTCGAGCCGGTTTTTGTATTGTGCTATTGGAATGGAACCCCTGGATACTGAACCCGGCCCTTGTTGCTGCCAACTCTGATGGGCAGAAGGGTTACACTTATTACGTTATTGTCTTCTAGATGCTTACACATTGATTGCCCTTTTCCACTCTTCTGGGATCTCTCCTGTTCTTCATGAATTCTCAAAGACAATTGCTCAGCGATCTCCTCGGCCAATTCCTAAAGTATTCTAGGATGTATTTCATCAGGCCTTGACGACTTGAAGACATCCAACTTCTCTAAGGCCTTGTCTGCACTATAGAGTTTTGTCAGCAAAACACAGCTTTTTTCAGCAAAACAGTGGAGGTGTACACACTGCAATGTGACTTTTGGTGACAAAACTGTCTTGTTTTGGCAACAAAATAAAACCACCTTGACAAGAAACACAGGGCTTTTTGCAAACAAATTTTAGCAACAAACTGTCAGTGTGGACACCATGCTTAGTTTTGTCACTGTAAGTGGCCTTCAGGAGGTGTCCCACAATGCCCATCCTGACCGCTCTGCCAGCAGTTCAAACTCCGCTGCCTTGCAGCCAGGTGAACCATCCACCTCTCCCCCTTCAAACGCACAGGAATTTTTGAAATTCCATTTCCTGTTTGATCAGCATGGAGAGCTCACATCACATCTTCCCACTGACCATGGAGGCTCCATTTGGCAAGCATTCTCCTGCTTGGACCAGTGTGGAACTGGATCTGATCAGTATATGGGGAGAGGAGGCTGTCCAGTCCCAGTTCCTCTGTAGCTGTAGGAACTTTGATACCTGTGGGCATATTTCTCATGGCTTGTGTGAAAAGGGCTACAATCGGGACACGGTACAGTGCAGAGCGAAGATAAAGGAGCTGAGGCAGCCATACCAGAAGGCAAGGGAGGAAAATGGTCGCAGCTTCTATAAGAAGCTGGACGCTATCCTCAGCGGCAAGAGCTCTGTGGATTCTTTGGTGAGACAGGAGGTGGCGGAAAGTGGACCTAATCTAGAGGATGAAGTTGTGGACAAGGAGGTGGAAGACGACATGGAGCCCACAGTGGAGTTGCCGGGTGGGGTGGTGAGTCAGGAACTCTTCTCCACTCCAGAGGTGTCTAATCAGTCCCATCCGTCCTTCACTAGCAAGCAAGAACCTGGAGAGGAGATCTGGTAAGTGATTTTTTTTTTTTTAGTTCATGCTGCTTAGGTTTATGACGTTCAGCTTTGTGTAGTGCGGAAGTGGTTGGAGGGATAGAAATGTAACCCTTCTGCCCATCAGAGTTGGCAGCAACACGGGCCGGGTTCAGCATCCAGGGGTTCCATTCCAATAGCACAATACAAAACCGGCTCGAGCCCCCACCCAGTGACCTGGGACAACCATATACCACCCCTCTGGGCGTCTGTAAGAGACAATACTTCCCGTCTCGCAAGCACAGAGTCTGAGTGTACCAAAACCTTTTAATAACAGGGAGAAACAATGTGGCATAATATTGGGGAAACACCACAAACAAGGTTAATAAACCAAACCATGACCCAGGAGCCCCCTCCCAGCAAATAGGCCGTGGCCTTCCCTTTGGCTCTTGAGTTCCACAACCCCAAAAAGTCACTCAATAGTCCCAAAAGTCCAACAGCCCAAGAGTCTCTGTTCTTGGTCAGTGCAGAGTTCAAAAGTCAATCGGCAGAGTCTTACCTCCCAGCCTGGGTGGAAATGGAGGGTAAGGCAAGGGGCACCTTACGTGGTCCAAGGCCAACTGTGCCGCCTTTCTGTGGGGTTCCGCTGCAGCCCTCACCGCAAACTGCTCTGCAGCGCCAGTTACTCCACTAGCTGTCCTGCTAGTCGACACATGGACAGCTCTGCTGCACCAGCCACTCTGAACTATTTTCAGGCCCCCCAACTTGAGACAGTGCTTCAGCTCTTAAGTGATTGCAGCATATAGCAGAGGAGCCTTAGGGGAGGTGCACCAGCAAGCCTCAAGTGATTTCAGCTCAGTAGCCTGAACCCAGGTTCTTAATAGAAGCAAAATTTAACTCTGACATTCTACAGTGGAGAGAGGCAGGATGCAATAGGCCTGTGGGTCCCTTACACAAAGGAAACCAAAAGGCATAACTACTTGTCCCCAACCTCTCTCAATCTCAGAGTGTTCTGAAACGCCTGGCCCTTGCCCAGTGAGTGCTACCAAGATGATGGCGAGTCCCTCCATCCTAACAAGGGCCAAGTACGTGTCCATAGTCCTTCATTCACAAAATCAGGGTAACATCACTTTATATTTTCTGCCCCAATAACATAGAAACTGGGGCTCCCACATCAGCCGAAGTGGCCATGTGGGCTGCTGTGGGCTCAGGGTAGGTGCAGTGGGTGTGTCTATGCAAATTGATCAGCCCCAAAGTTATTTTCCATAACTCACTACAATTCCCATAGTTCGCCACCAGATGTCAGAATATATCTCATTCCTGACACTGCTTACAGAAATGTAGAAGACGATTCCCCTGAACAGCAGAACAGGGTGTTGATGCACAGTGAGGTCTCACGGGAATCCTCCATGGAGATCTCTAGGAAACTTCCCTGGAGGTATGCGGCAATTCTCTGCCAAAGGTCCTGGGCAGAGCTGCTTTGTTCCTTCCCCCATTGTAGGAATGTTTCCCATGGCACTCAGCAACCACTTGTGCAGGGACCCAAGGGGCACACGGGCGACCAGCAGAGGGACTGGGTTTCAAACTGCACACGTGCAGTAGATGAACCCTTGAACCGTTGCTTACCCTCAGGAGTGACCCCACTTCAGGGACCCCCACCTGTGGAAAAATGGGGGAAGAATTTACAATATTGTCTCTAGTCAGCTTCACCGTGACCTTGAATCACCACCATCGCTCCTTACCCCAGCTTGAACACACACCCCCCCCCCCACCCCCACACACCACCCAGGCTAAGCTCACAGTGCATAGAGTGTTTGCTGAGATGTAAAAAGAGGTGTAGTTTGCTATAATCATTCAATGCAGTACGTGAACTAACAGTGATGTTTCTGTGTATTGTTTCTTGTGTTTCTGCAGGTGTGGCCTTCAGGGGAACAGCAAATGACAGAGTCACAATGAAAACATAGGGTGTGTTATAAGACCAATAAAAGACCGGTTTAAAAGTAAATAATTAATTTGAGGGAAATGACATTCCTTGTGAATTACAGAAACCAGAATCAGGCAACCAGAACAGCAGAGAAGACAAACTTGTGAATAGCTGTGAGGCCATATGCAGACTTGTCCCTGTAATGGAAACTGACAGGGAATTCCTGCAACTGCCAAAAACACAAATGAAAATTATGATTTGATTTAGGATGGAGTGTGTGTGTGTGTGTGTGTACTCATGGGGGGAAGTGTGTGTGTGTGTGCACATTGGGGGTGCATGGGAGTGGTGTGAGCGGGTCATTACAGACTGGCCCAAAACTGAGCCGTATCTCTGGAGGGTCTGGAAAGACAGTGGGAGCCCCATGGCCCAGCTGTTCAAAACCAGCAGCCAACACCCAAAAGGAAGGAGATTTCCCCCGCAACCCATGGCAGGGAGAGAGGCAGAGGAAAGGCCCCAGCTGGAGAACAAAGGGGAAAGGTGTCAGGTTGCTGGGGAAAGACCTTTGGGAGAGAGGTCTGGTCTACAGACCTGTATCATTCTAACTACATTGCTCAGGGGTGTGAAAAATCCACCCCCCTAGGTGGCATAGTTATACCAGTGTGACCGGGATCCCAGGGAACCACACTGGAGTTACTCAATTAGGGTGAATTGCAAAGAATGGGGCAGACAATCCCCAAATCTGGTGGATATCCCAACACTCAGATGTACCAAACCAGCACAAAACAACTTCCATATTACCTTACTGGTTACCCAGAGGCCAACAACACAGTTCCCTTAAAACAACCCAGCCTTGGGCCTCCACCGAGACACCCACAGAAAATATGATGCGGATCACTGAAAATCTTATTCATCATATAAGGAAGTTCTACCAATTCCAAAGGATTGGACACATCACCGCCAGGTTAATGAATATTTCAGATCTTAACCAAATACACACTTGCAGCCAATTCTTATTAACTAAACTAAACTTTATTGAAAAGAGAGAGAGTATTGGTTAAAGATCAGTATACATAAGACATGAGTATAGTTCTGAGATCAGATTCATAGTAGAGATGGTGACCTTTGTAGCTGCAAAGAGTTCTTACAGAATTACTCCATAGGTTATAGTCCAATGTCCATGTTCAGGGTGATCCAGATGGGAGTGGAGATCTCAGTCTTTTGACTTAAGCTTCCCCTGCATGAAGCATCAAACAGATCTGAGATAACAAGGATCAGAACCCCAGACACTCTTATACAGTTCCAGGCCTTCTTTGATGGATTGGATTCCTCAGGGGAACAGCAGGCAATTATGGAGACTTTGAACTAGACCTATTTCCTAAGCATCACTGGTAATTAGCGATACAGATTAATATAAGACAATTGCCCATTTTCCACCATTCGCAGGTGATTTGCTAAATACTTCAAAGAGAGATGAATACAGTATAGACAAGAACCATTTGGTTACATTGTTAAGCTCTAACAATATATATGTAAACAAACAAAACCACAAACATTATCTACCAGTATGTCCCTAAAGGCTGAATTTGAGTAATTTATCCTACAGGATGCTTCACCCTTTTTGACAATGTGTCACAACCGGCCTAACACCTAGTGTATACAGTATCTAACCTCCTAGTGTAGACAGTGCCTAGCCCCCTAGCATGGACAGTGCCTAACCCCCTAGGGTAGACAGTGCAGAACAACTGCAGAAAGCGAGGGAGCCTGGGCAGCGGGACGAGCAGAGGGAGATGTTGCTAAGCCAGGCTCCCAGCTCAGCCCCGATCCATGGGCAATACAATGGGGGAGGGGAGGTTTCCCGTCTCTTGTGCAAATGCCCCAGGCATGAGAAGGTTTGCGGGGGCTTCTCCTGCAGAGGGAACCTCACCGCTGGGCAAACCCCTCACCCTAAGGGTACAAACACTGTGGCTCCAAACAGCCCTGAGCCTGAGCCACGTGCAGCCCAGTTACTGACAGGTCCTGCCCAGCTGTTGTCCTACCTTGGTCCTGTGGGCTCTGAGCTCAGCTATCCCTCCTCCCTGCCCCAGAGCAGAGATTCCGCCATGCAGGCAGTAGTGGGATCCCCCATCAGCCCTGTCCCAGCTGCATGGAGACAAATCACTCTATCTTGGGGCGAGTCAGAGACATGCAGGACCCTGAATCTGTCTCCCTAGGGCACTGTCCCGGCTCAGGGCCTGAATGAAGAGATGGTGGGGGTGGGGCTACTCAGTCCATGTGTCTGGGATCGGTGTCTCCCCAGGCTCTGTCTGTCCCTGGGAGCTGTCAGGTCCTCTGGGCTTCCCCTGAGCTCGGTGCCTCTGTGTGCTCTGGAGTGAGCAGCCCTGTGTTATATCTGCCCAAGGGCACCATCCACCTGTGGGGCCTGGAGAGAGATCCCCAGCCCAAGAACAACAGTCCAGCCATGTCAGGGTGTGTTTCCCCCTCCCCGCGCCTGCTCAGAGGAGCTGCGGAAGTCTTGACAGGCCAGAACTGAACTCATATGTCCTGATTCTCCCGCTCACACCCATGGGACCCAGGAGTAACAGGTTTAGTTTCACTTTCCTGTTCCCAGAAATGTGCTGCCCTAACAGCAACCGGCCATTTCCCTGCTACCAACTGCCTCCTGCTTGTTACCCAGCATTGCCTGTGGTCTGCCTGGGTTCTGCTTGGTGAATCTTTTAAAGGGCTCCAACTGCAGCTTTGCTCTCTGTGGTCTGCTGCTTCCACGCAGACACATCCTTCTGCAACCTGCCTGTCAGGATTGCCTCCCCACTCTGAACTCTAGGGTACAGATGTGGGAACCCACATGAAAAAGAAATAACACCCCCCAAGCTTATGTTACCAGCTTGGGTTAAAATGTTTTTCCCCAGAACACAACTTCTTCTGTGTCTGGACTTAGTAGCTGCCACCACCAAACTAAGGCGAGGGTAGTTTGGGACCCTTCTTTCCCTTTCCACTAAACTCCCAAACTTCTTCCTTCCCTGGAAAGCTTGAGAGAAAAAAAACCAAACCTCGCCTGATCCTGTGAGATGTGCCCGATCCAAAACCAGGATCTTACACAATGGAAAACAAGCAGTCAGCTTCTTAAAAGAAAGATTTTAATAAAAAAAAAAAAGGAATAAATCCCTTATAACCATCAATAGAACAGCATCTACAATAAACAATAAAGAGTTACAGACAACCCCCTCCCCAAATTTCTTCTCCTACTGAAGCTTACAATATTAGAGAAACAGAGATAAATTTCTACCAACTGAAGAGTTTTCCAAATGATAAAAAGAAGGTAAACTTACTCACTGTCTTACTTGATAGAAACTTGATAGTTATATTAAAAGACATAGGTGTGGTTCATCCCATAGCCGAGTTGAACAGAGAAGACCCAGAGAGAAACTGAAACTCAAAATCCTTTGTCTCCTGAGGAATTTCTCATTGGTCAGTTGTCCACCTCTCAGGTTACCTTTAGCTTAACCCCTTACAGGTAAACACTAATTCTAGGCTACTTCATACTCATGACACTGCCCCTGCCCCTCTCACTGTCACACACTTGCTTCTGCATTCCTACATCTGTGCTGCTTGTGTCAGAGACGTGGCTCTGAAAGGATAAGATTCTGCCTTCAGATGAATCACTTCACTTTCCTTTTCAGCTCTGTTTCTTTGCAATTCCAGCACTTTGCCTTCCAGCTGATCCTTCTCCTGATCCAGTGTTCTCGCCACCATCCACAGCGCCTGCAGGGCAGTCCTCTTCTTCGCCCTAACGTCTGGACCTCCTCACTTCCCTGAACCAGCCCAGATAACCCATTGCTTGTGGAGCTGCAGGAAGGCTTCGGGTGCAGTGAAGGTGCCGGGCTTCCAGGGTCCATTACCCCCATATTCCTGTTCAAAATCTGTCAAGCTGTTCCCCAACATCATTTGCATCTGTTCTCTCTTTCCAGGAGTTTCCTTGTACCTGGACACAATTCTTCGGTCGAGCAGGAAATCAGCCTGGGTCCCAATAATGAAATGTGTCCATAGATTAACTCGTGAATTGCAACACGGGTACTTGTGGGGAGCTACCCCATCCTGCCATATTTTACCTCCTATTTCAATGGAGAAACTACAAACCGTTTGTACCATCTGTCTCCTTCCTTTCTACCATCCTGGCTGGGGCCTCTGAGATCTGTTACCTGGGGTTCTTTCAACCCAAAGCTCTTGGTAAATTTATTCTCTGCAAGGTGGTGTCAGGAACTAAATCAAGAGAGACACAGTCTGACCAATAGATGGCTGGCACAACAGGGCAGCACAAGGGTGCTTTCGCTTACAGCTAGACTTTACTTAATCTCAAGCACTTACACACGTCCGCATCAAGTTAGTAAAGCACCCCTTACCAAAGTTGGGTGTGGCTCGAGTGGCACCGTGGCAGTCTTCCAATGGCCAGTCTTCTGTCTGCCGGTAGGAACCACAAGATGTGTTCAGAGGGAGAGAGTCCCTGAAGAGTCCAACTACCCCAAACTTTCTTCCCTTATTTATTCATTAGTATTACAACAACACGTCACTCAAAGAAAACTTGTTAAGCAAGCAATTGGACAGGTTAAGCAAGAGGTTCCATTCTGCTCACCAATTAGCCAGATGTGTTTTTTCAGAGTTTGGTTGCCTTGAAGCCCTGACAGACACATCCCTGAGGACACATACAGACAAGCTTCCTGTTTACCTCAAATGCGAACCTCAGCGTTTTGACACAGATCTCATCAGGAAGGGCATGGGATCAAACTGTCCTTTCTGTGGGAATTAAATCCCCTCTCCTCCTGACTCAGTCATATTGCTGCATAGGCCCACTTATAGCCTGCTACCTTGGGTACTTTTAGCAATAAGCAGTGGTGCTTCAGGCACATTACTAGCCTGCCAAGATCTCCCCATACACTGCTGGAGGCTGGTCTGGGAATAGTCATTAGGGACAAGGAGCCAGGAACCAAGAACAGGACCAATTTCTTAGCTTGCAGCTCCAAGACTGTTAAGTCAACACCAGACACTCTCTCTAGATTTTCCAGGGTCACATTGTGCTCACAGGCTACCTGACTTTTGCCTCTGTCTCTCTGTTCTCTGGTCCTCTGTGTTTTGCATATTTTCACACACACCCTCTTACCCAAATTACTGCTTAGCAAAGCCCTTCTGTCCAGAACTCCTAGGTGGGTTCACATACCTCTTCTGTCTTAGGTAGGGGCTTGTGATAAATTTATCCTTCCAGTTATGTTAATTGAAGGATGAATTCACATCCATCAATCTCAGAGGGTTTTGAACTCAACCCATATCAAGGTTTCACCCAGTTCATAATGATACTAACCAGACTGCTTTTCCTGTACCAACTCTCTCAATAAACTTTTGAATGTTGCACAACTGAACAGAACCATTATTTGAATCGACCCTGTAAGGGAAGGAATGAGAGGTAGAGGTAGACTGCTCCATCGGGCCACCATTTTGAGCACACAAATGGAGTGGGAAAGCAGGGGGGATGTGCCCACCATTGCATGGGTACGTTAACAGTCAGTGGTTGGGGCTTCAGTTTGAGTTAGAAACCAATTGCCTGGGCAGTCCAAATGCCAGTCTGAAAACTTGTTCAGGGGGCTGAACGAAGTGGGCAGTGCAGGAGGAGAGAGCAAAGGAGAGAGGAAGATGGGAGCTGGACATTTGGAAAGGCTCCTAGCTCACCTCCACCAGAAATGGCTGAGGCCATGGGGCATCCAGAACAGGAGTGAGCACAGTCGTGTAGCATAACAATCATACATTGTAAAGAGGGATACTTACATGCCAAAGTCCCCTCAATCAGATCCTCCATCTGTGACCTGGGCTGGGTTTGGGGCTGGGAATCGGGGCAGCTTCCTACAAGGCCACTCTCAGAGTCCTGAGTCCCGAAGAGATCCTGGCTTTCCAGGGAGATCTCCTCAGTGCCATCTTTGTGTTCCTCCTCCAGTGACTCTTGCTGCTCTGCCTCAGGGGATCCACTCTCCTCACGGTGGCATCACTGCATCCACATGAACAACAGTCCACAAACCAGCTTAATTCACATTGAATGTAGTACACTTTTACCGCGGAATCCAGAATTCACAAGTGGGGCTTTAAGAGATTGTGTCAGGTGCACACAGGCATTTTCAATCCACATTAACTTGAGTTAGTCTGGACTAAACCCCCCTGGAGATCAGCCCCTAAACTCCAAGCCCAGGGCTTGGGGGTTGGTTCTGTGCTGTGTGACTTACCCCTCGCAGTGGCAGGGTGATGCTGGAAGGAAGCAAAGGCAGAGAGAGCTGCTTCTTGGGCACAGAGCTGGAGTGTCGGGCCTGGGATATCTGTAGGCACCAGTGCACTGTACAACCTACTGCTCTTCAGGGAACAGGACTTACTGTGAGTTTCTGTAACTAACCAGATGACACCGAAGAAAACCCTGACTTCATGTCTGCAATTGCTCATCCCAACGGATCCCTGCTCCCACAGCCAGGTCCTAAATGTCAGCTGCTGCTCAGCCAAAGAGGCATCGAGACCTGTCAGAAATCATGGGATGTGAACAGGCATGGAGCAAATCATTAGTCATTATGTGTGCATTCATTAGTCATTATGTGTGATGTGATTGGTCACTTAGGTCACCTGGGTAGAAAGCAGCACCAGACTGGGATGAGAGGGTTTGTGTGTGGACAGAAGTGGGGTTAGGGCAATGCCTGAGTTAGAGCCCAAGTTTACTCTGCCATGAAGATAGACCCCGTTAGACCCCGGCGCTGACTTTTGTTTTTCCCAGTGGATGCTCCAGTCCACTCCAAGGCCGTGTCCCTGTGGGGCATCTTCCCCCAGGCTCTGCCCTCAGTTCACGTCTTCCTGCCCTTACTCTGCCCCCTCCCGTACCTGCAACTTGCTCCTTTGCACCCCCGCCCTGGGCCTCCCCACCCAACTGCCAGCCTCTCGCTCCTCTCTGCCCCCTCTCCAAGAACCTCCCACCAGCCGCTCAAGGCCAGCCCCAGGGCACACCAAATAGCTGATCCATGGCCAGCCCCAGGGCTTGCGGAACAGCTGATTGGTGGCCAGCCACAAGACCAAAGGAAGAGCTGATAGGTGGTCAGCCCCAGGACCCTGCAGAGTATTAGGTACGGCAAGTTCCTGCCTGTGAGTCCCAATACAGGATGAGGAAATGAAACCTCTTTCCCAACTACCAGAAAACCCAAAGCAAAGAGGTGACTCCTCTGAGGGTATGGTTACACTTACAGGATTATAACGCTATTGGTTATAGCGGTCCCCTTATACAGCAATATATATAGCGCTATTGTATGTCCACACTGAGGCGCACCAGCAGTATAGCATGGCCACATTTGCGGCACTTAATGCGGCATTAAGAGCAGCGCATTAGGGCATGTATCCCACAGTGCACCTCTTCCCGATCTGGCGCAATGCCTTGTGGTAGGGGGGCGTCACTTGCGGGGCATTCTGCATCCTGTTTCAAATACCCATGATACTTCGTGGCATATCCCAGCAAGCCCTGTGTTTCCGTCCACCTCAGGTGCCATCTTTCAACAGTTTCAGCAAAGCACACTCCATCTTCCATTTTCTTGTGCCGTAATGAATCCAGAACTGCTGAGGAACATGCTGACGACTGTCGCCGGCACATCTCTGTGTACAGTGGAGTTAATCCTTGACATGCAGGATGACAATGATGAGTCTGAAGATGAGATCGAAGTGGTGAACGCGTTTGACATGAAGCTTCTTGTGTCATTAACGGACATGCTCACGGCCGTGGAACGCCGCTTCTGGGCACGGGAAATGAGCACTGAGTGGTGGGATCGCATCGTCATCCAAGTCTGGGATGATGAGCAGTGGCTGCAAAACTTTCGCATGAGAAAAGCCATTTTCATGGCACTGTGTGCTGAACTTGCCCCCGCCCTGCGGTGCAAGAACACCGGATTGAGAGCTGCCCT
The DNA here is from genome assembly GCA_007922305.1 of Dermatemys mawii. Lineage (NCBI taxonomy): Eukaryota > Metazoa > Chordata > Testudines > Dermatemydidae > Dermatemys > Dermatemys mawii. The sequence continues at coordinate 627,488 of ML677373.1, forward strand.
CCCAGTGGAGAAGTGGGTGGCTATCGTGATCTGGAAGCTGGCCACCCCAGACAGCTACCGATCGGTGGCCAACCACTTTTGGGTGGGAAAGTCGACTGTTGGAGTTGTGCTGATGCAAGTGTGCAGGGCCATTAATCACATCCTGCTATGAAAAATCGTGACTCTGGGTAACATGCATGACATTGTTGCTGGCTTTGAAGAAATGGGTTTCCCTAACTGTGGAGAGGTGATAGATAGGACCCATATACCTATTCTGGCGCCCGCCCACCTAGCAGATGAGTACGTTAACCGAAAGGGGCACTTCTCCATGATTCTCCAGGTGCTTGTGGATCACCGTGGGTGTTTTACTGACATTAACGCGGGCTGGTCTGGAAAGGTGCATGACACAGGCATCTTCCACAACACCAGCCTGTTCATGAAGCTGCAGGCCGGGACTTTTTTCCCAGACCAGAGGATCCCCGTGGGGGAAGTCGAAATTCCCATCGTGATTCTTGGCGACCCCGCTTACCCTTTAACGCCCTGGCTCATGAAACCCTACACAGGGAGCCTGGACAGCAGTCAGGAAAGATTCAACTACAGGCTTAGCCGGTGTTGAATGACTGTGGAGTGTGCTTTTGGGCGTCCCAAGGCGCGCTGGCGCTGTCTTTATGGGAGGCTAGACTTGGGTGAGGGAAGTATCTCCACGGTTATTTCCGCATGCTGTGCCTTACATAATCTTTGTGAGCAGAAGGGCGAAGGCTTCACTCAGGCATGGTCCTCGGAGGTTCAACGCCTGGAGGCCACATATGCACAGCCAGAGAGCAGGGCTCTTAGAGGGGCCCAGCACGAGGCTGTTAGGATCAAGGAAGCCTTGAGGGAACATTTTGAGGCTGAAAGCCAGTTCTAAAGGGAGGTGCAGAAGGAGGGAGGGAGGAAAGGAGGGAGGGAGGAAGTGTGCATTCTTTTAGTAGGAACAGGCATTTGCTTTTCTGTAGCCTCTAATAACCTATGTACACTGAATAAAGAAACCCATTTATTAAGAAGACAATTCATTTATTTAACAGGTACTTTGGTTGCTGAAAGAAAATATTTTGATGCATGTGAGGGGGAAGCCGGAGGGGAGGTCCAATGGTGGTGGGATGGGGTCAGTCAGAGATCAGAATATGTCCGGATCTCTGAGTCTCCAGTGCCCTCACAGTTGCCGTGTCCCCCGAACTCCATTTGCGGAGGGCAGTAAGGCATGTTATTAGGGGTTGACTGCAGTGGATAAGGGTCCTGGGTTTGGGGGTTGTTCAGTGAAGACAGAGGGGTTGGAGGCAGCTGTGGATGGTGATAACCATATAGCTGATGATAGTGGCCTGGAGGGTACAGAGGGCCAGAAGGGGAAGGGTTCTGGGGAAAATGATAAAGGGGGCGGAGAGCGCGGTGCTTCTCCTCCTGAAGGGTAGCAATCCGCTGCATAGTCTCCAATTGAAGCTGCAGTAATGAGAGCAGCTTATCGGTGCTTTTCCGCTGGTGACTCGTGTTCTCCTGCCGCGCCTTCTCCCTCAACTTGCTCTGATCCTCCCTCCACCACTGTGCAACTCAATTCTCCGTTACAGCCTGTTGCATTACTTGCTGTACAAGATCCTCTTTGCTCTTTTGTGGCCTCTTCATCAGTCACCTCAGCCTCTCAGCTGTTGATAACAGCAATGGCACAGGGCTCAAGGTCGATGCTTCTAAGACAAAAAGATACATGTAACAGTGGCTCCCTTGTAAAGAGCAGACATGCCTATGATTCCCCTGCATTCCCCGTTTGCCTGTCCCGCAGAGAGCACACAGACAACAACGGAGCCCCTGCCATGGTGAGTCCACTCCAGAGGCGGGGGAATGATTTTTTCCCTGCCCTGCAAAGCTGTGGCAGGGGAGGGGTGGGGAGTGCCGGGAAGTGGCGGGAGCCCTACTCTGAACACTGTCCCAACATTCTCCGTAGGTGTTTGTCCTGGAAGATATCTCGCTGCTTCGGGTCACTGAGGAAGAAAGGGAGGGGATTTTAATGAGATGCGGCTTCCGCCTAGGGCCATATGCAGCTTGCCTCTGTGCAGCAATGCTTCCCCCACCTATTGTAGCACAGTGGCGGGGACTAGTGACCATGACCGGGACGGGGACCACGCTGGCTGTCCCGGGAAACCTGCGCAGGTGCATTGCAAGCGCTCTTATTGAGACCTTTGAAGAGATTACTGATGACGATTACCGTGATGTGATAGACTACATCAATGAACTATTCCACATGTAGGCAAGCATGCAAGCATCCCTTTCCACCCCAAGCTGCCTGCCTTCCCCATAGAAAAGCAGCTTTACCTCTGCAATCTGCTGCTGAGCTGCCCCCTGCAACCACCGGACGCTCTGGCTGGCTGCCCTCCTCCTGGCTTTAGAGGAGAGCTCCTGGCTGCATGCCCCCCTGCCCTCCTCCTGGCTTGAGAAGAGCTCCAGGTGGAATGCCCCCTGCATCCCTTTCCACCCCAAGCTGCCCGCCTTCCCAATAGAAAATCAGCTGTACCTCCGCAATCCGCTGCTGCACTGCCCCCTGCAACCGCTGGATGCTGTGGCTGGCTGCCCTCCTCCTGGCTTGAGAAGAGCTCCTGGTTGCATGCGTTCAGGGACTCCTCCGTGTCCTGGGTCGCTGCCGCCTCATCCTCATCCTCCTCCTCTTCTTCATCCTCCTGCTCTTTGTCCTCCTCATCCTCCCCCCTTCACTGGTGGGCTGGGAAGTGTCCGTGGTGGTCGATGGAGTGACCGTAGGATCACCACCAAGTATCGCGTGCAGCTCCTTATAAAATCTGCAAGTCACTGGGGCTGCCCCGGAGCGGCCGTTTGCCTCGCGGGCTTTGCGATACGCATTCCTAAGCTCCTTTACCTTAACACGGCACTGCAGAGTGTCCCGCTCATGGCCTCTTTCCGCCAAGGCCCGTGATATCTACCCATATGTATCATAATTCCTGCGGCTAGACCGCAGCTGAGACTGAACAGGTCTCAAACGAGTCGTCTCAATGTTTGAGATTCCCTGGGAAACGATGGATTTGCAATGAACATTTTATTAGGAATTTATTTGGAAAAAACCAAACCAATCAAAGTAAAAACTTCAGTGAGAAATAAAGATGACTTTGAAATCTGATTTTCTAGAAACAAAAGACCCTCCCCTCACCCACCATCCCGAAACAAGGAGAAAAATTCCTCACGGGGCAGTTATTTCAGGAAAAATCCCACGTGCGATGTTAGCTGAGCCCTTCCCTGGAAACAGGGATGAGGAAATCCCGCTGAAACCCTTCCAGTCAGCTCAGTCACTCACTCCCCCTGACACAGGGACCCAGGAAGGGGCAGGTGAGTGTCAGCACCACTGGCCTCCTGAGTCACTCATCACACAAGAATTAGTGACACCTCATGGCTCCCTGGGGAGGGGAGCAACTATTATCCCCATCAGAGACCAGAGAAGAGGAAGCTGCACAAAGAGGAGGGGGAGTGACTGGCACAAGATCCCACCAGGAGACACTAGTATGGAGCCTTATTGAACTCAGAGTCCTGATAGCCCATCTCTCCACTGCCACCTCATCCTCCCACCTCTAGCTTTGGGTAGGCACAGAAGATGCTTTGGTATGGGCATAATTTGCCTAGTCATCACCTCAAAGGGCACATAATCTCTGGAGGCAGCTGGAGTTGTCCTGAGTGCCATTAAAATGTGTGGAATTAGCGTGTCCTGATAGTATCCATTGGCACCTACCACCTTCCGAAGCATTTGTTTGATGGAGCAATTTGAAACACTCCCCTCTCAGAACTAATAACTGAACCTAGATTCCCAGAGTCCCAGCCTCCACTACTTTAACTCAGTGGTCTGCAAACTGGGGTGCATGCATCCCAGGGGGTGCGCAAGACCACCCACGGGGGGCCATGGTGGCACCGGCCAAGGAGCCGGGTACCGTGACGGGGACCTGCCCCAGGGGGGCAGTTCGTGGACAAGGAGGGAGAAGTCAGGGGACAAGAAGGGAGGCTTATATAGGGGGAGGGATCCTGGGGGGAAGTCAGGGGCAGGGGTCCCAGGAGGGAGCAGTCAGGGTACAAGGAGGGGGAATTCCGAGGGGGGCAGGAAATGGGAGGGAGTGGATGGGGGCGGGGCTAGGGCAGAGCTTCCCCTGTGTGGGGGCATGTTCAATTTTTTTTTTCTGCTAGGGGTGCATGATCAAAAAAGTTTGGAGACCCCTGAACTGACTAGCCCTTACTCTCGTACTAGGAGCTGAGAATAGAACCCAGGAGTCCTGAGTCCCAATTCTCCCTGCTGTCACTATTACACCATACTTTCCATCCAGGAATAGTGCAAGCCCAAATGACAAGACCCGGCTGGGGAATCCCTGCCATGAAGTCCCTTCTCAGTCTCCTCTCCCATTCCACGGCTGCAGAGATGTTAAATACACTGAGCATTACTCTGAAATCCTGTTGCTTCAGCTTAGCAGCACCATCTGCCTTATAACCATAGCCTCATGGGGCATCTCGCTGCTTTCATGAGGAACGTCCCTCTGCTCCTGTCCTGGGAGCACTGAGGAGCTGCAGACACAAATGGCAACAGGGCATTTTTACCTCATCTCTAGATTGGAAAGTGTGTGTGGAACCCACAGAAACATCTCGCTATTCATCTCACCATCTGCTTCACCCAGGCCCAGAAACAACACAGCTCGTCTGCTGCTGGCCCCTGTGTCCCTCCCAGAACCCACTCCCCCTTTGCCTTGGGGATTTGGCTCCTGGCAGTACCCCCACGCTCTGGATCTCCTCTCCCAGCTTCCCAGTATCCAGCGTTCCTGCCTCTTCTGGGCCCCATCAACCATTCCCCACTAAAAGCCCAACCTTGTGCCCACCTGCCGCCCCTGCTCAGACCCTCCTCAAATGAAGCACATTTACACTTTGCTTCAAGAGGACACAGACCGATTGCCCGACAGGGAGAGCTCCCAACACCTGCTACCTTGTGTGCAGTTTCTGGTGGGATATTAGTGAGACCTTTGCCTTGTAGCTTTCCCACAGACAGAACATGTATATGGTTTATTTCCGGTGTGCATTCTCTGATGGACAATACGGGCTGATCTCTGGGTAAAGTTCTTTCCGCACTCAGAGCAGTTAAAGGGTTTCTGTCCTGTGTGGATTCTCTGATGCCTAATAAGGTGCGATCTCTGACAGAAACTTTTCCCACATTCAGAGCAATTAAAGGGTTTCTCTCCCGTGTGAATTCTCTGATGCGAAATTAGTTCTGAACTCCGCTTGAAGCTTTTTCCACACTCGGGGCAGTTATGGGGTTTTTCTCCCATGTGGATTTTCTGATGTGAAATAAGGTCTGAGCTGCGCTTGCATCTTTTCCCACACTCAGGACAGTTATGGGGTCTCGCTGCTGTGTGGATTTTCTGATGTACAGTGAGGTTTGATCTCTGGCTGAAGCTATTTCCGCAGGCAGAGCATTTATAAGGTCTCTCTCCTGTGTGAATTCTCTGATGCCTAATAAGGTGTGATCTCTGACAGAAACTTTTCCCACATTTGGAGCAGTTAAAGGGTTTCTCTCCCGTGTGGATTCTCTGATGCAAAATTAGTTCTGAGCTGCGCTTGCAGCTTTTCCCGCACTCAGGACAGTTATAGGGTCTCGCTGCCATGTGGATTTCCTGATGTATGGTGAGGTTTGAGCTCTGGCTGAAGCTCTTTCCACAGGCAGAGCATTTATAAGGTCTCTCTGCTGTGTGAATTTGTCTGTGTGAAATAAGGTCCGAGCTCTGTTTGAAGCTTTTCCCGCAGTTGGCACATTTACAGGGTGCCTCTCCCATGTGGATTCTCTGGTGTGAAATCAGGTTTGAGCTCAGAGCAAAGCTTTTCCCGCAGAAAGAACATTTATAGGGTGTCTCTTCTGTGTGGAGTCTCCGATGTTTACTAAGTTCCGAGCTCTGCCTGAAGCTTTTCCCGCAGTCGGGGCACTTATAGGGTCTCTCTCCTGTGTGGATTCTCCGATGTGAAATCAGGTACGAGAAATTAGAAAAATGTTTCCCACACTCCAGGCAGTTATAGGATCTCTCTCCCGTGTGGACTCTCTGGTGTTTGAGGAGGTTTGAACTCTGGTTGAAGCCTTTTCCACAGTCGGGGCATTTATAGGGTCTCTCTGCCACATGTATCCTCTGATGTACACTAAGGTCTGATCTCTGCTTGAAGCTTTTCCTGCACTCAGGATAGCTATAGGGTGCCTCGCCCATGTGGATTCTCTGGTGGACAATAAGGTATGTTTTCTGACAGAAGGTTTTCCCACAGTCAAGGCATATATAGGGTCTCTCTCCTGTATGGATTCTCCGGTGTGAAATCAGGGATGAGAAATAAGCAAAATATTTCCCACACTCAAGACATTTATGAGATTTCTCTCCCGTATGGATTGTGTGATGTGAAATAAGGATTGAGCTCTGCTTGAAGCTCTTCCCACAATCAGGGCATTTACATGGTCTCTCTCCTGTGTGAATTCTCTGGTGTGAAACAAGGTCTGAACTGTGCTTGAAATTTTTCTCACAGTTGAGGCATTTATAGGGTCTCTCTCCTGTATGGATTCTCTGATGTACAATAAGGTTTGATAGCTGATTGAAACACTTCCCACAGCTGGGGCAGTTATAGGGTTTTTCGCCAGTGTGGACCCTTTGATGTCTAACAAGGTTGGATTTCCAACTGAAATGTTTTCTGCACTCAGCACAGTCATATAGTTCCTCTTTACTGAAGACTTTTGACTGGTTTGGGGTTCCCTTCAGGTTCTTCAGACCTCCCACTGGGCAAGTGGATTTACCCAGTTTCATTCCTGAGTTGTTTCCTTGCTGTCTCTCACAGGCTTCTCTCTGCTCACGACTCTGGGAAATGTCCTCTTCAGTTTTTCCTAATAGATTTCCGAATTGTTCCACTTGCTCAGGAACTTCCTGATGAGGATTCTTCTCCTCGCTCTCGCCCACCATCCCATCACCCGCTGGGTCAGAGGGATAATCCAGACAGGAGTCATTCCCTGTGCCTAAGGGGAAAGGGAACCTCAAAAAAGTGAATGGGATGGCAGGAAATAAACCAAAATATCTGGTGGGGAGATGGAAAAATCAGGAGCCAAATCCCTCCCCCCCACTGTTCCCCAGAAAGGAGAGAGGAGGGGACCAATTCTGCTTCCACATCCCAAGTGAACAGTGGGGAGGGAGCTACTGCTAGGTGTTAGTCAGAATGGGTGGGAAGCCCTGAGTTGCATCAGACATGAGGATACGACACCAGCAATGCACAGTCCTGACCTGGGTGAGATGAAGCAGAAGTGGGGGAGCCCACAGGCCCTTTGTGGGAATCCCAGCTATTTATGCCAATGACGGGTGGTTTCTGTGTCCATTTATTTAATTACTTCCTCACCTGTGCAGATGTTTCTCAGGATGTCCCTTTCCTCAAAGCTCGGGAGATCTGGCACCCACGGCTCTTCTCGTTCCAGCTGGGATATTACGTTGGGTTTGGCAACTGGAAATCCTGCTCCAGGGAAGGAAAGCAGGTGAGACCAGGAGTTTACAATTATTCTGAGATACAGCTGTTTCCAGATGTGCTGAATGTGCTGGATGCCCTTGTATTCTTCACAGAGTTTAAGGGCAGAAGGGACCAACAGATCATCTAGTCTGATCTTCTGTGTGTCACAGGTCTTTCATTTTCACCCGGGTACCCCCTATATTAAGCCCAGAGACTTTAGTTGAAAATATTTCAGTCCCCAGGAAAGTAAAGTATGGCACTGGGAGAGAACAGGACAGACCAACAAGCTACTAATGCCTGAAGCCCCTGCAATGGCAGGGAATTGATTTGGTAAGATATGCTCAGATGATCCCAGCAGGTGAGAAAGGCCCAACGTTGCAGACTCAGGAAAGCTAATCCCCTGCTCCATTATGGAAATTCAGATCACTCAGTAACAATAACCTAATCTCTGTGTTATCCACAAACCTTCCCAGAAAATATTTTACATTATCATGAAGACTGTCAATAAAAATATTAAGTACTGTTGGACCAAGAACTGCTCCCTAGGGCACCCACTAGAAACAACCCTGCTCAATGACTTCTCCCAATTAACAAAAACATTTTGAGATCTGTAAGTGAGCTAGTTGTGACTCCATCTACTGTGTGGTCTTTTTCATTCCCTATAAAACAAGCTTTTTAAATCAAAATGTCATGTGGTACCAAGTCAAATGCCCTGAAGAAATCCAAGGACACTATATCAACACAGCTGCCTTCATCAGCCAGGGCTGCATAAACCAAACAGATGTTCCTGAAGACCCTTTGAGTAGGTCAGATGGTTTCTGGGAGGTGTACAGCTCCCCCTGCAGGAGGTTCAGCCATCTCCACACACTGGGGGATTTTATGACTTTGGCACAACACAGTTGTGCAACCTCTTACTCCTTCCTCACCCTGCTGAGACCACAGCCCTTTCCAGCTATGGAGATAGTCCTGGGAAAGGATGGAGAGGAGATATCTCTCTGTGTGTGAGCCTGTATTTAGAAAAACAGAGTGCTACATACAGCCCATCCTCTCCCTTGGAAGTTCTGGGGATGAGCTTCTCCGCTATATCTCTGAATCTCTCTCCCCTGGGAGGGGTATCAGGAGGGAACAATCTCTCTCACATGGTTTCTGGGGCTGATCCTCCTGAAATCAAAGGGACCAGGGAAGAACCCTGAACAGAAGCTGACCCAGATGTTTCAGAGACCCCCACTCCTAATACCTGAGCGGACAGGAATCCTTACCCAGCGAGGTCACATTCTCATAGTTCTGCTGCATGACGTCCCTGTAAAGGGCTCTCTGATAGGGGTCCAGCAGAGCCCACTGCTCTTCTGTAAAATACACAGCCACCTCCTCGAAGGTCACCAGCTCCTGAAACAGCCAGAGTCCCCCTCTCAGAACCGTGCCCTAGCCACAATTCCACCAGCTCAGTCACAAGCCGGGCTGCAAAATCCCTCACCTCCATCCCACAGAGAGCAGGACATTTTCCCTGGGGAAGGGGAAATTTCTCAAAACTGTCATTAAAAACATACTGTTTTTGTGGTGAAACCGTGATGTCAAGTGCTGCCAACTCCATTGATTTTATCATGAGTCTCACAATATTTAGTTGGGATTTTTGGATATTTCCCATGATCTCATAATTCCTGGCACAGAACTCACACATTCTCCCTTGTTCTACATGGCTACCACCTCCCTTTATGTTCTCGGGGTAGAGTCAAACTGCCTTTGTGACAGGCTGGACCACAAAAACCCACCCTGGAACTGCCAACTGATGTGCTGAGACTATCTCTGAGCCTGTTTCCCCTGCCATCTTGAGACTTCAGAACACTGCCTGGTTGTACCAGACACACTAGCCTGCTACAAATACTGACCCAGGTTGGAACCAAGTCCTCCACAAGCCACAGGCTTACCTGGAAACAGGTTAAGAAGTGCTCCTGTCTCCAGCACTCAGATACCCAACTCCCAATGGGGTCCAAACCCCAAATTAATCCGTTTTACCCTGTATAAAGCTTACACATGATCAATGTTCCCTCTAATTTTTGACAGACTGTGTGCGCAAAAAAATTCTTCTATGCAACTTGTTGTGCATCTGTGCAAAATTTTTGTGTGCGTGGGGTTTCGCCGGGTGTGTGGGTTTAAGGATCTGTGTATACGTGCACACACGCACAGCTTAGAGGGAACAGTGTAGAGGATAAACTCATACATTGTTCACCCTCTATAGCACGGATAGAGAGATATGCACAGCTGTTCACTCCCCCAGGTATTAATACATACTCTCGGTTAATTAATAAGTAAACAATGATTTTATTAAATACAAAAGTAGGATTTAATTGGTTCCAGGTAATAACAGATAGAACAAAGTGAATGACCAAGCAAAATAAAATAAAACACGCAAGTCTAAGCCTAATACAGTAAGAAAACTGAATACAGATAAAATCTCACCCTCAGAGATGTTTCTCAATAAGCTTCTATTACAAACTGGAATCTTCCGAGTCTGGGCACAATTCTTTCCCCTGGTACAGTCCTTGTTCCATCTCAGATGGTAGTGAGGGAATTTCTCATGACTGGCAGCTCCCTTTGTTCTGTTCCACCCTCTTATATATCTTTTGCACAAGGCGGGAATCCTTTGTCCCTATCTGGATTCCCACCCCGCCTTCTAAATGAAAAAGGATCAGGTTAAAGATGGATTCCAATTCAGTGACATGATCACATGTCACTGTAAGACTTCATTACCCACTTGCCAGCACACAGTTATACAGGAAGACTTACAAGTAAACAGAGCCATCTACGGTCAATTGTACTGGTTAATGGGAGCCATCAAAATTCCAAACCACCATTAATGGCCCACACTTTGCATAATTACAATAGGCCCTCAGAGTTATTTTTCATATTTCTAGTTTAAGATACAAGAACTATACATACAGACAGACAAAATAACCATACTCAGTAGATTATATGCTTTGTAATGATAGCTTACAAGAGACCTTTTGCATGAAGCATATTCCAGTTACATTATATTTACACTCATTAGGATATTTTCATAAAATCATATAGAGTGTAACATCACAGATCTTATTCAAAATGGCCACCATTTCCCTACAGTTTGTAAGCCCACTTCCAGAGTTACTCTTGGCTTTTGAGTGCTGTAGGATGGCAACAGAGTTTTGGTGTCTACACATTCAGGGGGTTGTTTCCTCACACAAGAGTATTTCCACCATATCCCTGACACTCCGGCCCTACCTTAAAGAAGATGTAGTGTATAAGGTTAGGTTAGTATTTCTTTAAATGGTTTATGAGCTTTTTAGTGGCGCTCACTGTGTTCTAGGTTTTAGAAGGCTCCAGAGCCAGTCAGAGTAGCAGTGTGTATGTAGCTAGGTCTTGGGTGTCTGTGTAAATTTACTAAATGTGATTATTTGGACCCCAACTATGCCTGTTTGGTTTCATCGGGTTCTTTGGCACATTACACAGTAAAAAGACACAACAATTGGCTTTGAGGACATGGTCCAAATCCAGGAATACAATGGAATAGACAGTGATAGCAGAGGCCCAGTGAAAGTGAATCTACAAAGAAATTGCTACCTGCAGCCATTTGGACTGTTTATTAAATCAAAGTGGAAGAGGGAAGGGTTAAAAGTGCCTAGTATTTGGGGAAAATGGGCTTTTAAAATGGCTCAATAGAGGACTGTCTCACCGATATCGAGAGACAACATGGAACCCAGTGAGAATATGTCTTTGTTGCAGAGGTAACTCCAGTTTATGAGTGACTCCTCATAAATTAGCCTAGCTTGAGTGAGGCCACACAGAGAAATAACGTCTGAGTTACTGTGTCCACTGTCCACACCGGTGCTTGTGTGTGTTGCTAAGACTTTTGGGGGCACATCCCATGATTCTTCACTCTGCAGGCAGCTGAGCTGCCCTCAAGTTAAGAGTTTTGTCTATGCATGTGACTCAAGTTAGGGGCAGCACTTGAGCTATTACTAGAGTTAACTTTGCAGTTATGACAAGCTCCTGGACAGTTATAGTATCTCTAGAACAGTTACATTTCAAGAAAACAAAATGTTGTTTGGAATTCTTTACTGTGCAGATGACGTTAGACTTCAAATGAAGCTTGATACAGGGTGTAGTCTTCTTATTTCATAGCAGAATTATCAGAGGCTACTTACAGAGGTGAAGTTGTGGAAAACCTCAGTGCTACTAAAAACATACAATGGAAATCCTCTCTCCTTGAGAGATATAATAATATGTCTTATTAAAGTGAAAGTAACATAAATAGAGAGCATATGCTGAACCTGTATGTTGTGAAGTGAAAGGATCCAGTAATAAATAGTAGAGAATGACATGGATTCAGCTGTACTGGACTGGCAGAGCATAAAAGCCCTTCATTTTTATGTTATTATTATTATTGATACTGATACAATACAAATTAGCTGAACTTATGCACGAGAAAGCTGATGTCGTTCACTGAATGTCTGCTTAAACCAGCTTTTAAGCACAAGTTCAGCAGGATGTCCTACCTGCTGACGCCTGAGGGGAGCATGGGCAATCTCCTGACTGTTTCCCTTCGCCTGAGGCGAGCACAGGTGATCTCTCCTGACTGTCTCCCTCTGCCCAAGGAGAGGGTGGGTGATCCTCCAATTCCCTCCCCCTGCCTGAGAAGAACATAGGTGGTTTCCCACCTGTCTCCTCCCTGCCTGAGGGGAGCACGGGCAATCCCATGACTATCTCCCAGCCTGAGTGGAGTGCGGGTTATTTCCTCATTGTCTCCCCTCTGCCTGAGGGAGCACAGGTGATCTCTGGACTGTCTACCCCTGCGTGATGGGAATATGAGTGATCCCCTGACTGTCTCTCTCTCCTCTGCCTGAGGGGAGCTTGGGCGATGCCCCGACTGTCTTCCCCTGACTCAGAGGAGTGTGGACGACGAACCAACTGTCTCCCCACACCTGAGGGGAGGGTGGGCGATGCCCTGCCTATCTCTCCCCTGCCTGAGAGGAGCTCGGGCGATGCCCTGACTGTCTCCCCCGCTGTCTGATGGGAGCACAAGTGATGCCCTGACTGTCTCCTGCTGTTTGGTGTGTTGATTATTTTGCCCTCAAAGGGCTTTGCCAAACTCTGGTAGATGCAATTGGCCTGGAAATCACTGAGGAGCCTCCCTGCACCGTGGAGACTTTTCCTGAGTAACGCCTATTGCTGCCGCAGAGAGGTTAGACCCCTGGGCGAATTGGCACCTCATCACTTCACTGCACTCCAGCAGCTTCAGAAGCGCAATATCTCATCAAGGTAGTTGTGGTCCTCCACCTTATGGAGCCCACTTGTGTGGAATAAACTGGACTCTTCAATCCAGGGCAATCCACCCTAGGGATTGTGTTACTTGCGAGTTGTAAAAAGTTACTGAAGTTTCCACTTCAAGTCCATCTTTCCCTTCCCTTTATAGGCTTCCGGTATATTTCCCCTTGTAAATAATGTGTACACTGATTGTTGGTTCATCCATTAGGGAAGGTATGTACGGAGGCATCTGGCTAGTCCTGGGGGTAAGGACCGGGTCAGGGATAACTGAAACTGCATAGGGAGGTAAGGTAGATTCCTGACTCCCTTAAACAGTCAGGTGGGGGCACTACCAGCTAGTAGCTGAGAACCCAGGCTGTTGAAATCCACTGCGGCTAAAGCAGAGGGACACCTGGTAAGGGCTCCTGTTGATAATTAGCTGCCCTTAAGGACCAAGCAATCCATAAAACCCCCTTACATCCCTTTAAGCATTTTGTGAGTTATCTGGTGGCTCACTATGTTCTATGGTTAAGAAGCTGCCAAGAATTAATCTAAGAAGTATGTAAATATGTGGCTAGGCCTTGCATGTCTGTGTACAGTTACTAAACATGGTTATTTGGGATCTAGCTGTGCCCCTGTGTCTTCTCCATATTGTGTTTGTTGTGTAAAGAGCAAAGGACACAACAAAGGTTTTTCATTCCCCATCTCCTGTATTTCCTGTCCCTCCCCCATCTCCAGATCAAGCCCACCCTCCCCACCGGCTCCCTGACAATCACTTACCCGAGCCAGCACTACTACAGCAGCCATGTCTCTTCCCTGTCTCTTGGGAGGATGGGAGGATCCGGAGCAAGAGGTGGATGTCATTCTGCAGCTTGTCAATACAAGAAGGGCAATTGGGCAGGCATCAGAAAATGTTTTAGTCCATTTTACACCCCAGTTTCCCCCGGAATCTTTACCTGAAGCCAGATTCTAGATTCTGCCAGTCTGGAAAAACACTTGGTCACTTTATTGCAGCACAGACCCGGCCCCTCCCACCAGGACTAAACCTACTAAGACATTTTTAAAAGTCTCTGAACCAAATCTTAGGGCAGGCCTATACTTAACATGCTGCAGCAGCACAGCTGCATCTTCAGTAAAGATGCTGCCCATGCGAAGAGGAAGGCTTCTCCTGTTGAGGTAGGTACTCCACCACCCCAGAAGGCGGAAGCTATGTCCTTGGGAGAATTCTCCTGTCAATCTAGCACTGTCTACAGGAGGGGAGGCCAGCCTAAGCCTGGGAATGAGCCAGAATTTACCAATGTACATTACCAAAGAGCCACAGTAATATCTCAGCAGCCCCCCATCAGCTCCCCCCCGCCCCACTCACAATGCCTCCCACACACCGGCAGCCCCGCTAATCAATGCCTCCCCTTCCTTCCTGATCAGCTGTTTTGTGGTGTGCAGGAGACCCTGGGGATGGGATGGGAGGGCATGGTAGGCTCAGGAGAGGGGGCGGGAAGAGGTGGAGTAGGGGCAGGGCCTGTGGCAGAGCCAGGGGTTGAGCAGTGAGCACCCCCTGGCACATTGGAAAGTTGACACCTGTAGCTCCAACCCCGGAGTTGGTGCCTGTACAAGGAGCTGCATATTAACTTCTGAAGAACCTAATGTGGCTCTGGAGCCACAGGTTGGCCACCTCTGGTCTACACCAGGGATTGGGTTGGTTTTACTGTTACTTTTCTTGGGGTGTGGATTTTTCACACCCCTGAGTGAGGGCGTTATACTGACCTAATTTCCTGGTGTATGCCTGGCCTTAGAAAAGAGCACAGTCAAAGGAACCATTTTCGGGGATTCCCCCTGGCACTGTTTCCAGAGGGCAGCACATTCCCCCAGCAGTGCAGGGACCAGGAGGGGGCAGCAACTGGTTTTCCTCTCCCTGCTCCTAACCTGGTTCTCAGGAGAGTCAATCTGCCCCCAGGGCGCTGCAGGGAATGGAGCTGGGCAGGGCTGGGAGACAGAAACCTTCCTCCCCACTGACTGCTCCTGCTGCCCCTGCCAGCCAGTTCCCCCCCCCCCCCCATCTCCTTCCCCCTCTGCCCAGGAGACTTGGTCACTGTGCTGGGGACATTTACTTTCCCGCTGGATCGGCTCCTGCAAGTGCTAACCGGGGAGCTTTGGGGCGTGAAGGAGGGCAGCAGCTCTGGACTCACAGACCGCCGGGAGCAGAGCTGGGGCGAGGAGGGGCCGTTGGTGCAGAGTCACTTTCCTGCCCGGTCCCAGCCCTTTCCCCGGGTCTCACCTGCAGGCTCCCGCTCGGGGCGGGGGTCGGCAGAGTCCGGGGCTGCCCGAGGGGCTGGTTCCAGTCCCTGCAGAAAGTCCCCCTGGCTGGGCACAGAGGGGGCTTGGACAGACCCCACTGGGGAGCAGCAGCTGCTCATCCCAGGCTCCCAGATCACAAAGGAGGCGGCGGCGGCAGCAGCCTCTAACCCGGGAAGCTCCGCCGCGGAGAGGGAAGGGGCGGAGGAGACCGGGCAGGAATTTCCCCACGTGGCTGGGCTGTCACAGAGCCGGCCGGAGCGATCCGAACATGCGCGGGACCATCTGCTGAAGCCGCTGCCCTCACTTGCCATCAGAATCTCCTGCCAGCTGAAGGGCTGCGGAGGGGGCCCCTGTTTAAGGGGCCGAAACGTGTCCAGAAGCGGGTGGAACCGCTGGTGGAGGCAGGGGAATGCGGGGAGGAGGGAGCAGGTAGACAGAATCAGGGAGAGGGCGCAGGTACCGGGGTTAGGATGGGGGAGATGCGCTGCCACACAGGGGTGGAGGGGATAAAAGTTACCACAGTGGGAAGAGCCGTGTGCTATGGTTGTCAAAACAGGACAGGGGTGGCAGAGAGGTGGGTGTTCCTTGCTGGCCCATCCCAGCAACCCCTCCAGTGTTGTGGAGTTAAAGCACATTGCTGTGTATGTCTTTGTTACACCAAATAATTCATTGCCACTTTATGGGGGTCTTATCTACTGTTTGGGTGCCTGACAGTTACTCTGTTTCCTATAAACCACTGTAAATGCAATTTCACTCAGTTTATTTATTTATTTTTAATTCCTTTTTAAAAGCAGGGTTTCGGTTACTCCTGTTTTCCTTAACAGCCTTGGTTAACATCCTGCAGATGGATGTCACTGTGCTGCTTAGTGTAAGGTTCTAATAATAAATAATCACAGAAAATAATAATTGATGCTAGTATTTAAACAATCACTTACAGAGATCATAGCAGAACATTCCCTTTGTTCTTACCAGGATTTTGTAATTTACAACTGTTATTTCACAATTTTTATTTTTCGTCTAGCACAAGTTTATTCTTTATCACATGACCTCATAGAAATCATAGACATGTACGGCTGGAAGGAACCTCAAGTAACCATTGAGTTCATCTCCCTGTGCTGTGGCAGATTTAGTAGAGACCACCTTGACAGGTGTTTGTCTAACCTGCTTAGGTATTTTGGAAATCCTACAGGCACCTATTTGCATCTTGAGATGTCTAAACACTTTTGAAAATGTGTCCTAAAAAACTTAGGCCCCATCTACAGAATGGGGGACTGTATCCTGGATAGCAGTGTCCCTGGAAAGGATTTAGGGGTCCTAGTGGACAAGTAACTAAACCTAAGCTCCCAGTGTTATCCTGTAGCAAAAAGGACTAATGCGATCCTTGGATGTATAAAGAGGGTTGTAGGAGTAGGGAGCTGAATGTACTTCTGCATATGACACTGGTGAGACTGATACTAAAATACTAGATAGAGTTCAGGTATTAGAGCACAGTTCAGGAAATGGAAAATTACAAGAAGGGCAGGGGGTGCTACTACCCCTGAATTGGATCTTTACTGGCTCCTAGTTGAACAGATCACTGTCATACCAGTAATCAGAGGGGTAGCCGTGTTAGTCTGGAATTGCAGAAGTGACAAAGAGTCCTGTGGCACCTGGTGCTAGGCATGCATCCGACGAAGTGGGTATTAGCCCACGAAAGCTCATGCTCTGAAAAAATTTCAGTTAGTCTTTAAGGTGCCACAGGACTCTTTGTCACTTCTGTCATACCAGTGATAAGGGTCCACAGTAATTATTTTCAGTGCACAGCAGTTTCTTGAGAAGGAATTACACAAGCAGTAAAGGGTTAACATTAAGCACATAACTCCTATGTTAGACATTCCCCTTAACGAGTCTCTCTTTTACAAACCTACACAAACAGGCCCTGTGCTAACCTCATGCAGTTCCTGCTTGGTGAACAGAGAAGGTGGTTACCAATTTTATAGATGGCTTCTTCTCTCCAGCCCTCTGGTCTGTCTTGGATTCCCTCGGGGCAAAGCCTTAGCTGCCTGGAGACTCCTCTGACTCACAGTCCTACTGGAGCCCACAGAGCAGAGTTTTGGCTACTCTGTCTGGCAGTGTTGCTTCTTCAAGCATCATTTAAGGAATCTCAACCAGCAATAATTTACTTTGCTTGGTCCTTATACTCTTTTTCCTCAAAGGAGTCACATGTCTTAAAAGCATGCCCAGTGGGCCTGTGGTTACTAATTTTATTTAATTATTCTTTTAGAAGGGGCTGGTGGGAGGGGAGGTGGTATCGAATGAAAATCACTCCACGTTTACTCACTCATCAATCATTCACTCTGGTTCTCTCCCCAGTGTCCTTGCTGTAAAGTTGCTACAACCAAGTCGACCTGTGCTCCATGCTGGAACTTTATACATGTGCTATTTACTTTTGCATGGGCCCATATCTGCCGACCAGTAGGTTCAATATCGACAACAAACACAGGTTTTTCCAGTCCTTTATCAAATTTACTTCTGCTTAAAGGGACCCTGCTCCCGCCAGGACCCTCTGCAGCCCTTCAGCCATGTTTAAGTCATGTCAAGTTATGCTCGCACCATTCATTCAGTATGGCCACACCAGAATCACAATTTGTATGCTATTAGATGATGTATGGAGTTTTTTGTTTTTATAAAACTTAAAGCATTATTTTACAATTATTAGTTGCATAATGTAACAACTTAATTTTATGGTTTTTTGCGAAGCTTATTTTTTTTATATATTGCTTACACATCTGATATTTACAATAGAAACATACAAGGAGTAATACAGCAGTTTCAGAAATTCAAAATAATATTGCCCAATTAATTTTATTTCATGTTGTTACTTGACATACAACATCTTACCAAGCACACATTTGAGATTTTATTTTTTACAGCTTTTTAAACAATTTTATACTTTTGAGCAAGCGTGCCTTTTACAGGTCTTATTAGTTTAGTTGACCGTTCTGTTTGGTCCAGAGTGCCTTGATTAGTTTGTATTTTTATGTTCCAGTCTGTATTATTTTACTTGATTTTTTTTAAAACTTGGCACTGTTAATTCAGGGTTAGCCATAAAGGTTTTAGTTATTTGGGGGTGTGTAGTGGGTGGTCACCCTGCTCTGGTCAGAAAGGGCTTAAAAGCTGCCAAGGGAGGCTGGCTGGGTAGTCAGACACAGGTGTGGCTGACCCAATTAGGGCACAGCTGGCCCTGAAAAAGAGTAGGCTGAGAGCATGGGAGAGAGATTCTTGCTCTTGCTGGGGCTATAGAGGTCCAGGCTGCTTGGGAGAGCAAGCAGGGTACCAGAGGCAGAACAGGGATGGGGAAAGGCAGGCAGAGCTGAGGAGATCTAGCATGATGAGTCCCCAGGCTGAGGCCTTGCTAAAGGCCAGGGGAGGCACTAGGGCTGCAGGGAGGCAGCTGAGGCTAGAAAGGCAGCAGATCCAGCCCTTGCCAGCAATGAGTGGCCATTTCAGACTGCAGATTGCCCCTGAGAGAAGGGGCTAGATGATGACTGGCAGTAGCCACTGAGGCAAGGTGGGTATAGAGGGCTGAAGTTTCCCTGGGAGGGGAGACCCAGAGTGTGGGGGCACTGCTGCAGGGTCCAGGAAAGACATGGGGCCAAAGGTGGTGGAGACAAAAGGGCAGGTAACAGAGAGCGAGACACCAGCCCATAGATGGCGCTCCAGGGCTGTGAGAGGTGATTCTCAGGACAGCCAGCAGGAGGCACTGCGCCAGTGAGCCCCGCCTTGCTGCAGGGTACCATTGACATTGTTCGTACTGGAAATGAGTTATAGTTTCATGAGTACACCACATTTCTTAGTCCATAAATCAGGTTTGGTTGTCACATTGACCTTTTTTTTATGCCAACATATATTTTGGTTTATTTTATATAATTTCCACCTTCCATGTTTTTTTTACTGTAAATTTATGGTTCGATTACCTTCTTTTTATCTTAAATTTCAATTTTATTTTTTTTACCAAGGTACCCATTTCCATTGGGCTTCCAGTATTTGCTTTTATTTTAATTCAGGTATTTACCATAATTCATTTTCTTCTGGTACTATTTTATAGTATTTTGTTTTATTTTCCAGGTGCTGGCATATATTACCAGATACAATTCTTGTGCCTTTCCATTGGCTATATTAGAAAGGACGCGAGTGCAGTGGCATATGGTACATGTATGCAAGTGCACTTTTCAGGTCTCTTGGAATGATTGATTAAAATAAGAGTAGTAACTCAATGCCCAGTTAAGAGTCTGGGGTGAACTTTCTTTTTGGCTCTGTTTTAAGTTATTTTTTAATGTTCTTTTAAGATTTCATGGGCTTCTATACAAGCATTTTTCCCAGGATAATCCTAAGCGAATATTCCTTATTTGTTTAACAATATTTAAAACACTTTTTTCCAACAATTTACTTAATTTCATTACAGAATACCCCATCTTTTGATTCATTATTTTTCCTTGTTTTTCAGTGTGTGTTGACTGCATTAGTTGCTTGAAAGTTTTTTTTATTTTTTCCCTTAGGGTAGAGAGACTCCATGTGTTTCCTAATAAATGGATGCTCTATTTGTTACATGAAAGGCTCATATTCCTTGAGTGTTATTTTTTTGGCCCCAATGGGATTAACAGATTTTGTTACTATACAGTGCCAAACTTTTCCATTTTCCACATTTAGTTTTTTTCCTCATCATGACATTTACCAGGTTTGACCATTTTTTTCAGTTTTCAAACCAAGGAATTGGCTGTTTGGATAAAAAGTTTTGTGTTATTATTTTTCAATTTCTTTTTTTTAAAAAAAATTCTTGGGAGATAAGCATTGTTAAAACATAATATTTAGACAAAGCTACAGAGGACGGCTCTGAACTGTTCTTTATAGTAAGGTTCATGCCAGTTGGAACTGTGCCTAAATTTATATTATTTACAGTAGTTAGTAACTGTTTTTGAATTTTTGCTCCTGCTTTTTCAGTTGGAGGAGGTGCTTTTATAGGTCTGCAGCCTATAAAAGGTGGAAGTAAGGTGAATGGACGCTCATATCAGAATCCCCATTTTATTCTTTTATACAGATACTTCCCTAGTTTTACAAATACTGCTTCAAATTTTTTCACGCATTTTCAAATAAGTTGGAGACCATTTTTTACAAGAACCTTTTCCTGTTTGGAGGTAGGTTCATCATACAGGACCTTTACTTCACAGGTTTGTGATATTCCAGTTCCAAGTCATACATTTTTTTTTCTTAATTATCTTTCCACAAGGGGTGACCAAACACTTAGTCCTATTTCTTGCTCCCTTACCCATTCAAGATTAGTACCCCAAATTCGGAGAAGAAAATCCGTGCATATCCTTGGTATAAGCCCCCATTGCTGTTGGAATTGCTTGATTATTACAATCTCTGGTCACTTCCCCCGTGGGACTGATGGATGGTGATTTAGTAGCCACATGGCAGACGATCCCATAGATGACTAAACAAAACAGGTTCCTGGGTATATATTTTGCTTACATGTATTAGTTTGTGAAAACAAATAAACAAACAAAACACAGGACTCTAACCGGGCCTTATAGGTTAGTACATTTTATATTACTATATACTATTTTATATTTACCTTATATATTCATGAACTATTATACTTACTTTTTTGATGGATACAGTTTGACTTGATCAGAATGTTTTCATAAATTTCCATTTGAAGTGGCCACCAGAACCACTATAGGACTGGCCACATATTTTACAGGGAATGGTCCCTTTCATGTGGATTTGAGCTTCTTTTTACTTACCAGTTTTTTGAGCCTTACTTTGTGTTCTATTTTCCATGGGTACCCAGATGGTTCCTTTTGTTCTCCCCTTTGTCTTTGCTGACTTTTTTTGCCCAATTTTTTAAATTGTTTGTATAAATCTGCTATTCAGACTTTCTTCTGCACCCATTTAGGTATCTGTTTTTTAGGTGGGAGTAGGAATTTAGGAGTTCTCATAGTTCGATCTGTCATTAACTTAGGGTTAACTTGGGCACACACCAAGCACTGTTGACCAAATTTGTTAATATGTATGTTCATTTCTGGCCACCACATTACTTTTTACTTGTGCTAATGTTTTTTTAGCCCCCATATATCCTTGTTCATGTATAAATAATTTTTTAAAAAATATTGTTCTGGAGGTACCCATTTTTTATCCTTGTTTTGCTATGATTACATTTTGTTTTTTTGTTGTTTTTCATTTTCCTTCTACTTCTGTAATTTTTTGTCCCACTTGTTTTCATTTCTGGTCTTTATACTGTATGAATGCTTTGTGTTGTTTCAAAAGTTTCTGATCAGCTGTATCAGTGTTTGTTTGCAGTATTTTGGTATTTGCATCTTTTTTTCATTTGAGAGTAAGTTACCACTTTGATGTTACTTTGAACGACAGAAGATGTAGTAGTTGCTGCTTCCTTAGTCATTTCATCCACTTTAGTATTGTACTATCCTTCCAGAGCATGTTGTTTAGCATGAGCCTTAACATGCCTAATCTCTGTAGAACCAGCCCTTTTCCAAATAATATCAATAATAGTTTTCAAGTAATCCCAGTATGGAACTTCTTTGCCTTCCTGCTGTAGGTGCCCATATGCTTACTGCTTGCACAGTCCACTGAGAGTCAGAGTATATGACCACGTCACAGTTCAGGGGAGTTGCTTCGAATGCTAGCTTGACTGCTGACACTTCACATCCCTGGGCTGACATTTTTTCACATGGGATTTGTCAATTCTTGTTCTGGAAACAAACAAACAGTGGTTTCAGCACAAACAAGTTGACTTTCCTTGTAATAACTAGATCCCTTTGTAAACCATACCTACTTGTGATTCAAAATTGCCTGTAGTAGATCCCCAGCTTCTTGCACGGGCCACTTGTTTTGTGTCTGTATGGGTATAGGACATTCATGTTATTTCCCTTCTATTATCAGAGCATATGGAAGTAGTGGGGGTTCTTTTACTTTATTCACCACAAGCCTGAGGTTCTGTAGAATCAAGGCCCACTTAGCCAAATGATCACTTTCTTTAATGTTAGAAGTTTTTTCTTACAGAATCAGCTTTACAGCTGTGGTTACAATAATAGAAGCTTGTCCTGTTATGTATTCCCATTTCTGTAAGGCCCATATAATAGCTAAGCATTCCAGTTCACATGGAGAAAATGGGGACTCATGGGGTGTTAATTTGTGGCTTTCATAAGCAACAAGGCATTGCTTTTCACGTTTCCTGTAGCAGTACTGCACGTAGAGCTCCCAAGCTGTGTGATACCATTTAGTAAAGAGATTCAGTTGGATCTGGATACACTAATGCTGGTGCAGCCATAACTGCTTCTTTTAAATTTCCGAATGCCTCATCATGTTCTGGGCCCCAGTCCCATTGTCAGTTTTTTGTATTAGGGACCATAGGGGTCTACAAATTTCAGCAAAATTTGGTATAAAATCCTGAACAAATTCCATAGCTCCTAACAATACCCTAACTGAACGCACATCCGCTGGCTTAGGGGAAGGTGCTTAAGATTTTCACTTTTAGTTTACTGATAGGACGACCCTCCTGTCCCAAGATAGTACCTAAGTATTTAACTTTTTGCTGTGCCTTGTCCCATGATAATTTAAAGCCCGTTTTTTCCCACTATTCCAGGACCAGCTTAGTTTTATGTTTGCACTCCTCCTGGGAAATGGCTGTTATTAGTATGTTATTCACATAAGAAGTAACCCACAGCATATTCAAATCAGGGAGTTGATCCCACATCCTTGTCACACATGCATGTGCTATAGCTGGAGCATCATGGTAACCCATGGGGACACATTAACTGTTTGTTCTGAAACATAAAAGCAAATTGAGACTGACTCTCAGGGGTTAATGGAATTGCAAAGGAACAGTTAGCAATATCCAATACAGAGAACCATTTAGCAGGTGCAGCTATTCTGGCCAATATAGCTGGAAGATTAGCTACTGTTGGTGCTGTTGGGACTGTAGCCACGTTGATTTTCCTATAATTAATCGTGAGGCGCCATCTTCCGTCCGCTTTCCACACCAGCCAGATCAGAGAGTTGTATGGACTTTGGAACTTCACCACCACTCTTTTTTTTTTTTTTTTTTTTTAAAAAATCCTGTAGCAATTTTTTTCTGTGCAGAACAGCTTCTGCAGGATAGGAATATTGAGGAACTGGTTTTACAAATTTTCCTACTATTTTCACTGCTGCTTGTATGCCTCCACATTCAGATTTTTTTTTGGCCCACACCATAGGGAACTCCTGGGTCCATTTATTATCTGGTAGCACCAGAGCTGCTATGGCTTTACAAACTTCTTTCCTTAATTCTCCTGAAATTACCTGCTCACTTACAATCCCTGTCTCCTTTTTCCACAGCGAACCTCCTGCCAGATCAATTATCCATTTTTTCTGCTGTATCACATCTGCACCTAAGATCACATTTTCAGTCATGCTGTTACAGACCACTGTATCTGTCCAAAACTTTCTGGGTCCTATCACCCATGACAGATTTTTTTTAAATAAAATTCTTTTTACTCCTTTGCCTTGATAGCCAAATAAAGGAACAGTTTGTCCTTTTTGCATGTCCTCCTGCCCGTCCTCCAGAGTTGCCTCCACTACTGTATCAATTAATGCTAGCAACCATTGTATGTTTCCTTCCACTCCCACCTGCCCCGCTTCCACATCAAGTCTACCAGTTGCGTGGGGCTGCAATTTAGCCACTAATATTCCATCTTGGGGGCAGGGCTTGCTAAGGGCAAAGCAACCCTACTGAGATGTGGAGCTATTCTGATGGGAAGCTGCCACATACATCTGGGCCAATTCCTGGGATAACAAGCTGTTAGGGCCTACCAGATCTCCCACACCTGTTCCCACAATCTCAGCAGCCTTAGCCCCAGGTTGTGGCATAGGCTGTGACTTGTTCCCTGCCTAATCACTCACAGCATTTAACAAAACCTATAAAAACTGTCCATTTAAACTAACCATATGTGCTCCTTTCTCCTGGAGTAAAGCCCATATTTGTGCTCACACTGACCCTCCACTGGACCCTCCACATCCTCTGTTGGTTCATCCCACTTCACATCCCATACCAGCGTGATTAGGATCCCTGTAGCTTGGTCGGTTGTTGTAAGAAACTTCGCTGACTGCCTTCTGGGAGGAGCCACTTATTCTGCTTGCTACCCTTTTTGCCTCTTGGGCCATCTTAATTAATTTAGCCTGATCCAACTCCTTTTGAGATTCTATAAACACCTTAATAGGTTTCCTTAAACCATCATATAACAAATTTGTTACCTGCCCTTCCTTTATATCAGCTAGAGAACCTGTCCACAACAGCCTAGCACAATAAGCCATAACTCACTTTCCCCCTCCTGATGCATTAGCAAAACGGCCTTTCTTAACTCAGAAGGAGTTCAGAAATACCGAGGTGTCCTCTGCACCGCAGCCTCTCTGTCCTCTTGATTTGACTCCATATCAAGCTCTGCTAACACCGCCACCCCTTCTGTAGGGCCAGCACAATTTATTGCCAGCTCCCTTAGAAACCATTTGGATTCAGGAGACCTAACAGTGTATCCCATTAACCAAGTCAGACATGTTTTTTAGTCAAGGGGCCTAATTACTTCGCTAACGCCTGCTTCTTCTCGCTTTCAGTTAACGGGCCTGTTGTCTTTTTTAATAGGGGATTTAATGGGGATTTGAACCATCAATGCTGGCTGGTTTTTTTATTTTTTTCCCCTGATTCAACAGGCTCACCTTCCTCATTCAGGAGTTTAAACACCACACTCCCTTCTTGCTCCTTTACATTGTACCATCAGTATTGTAGTTAGCTCTATATCTCTGTTTTTAATCATTTGTGGATGCCTTACGGGTATATCAATGTTATGATATGTAGGCTGACTTGCTGCCTCGCTTCCGTACTTTTTGTCAGACCATAATGACACACACACCCTTTTGCCATTTTCCCTCTCTTTCATATATTTATATGGAGGTGGAGGGGCACTTGGCTTTACATATTCCTCCTCCTTCTCTTGCACTTTTCCCTTTTGCCACTTTTCAACAGCATATTGCCAATCCTCATCATTTCAGGGATTATGATTTAAAGCCACACTACAAATAGTTTTTCTAGCCACCAAAGCAGATTCCAGCTTATTAATTACTAAAATGCATTTTTTATGATTCTCTTTTCCAGGTTGCTTTGTGACCTGTTCAGTTAAAACTGTTTTGCCTTCAATTTATACTTTTGTTTTTTCTGCATTTGTGCATTCATATTACATTTTAATTTCTGAAAAATTTGAGTGAAAGCAGCCATCTGCTGGACATTAGCTACATTTTGCATCAGAGCAGTTTACAATTGTTTTTCATCCCCTTATTTTGCAATCTCAGCTTCTTCAGCTCCTGTTGCAAACTTTCTTTCTTCTGTTTCCAAATTTCACACTCCTCTGCAAACTTATTTACAGTCTGATACATAACCCACACAGCAGCATTTATCATTTGTTTCTTTTTAGAAGTAGGAATGCCACATGTCTCATATTTTAACAACAATTACTTTAAACACCCTTCCTCGTACAGGACAGGAACAGCATTTGGCAATCATGGATCACAGCCACTGTTCCCTCTAAGCTGTGTATGTGTAGGTCTCTCCAGAAACAGCACTGTTCCACCCCCCCACCGCTTGTTTTTAGATTTCTGAAACTCCAGGTCAGTTCCTAACCCCATTGCACCCCAACCTCAACCATCACTTCTTAATTGTTCATTTACCTGAGCAATGTCTTTTCTGTTCACCTTGTCAACCGGTGATTCTTGCGGGACACGGTTGACTTCCTCCTCTAGGGGAATTGTCAGAGTTCTCTACCCACTCTGAACTCTGGGGTACAAATGTGGGGATCCACATGAAAGACCCCCAAAGCTTATTTCTACTAGTTTAGGTTAAAAACTTCCACAAGGCACAAATTCCTTCCTGGCCCTTGGTATTGCTGCCACCACCAAGTGATTTAAACAAACATTCAGGGAGGGCCCCATGGAGCCCTATCTTCTCCAAAATATACCCCCAAACCCTTATACCCCCTTTCCTGGGGAAGCTTGAGATTAATATCCTAACCAATTGGTTACAAAATGAGCACAGACCTAAACTCCTGGGTCTTTAGGACACTGAAAATCAATCAGAATTTTATTTAAAGAAAAGGTAAAAGAATCACCTCTGTAAAATCAGGATGGAAGATAACTTTACAGGATAACAAAAGATTCAAGAACACAGAGGAATCCCCTCTAGGCTTTGTTTCAAAGTTACAAAAAAACAGGAATAAACCTCCCTCTAGCAAAGGGAAAATTCACAAGCTAAAACAAAAGATAACCTAACACACCTTGCCTGCCTTTACTTACTATTTTTGTAATATTAGGGACTTGTTCAGGATCGTTTGGAGGAGATGGATTTCTGCTTGGCCCCTCTCAGTCCTGAGAGAGAACACACACAGGAAAAAGCACAAACAAAGCCTCCTCTCCCCGCCCCCTCCGAGATTTGAAAGTATCTTCTTTCCCCATTGGTCCTTTTGGTCAGGTGCCAACCAGGTTATTTAAGCTTCTTAACCCCTTACAGGTAAAGAGGAATTCTAGGCTACCCTAAGCTGTATGGTTATGACAGGGGTGGACAACTAGACAACTGTCCACTATGACTGGGGTGAACAACATGAGCAGTTGGGTTTCGGAGTCGGGTTCCGGCCTAGCCATCAAGGACTGGGCCTCGGAGCTGTTGCTGATGTAGTGCTTCCTTTGTGGGTGGCCAAAGGCTCTCGAAGCTAAAGCAAAGTCCAGAGTTCTCACAGGGGTGGATAAGGAGTCCATGTTTCCTCTCAGTCTTTCCACGATGTCTAAAACACACATCCCTGAAACAAAATGCATCTTCCGCATTGTGCTGGGATGTCCTGGGGTGGTGCTGCATTCTGATTGGTAGAGGGCAGTAGGGGAAGCTCTTAGAGGGGTCACATGACCCTCTTCTGGGAGGTCACCTCTGCCCTGGCAATCCCCTGATTGGTGAAATTGGCTCTCCAGGAGGTCCTCTGTGGCCTAAACCTATCCTGATTGGTAGCGGGTGGTGGGAGGAGTTCTTAGATGGGGTCACATGACACCTTTGGCTTCTGGTCATATGCCTGTCTTGACCCTAGAAATAATACCCTAGGGGCAGGGCCTGTGGGGGAGGGGTCTACATTTGATTGATGGTAGGCCCTGTATACTACTACCAACT
This sequence comes from Dermatemys mawii, assembly GCA_007922305.1. NCBI lineage: Eukaryota > Metazoa > Chordata > Testudines > Dermatemydidae > Dermatemys > Dermatemys mawii. The sequence goes on from ML677373.1 coordinate 654,792, forward strand.
GAAACTTCATTTTTCAATGAACAAACAGTGCAAAAAAATTCTACTCAGCTCTCAATAGGTGTCTTATTTTTTATTTCAAAGAGCTTTAGACAAAACCCTTGGACATTTGATAATAATACTCTGGGTCAAAAGAATAGATTCCATGTTGATGCTTGTAAAGGGGCCTATCCAAGGTGGAACAAGCTTCTTGCACTTTGTTTGTGTGTTCTAGTGGCTGTGGGAGCAGACTTTCTCTCCATTCCCACACTCCTCAGAGATAGCTTTCTGATCATGCTATCGGTTTTTGCATGAATGCATTTTTTTTAGTTGATTGTATGCTCTTATCTAATTAAAGGAACATTACACTCTTTCAGGAGTCAAGAAATTACATAGGAGATTTATATCTCTGTGTTTAGATAAGCGCAGGAGATATCTCTCTTATATAAACATTGTGTATGTTCCTCATGCCTTTTCACTTAGCTGTAATTATGACTAACACAATAAGCAAATACCTGTCATTGTTTCTTTCTCTCCCTTCTCTCATCTCCTTTATTTGATTTTTGGAAACAGCCCTGATCCTGTTCCTGAGTATACAGAGATGAAGGAGAGGGTTATTAACAGGGTCACTAATCCTCTTCCTTATCATGACAATGAATAGCCTTCTCCTGAAGAAATGAGATTACAACAAAGTGTAACACATGGCAGTCGCTCACTGTTAATAGCTGGGAATCATATATCAGACGTGATTTTATTTTTTGTATGTATGTGTCATGCTTGCCAGGACACAGGACCTCTCCCAGGAATGTGTGGGGAAGGGAACATTTGTGTGCTTGCGTCTTGCAAATGTAACCCTTCTGCCCATCAGAGTTGGCAGCAACAAGGGCCGGGTTCAGTATCCAGGGGTTCCATTCCAATAGCACAATACAAAAACCGGCTCGAGCCCCCACCCAGTGACCTGGGACAACCATATACCACCCCTCTGGGCGTCTGTAAGAGACAATACTTCCCCTCTCGCAAGCACTGAGTCTGAATGTACCAAAGCCTTTTAATAACAGGGAGAAACAATGTGGCATTATATTGGGGAAACACCACAAACAAGGTTGTTAAACCAAACCATGAACCAGAAGTCCCCCTCCCAGCAAATAGGCCGTGGCCTTCCCTTTGGCTCTTGAGTTCCACAACCCCAAAAAGTCACTCAATAGTCCCAAAGTCCAGCAGCCCAAGAGTCTCTGTTCTGGGTCAGTGCAGAGCTCAAAAGACAATTGCCAGAGTCTTACCTCCCAGCCTGGGTGGAAATGGAGGGTAGGGCACGGGGCACCTCAAGTGGTCCGAGGCCGACTGCACCGCCTCTCTGTGGGGTTCCGCTGCAGCCCTCACCACAATCCGCTCTGCTCTGCTCGCCGACACTCGAACTGCTCTGCAGCGCCAGTCACTCCGCTAGCCGTCCTGCTAGCCGACACACGGACAGCTCTGCAGTGCCAGTCACTCCGCTAGCAGCACAAACGGCTCCACTAGTCGACACACGGACTGCTCTGCTGTGCCAGCCACTCCGCCAGCCACACGAACTGCACCCAGGAACCGCTCGGCTGAGTCTGCTGCCAGTCGCACGAACTGCTCAGCTGAGTCCGCTGCTTTGCTAGCTGCCCAAATTGCTTGGTGCCACCAACATGCCTTTAGGCCCACCCCCACTTAACACAGTGCTCAGTGGTTTCAGCTCTTAGTAGGGTCGGGGGGGGGGGGTGGTCAGCACCTTAGCACAGGTAGACCACCAGACCCAAAGTGAATTCAGCTTAGCAGGCTGAAGCAAAACTTCTAAAGGAATCAAAATTAGCTCTAATAATTCACAGCAGACAGAGGCACAGTGTAACAAGCCTCCGCACCCCTTGAACAACTCCCTCCCCAAAAAGCAGACAGACACACCCATGCCCTCTCTCAATCTTAGACTGTTCTGAAACGCATGGCCCTTGCCCAGTGAGTACTACCAAGATGATGGCGAGTCCCTCCATCATAACAAGGGCCAAGTATGTGTCCATAGTCCTTCATTCACAAAATCAGGGTAACATCACTTTATATTTCCTGCCCCAATAACATAGAAACTGGGGCTGCCACATCAGCCGAAGTGGCCATGTGTGCTGCTGTGGGCTCAGGCTAGGCGCAGTGGGTGTGTCTATGCAAATGAATCAGCCCCAAAGTTATTTTCCAACACTCACTTGCAATTCCCATAGTTCGCCACCAGATGTCAGAATACATCTCATTCCTGACACTGCTTACACAAGTGTAGTCATTGTTCAGGGGAGAGTCTGAGGAGCTGGCCTTAGCACATGCTGTCTTCTCCTGCAAAGACCTTACCTGACACTCCTCAAAAGTGGACACAACCTCATGGCACAGAGCTCTTCATCTGGGTCTGTCCAGTGCAACATGTTCCCATGTTGTAATGTCTATCTTGCATGCTTCAAAGTTGGTCTTCAAAGTGGCTTCGTATCTGAGGATGGATCAACCCTTAGAGTGGATTCCCATGCTCAGTTGGCTCAAGAACAACACTTTTGGTATATAGAAAACCTCTGTGCAGACCACATGTCTGACCCAGCACAGTTAAGCATACTTTCAATACCAGGGATTTGGTATTTCACAAGAACTTCAGTGTTATGGATCCTCTTCTGCCAGTTGATACTGCAGAAAAACAATATCTAACTCTCTAAAGAGTCCACTTTACCCTGGTAGGAACACCAACTCCCAATCCCTTTGATGGGACAGTAGATGGGAAGGACTCTCAGTTTCTATAGCAAATTCTTTCCCAGATGTCTGGCTGGTGGGCCTCGCCCACATGCGCAGGGTCTAACTGATCATCATATTTGGGATCAGGAAGGAATTTTTCCCTGGATCAGACTGACAGAGACCCTGCAGGTTTTTCACCTTCCTCTGCAGCATGGGGCATGGATCACTTACAGGTTTCAGCTAGTGTAAATGGTAAATTCTCTGTAACTTGACATCTTTAAATCATGATTTGAGGACATCAGTAACTCAACCAGAGATTAGGGATCAATTACAGGAATGAGTGGGTGAGGGTCTGTGGCCTCTGTGTAGGAGGTCAGACTGGATAATCAGAATGGCCCTTCTAACCTTAAAGTCTATGAAACTTTCATTTGCATTTAGCATTCTTACCCCTTGCTAAGTGAGTGAGGTTCAGTTTAGGATGATCCTCTCAATCAGACCAGGCTAAGTACACCGCTGCTGCCCTTTACTCATACAATGAGGATAACAACATTTAGTTACTCCTGTACGCAATATTAAACCCCAAACTAGCTAAAATTGATCACTTTGGCAAAGCAGCTCTGTGTGTTGAACACCTCAGCACAGTATGTGTGTCTATGCAATTATAGTCCACTCCTGAAGTCTCCTGAAGTCTTTCCCCACAGTTCATCACTAGGGGGAAGCTCATTCAGACCCTGGCTTACATTTGCGAAAGGTTAGGCCAAGGCCCTGGGTCTTTGATTAGCCCAACATTGATACATGCTGAATGCATGTCTCACTGAAGCAGGTACATCTACTCATTGCCTTAAACTCACACATTGGTTTCCCCATGCCTGATCACTGGTACTGGCCACTGTCAGATTCTGGACTAGATACCCAGAGTTTGAATCCCTCTGGCAATTCCCGTGTTCCTATGGCAAAGTCTGAGGCAGTGTCCCTTAGGGAGCTGTACAAGAGACATACAGCCATGGACTTTCAGAGCAACTGGTCTCCACTGGGTTACACTCTATGTACATAGGAAAGCAAAATTGTCTTAATAGAAACAAATGATTGTGTTAAATTAACTTCCTTTCCTTCAGCTCCTGTGACTGGATTTTCAAAGTTTTTCTGTCATATTAATTTACCAGTCACTGTTAAAAGATATAAAATGAATGTGCTACTCCTTCTGCTATGTACTTCCCATAACCCCTTCACCCTGCCAAAGGAAAGAACTGATAGGAATGCTCCTTTGATCTGGTTTATACTACACGGTTAGGTTGATGCATGCTCCCTTGCATTAACCTAGCTGTGGAAGTGTCTTCACTTAAATTTGGCTCCCGCTGACATAAGTGCCTCTCTACACTGATTTCTAACATCACCTCTCGGAGTGGTGTAGAGTCACAGTCTGTAATTAGGTCAATGCAGTATCAGTACAGACACTGCGTTGCTTACATTGACTGTTGCTGCCTTTCCGAAGCTATCCCACAATGCTCCCTACTGACAATACAGTCAGCTCCTGGTGAGGATGCACGCTGCCGACACAAGGACCCAAGCGTGCACATACACAAATGATTTAATGACTGCGGTGTCTGTATGCTGGACATAAGTTAGGTTGACGTAATTCATAGTGTAGACATGGAGTCAGTCTGTGAAGGGAACAAACTGAGAATCAGGCCAGCTCTGCCCTATTAACTTACATTGGTATAACTTTGTTGCTTGGGGTGTGAAAAATCCGCATGCCAAGTGATGCAAGTAAAGTGACCTAACTCTCGGGTACACAGTGATATGTCAATGGGAGGACTTCTCCTATCAACATAGCTGCCACCTCTTGGAGAGGTGGAGTACCTACGTTGACAAGAGAAACCCACTTGTAGGCACAGGTAGCATCATCATTGAAATGCTACAGTGGCACAGCTGCACCACAGCAAGTGTTTTAGGCCATTTCTACACGACCATTAGCTGCCTAAAAATGTTCTCTCAAAGGTGCTTTTTGATTTTTTTTATTAAAAGTCACTGCTTTCTGTGGAAAATCTTGACTTTTTGTTAAAAAAAACAACCCTGCATACCCCAACCCTTCTATTTTGCCATGGATTTTTGCCATTGCTGCTGAAGGTGTCACCAACTTCTCACTTTTACTAACCAGGAGGCTGTAATGACAATGACGTTGTTGTGCGCTCCTGCTTCTTCTTGCAGAAGTCACCTTCAACCAGCACTGTGCTCATTGTCTGGGCCTTTCTGCCTCCCTGTCCCTTGTCTAGGCAGCTCCCCCATGTCTAGGGCTTCACAGGCCACTGAGGTGCTTTTTTCTTCTACACCCACATCTTTCCCCCTTGCACCTCTGCTCGTTCTGTCAGTCATGGAGCCAAAAACAGCTCCGCTGTGGTGACTCATGTTTATAACAGTCACTCTCAGTTACCCATTCATAGCCTCGCATTGGTGTTCCTATGACCTGCTCCACACCTGGCAAAAAGGCATCCTTTAAAATTTGGAAGTCAAACCCTACTGAGAATAATAGGAAGGACCACAAATTTTGTCATGTTAAGTGTAAAAGTGTAAAGCAGGCCAAGAAAGAATGTGAGAAGCAGCTTGCTAAAGACACAAAAACTAACAATAAACATTTTTTGAAGTATATCTGAAGCAGGAAGCCAGGCAAACAGGGTGTGCTAGACAAAGTTGTTAAAGGAGCACACAAGGAAGACAATGCCATTGTGGAAATGCTAAATTAATTTTTTGCATCGGTCTTCACTGCAGAAGATGGACAATTAGTCTCTGGAACTCATTGCCATGGGATATTCTTATGGCCAAAAGACTAACTGGATTTAAAAAGAACTGCAGAAGTTCCTGGAGGATAGGTCCATCAGTGGCTTTTAGCCAAACTCGTCTTGGGATTACCCTAAATCTCTGATGGCCAAAAGGCAGGACTGGAAGACAGGGGTGGACCACTCCATAACAGTCCTCCTCTGTTCACTCCCCTTGAAGCTCTGGCCTGGGCTATCAGAGACAGGATACTGGGTTAGATGCTGATCCAGTCTGGCAGCTCTTGTCTTCTCATCGTCAGCCCTGCCCACGCTCTTCCCACAGGAGGCCGGGGCTATTTCATGATGAAAGCCCTTTTCTCACTGTGCTCTGCACCCTCGCTCTGTCCCCTGGCCCTTAGCTTGCTGACTCCCCTCCTGCACGGCAATGCTGCTGCTGGGAGACAGTAGCCTGCTCCTGAGGTAAGCACCCAGGATGCCTTCTGGACCCTGTCTGACCAGGAGAAGCCTGACCTTTGTCCCTCTTCCTTGTCCCTCTTCTCTCTTGCAATGCTGTGAGTTGCCACTTGCTCGGTGCCCAGGTCCCAGCATCTCACAGATCATCTCTCTCCCAGTTTCCCCATGGCTGATTGGACAACACATTCTGTGGGGCTGCTGCTTCCCCTCCCCATTAGCCAAGGTCAGACTGAAGCACCCTGATGACCTCCATCCTTTGGGCACTTGCCTGCTTTCTCCATCTTCAGATCAGGTGTCTGTGCTTCATGACCCAGCCCTGTGTCTGCTTTAAACTGGGATTTCCTCCTCTGTCTCATTCATCTCTTCTCATCACCTGCCTCTGCTCTGAGCGTCCCTGTCAATTCCTCCTCTTCCTCGCTCACCTCTCCACTGGGGCCGAGACCTTCCCATTGGCTGCCGTCTCATGTTCCCTGTGGCCCAGCCACTCTACTGAGGGCTCCCTTCCTGTCTTGCTTCACTTCTGCTTTCTTCATTCTCCTCAGGAGGTCAAGGCCTCCTCCTCCTGCCCCTGGGGTATCCACTATCATAACTTCTTCCAGTAGCACCTGGACCCCCAAAGTCTGAAATCTGCACCCAGGGATCATAGTGGCTGTGGACCAAGGCTAACTTGTCTGATGGGCCTGTGTTCCAGGGTGGGAACACCCTGTCAGCTGGATCCTGCAGCCACAGGTGGGAAAGGCAGCCAGGCTGCTGTAATACCCAGGGGAAGGGGACAGGATACGAGCTTAGGCAGAGCTGAGTTGGCAGTAGGGGCCAGGGTGATTGTGTGCTTCACCCCAGCCCTGGATAGCAGGGGTGAGGTCCTGGGACAGTGCTCCCTACTGTACACTATATGCATTGGGCCTCTGCCACCCCAGCCATCACACCCTGCACATTGAGTCCCTGATTCATCCCCAGGCAATAAACAGACCATTAACACCATCCTTCCTGCTGTGGTGGCACAACCACCCTTCTCCCTCCAGCGTAAGTTACCCACCGCTGGGTCTCCAGGAGCTCACCAGACACCAGAATTGCCTAGGTCCTTGCTAGTGTGACAGGGCCCATCCACCATGAGCTAAAACACAAGCCACCTGGAGTGTCAGACACTAAGCTGTAAAGACTCAGGACTCTGGGCTGTCCCATTAAACATACACATGAGCACAGTGAATGGGAAGGGAGCCTTTGGCATGGGCAGCAGAGAGGAATGGTGCCAACAACTTATACAGAGAAAGGGATTCACAGCCCCTAAATGAACTCTAAAGAGCCACATAGAATCATAGACTATCAGGGTTGGAAGGGACCTCAGGAGGTCATCTAGTCCAGCCCCGTGCTCAAAGCAGGACCAATCCCCAACTAAATCATCCCAGCCAGGGCTTTGTCAAACCTGACCTTAAAAACCTCTAAGGAAGCAGATTCTACCACCTCCCTAGGTAACCCATTCCAATGCTTCACCACCCTCCTAGTGAAAATGTTTTTCCTAATATCCAACCTAAACCTTCCCCACTGCAACTTGAGACCATTACTCTTTGTTCTGTCATCTGCTACTAGTGAGAACAGTCTAGATCCATCCTCTTTGGAACCCCCTTTCAGGTAGTTGAAAGCTTCATGTTAACTTTTATCCCGGATCTGGGTTGAGCTGGGTGTGAAGCACTGACTCTGAAATAATAAAACAAATAGCCCTTTCCCAAGAATCATTCTTATCAGGACATGGCTCTTAGCCAGTGATACACTGACTTCCTTCCCAAGGATTAAACAGGACAAAATACCAGATGTTTTGCATGGAAAGTGTGGGCCCCTTACTGAATGAGGGAGGCAAGAATACTGTGGGAGACCATATCAAAAGATTAGCTAAAGTCAAGGAATAACACATCCACTGCTTTCCCCTCATCTACAGAGCCAGTTATCTTGACACAGAAGGCAATTAGATTAGTCAGGCATGACTTGCGCTTGGTGAATCCATGCTGACTGTTCCTGATCACCTTCCTCTCCTTTAAGTGCTTCAGAATTGATTCCTTGAGGAATCACCCTCTGTACTTACTGTCTTTTGTTCCAGTTTCTTTCAGGTATCCTTGGGGGTGGAGAGGCTATCGCTTGAGCCAGCTGAAGACAAAATGGAGGGGTCTCCCAGGGATTTTTATAGACTTTCTCCTCTGGGCGGACACTCCTCCCTCTCCCTGTGTAGAATCCAGTTACAAAATGGAGTTTTGGAGTCACAGAGGCAAGTCACCTTACCACCCAAGCCACATTCCTGGGAAAGCTCAGATGTGGATTGACATCTCTCAAAGTTCATTGTTAGCTTAAGTGGTTCTTGACTGGGCACTTAACTTGCACATTCCGTTCTCAAGAAACTGACCAAATGCTTTTACTAAGGGTATGGTTACACTTACAGGATTATAGCGCTATCGGTTATAGCAGTCCCCTTATACAGCAATACGTATAGTGCTATTGCATGTCCGCACTGAGACATGCCAGCAGTATAGCATGGCCACATTTGCGGCACTTCAGGCGGCATTAAGAGCAGCGCATTAGGGCAGGTATCCCACAGTGCACCTCTTCCCGATCTGGCGCAATGCCTTGTGGTAGGGGGAGTCACTTGCGGGTCATTCTGCATCCTGTTCCAACTACACATGATGCTTCGTGGCATATCCCAGCAACCCCTGGGTTTCCATCCACCTCAGGCGCCATCTTTCAACATTTTCAGCAAGGCACGCTCTGTCTTCCATTTTCGTGTGCCACGATGAATCCAGAACTGCTGAAGACTGTCGCCAGAACATCTCTGTGTGCAGTGGAGTTAATCCTTGACATGCAGGATGACAGTGATGAGTCTGAAGACGAGATCGAAGTGATGAACACGTTTGACACAAAGCTTCTTGTCTCATTAACGGACATGCTCACGGCCGTTGAACGCCGCTTCTGGGCACGGGAAACGAGCACTGACTGGTGGGATCGCATCGTCATGCAAGTCTGGGACAATGAGCAGTGGCTGCAAAACTTTCGCATGAGAAAAGCCACTTTCATGGGATTGTGTGCTGAACTTGCCCCCGCCCTGCGACTCAAGGACACCAGATTGAGAGCTGCCCTCCCGGTGGAGAGGCGGGTGGCTATCGCGATCTGGAAGCTGGCCACCCCAGACAGCTACCGATCGGTGGCCAGCCACTCTGGGGTAGGAAAGTCGACCGTTGGAGTTGTGCTGATGCAAGTTTGCAGGGCCATTAATCGCATCCTGCTACGAAAAATTGTGACTCTGGGTAACGTGCGTGACATTGTTGCTGGCTTTGAAGAAATGGGTTTCCCTAACTGTGGAGGGGCGATACATGGGACCCATATACCTATTCTGGTGCCCGCCCACCTAGCTGACGAGTACATTAACCAAAAGGGGTACTTCTCCATGGTTCTCCAGGCATTTATGGATCATCGTGGGTGTTTTACTGACATTAACACACCATCACACTGTGGTTAGCCAGATTGCCACATTTCAGAACACAAGCTTCATGTTAACTTTTATCCCAGATCTGGGTTGAGCTGGGTGTGAACCACTGACTCTGAAATAATAAAACAAATAGCCCTTTCCCAAGAATCATTCTTATCAGGACACAGCTCTTAACCAGTGACACACTGACTTCCTTCCCAAGAATTAAACAGGAGAAAACACCAGATGTTGTCAGTAGAAGTGCAAACAGCTCAGAACTTGTCCCTTGGTGTTTAACTGACCCCCTGGTAAACCCTATTAAATTCCTGTAGTCCAGGGGTCTCCAAACTTTATGAGGTGAGGGTCATATTAGATTTTTGAAGGGGCTTCACGGGCCGAAGCAACTGTGAATAAATTCAATATATGCAAATATATGCAAAATCCCCCCCCTCTTTACTCCTCTGGCTGCTGCCATGGGGGCACTCACCCTTCCGCACATGGGGTCACCAGCAGCAGCTCGCGTGGGATGGGGTGGGGTGGGGGGCAGTGGCAGCTTCATGTGCTTGTTTGGTGTGCCTGCTCAGCTGGAGGGCTGGACGAATCAAAGCCGCGGGCCGGATCCGGCCCGCTGGCCGTAGTTTGGAGACCCCTGCTGTAGTCCATTAAATTCTCCAAAACATCATTAAGATGAGTTAATGTTTCCCAGTGGTGCTTTGTGTCCTTCCAGAATGCTGAGTTCACTACACTGAAATGCTGACTACAAGGAAATGAAGAGTTATGGTACTTTCCAGTACAGTATCCCCTTGTTTAAATTACTCCAAATATGAATCTTTACCCCTACCCCAGGCCCTCAAGAGGCTAAGCAATTGTCAAGACAATCTGAGTAAAATGTGGATTTTATGGCACTCAAGAAAGTTGTCTGTCAAACAGTAAGTGAGAGTCAACCTTACATATAGAAAAGATGCTGCTCCATTACAGTCTCATAAACAGTTATTTGTTATAAAGTGAGGGAAGTTGGATAATTGTCATATCCCCCAATGCAAACCATTACAAGCGAGGTAAGGCCAAGTTAAAGGACACCTCTCATTTATTATAGATTCATAGATTTAAGGCCAGGAGGTGTCATTAGATCACCTTGTCTGACCAGCTGTGTAACACCAGCCAGAGAATGTCACCCAGTTACTCCGGTATTGAGCACAATAACTTGCATCTGACTAAAGCATCTTCCAGAAAGGTGTCCAGTGTGCCTTTCTGGGATCCACCACTTCCCTTGGTAGTTTATTCCAATAGTTAATGACCCTCACTGTTAAAAATGTGTCCTTTATTTCTAATAGGAATTTGTCTAGCTTTAGCTTCCAGTCACTGGTTCTTGTTATGCCTTTGTCTGCTAGATTAAATGGCTGTCTAGGACCCATTGTTTTCTCCTCGTCTTGATCATCATTTTGACAAGCTAAACAGATTGTGCTCTTTATGTCTCTCACTGTAAGGGATTTTCTCCAGCCATTGAATCATTTTTGTGGCTCTTTTCTGCACCTTCTTCAATTTTTCAACAGCCCTTTTAAACTTTGGACACGAGAACCATACTCAACATTGTAATGTTGGTTTCACCAATTCCATAGACAGGTAAAATAACCTCTGTACTCCCACTCCAATTCCCCTCTTTATAGAGGATCACTTTAGCATTTTTTGCTACCAGCATCGCACTGGGAGCTCGTGTTCAGTTGCTTGTCCATTGTGACCCCTGAACCCTTTTCAGAGTCACTGCTGTCTAGTAATGTGTGGAGTGGGATTTGAATCTACACCTCCATTCAGGGACTGTAATGGATGCTAACCTGCATTATACTTTTCAGCCACTAGACAACACTGTGTGTAAAATACCTTATTTAAATGCACCTTAGGCTATTAAAGGATCTTATGGTGAACACATCTGGTGTGTATGAGCAAGCTCTGTAGCCAGTCCAGATCTGGTACAGGAACATGGCAGGGACCAGAACACCCAGGCAAAGGGAAAACAGAAGGTTGCACCTACTGCCTTAGGCCACTCAGGCCATTCGGACACCCACTGCTAGCTCCACAGTGTGTTTGCTCTGATAGAGCCAGACTCTGCAAGGTCACAGATCCAGACACACACAGCATATTAATCTCCACTAGTCTTCATGTGGCCCTCGTGGTCATTAGAGATTGAGACCCCTCGCCCAGGTCAACTGACTTGGGCTCGCAGGGCTAAAAACAGCGATGTAGACATTTGTGATCAGGCTGGAACCCAGGCTCTGAAACCTGGTGAAGAGGGACGGCTCAGAGCCTGGGCTCCAGCCTGAGCTGCAACCTCCGGTCAGCTATTTCTAGCCCTGCAGCCTAAGCCCACAAGCCAGAATCAGTAGGCCCAGACCCTGAGACTCTCTGCCACAAGGGTTTTATTGCTGTGTTGATGTACGCTCAGGGTGTTTGGCTGGGCCGAGTGTGTTTGTGTGGATGTATACAGCACTCACTGTTGGGTGATCGGTGTAGGACTGTCAATGGGGGTGAGAGCAAATGATTACTCCTTAAATGGCTGTGGGGAACTGTCTGAGCACCTCTACACTCCCTTCAAGATGTGCCAGGGCTCTGGTTTGTTGCAACTGTAGTCATAGGGGCCAACTTCATGGGTGTTGAGTGCTGAGCACCCACTGGCAGCCCCATGAATCAGCTCCTTCCCCACTGCCCCAACCTTCCTGCTCAACAGCAGGCCCTGCATTTCAGCTCCTCTCCCTCCCTCCCAGTGTCTCCAGCCTGCTGTAATCAGCTGTTCAGTGGCATGCAGGAGGTGCTGGGGAGGAGTGGGGACAGGAAAAGGTGGGAGGAGGGGTGAAATGGGATTGGACAGGGTGGGGGTTTGGAGGAAGAGGTGGAGTGTGTTTGAGGCCTGGGGCAGAGTGGGTCTGAGAGCCCCTGGGGACATGGAAAGTCAGCATCTCTGGCTGTAGTGTTTTTGCACAGACACTGTAACATTTGGCCCGGGGTGGAGCCCATGGAGTGGGGAAGTGGGCTCCACTGAACACACTTCCAGACAAAGCAGAGGAGCTACATCTGCAGAGAGGGAATGAGCACCCCCTACTCCGCCTTCAGCTCCTGAGGGTTTGTGATGGGCAAATTTGTAATACAAGAACTTTTTTGACCCAAAAAATGCAGATCTAGGTCAACTGAAACAATTTGTGAATTTGAGCTGCTTTTGTCTAATTGTTTCAGTTAAGAAAAAGGAAAGAAAAAAGAAAAAAAATGCAATTTTTGAGAAACGTCAATGTAAGCAGTGTCAGGAATGAGATATATTCTGACATCTGGTGGCGAACTATGGGAATTGCAGTGAGTTTTGGAAAATAACTTTGGGGCTGATCAATTTGCATAGACACACCCACTGCGCCTAACCTGAGCCCACAGCAGCCCACATGGCCACTTCGGCTGATGTGGGAGCCCCAGTTTTTATGTTATTGGGGCAGAAAATATAAAGTGATGTTACCCTGATTTTGTGAATGAAGGACTATGGACACGTACTTGGCCCTTGTTATGATGGAGGGACTCGCCATCATCTAGGTAGCACTCACTGGGCAAGGGCCATGCGTTTCAGAATACTCTCAGGTTGAAAGACTATAGACAAATCTTTATGTGTTTTGGTGAGGGGCTTGTGTGAGGGTTTTTTAGGCCTGTTGTACTGTGCTTCTCTACCCTGTAGAATGTCAGAGGTAATTTTGATTCTCTTAGGAGGCTTGGTTCAGCTTGTTGAGCTGAATTAACTTTGAGTGTGCTGATGTGTCTGTGCTGAGGTGCTTGCCCTGCCACCACTGTACTAAAAGCTGAAATCATTTAAGAGGTGAAACCACTGAGCACTGTGTTAAATAGGGTGGGCCTAAAGGCATATTGCTGGCACCAAGCAATTTGTGCAGCTAGCAGAGCAAAGCAGCAGACTCAGCTGAGTGGTTCCTGCGTGCAGTTTGTGCGGCTGGCAGTGGACTCGGCCAAGCGGTTCCTGGGTGCAGTTTGTGTGGCTGGCACAGCAGAGCAGTCCGTGTATCGACTAGCGGAGCCGTTTGTGCTGCTGACCGAGTGACTGGCTCCGCAGAGCTGTCCGTGTGTCGGCTAGAGGACGGCTAGCGGAGTGACTGGTGCTGCAGAGCAGTTCGAGTGTCGGCGAGCAGAGCAGAGCGGATTGCGGTGAGGTCTGCAGCGGAACCCCACAGAGAGGCGGCACAGTCGGCCTCGGACCACGTAAGGTGCCCCATGCCCTACCCTCCATTTCCACCCAGGCTGGGAGGTAAGACTCTGCCAATTGACTTTTGAACTCTGCACTGACCCAGAACAGAGACTCTTGGGCTGCTGGACTTTGGGACTATTGAGTGACTTTTGGGGGTTGTGGAACTCAAGAGCCAAAGGGAAGGCCACGGCCTATTTGCTGGGGTGGGGGGGGGCTTCTGGTTCATGGTTTGGTTTATTAACCTTGTTTGTGGTGTTTCCCCAATATTATGCCACATTGTTTCTCCCTGTTATTAAAAGGCTTTGGTACACTCAGACTCTGTGCTTGCGAGAGGGGAAGTATTGTCTCTTACAGATGCCCAGAGGGGTGGTATATGGTTGTCCCGGGTCACTGGGTGGGGGCTCGAGCCGGTTTTTGTATTGTGCTATTGAAATGGAACGCCTGGATACTGAACCCGGCCCTTGTTGTTGCCAATTCTGATGGGCAGAAGGGTTACATCATAACAGAATGTTTTGAATTTTTGTTTTGGAAAGACATTTTATTTTGGATTTCCCTCCAATGTTATTTTTTAGAAAAAACATTTGTTTTATGTTAAAAACATTTAAATATATTTTAAAAGCCTTGAAATTCAAATGAAATATTTTATTCAATATGAAATAAAATTTTTTGCAACATTTAGTTTCACCAAAAAATTTGTAACATTTTCATTTGGGTTTGACCCAAAATCAGTCTTTTTCCCCAGTTTGCTGGACCTTCACCTGAACCAAATATTTGCACAGCCATTGTCAAGCCCTGCATTGCACCAGCTCAGGGCTTGTGGCTGCACGGCTCAGCCCAGCCCTTAGGAAGGCCCTGGCAGGAAGCCCACAGATTACTCAGCCCGAGATGGGTAGTGGAGGTGGCTCTCTAAGGAACGATATAAGTAGCAGCTGCAAAGGGACTGGCTCCAACACTCTGTGAGCCATGGGGCCCCTTTCACTCCTGGGCTTTGCCTTGCTCTGGACTGGGCTGGTGCTGGCTGAAGTGGTCCCCGGTTTCAGATACTGCAAAGAATATTTCTACGGAGGAGTTGAGCCTCAAGGGTTTGACATTTCAAAGGGAACTACACTTTGCCAGAAATATAATAATACATATTATTTCTCAACCTTTTATGATGAGAAGAGCCGAATCCCGATCTGGTCAGCTTACACTACACATGAAGGAGATTGCAAAGATACCTCAAACACATGGAAGATAGAGCCGCAGGTCAGTCTTTCTATTCTCTGAATCTCTCTGGGTCTCATCTAGGCACCACAACATGGAGCTCTTGATGGTTCTGTGCCACCTGGAGTGCAAGTGGCACAGAGACCCATTCCTTAGATATAGTGCCCTGCAGGTCCCATATTCCCTCCCTGAGAAGCTGCAGGGCCCCTCTCAGGAGAAGCAGGGTCCTCTTCTGAACTCAGAGAGGTCGGGGTGGTGGCTGAGTGCCCCCAAATACTTTCCCAGCAGCCAGGGTGTCTCTGCTTTAGTGGGGGGGGGCAGGCCCACTGTGCTCTGCCCTCTTGGCATACACAGAGCCCCCTGCTGGGGGGGGTTGGCAGGGACCTCAGAACTAAGGGGCTGGGACTTAACTCCCCTTGCATTTTTTGTTCATAGCTATATTCAGGCTCTCTGCAGACTCATGCAGGCGTCACTGTGTCAGTTACATTTCAGTCACATTTTCAAGCTTTTCTGTGCAACCACAAGAGCTAGAGACTTACTCTTTTTTTAGGTGCAAGCTGAGATTCTGCCATGGTCCCAAGGAACCAGGCCCCACACATGGGCACAGAGCTCTTCTGCCTCAATCCAGCCCTCAGTGAGGCCTTCCACAGGGTCTGTGAGGGGGACAAAGAGCACTTGGACTCAGCATTGCAATACCTAATGCACAGGCACCCTGAAGTCTAATAGAACCCACGACAGCCCCATGCAGGCTCCACATACACTGCATGGGGGAGAGATGGGTGCCTAACAATGGGATCCACAAACGCCACCTGCTGAGGAGGAAGCTGTCTAAATTAGCTAATAGGAAATGCTGAGGAAAGGGGGGTTTCCTAAGACCTGCCCCTCAAAGAGATTTTGAGTCTGAGTCTGGGCTGGAGGGAGGCGTTTCCCCTCACATGAGATTCACAGCTGTGCACCCTTTCATGGAGTTAGCTTTTTCTTGCAAAAAACAGAAAAGGAGGTGCCTTTTCCTGCCCCAGCCTTTAATTTAGTGATTAGAGGACTCCCCTGGTATGTAGGAGAGCCTGGTTCAATTCTACCCTCTTCCTGATGTGGAGAAGGGACTTGAAGTTGGGTATCCTCCCTACCAAGAGAGGGCTGAGATGCCTGGTTACTCTGATGTGGGTCTCCCTCAATCTCGTCAAGATGCGATAAATCGATCACCAGCGGTGCCCCCGTTGACTCTGGAACTCCAGCTCGCCAAAAGGCGCAAGCGGGAGTCGACGGGGGAGCGCGCCGCCGACCGCTGCTGTTGTGAGGACGGCAGGTAAGTCAGCTGCAGATACGCCAACTTCAGCTACGTGATTCACGTAGCTGAAGTTGTGTATCTGCAGTCGATCCCCCGCGCTAGTGAAGACCAGCCCATATACAAGGTTTATAATTTGGTTCAGTGGCTCTCAGAACCCCTCCTATACAAAGTGTGAGGATCCCTAGGACATAGGCAGCAGATAGGTGCCCTGGAGATCGGACTGAAACAGCAGTGCACCTGCTCACAGGAATATATTTATGTACATAAGGGAGTTCTGTTCCTATAGGTGAGATCTCAGAGGACTAGAGAAAAGGAAACAGCACTCGGGTGCTCGGGGAAAGAGGTGGGGTAGCTGCGGAGCACCCCCAGCAGTACCCCCCCATCCCTTCTCAGTCAATGCTGCTTTGGTGCAACACTCTGCAGCCGTCCTTCCTCTTCTCCCCAGTAGCCCCCTACACCATTCTTGCTCCTCCCCCTCCTTCCCTGAACTTTAACTCTGTGCTTCGGAAGCTCTAGGAGGGCAGGGGAGGAGTTTCTAAGCCCAGGGCCACCGGCTTTTCCCCGTGAGTGCTCTAGCCCTGGAGCACTCATGGGTTCACTGACGATGCTGGACAAGGGAAGTCCGGATAAATGAGGTACAACTTGTATTTTCATTGATGACTTGGATAATAGAGCAGAGAGTATACTTATAAAATTTGCAGATGACACCAAGCTGGGAGGGGTTGCTACACTTTGAGAGACAAGATTAGAATTCAAAATGATCTTGACAAGGGTAAAAATCCTTATGAGAATGTTAGGGGAAAATCAAAAAGTGCGTCTCACCCTTACCTGAAACCCCGAGCAAGAGCGGAGTTGAAGGGAAAAAGCTCACAGCGGTCAGAGACCATAAAGAATTAACCAAACAGCTTTGATCAAAGGGAACATTACAAGTCATCCCGGCTAGCAGGGGTGATGTGATGTTCAGTTTATTTAAGGCAGCATGAGAGATTTATAAAGTACAGAGGAGGGGTGAAAAGCAAAGTATGTCCCAGAGGCATGCGTAATGGCAAGCAGTTACATAAAACAAGGGTCCATGACCTCTGGGTCAGCATCTGTTTCAAGACAATTCATCATTCAACTAATAGCAATTCTTAACAGCTACAATATTCTAACAGAGTGTGAATACAGCACATTCTTTAAGCAAATACAGAAGTAACTTAAGATAAAGACACAGGCCAAAAATCAGCAGTCCATGTGAGAATAGAACAGAGTTTAAAAGCAAGGTCAGAGAAAAGAGATACTAGCAAAATACAATAACCCTACAGAAGCAAAAAGCTTTTGCCTAGCTGAATACTTTTAACCCTTAACAAGAATGTTTTAGCTAGTAAAAAAACCCCAACCGTTGCAAAGCCAAGAAATTCAGAGTTAAGGCTAAACTTGCTGCACAAGAAACTCAGGCATTCAAAACTCTGGAAATCCATAGTTCAGGCATCCAAACAATTGTAACTCTGCCCCATAGAGACCCCAGCAACCCTTTCCCCCTCTTTATGGATGCAGTATCTGCTACTCAAAATTGGGCCAGCTAGTAAGTTTAGACAGCACTAATAGGGTGACCAGACGTCCCGATTTTTAGTCAGGTGTCCCGCGTCCCGACCACACTTTGGCCGGGACGCTGTTTTGTCCCGATTTCCAGACGTTCGTGGAAAAGCTCTGCGCGCGCAGGCAGAGCAGGGCTCGCCCCGCCCACTGCCCCAGGGCCAGGCAGAGATGTGCTGTAGGGGTGGGGGGAGGAGAGCTGCTGCTGCCGGCTTGGCCAGTGCTGGCCAGCAGAGGAGAGGGAGGGAGCAGAGAGCCCACTCCCTCCCGCCTCCTCCTCTGGGCCCCGGGCCCCGGCAGAGAGAGACAGTGGGGGAAGGTGCTGCAGGGGCGGGGCCCTGCATGCAGCCAGCGCCCGCAGGCAGAGGAGGGTGGGGGAGCAGCAGAGAGCCCACTGCTCCCTCCACCCCCACAGAGACAGAGTGAGGGGCAGGGGGGTGGGCCGCAGCAGAGGCCAGAGCTCTCTGCCTCCCGAGTCCTGGCTCCCGGAGCATGCTGCCGGGGTGAGGGGGCTACTTGCATGTAGGCACCGGCAGGGAGGCAGGGGCGGAGAGCCCACTGCCCCTCGCAGAGACAGAGAGCCCCTGCCCCCACCACCGCTGAGTCCATCATCAGCCCCAGGCAGAGACAGGGGCAGGCATGGCCAGGACAGGTCTCGCACCTTCCTGCCGCCTGCAGGGCATGCATGCTGCAGGCGCCAGCAGAGGAGGACGGAGGCAGAGACACCCCCCCGAAACCTCCTCAACCCGGATCCAGCCCCCTACCTGCCTGCTGGATACTTCCTGGCTGGTCCCAGCTACCCCCGTGACCCAACTGGACCTCAGGAGCAGCTACAGGAGCCAGAGGGACCTGCTTACTTGCCAGATACTTCCCAGGATAGGACAGTTCCATCCCAGCCAGTAAGCACCCCCAGCCTGGGACTCCCTACCTCATCCCCTCGCAGGTCCCTCTGGCTCTTGCGGGGTGCGGGGGGCAGGCTTTCATGCAGTGATTACCTGCAAGCCCTGCTCCGGTTCCCAATGGGACCCATGGAGCTAGTGCTTTTGCCTGGAGAGTCTCTCACCCTAGGTCTGGAGCCAGAGACCTCCAGGGCTGGTGAGTGTGGCCAGGGAAGGGGGCAGGCAGGGTCAGGTGTGGATGAATGTTTGGGAAGTGTGTGTCTGGGGTGCTGGGCTGTGAAGGTTGGTGTGGAGGGTGTCTGGGGGGGGGGGAGGGGAGGGGAGGGCACAAAATAAAAACAACAGTATCAAGACTATCAAATTACTCATTTATTTTCATTAAATATATAAACTAAATAATGAAATTAATAAATTTTCAAGCCAAACATATATTAATTCTAATATACAATGCTACCTTATGCAATATTCATTTTAAAAGTTTATAATAAGCAGTGCTCCAGGAAAAGGGGATGGGGGGGGCAGAGGTGCAAGGTAAACATTTTGCCTAGGGTGCAAAATATCCTTGCACCCAGGAAGAAGAAAGGGATCCTCTGCAAGACACCTCACTTTTATAGCAGCTTCCCTCTCCTGCAAATCTGTCCCAGATTCAAAATCTGGGTCTGTGTCCATTGCTCCTTTTTGCTGCTTCTCTCTGGGGGTTGGTTGTCTCATTGCTGACAGAGGGTGTTCCCAAAAGAAGGTGCAGGCTGCTAACCCCTGAGGCCCTCAATATGTCTGCTCTTCTTTAGTCAGTCCACTTGACAAGTTTGATTGTCCTTCGTCTGTCTCCCATCCCCTCTCCAACCCTTGCACTGTCTGGAAGTGCCTGCCTTCCAGGCCTTCCTCATTCACACCTCATTCATTCAAAAGGGCAATTCATTACAAAGTGGGGAGAAGATCTTATTCTACTCCTAGCAAAGAGACATTTTTCTTTTACCTTAATTATACTATCTTAGGGGCTATAACCTATTACCAAAGTTCAATAAAGAGTTTCTAAAACAAGGTTATATGAAAAGGCATAATACAAAAGTCATATAAAAGTTATACAAAAATGCATAATGCAGAGATTTATCTACAGGCGGGGGAGCGTAGGAGTGGTGGTACGACTAAGTCTATCATTTAGTTGGGGGGAGGGGGGGGCAGGGGGCATGAGACTCACTGATTCCAGACCTTTGTGACATAGTTTGCTTCAGCTGTCAGTGGCTGAAGCTGGGCTGAAGGCAGGACTATGGGCATTCTCTCTGTGACTGCAGCTGGAGCCAGAGCTAGAACTGGGACCCTTCGCTCCCCTGCCCTGCAACTGGGTCTGACTTTGCAACCAGGATCCTGCACCCCTGTCCTGCAGCTTTGGCCAGGAGGTGGAGCTGGAGCCTGTGCCCCCGACCCCATGGTTTCTACAGCCTCTTTTTCAGCTTCCTAGGGTTGAGTGCCCCATCTCATGGCTCTGGTCAGGGCTGTGCACCTGCCTCCGCTCATCCCCCGCCCCCGCCTCACTCGCCGAGTGTGTCCTGATATTTCACTCTTCCGATCTGGTCACCCTAAGGACTAATGACCCACCAGAGTTTGGCAGAAAGCAGCATGTTTATTATACTGATATCTAATCTCAAAAGAAAGGGCGGCGGGGGTGTGGGGGGGTCACACTCACACTCACATACTCACACTCCCAGGACAGGCACAGCACTGGAGATGTCAGGATCCTTCAAGGTAAGTGTCCCACAGCGCAGCAATGGATGGTGTGATGAAGGTAAGTCTTCCCAAGGCAGGACGGAGAGCAACACAGTGAAGTATGGCCAGGCAGTCCAGGCGAAGAGCCTTCACGGGAGGTGCAAGCTTGTGAGTGCACTCCTGAGCACATGGCCCCTTCCCCTTTTAAGGACCTGCTCCTCATGGCCTGCGACTAGAGATGACTTGTCCACATCTGGTTGGTCACACTCCACCTTGGGCAGTGTCCATGCACTGGGCGCTGCCGAATCAGAGTCCCGGACACCTCGTCTACCTGGGAGCTCTTCTGATCTTCCAGCTATTTAAGCAGCCCATTCATCTCACAAGCATTCCAGGAGGGAGAGGTGGGGGAGAGCCACTTCACAGGTATTTAAAGAGGGAGAGGAGACAAAAGGTGGGAGGAAGTGTAACAGACCTTTAGAGTAACAAGTTATACATAGCATAGAGATCACTGCTGCTCCTATAACAGTATCAGTAGTATGCATTACAGGGCACTGCATTTATGTCACCTCTCTCATACTGAATGCACTGCTTTAGTTTTTTGTTAGGGTATGGTTACACTTACAAGATTATAGCGCTATTGGTTATAGCGGTCCCCTTATACAGTAATATGTATAGCGCTATTGTATGTCCACACTCAGACGCGCCAGCGGTATAGCATGGCCACATTTGGGGCACTTAATGCAGCATTAAGAGCAGCACATTAGGGCAGGTATCCCAGCATTCATCTGGGTGCAACGTGCTTTTTAAACGAGAGGGGTGAGGGGGGACGCGTTGTGTGTTTGTAGAGGGAGAGAGACTGATTTTTCTGATCTTCTGAAAGCCTGTCAGCGAGCCTCTGTTCACAGAAGGCTTTGTTTTCACACAGGCTCCCTCCTTAAACATTTGCATTGCTTATCTGCCGAGTTGAGGGAGAAACTCTAAAGAGGTACTTCCGCATTCCTCCAGCCCAGTTCAAAACAAAGGGAAGAGATGTCAATTGCCTTAAATGGCTCTAGGCATCTCCAGAGATCACTTGTAGCGCAGTGGGTGTCCACATTCTTGCTGTAGCGCTACAGCAGCTGCGCTACAGCCCTTATTCCCCATGCGGAGGTGGATTAACAATAGCGCTATAACTCAGCAGTTATAGCGCTCTACGTGCCTTGCCAGTGTGGACGGAGAGGAGGTTATAGCGCTCGTGGAGGCTTTATAGCGCTATAAAGTGCCAGTGTAACCAAGCCCTTAGTTTTGTTCATGCAAGTGCCATAATGCCGTGATCTGGGCCAGGAGACACACAAAGTGTGGAGGTAAGAATGCTCCTCCTGCTGGGAGGACTGGCCAGTGCATTAAATCATTTGTTGGGCATTGTAAATCAAACAGATAAAGCAGGAAAAGAGGGGGATTCAGAAAAGGTGTTGAAAATACATAGAGTCAAGAGACAGAGATTTGTTTTGCCCTTGATTCCCTGTGCTCTGTGTGTTATGGACATTTTGATGCAAGTTGAATGTAAGGACTCTGGCCTTCTCTATTTCCAGCTGGCTAATTCAAAAGAGACAAACATGGAGACAGAAAGAAACCTGACAAGCAGAGAAAAGCAAGTCACCAAAGGAAACCTGAAAGAAAAGCAAGCCATCGATCGTGATTATGATAAAACACACTATGACCGGGGACATCTGAACCCAAACTCCTTCCAGTGTGGTCAAGGCCGAACAGCCACCTTCACACTCACCAATGCGGTCCCCATGGACCCCTGCTTCAACAGGGTCACTTGGTATGAGCTGGAACGAAATCTTAAGTTGCAGTTAACAAAGAGCTGCCTTCAGGTGAAAAATCAGGAAGGGGAACCGTTTCTAGTGACCGGAGCAGTGCCCAATGAAAACTCTAAAATCCCCATTAAGAAGGATGACAAAAAAAGGAACATCAATCGAGATGCAGAGAGGGTGGTGGTGCCCAGCCACATCTGGACAGCCGTTTGTTGTAATCACTCAGACAATAACGAGAAATTCTCCTTCGCCTTCCTGGGGATGAACAGGCCAGACAGCATCCTGGAGCACATGAAAGTGACAGAGCTGAACAAAAAGCTAACGAAACTGTATGGGAATCTGCCGGAGCTGCCAATCAAGATTTTTAATGACGACTGTAATGAAAACAGCGGAAAGGCAAGTGATGTTTTATTGGAAATAACCAAAGAGTTGCGTGACACCTTTCCAGACGGGGGAAACCATCCAGCAGGAAGCAAAAGGTCTCAAAATAACCCCCTCGACATTATTCCAAGTAAGAGAAAGCCAAATCCTTAACAGAAGCTGAAGTCGTGTCTGGGAAGGAGGGACGGAATGCTGCACAGACAGAAATTCTAATAGACCGTTTAATTTAAAGCTCCTGGGGCCAGTGTAACTGCAAGAGCTTGTCAATGTTGATCTGCCCCATCTCTCCACTCTTGTCCCACCTGGTGCTTGGCAAAACCACTTGTTAAATCTTGTCTTAAATTATTCCTTGATCCTGCCCCCATTTTGGTGCAGCTGGAGCCCCACTAATGCAAAGCTCTACCCACACACGAGCTGAGTGTCAACCCCGGCTGTTTGCAGACTGAGCCCAGCTCTGGGTCACACTCAGAACAGGAGCTTCTTGCCCAGAAAGGCTGAGAGCTCAGTCTGCCTGTAGTGAAACCTCAGTTTTGCAGAAGCCAAAGGGGCCAACAGGGATGTGCTTGTGTGACGCATGCCACATAGAGCTCCATGTAGCCCTTCATCGCTGTGTGCAGTACCACAGTCCGTGCCATGGGGATACAGCTCCATCTGGACCCTGCATCTCAGTGCCAATGTCTGACACAGGGCTATTTATCCACTTTTGGGAAGTGTTTAGAGCTGCTGGGATGGTGGGTGCTAAAGAAATGCAATGATGGTGATTTACATAATGCTGGTAAATATTGTTTTGAGTTGTGATTATTAAAATCAGTTTTGTGTTAAAACTTTACATGCCACATCTCCAGATCCCACAATGAAAAATTCTGCTTTGCTGAGCTTGACAAATAAACAGAGTGAAAAATAAAAAGGTTCTGACTGCAAATAGCAGCACCGTGGGTATTGCAGTGCTGTGTTGTCTTTGATGGCTTGAATGTGAGAGAGCAGTTGGAGAGCCACGACACCATCATGATGCCCTGGGTCAGCGACTAGATTCTGGGTTTCTCATCTCACCCAGTTTCAGTACCTTCACATGTTCTTACAAGGGGAGATACTCAAAGACACAATAATATGAGTTTATTAACTAAAGAGAGATTTTAAGTGATTACAAGCATGAGGCATAAAAGCCAGAATTGGATGTAAAGAAATAAAAAGTAAAGTGCACAAACTTATCAAATGAAGTGAACTTGACAGTTCTCAGCACATGCTCACAGAAATCTGGCTGGACCTTCAGCCAGGATGACTCCCCCAGTTCAGCGATGCTTCGTTTGTCTTTCAGACATTGTTGATGCTGCGAGTAGAGATGCGGGGACAGAGGGGATTTGTGTTCTGTGTTGTTCATGTTTATAGCTTTTCCTCCTCTTTGAGAATCATCCCCAGGAGGGATGACAGCCAGTCTGTTTACACAGGAACCTCCAGCTAAGATGTACCTTTCTCCCTCAGATACTTCTTCCTGCCAACGAATGGCTGCTTCACCAGGTGATAGTCCATCTGACTTTGTTGACACCCGGCTGAGGCACCAGTTTGCCTTTGTCTCTGAGGAACTGGTTTGAACTGCTTCCCTCAGAATATGCCTAAGTAACATCATACAGGGAAATCTTATAACTTTACATACAATGCTGCCACACATATTTTATTAGGCCAGTAATGATCAGTGGAATATGAGTTTTCAAATTATGCCTTACCAAGCATACTTTGTACAAAATTTATCATAATCTTATAAAGGTGGTGAGCATAGAGCACAGACTGTCACAGAGATATGCCAAGGCACTATGGGTAGGCAGGTTCCCTGTTCCAAGTGACAGTCCATGGGAAGGGGGTGCTTGAGTCTCTTAGGGGTTTGGACTCCAATTTATGGGAGTCCAGTACTAGTGAAATTCTTCCCTGCATGGGCCTAGAATGGAGCTCAAGGCATGATTCACTCCTCACGGTTTCCTTGCTAACAGGTTGGTCGCTTGTTCAGAGTCAATATGATCCAGGTCAGGTGGGTTTGTTCAATTCCCCACCTTCCCAGACAGCTGCATTTTATTGCCTCCAGTGGCAAACCCAGCACAGCAGTCCCTTATTTCTGCAGAGGGGGTGATAATTAGCATCCATTTCTATGGACTGATCATTTTTCAGAGCTCCTAGAAAAGACGTTCGGGATGCACAATGTGCTGATGTCAATGTCTGCAAAATTCACCTAAGTCATTAGACATGACAACACAGCTCATGGGACAAAGAGTCCTGTGGCACCTTAAAGACTAACAAAAGTATTGAAGCATAAGCTTTCGTGGGCTAATACCCACTTTGTCGGATGCATGCATCTGACAAAGTGGGTATAAGCCCACAAAAGCTTATGCTTCAATACTTTTGTTAGTCTTTAAGGTGCCACAGGACTCTTTGTCTCTTCAGCAGATCCAGACTAACACGGCTACCTCTCTGATTCTTAACACAGTTCATGTTTCATTATCGCACCCCAGTGCACTTGGCTGTTTAGAGCAGTGGTTCTTAAACTTTTTGTATTGGTGACCCGTTTTGGACACCAGGCCTCTGAGCGCAATCTCCTTTAGGGGTCAGGGTCGGAGCCAGCAGCCCCTTGGAGCAGGAGCCGGGCTCGGAGGGGGGCGCCGGCAGCCTGCCTTGGCAATGGCTGGGGTTGGATGCCGGCAGCCCACAGCAGCGGCTGGGGCAGGGCTGGCTGCCAGGGCTCACGACCCCCACTTTGAGAACCAATGGTTTAGAGCCATCACTCCTCATCCCCGCCCCGGCTAGACAGCAACGTTACCCTCGCTCAACAGAGGACAGCATCTATTCACTCCACAGATTACAGCCATTGGGATCCAGCCTGTGAGCCTATTAATCACCCTGAGAACCTTACTGCACTGAATTTGATGGAGTGAGGGGCTAGCGGAGTGAGGGGCTGCTCAGGGTGGGAGGTTCGCAAGCTGGATGTTAGATATTGATCCTCATCCTGATTTTGGCCTCTGGCGCACAGAACAGTCAGTGACAGGAATTGAAAGACAGGCCCCTTCGCAGACCCCAGTGCCAGGGTCGCACGGCAACCCGCACACAATGCAGAACGATGCTCCGAGCAGGGCTGGCTGATCAGCATAACGTGGTGGTCCGCACCTGGCCCATTGGGGTTCCTCACGTTACCATCTGCAGCCCGAGCCTGGTGCATGGAACGCGCAGCTCTCTCTGGGTGCCACAGCTCTTTGTCACTTCTCTCTGTGGGTGCAGCAGTGACAGGGTGCGCGGCCCAGGGAGCAGCAGTTCCCTGCCTGTGTGAGGCTGCAGCGGGGGGGATCACAGATATTGGCAGGCGGCAGTGGCAGCAGCGCTCCACGCTTTGCTCCGGCTGACTGCCAGGGGATGACATCACTCCCGCTGCACAAAAAACTACATCCTCCAAAATCCCCTGGGCCAGGCACACTGGGCATCCGCCTGCAACTGACCCAGAGATCTGGAGGCGAGGTCGATGTGCATGGGCCCTGGGGCCAAGCCAACGTCCAGTGATCCCAACCCCGGCACCGGCCACAACAGAAGCAGGAGGAGCCAGTATCCCAGAGGGCGCCGCGCCTCTTCCGCTCAGTGCAGATACTCGGAGCCAGGGTCCCGCTGCGGCGCCGCACAGGCCCCCTGCGCTGTATTGCCCCCCTCCCCACCCAACGCTCCCTGCCACTGCCCAGCCCCTCCCCCCATGACTCCAAGAGGTGACTGATTTACAGGGGGTGGGGTAAAAGCTGCAATGGCGCGGAACAGCATTTTAAGGAACTAAATTCTTGCAAAATAAAACAGATCCTGTTCCCCGGAGGTAGGGACTGTAAGGGGAGCAGACTAAGAACCCCCTGTTATTAACCTGGGTGGGCCTAGAGCCACCATTAACAACTGTAATGTCCTAGAACAGAGCCTTCCAAAGAGGCCCAGGAGAAGGAATTTTCCCACCTAGTGCAGTGCCTTGAGGACAACACTAGCACTGAGAACTGATTTGTAACACACCCTCAGTAACCCATTCTGACCCAGAATCTTTTTCAACACTAATAAGGACCCAGAACAGACAATTCTGAAGTGGCCCAGAGGATGAAATGAGTGTGTGTCGTGCAGTACCGTGAGGACAGCATTTTAGCCATTAGAATGGTGGTGTAGAATATTGTCATTAATGTGTTCTGGCCCAGAATCATTTTATTAAAACAAAAAAGGACTCAGATGGTTCCCAAGTGGCACAGCAGACAAAATGTATACATAAACCCCGTTATCCTGAGGGCAATATTTTAGCTGTGAGAAGGGATTAGTATCACTCTTTTCCTTCCCAGAATCATTTTTAAACAGCAATAGGAACCCAGAACATGTGGTTCCAAGGCAGGACAGGGACCAAAATGATCCACAGAATGCCAGGAACTGATTAACCCTATGCCTCAGCAAACCTCTTCCGAACTCGCATTCAAGTGCCCATTTGGGGCAATAAACCTTTTTTTGAATAGCATCACCCAACACACTGTTCTGGGAGCTGGTCTACACTATGGTGTTAGGTTGGCAAATGCTGCATTAGGTCGAATTTATCTTGTGGGTGTCCATGCTACTGAGCCCTTTCTGCTGATTTAAAGGACTTATAAAATAGATGCCTGTACTTCACCTTGATGAGAGGCAGAGTGCTAGAGTCAACATTCCCAGGTCAAATTAGGGGTAGTGTAGACAGAGCGATGTGCAATGCAAGGACATAGTCCTCTGGAAGGTGTCCCAGAGTGCTCCAGTGTGACCATTCTGGACAGCACTTTCAACTTCACTGCACTTCAGCTGGGTACATGAGAACTTTTGAGTTTAATTTCCTGCTTGATCAGTGTGGAGAGCTCACCAGCACAGCTGACCATGCATGCCCAGGGCTGCAAACACACTCAAGCGTGAAGCATACAGGAGACACTGGATCCGATTGTTGTGTGAGGAGAAGAATCTGTGCAGGCAGAACTCTGAACCAGCAGAAGAAATGCTGACATCTATGCCAAAATCACATAAAGGCTACACCAGGGACACACAGCAGTGCTATGTAAAAATAAATGAGTTCAGACACGTGTACCATTGTACACTCCCTGGGAGGTTCCATGGTCTTTCCAGATCCTGTTTTAAGATGTATTGGAACCACATCTTTATCCACGCAGATACGTTCCACGGTAGACAGTCACACCTCATGTCTATGCTCTTCCTGGAACAATGCTAACACTTTTTCACCTGTTGCAGGAAACTGAAGCTTACACAGACTTCATGAAAATATTACAGACAATTCCTACTTCATCACAACTCTTCCCCTTTCAAGACTGAACTGAGCAGGGAAGTTCAAACCCACAACTGGTATCCATGGGTACCAAAACTAATTCCCCATCCCTTTGGTAGCTTTTCTACTTGGCACTTTTAAGATTCTTACAGCAGTTTTTATTCAATCAACTTTACAGTTTTCATAGCACAGTTCAGAAAAGTTTCACATCTTCCCTTAGATCTTGTCTGTTAGATTACACTAGTAGGATGCACACGGGGTATTTTCATGTTATCCTGGGTACTTTTACCACCCCAGAATCATTAGATTTGAAACTGGGATGGGGTTCTGCCACTACCTCCTCCCTTTCTTCCAGGGATTGAGGTGGTCAATAAACCCACATTCCTCCACCTTGGCTGCAGCCGGGGGTACCCTTTCACCTAAATTGGGGTGGAGGTGAGTGCTGGAACATTTAGGAGGAAATAAGGTGCAAATATTATATTTAACCCTGCACCCTCCTGTATCTCAGGGACAGGGACAGGGTCAGGAGATCGCTCTTCCCCAGGCGGGGTCTTCCCTGCCTCACTTTCTCCCACACCCTCCTGTATCACAGGGGCAGGGTGAGGAGCTATCGCCTCCCCAGGCGGGATCCTCCCTGCCTCAGTTTCCCCCGTACCTTTCCTTGGGTTTGAGGCCTCGTCCGTGGGTGTCATCTCCATGGGGCCCTTGGCAGGATCTGTCCCTTCAACTACCGGGCCCGTGATTTCCCCCAAGTAGGCCTCCCATGGGTCCACCCACTCTGAACTCTGTTGTCTAGGAGTTTTTTTTAACCCAGATGGGCCTTTGCCCGTCTTCCACCCCCGGATTCCCCTGGCTCCGGAGGTCTTTCCCCCTTTTTGGGTTATCCCCTTGCTTCCTTCGTGGCAGTGGGCCCCAATATCTGCCCACCACCACCGGATACGGTAATCACTCCATGACCCCTACCCGCTTCCACCTGAAGTGGCCCTTCACCTCTAAGGGTACCTGGGCCACCAGATAAAACTTTTTGTCCCCATGAATGCAATCGAGGGCCATTCTCGCCCCCCTAACCAGCCAGTGCGGTTTTACCACCGCCCACTGTACCAGAGTGCCGTCGGACGCTGTATCCAGCAGGCCGGCTCGGAGCTTTCTTCCCACCTTTACAGGGATAGTGGGTAGGCTTTGCCTCCCTTTTTGCCCCGCTACCTGCATCAACCCACAAAATTCGGCCCACCCACACTCCATCTGCGGGCAGTCCCGCTTTATATGTCCTGGCTTGCCACACTGCCAGCAGCTAAGCCTGGCCGGTCGCTCATGAGTCCCTCGGGGCTCGCCCTTAGTCCCTGGGGTTGCCCCCAAAAATGGTTCTGATGGTCGCCTCCCCGGCTCCCTGTCCTTCCAGGGTCGGTCCCCTCTCTGGGGTCCCACAGCCTCGATATACTCCTCGGTCAGTCTGACCGCTGCCTCTACAGACTCCGACTGGAGTCGCCTCACTCAAACCCGAACAGCCTCAGGGAGGCTTTGGAGCAACTGCTCCATGACCACACTGTCATAGAATCAAAGAATGTCAGGGTTGGAAGGGACCTCAGGAGGTCATCTAGTCCAAACCCCTGCTCAAAGCAGGACCAATCCCCAACTAAATCATCCCAGCCAGGGCTTTGTCAAACCTGACCTTAAAAACCTCTAAGGAAGCAGATTCTACCACCTCCCTAGGTAACCCATTCCAGTGCTTCACCACCCTTCTAGTGAAAAAGTTTCTCCTAATATCCAACCTAAACCATCCCCACTGCAACTTGAGACCATTACTCCTTGTTCTGTCATCTGCTACCAGTGAGAACAGTCTAGATCCATCCTCTTTGGAACCCCCTTTCAGGTAGTTGAAAGCAGCTATCAAATCTCCCCTCAGTCTTCTCTTCTGTAGACTAAACAATCCCAGTTCTCTCAGCCTCTCCTCATAAGTCATGTGCTCCAGGCCCCTAATCATTTTTGCTGCTCTTCTCTGGACTCTTTCCAATTTTTCCACATCCTTCTTGTAGTGTGGGCCCCAAAACTGGACACAGTATTCCAGATGAGGCCTTACCAATGTCAGATAGAGGGGAACAAGCACATCCCTCGATCTGCCGGAAATGCCTCTACTTATACAGCCCAAAATGCCGTTAGCCTTTTTGGCAACAAGAGCACACTATTGATTCATATCCAGCTTCTCATCCATTGTAACCCCTAGGTCCTTTTCTGCACAACTGCTGCCTAGCCATTCGGTCCCTAGTCTGTAACAGTGCATGGGATTCTTCCGTCCTAAGTGAAGGACTCTGCACTTGTCCTTGTTGAACCTCATCAAATTTCTTTTGGCCCAATCCTCTAATTTGTCTAGGTCCCTCTGTATCCTATCCCTACCTTCCAGCATATCTACCACTCCTCCCAGTTTAGTGTCATCTGCAAACTTGCTGAGGGTGCAGTCCACTCCATCCTCCAGATCATTGATAAAGATATTGAATAAAACCAGCCCCAGGACCGACTCTTGGGGCATTCCGCTTGATACCGGCTGCCAACTAGACAGGGAGCCATTGATTACGACCTGTTGAGCCCGACAATCCAGCCAGCTTTCTATCCACTGTGACAAAGCTCCAAGTCTGTCCTTGTGGGTCCTGCGCTTCCTGGCAGATTTAGGGGCCTCAGAAACTCATCTAGGCCCCAGAGTGACCTCCCTTTCTCAGTATAATTGGCAAGAGTCACCACCTAGTGAGTTACCTTCATCACAGACCAATATGGAAGATGGAAAAGGGGGGAGCCCGGGCCCGCCCTCTACTCCGGACTCCAGCCCAGGGACCCTAATAGTATCAGCTAAGATGGCTGACCTTTTAGGCACCAAACACAATACAATTCCCTGGGCTACTTCCCCACAGCAGTCCCTGCTTCTTCAAACTCCACTTCACCCTTACCTCAGGGCCTCCTTCCTTCAGTATGATATGTTGTCCAACACTCAGTCTCACCAACAGCATAACTTCCTTCCACAGCTCCTGACACCCACAGCCCACCTGACTAACTGGGAGGTTTTTATCTGGATTCAGCCAGTCCCTGATTGGCTTCAGGTGTCCCAATTAGGCTAGCTGTTTCTACTCCTTTCTAGAAGGTTCTTAATTGGCCCCAGGTGTCTTGATTGGTCTGGAGTAGCCTTTGTTTGGCTATCCAGGGAACAAGGACCTGCACATCCTAAGGCTGATATACCTGCCTTCCAGCACTCTCCTATACCCTTCTGGTCTGACTCTGTCACACCACCTTATGGTCCATTCATCCAGCCCATACTTCTTTATGTTGCTGGCAAGAATACTGTGGGAGATCGTATCAAAAGCTTTGCTAAAGTCAAGAAATAACACATCCACTGCTTTCCCCTCATCCACAGAGCCAGTTATCTCATCATAGAAGGCTATTAGGTTCATCAGACATGATTTGCCCTTGGTGAATCCATACTAACTGTTCCTGATCACTTTCCTCTCCTCTAAGTGCTTCAGAATGGTTTCCTTGAGGACCTGCTCCATGATTTTTCCAGGGACTGAGGTGAGGCTGACTGGCCTGTAGTTCCCCGGATCCTCCTTCCCCTTTTTAAAGATGGGCACTACATTAGCCTTTTTCCAGTCATCCGGGACCTCCCCCAATCACCATGAGTTTTCAAAGATAATGGCCAATGGCTCTGCAATCACCTCTGCCAACTCCTTTAGCACCCTCGGATGCAGTGCATCCAGACCCATGGACTTGTGCTCGTCCAGCTTTTCTAAATAGTCCTGAACCACTTCTTTCCCCACAGAGGGCTGGTCACCTCCTCCCCATGCTGTGCTGCCCAATGCAGTAGTCTGGGAGCTGACCTTGTTTGTGAAGACAGAGGCACTGAGTACATTTGCTTTTTCCACATCCTCTGTCACTAGATTGCCTCCCTCATTCAGTAAGGGGCCCACACTTTCCTTGACTTCTTGTTGCTAACATTCCTGAAGAAACCCTTCTTGTTACACTTAACATCCCTTGCTAGCTGCAACTCCAAGTGTGATTTAGCCTTCCTGATTTCACTCCTGCATGCCTGAGCAATATTTTTATATTCCTCCCTAGTCATTTGCCCAATCTTCCACTTCTTATAAGCTTCTTTTTTGCATTTAAGATCAGCAAGGATTTCACTGTTAAGCCAAGCTGGTTGCCTGCCATATTCACTATTCTTTCTACACATCGGGATGGTTTGTTCCTGCAACCTCAATAAGGATTCTTTAAAATACAGCCAGCTTTCCTGGACTCCTTTCCCCTTCATGTTATTCTCCCAAGGGATCTTCCCCGTCAGTTCCCTGAAGGAGTCAAAGTCTGCTTTTCTGAAGTCCAAGGTCTGTATTCTGCTGCTCTTCTTTCTTCCCTGTGTCTTCCCTGTGTCTTTCCCTTTCTTCCTGAACTCAACCATCTTATGGTCACCGCCTCCCAGGTTCCCATCCAATTTTGCTTCCCCTAATTCTTCACTGCGCATAATTTCCACTCTGGTATGCGACTCCGGCCTTAGCCACCGGGTCGTCCAGTCCATTTGTCTCTGGGTGAAGGCTCTGGGCCGCACGGCTGCCGTCCATCGAGCAGCCTGGAACTTCTGCCGATATCTTTCGGCTGACAAGCCCACTCGGTCCAGAATAGCAGCCCGCACAGCCTCATAGTCCCAGGCTTGCTCTTCACTCAGCGCCATATAGGCCGCTTGAGCTTCTCCCACCAAGTATGGCGCAAGCCGCAGGGCCCAGGTCGTCTTCTCCCACCTGGCACCCGTGGCCACCCGCTCAAACGTTCCCAAGAACATCCGGGTCATCTGCCGGGCTCATTGTACACAGTCCCCAGTCCAGGGCCCTGGTGCCCTCGCCCATCGCAGGACTCACCACCCGCTGGAGGAGCTGTGCCTGGGTATTGGTCTGTTCTCTGATGAAGTCCTGCAGGCTCTGTTGTTGTTTCATCTCCAGGTCAGGAACGCCTGCTTCTCAGTCTAGTGGGACAACTGGACAGCTCGCAGGATCTGCTGCAACTCCTCCTGCTGCTTCACAAGCCATTTGAGGGTCTCCTCCATGTCCAGGGTTGCCAACAACAGTTGCTGGCTTCAGGTCCCGGACAAGCCCACACGAGTAACCGGGCCCTTGCCGGTCCTCTTCACAAACAAGCCTGGAGACCACTTTATGTGCAACACCTGTGTCCTTTATTGCTGTGTTTGTTCCCACCACCTACTATTTACAATTATATACAACAGTTACAGACCAGGGCTCAGGGAGACTGCTCCCGGCCTAAAGAGATCTAGAGCCCAAGCTTCTCTCTTTCTTGTCTCCTCCCCTCTGGTCTCTCTCTCTCTCTCCTTCTCTCTCCCTCTCTTTCTGCCGGGCAGCTTTTATAGCTGGCTCTTCAGGCCTGCAGGTGTCTCCCCTCAGGCAATTAGGGCGTGGCTTCCCAGCCAGCTCCAGCTAATGCCTTCTTCTCCCTAGGTCTGGGCTAACAGGGGCCTGGCTTGCTTCTCCAAGCCAGCACCCTGTTACATACCCAAGAACTTGAAGAGCCCAGCAGTACATTGAAATCAACAGTGGACACTAACAGTACATTGCCTGCAAATAATATTTATAAAGAAAAATAAAATAAAAAATGGAGATTGTAGAAGAGATTTCAATCTATAGGAAGATAGCATTTGAGGTTGGGGATGGTGTTTTGTTCAGTGATGTGAGAAAAAGGAAGGGCCATATCTTGATTACCAATTATATATAGCTAAAAAGTTTAAAAATCACATGAATCAATGCTGACAGAAGTTCAAAGAATATTACATAATCTAGTCTGTTAACTTAAATATATTGCTTAATTAATTTTATCATTTTTCACCTATTAATTTTCAAAGATGTAGTACAGGAGGTGAGCGTATGTGCCTGCTTTCCAGAGTGAATCAGTCAAGAAATAAAGAGAAGGGGGGAGGAAGAGAGCAGCTCTGCATGTGTGTAGTTGTGATGTTTATGACACATGTACATTGTAATTGAACAACCCAGTCTGACAATTTAATAGTTTAATAGATTTAATAGATAAATGTTTTGGATTTCTTGAAATTCCACAGTTGGAATGACATTGTTTAGAGACGTTAAAATTCAATACAGATTTGAGTGAGGAATCAAAAAATAAATGTAAATAATTCCATTTCTAGAAATATGTTTAGATGCTTGTTTTTGAAATACTGTTGAAATGTAAATTAAAATATTCCTGTATTTACACCTTGTTACAATAATATTTTCTTAGACTAATCTTTTTTCTTTCATATTTTATATTAAAATTTCACAGGGGTAAAAAATTCTGACAGGAGTGAATGACCCCCTCCACCACCATCTGCTACCCCTGAGGCATAGGATGGGGAAAGGTGCGGGCTGGGAGTTACCGGGTGTTTGGATTTCGACTGGAACCTCGAGCTGAAAAGGGAAACTGGCAGCATCCGGTCAGCACAAAAAGTCCACTTAGCTGCAGTAACAGAGCTCCACCACTGGGGGCGGGAAGAGCAACAGCACTGGGAGAGGACGGTCTGTGTCACAGGGTCACTGTCAGGGACCGAGATTCCCTCCGGCCTGAGCTGGGACCGGGCAGATGATCAGGGGGGTCGGGTTGCTACCAGGATAGAAATAAGGGCGGAGCATCCCGGAGAAGGTGTCGGTGAAAGTGAAGAGATGGGACCCATCAGTCACATTGTAAAACGAGACCTCGCCCGCCTCATAGTGCAGGAAAATCCCCACCCGCCTGGGCCTGACGCTCACAGGGAGGTGGGTCCAGGGGGAGGTGAGAGCCTTGTATTCCTCAGCCCTGAGCCACACGGCCCAGTATCCATCCTTAGGTGTGGGTGTGAACCACCCCTTCCTGATCACAGATTCCCTACAAATCCCCAGGTCCCACTCAGGCTTGTCTCCCACCTCCACCTCCCAGTAATACCTCCCGCCCGTGAACCCCTCAGCGCCCAGGACAGAGGGACAACGATCAAATCTCTAAGGACTGTTGGGCAGATCCTGGTGTTTGTCTGCGTATCTCACACGTTTCTGATCCTCAGACAGGACGAGGTTGGGATGAGCCGTGTCTGGATCCAGAGTCACGTCCACTGGGGAGAGAGTCACAGAGTCAGGGCCGGGGGCAGGAGCTGGTCACTGGTACTGAAGGGAAATTAACCTGCATCCCTGTTAATCACTGTGCTGGGGGGCAGGGGGTTTGCCTGAGGAGAGTCAGGGCCCGTCTGCCTGTGAGAGCAAACCGGAGGGGAACGACAGTAGGGTGTGAGGGGGGTTGGTGCAGGAGAGGGAGGGAAGGATAGCAGAGAGACAGGGAGGAGCCAGGCTGTTGCTGGGAGAGGAAAGGGGAGGGACAGAGATGAGTGACGGGAGGGGCAGATGACAAGAGCAGAGGGGGCTGGAGGGACACAGAGGAGGGCAAGAGGAGTGGGGCAGACACAAGAGCAATGGGGAGCAAGGGAAGGAGCAGGCACCAGGGGTATGGGGGGGCGGGGCAAAGGACAGGTTCCAGAGAGTGAGGGGACGGGTGGGCACCAAGAAGAAGGGGACAGACCCCAGGGGGCACAAGGAAAGGAGGGGCAGGTGCGGATAGCATGGGGCAAAGGGGTGTAAGGGAATGAGGGGGCTCCAAGGGGCAGGGGAAATGAGGAGAGGGGTAGACTCCAGAGCAGCAGATGGGAATTGAGGGGAGGGACATGTGCCGGGGTGGGGGAGATGAGGAGTGGGAGCAGGGAGAGGGGAGGTTCTGGTGCCAGGGGTCAGAGTGGGTTGAGGGGAGGAATGGTAGAGGAGGGGCAGGCACCAGGGGGTATAGGGTGGATGAGGGGAGGGGCTGGTGCCAAAGTGGAGAGAGGGGACAGGTGGGCACCAGGAAGCCAAAGGGGAGCAAGAGAAGGGGCATGCACTGGGACACAGAAGGGGGCAGAGGGAAAGGGGTTGCTCCAGCTGACATAAGGGGTGAATGGAGGGGCAGGCACCAGGGAGGCAGAGGGAGTGAAAAGGGGGTTGGTACCAGTGGGCTAGAGGGGAGCAAGGGAAGGGGCAGGCATGAGGTAGGCAAAGAAGGGACGGGGAAAGTGCAGGTGACCAGGGGACAAAGGCAGTGAGGGGTGGGGCAGGCACCAGAGGGGAATGGAGGAAATGAAGGAAAGGGCAGGTGCCAAAAGGAAGATGGTAGGAAGGGGCAGACCCCAGGAGGGTTGTGGGGGTCAAGCAGAGGAGCAGATGCAAGGAGGGAGGGTAGACGAGTGGGGGGTGAAGGAGCGGATGAGCACAAGGGGGGCAGACAGAGGAGTGTGAACATAAGAACATAAGAAAGGCCGTACTGGGTCAGACCAAAGGTCCATCCAGCCCAGTATCCTGTCTACCGACAGTGGCCAATGCCAGGTGCCCCGGAGTGAGTGAACCTAACTGGTAAAGATCAAGTGATCTCTCTCCTGCCATCCATCACTCCCCTCTGACAAACAGAGGCTAGGGACACCATTCCTTACCCAGCCTGGCTAATAGCCATTAATGGACTTAACCTCCATCAATTTATCCCGTTCTCTTTTAAACCCTGTTATAGTCCTAGCCTTGACTGCCTCCTCAGGCAAGGATTTCCACAGGTTGACTGTGCACTGTGCACTGCTTCTGACGTATATAAAAAATATTTTATTATTACCTTTTGAGTTTCTGGCTAGCTGTTCTTCAAACTCCATTTTGGCTTTTCTTAGTACATTTTTTACACTTAATTTGGCAGTGTTTATGCTCCTCCCTAGTTCCTCACTAGGATTTGACTTCCACTTTTTTATCTCTCACTGCTTCTTTTACATGGTTGTTAATCCATGGTGGCTCTTTAGCTCTCGGACTGTGTTTTTTAATTTGGGGTATACATTTAAGTTGGGCCTCTATTATGGTGTCTTTGAAAAGTGTCCATGCAGCTTGCAGGGATTTCACTTTAGTCACTTTACCTATTAATTTCTGTTTAACTAACCCCCTCATTTTTGCATAGTTCCCCTTTCTGAAATGAAATGCCACAATGCTGGGCTGCTGAGGTGGTGTTCCCACCACAGGAATGTTAAATGTTATTATATTATGATCACTGTTTCCAAGCGGTCCTGTTATAGTTACCTCTTGGACCAGCTCTTGTGCTCCACTCAGGACTAAATCCAGAGTTGCCTCTCCCCTTGTGGGTTCCTGTACCAGCTGCTCCAAGAAGCAGTCATTTAAAGTATCAAGGAATTTTGTCTCTGCATTTCGTCCTGAGGTGACATGTACCCAGCCAATATGGGGATAATTGAAATCCCCCACTATTATTGAGTTCTTTATTTTGATAGCCTCTCTAATCTCCCTTAAAATTTAATCATCACTATCACTGTCCTGATCAGGTGGTCGATAATAGAGCCCTATTGTTATATTCTTCTTAGAGCACAGAATTACTATCCATACTCTAATAAGCATCTACCCATGGAAAAGGGTAGGCCCTAGAAGGACAGAGGGATTTAAGGGAGATGTGGGCCTGGGGGGGTGGGCGAGGGAACATGAAGGGAGGACCAGGACCCAGAGGGGAGAAGGAGTGAGGGAAGGGGCAGGCACCAGAGCGCAGGGGCTGAGGGAAAGACGTTGTGCCGGGGGCAAAGGGAGGGGGTCAGTGTGGGAGAAGGAAGAGGCAGGTACCGGCAGGCAAAGTGGGGGAGAGGCAGGAGGGGGGGGGCAGTGATGGCGTGTGGGATGGGGCAGGCACCAGGGCCAAAAAGGGACAAGAGGAGAGGAAGGTATGAGAGGGTAGAGGGGCAAGGGAAGGAGTGGATGCCAAAGGGGCAGGGGCTGGGGCAAGTGCCAGGGGGACAAAAGGGGAGGGAAAGGAAGAGGCAGGCAAAAGGAGGGAAAGGGGAGAGTGTAGGAATGGATGCCAGGGGCAGAGGGGAAGGGGCCCAGTGGGGCAGAGGGGTGTGTGCACCCAGCAGGAAGGGGACAAAGGGAGGGGCAGGGATTGAGGGAGGTTAAGCAGGGGGCAGAGAAAAAGGCAGTCACGGGTGGAGGGGCTGGCACCAGTGGAGCAGAGGAAGGGGTGAGTAGATGGGAGGACTCCAGAGGGGCAAAGGGGACCAGAATGGGGCTAGAAGAGGGCTGGGCACAGGAAGGTGAGGGTGGGTATCGGGGACAAGGGCAGTAGCAGGCACAGGGTGGCAGATGGGGGCAATGGAAGGGTAGGAGACATGGGATCAGAAGGGAGAAAAGGGAGAGGTGGATGCCAGGTGGTCAGGTCTGCTGACAGGGAGTTGAGGCAAAGAGAGCCATTGCCCAATGGCCTGGGGGGGTGGTGTTACCTGGGCAATGGCCCCCTTTGCCTGGAGGGGCAGGTGCCAGGAGGTCAGGGGAACAAAGGGAGTGGGAGTTCTAGAGGGCAAAGATGGGTGGAGGGCAGTGGCACATGCCAGGGATGGGAGACAAAGCAGGAGGACAGGGACGGGGCCAAGGGGAGCAGAACGGGTTGAAAGGAGGGGGTAGGTGAGGCGGAGGTGGGAGGATAGAGACAGGGACCAGGTGAGCACAGGGGTGAGGGAAGGTTAAGGGAGGGGGAGGTGCCAGGGGTGTAGAGGGGTAAAGGGGGGCAGACCCCTGGGAATGGTCTGGGGCCATGTGTGGCTGGTTTGTTACTAAGAGCAGGTCGGTGCCATCCCCACACACAGGACAGAGACACACTCATCACATAATCAAATCTCTCAGGATTGTCAGGAAGATTCTGGCATGTGTCTCATGTGTTTCTGATCCTCAGACAGGATCCTGCCCTCTCCATCTGGGAGAAGCAGTGTCATCAGTGTCCCTGCCAGGGGCCTGGGCTGGCATGTGGCTGGCCGTCTGTACCAGCACAGCTGGGTGTTACTGTGCTATGTGGATGGGACCTAGGGTTGGCACCTGTCCAGGTTTCCCAGAATCATCCCTTTGTTCAGGTCACCGTCCTGGGAAATCTGTGAGTCTGGCCAGGACATGGCAAGTCCCGGGTGCGTCAGTGGAGCTGCGGGGTGTCGGTGCCTTCACAAAGGGAGCTCTGACTCCAGAGTGTTTGGGAGCCATGGGGACGGGACAGCTTGCGAGCAGTGACTGAGATGGGGAAGCAGCGAGTGAGATGGGGAGCTCGGGGCCAGCAGGGCCCATTTGCCACCATGCAGGTACCGACTGTAGGAATCACCACCAGGGGCAGCGGGGTAGATTTAATGCCATGTCCTACTTGGTGAGGTCTGTGCCTGGGGCAGTCAAAGGAACAGAACCTTGCAGGGGCTAATGCCCTCTCCCAGGGGTGGGGGGACAGGTGGTGTATATGGAACAGAGGTGGTGACTCTAACAGGACTCCTAAAGGTGTTTGTGTATCTGTCCTGGGCGCCCCCCTCCCTCCCGGTTCTGTGTGACGCATGGACACCTAGGCCAGTGGTGCTGTAATGTGTGCACACAGCCCCTGGAGCTGCCAGGGAGCTGCTTAGACTCTCCCAGCATGCACCAGGGCACACATACAATCAGGCAACAGGCTGGGAGCGAACATACACACACAGCTCAGCCACAGCTGTGAGGCAGAAGAGTTACCATGAGGGCACAATTTGCTGTAACTGGGTCAAGGGCATATCACAAGCTGGTTATAAAAACCTCTCGGCCCTTGCAGTAGGGACAGGGCCTTCCTCCCCACAAATCCAGGGGACACTGAACAGTTCCTGTCTGGGCATGTTATGCTAGAAAGAGTTTCTCAAACTGGGGGTCAGGACCCCTCAGTGTGTCGTGAGGTTATTATGTGGAGGGTCGCAAGCTGTCATCCTCCACCCCAAACCTCGCTTTGCCTCCGGAATTTATAATGGTGTTAAATATACAAAAAAGTGTTTTTAATTTATATGGGGCCTGCTGTGTGAAAGGGGGTCACCCATACAAAAGTTTGAGAATCACTGTGCTAGAAGGAAATTGTGGGCT
This sequence comes from Dermatemys mawii, assembly GCA_007922305.1. Classification (NCBI taxonomy): domain Eukaryota; kingdom Metazoa; phylum Chordata; order Testudines; family Dermatemydidae; genus Dermatemys; species Dermatemys mawii. The sequence goes on from ML677373.1 coordinate 694,470, forward strand.
AAAGCCTAGTCTGATCCTGCTGCTGGGAGGAGAGAGCTGGGCAGTTCAGTTCAATTATGGATGGCTGAGAATGTCTATCCTGCAGAGCCCAGGTACCCCCTGCAATGACGCCAAGGGGCAGCATTTCATCACTAATCAGCCCTTTCGCAAAGGGGACATGTTCCTACTTTGCAATACACCTGGGTTTCGTCTGCCCCTTTCCATCTGCTCCTGGTGACATTGCTGTTTCTAGCCTATTTTATGTCATAGAAAAATGCTTTGTGCAGGGAAAGGAGCAGAGAGCTCCTAGGGGGAGGTGGGGCCTCACTGTGGATAAAACATCAGTGGTATGCACAGTACCTGTGTAGAGCTGGGCGCGTCTCCACCCTGCAACCAAACACAGACAGAGGGGTGAGAATGCCCATGAACACTGACAAGCTGAACAGGAGACAATGTCCCACAAGGGTGATACGGGGGAAATAGAACTTACTGAGCTCAGCCTGGAGTTTGTCTAAAAATAAAACAAAGAGAAATGAGTCAATATCACATTATCTTGTAAAAGAGAAGCAAGTCAAAAAAACCTTAAAGCAGGGAAATTAAAATCCTTAGACTCTGTCTGGAGGCTACGTCATCAGCCAGACACCTGCAACCCCTGAGCAAGAAAGGAATTACAAGAGGAGAAATACAGTAACCCCACCCAGCCACCTGGCCAGGTGCAGGAGGTTGTTAGAGCCAAAGAGGGATCCCTCAGCAAATGGAAAATATTAATCCTGTGAAGCCAGCAGAAAGGAGCATACAGTACATCGGGTGAAGTGCATGATGGGAATAAGGAGGCTAAAATGGAATTAGCAGAGTGAACAGCCAGAGATATAAAACAAATACCAAAAATCTTTTAGAGTTCTTTGATGGGGTCAACAAACACTTGGACAAGGAGGATCCAGTGGACATAGTGTACTTAGATTTTCAGAAAGCCTTTAACAGGGTCCCTCACCAAAGGCTCTTACATAAATTAAGTTGTCATGGGATAAGAGGGAAAAATCCTTTCATGGATTGAGAACTGGGTAAAAGATAGGGAACAAAGGGTAGGAATAAATGGTAAATTTTCAGAATGGAGAGGGGTAACTAGTGATTCCCCAAGGATCAGTCCTAGGACCAATCCTATTCAACTTATTCATAAATGATCTGGAGAAAGGGGTAAATGGTGAAGTGGCAAAGTCTGCAGATGGTACTAAACTGCTCATGATAGTATAGACCAAAGCAGCAGGCACTCAATATAAAAGGCAAAATGCAACCTTGTACCAAAAGAACATGTGCTATGAACTATGAACCGCTTGATTCACCATGAAAGACTCTCCTTTTTGTTCTCTAAAATGTATCTTTTTAAATTTTACTGTAACGCTCTGACTATCAAAGTTAGCAGCAACATGAGGCTCTGCAAGCCATTCCACTCCACTCCACCAGCCACTCTGCTAGCTCTGCCAGCTGTCCTATGAATCACACTACTGCACCAGCCACTCAGCAATATATCTTCAGGCCCTCCCAAATACTCAACACAGCACTCAGTAATTTCAGCTCTTACAAATTCTAGCCCCTTAAGAATTTCAGCTTATAATAGAGTAGCCTCAGTGCTGTGCACTATTGACCCAATATGAACTCAGTTCAAGAGCCTGTAACCAGACTCCTAACAAAATCAGCTCTAATATCCTACACTGGAAAGGAAAGAAAATGTAATTAGTATTAATACCCTTAGAAACAAACCCACACACACAACACAAACATCTCTCTCAAGTCCCTGTATTTTGGAATCCCTGTCCCTTGCCCACTGAGTGCTACCTAGATGATGGCGAGTCCCTCCATCATAACAAAGACCAATTACAGTTCCATTTTCCTTGACTCACATAATCAGGGTAACAACACTTTATTCTTTCGGCCCCAATAACAGAGAAACTGGGGATCTCACAGCAGCTGAAGTGACCATTTGGGCTGCTGTGGGCTCATGCTAGGCAGGGTGGGTGTGCCTATGCAAACAAGATCAGCCTCTGAAGTTCTTTTCCACAACTTGCCACAATTCACCACCAGATGTCAGGGTAGAGCTCATCCTGACTCTGCTTACACTACTCTCCCTTTTTTTCTTCCCACAGGTGTAAGTGTTTCTACGCTCCTCTTATCATCTCCTTCCCAGCGGTTATCGCAGATTAAAAGGCAAAAAAAAATGCACTCGGGATGACGTGTTTTCCAAGCTCATGCAGTCCTTTTGCACTGATAGAGCTCAGCTGAATGGCAGAGTCCAGGAAAGCGTTAAATGAACATGATGAGAGTAAGGAGGAGCGCAATGAGAGGAGGGAGGAGTGTGATGACAGGAGGCAAGATGCAATGCTGAGGCTACTGGGGGAGCAAACGGACATGCTCAGGTGTCTGGTGGATCTGATGCGGGAAAGGCAGCCAGATCCCAGGCTGCCACTGAAGCCTGTCCTCCTCCCCAATTTCCATAGCCTCCTTGCCCAGATGTCCAAGAACGTGGGGGAGAGGGGGTGGAGAGGCTCTGGGCACCCAGCCACTCCACCCCAGCGGATTGCCCAGGTAACAGAAGGCTGGCACTGGATACATTTTGAATGGTAGTGTGGCCTTGTCCTTCCCTCCTCCTCTCATCCCCCTACTCCACCCAGTGCTTCCTCCCTCCCCAACCCCACCAGGGCTACCTTGTGAGTTCTCTCCGTTTTTTAAAATCAATTAATAAAGAATGCATGGTTTTGAAACAATAGTGACTTTATTTCCTCTGCAAGCTGTGATCAAAGGGGTTGCTGGCTTACAGGGAATTAGAGTCAACCAAGGGGGCAGGTTTGCAGCAAGGAGTAACAAACACCACTGTCACATTGTAGCTTGGCCAATCATGAAACTGGTTTTCAAAGCTTCTCTGATGCACAGCATGCCCAGCTATGCTCTTCTAATCGCCCTGGTGTCTGGCTGCGTGAAACTGGCCACCAGGCCATTTGCCTCAACCTTCCACCCCACAATAAATGTCTCCCCCTTACTCTCACTTATATTGTGGAGCACACCGCAAGCAGCAATTACAATTGGAATATTGGTTTCACTGATGTCTAATCTACTCAGAAAACAGCGCCAGCGAGCTTTTAAATATCCAAATGCACATTCTATCACCATTCTGCACTTGCTCAGCCTATAATTGGACTGCTCCTTACTACTGTCCAGGCAGCCTGTGTACTGCTTCATGGGCCATTACATTAAGGGGTAGGCTGGGTCCCCAAGGCATTTAAATGTCCCCAATAGTAATTTTCTGGTCTGGGAAGTAATTCCCCTCCTGCATCTGTTCAAACTGCCCAGAGTTCCTGAAGATGCTAGCATCATGCACCTTTTCTGGCCATCCCACACTCATGTCAATGAAACATCCCTTATGATCCACCAGTGCTTGCAGCCCCCTTGAAAAGTACCTCTTGCGGTTTACATACTGGCTTCCAAGGTGATCCGGTCCCAAGATAGAGATATGAGTTCTGTCTATCTCCCCACCACAGTTAGAGAACCCCATTGCAGCAAAGCCATCCACTATGACCTGCACATTTCCTAGAGTCACTTCCCTTACTAGCAGAAGGTTAGTGATTGCTTTGACTACTTGGATCACAGCGGCCTCCACAATAGTTTTGCCCATTCCTGACTGACCAGCAGCTGTCAGGCATTGCAAGCTTCCAGAGGGCTATCACCACTTGCTTCTCAACTGTGAGGGCTGCTCTCATTTTCGTATCTTTTCACTTCAGGGCAGTGGAAAGCAAGTCACAAAGTTCCATGAAAGTGCCCTTACATATGCGAAAGTTTCACAGCCACTGGGAATCATCCAATACCTGCAAAACTATGTGGTTCCCACCAGTCTGTGTTTGTTTCCCAAGCCCAGAATCGGCCTTCCACAGTCTCGTTATGAAAACATGTCTGCCCTTGCAGTGGGGACAGGGCCTTCCTCACCCCAAATCCGTGGAAACAATGAACAGCTCTGTAATGGAGCACGGGCTTTATTAACACCAGCCTGTAAGGGGTTAACAGAGCCCAAGGGAGGCTGTGTGAGAAGTAGCCAATAGGAGAGGAGCTGTGAAGAGCTGCCAATCAGGGCCCAGCAGGACCATAAAAGAAGAGGTGCAGGGCAAAGCAGAGTCGATTACTCCCTGGAGTTCAAGGTGGGAGGACTGGGTGCCTTGCAGATGGCAAGAAGTGAGCACTCTGGACAGAGTGGTGCTGGGCAAGTGACCCTGGGAAATGTACTGAGAGGTTGGAGGGTGTGACAGCATAGGGCAGCGTCTCTCAAACTGGGGGTCATGACCCCCCAGGGGGTTGCGGGGTGATTTCCGGGGGGTCGTGAGCTCCGTGTGCTGCTGAAGTGCCGCCGAGCCGAATGCTTTCGCTTTCAGCGGCATTTTGGTGGACATGCCGTGCGCTTCAAAGTGTCTGCCCAAAAAGCCACTGAAGTGAAAGTTTCCAGTTTCGGCAGCTTTTCGGCAGACACTGTGAAGCACTTGGCATGTTCGTCAAAATGCCGCCAAAACTGGAAGCGTTCCATTCGGCAGCATTTTGGCGGAAACACAGGGGTCACAGCGGCCCGCGGGGACAGAAAAAAGGGCCGCTGCTCCCACAAGTTTGAGAACTGCCGAGGTAGGGACTCACCACTTCAGCTCATTCTGCTGTTTAGTCAGAGAATTAGCTCAATTCATATGGAGCGCCCTCTGCTGGTGGTGTCCCATCTGTCTGTCTCTCTCTCTGTTTTAATGTGGACTCACGTTGCTCCTCGCTCATGGCATCCTCTTCAGCACACTGCCTTCCAGCAGCGCCCCCACATCCACACTTGCCCCCTTTTGGCAGGGGGTGGGGGAGGAGGTGATCAGCAGTCTCTCTACACCCCTGCTGCAGTGGCCAGCCACACCTCAAAATCTAAACCTTTGTGTCGGGGGTCTAGTACAGTCTGCTGTTGCCACACCCAATGCCTGGATGTATGTGCAAGGGGGAAGGACGCAGGCCCGCCCTTTACACTGGGTCCTGGCCCAGGAACCCTTTGGCAGAAGCCTCTCTGCCCTCCTTATCTCCCCTTGTCCATCTCTCTCCCTGGGCCACTTCCCCTTTGGCCCCTTTGCACTGGCTAGGCCCTTCCCTCAGAGCCTGCAGCCAGGGAGGTACCAGGCTGGAGTTCCCTTCAGCTCCCCACCACCTGCCCAGCACTGTGCTGTCCTGGTGCTGCTCCTCAGCATTGTTTGCCCACACCTGGCATGAACTCTAGAAGGAGAGGCTGTATCAGCACACACTGATCCAGAGGTGGATCAGTAGCACCTTAGATGGCAGAGACTCTGCATTGTTACCTCCACAAAAGGATGGGGATGGCATAGATGTACATTTAACATAAAAATGCTTTGTGATGAGTTCTGAACTAAACCAGGTGGCCACCAAGGACATGGCATGGTATCTGTCTCCTTTACTGAAAGGGAAGGCTTTAGACAATTTCACCCATATGAAGATGAAGGACTGTGGAAATTATGAGCAATGTAAATGAGCTTTTCTATAAAAGCCTAAACCAGGGGTAAGCAACCTATGGCACGTGTGCCAGCAGTGGCATGTGCGCTGATTTTTAGTGGCACTCACACTGCTCGGGTCCTGACCACTCATCTGGGGGGGTTCTGAATTTTAATTTAATTATAAATGAAGTGTCTTAAACATTTTAAAAACCTTATTTACTTTACATACAACAATAGTTTAGTTCTATATTATAGACTTATAGAAAGAGACCTTCTAAAAACATTAAAATGTATTACTGGCACGCAAAACCTTAAATTAGAGCGAATAAATGAAGACACTTCTGAAAGGTTGCCAACCCTTGGTCTAAACTAACACTCAAAGCAGATAAGAGGAAATTGTAGAGGTTTCAGAGGAAAGGGCCTATGAACTCCAGTGAGGGATCAGATTAGGAAATGGGTGAATGGCTGGGGGGTTACAATTGTGGAAAAGTCTTATGAACTGATGGGCCTGGAGTAGTTCTATAAACTCTGCCCCCTTGACCTAAAGTCTTGATTACCAGACAGATCTGCAAGCTCTGTGCACAGCAGACCCATGAACAGATGCATAAGCAGATTGCCAGGCTGAGGGCAATAGGTCCGCTCTGCAGTATTTGCAGGAGATCACTGGGGTGGGGGAGGGAGTGAGAGAGGACTCTGCTATGAGTTATATGCCAATGACACCCAAATGTCTGTCTCACGCAACCATCAGTGCTGCTCTGATGCTCTGGAGGAGGAGCAACTGGCTCAGACACAACCCAGGCAACACCACAGTGGTGCTACCTGGAAGGTGAAGTGCTTGGAAGAACTGTCTGGGACACAGTCTCCACTTCCTTTGAAGGCTCACAGCCCCCACGCACCAAAATGGACAAAGAGCTGGTTGCCTCCCAAGGAAACCCATTCTCCCAATTGGCTAGTAAACAGGCAACTGGATTTTGATCACCTGATAGGGCTTTGAGGCTATTGTGAAGGTCATCTGCCAGTAGGTGACTGGATGTCTATAAAAGGAAGGTTTGCTCAGTGGCCTTTTTGTGAAAGGAGTAGAAGCAGAAGTCAGGGCTGTACAGGAAGGGGAGAGGAGGAAGTGGACTCTTTAGAAGCCACTGACCAATTTCCAGGGAAGTCAAGAGTGGTGAGAAAACTGGGGCAGGGGATGGCAAGCACAGGGCTGGTGCTAGCCATTAGGTGACCTAGGTGGTCGACTAGGGCAGCAGGAGTTGGGGGGTGGTGAATTGCAGCTATTGGCAGCAATTCAGTGGCAGCTCAATGCCCCCTGCCGCCGGCGGGAGCAATTCGGTGGCGACTGCTGCTAGCCGATTTCGCCACTGGCAGCAATTTGGCGGCAGCTTCTCAGCGGGTTTTTTTGGGGTTTTTTTGCTTCTCCGCCTAGGGCGGTAAAAAAGCTGACACCACTCCTGGGCAAGCACATGTTTCTTATTTTGTCTCCATCTCTATCTCTTGTGCTGTCTTAAAGTGCCTGATCTAGAAATCCCTTTGCCAAGTCTGTGTTTTAGTTGAAGACAATATCAGGTGTCCCCAAAGACATTAAGTATAAATCAAGTATCCACTAGGGTGGGAGCTCTGGGAGGGGTATGCATAAGTACGGGGTGTCTTGTGGAGGTTCAGTCCTGGTTTTGGGGCCTCGGCATCTGGACCATGGTGTCCCCCTTCCAAGATAGAGGGCTGATTCTGACACAATGTTGGATCAGGCTCTTCATTGCCCTTGGGGAAGAGAGTTTGAGAAGCAACAAAAAACACCTGGAGCAAGGGGTGAGACTGAACCAGGGTCCCCCTGATCACAGGGGTGCCAATCACGTGGGAATGGGGATGGTAGGAACACTTGTGGGTGCTACAAGCCTGTGCAGATAAATGGACATGCCCAGAAACAGACAGAGAAGCAACATAGCCTCTAGCCTTACAGCAGAGGTCTTGAACTCAAGTAACCATGAGGGCCGCATGAGGACTAGCACATTAGCCTGAGCGCCGCATCACTAACATCACTAAATCGGGACTGTCCCTATAAAACTGGGACATCTGGTCACCCTTGCCCTCTGTGGTCCTAGGTCCTGAATTGCTAATGTATTGAATTGAACAAGCATATTTTAATAAACAATATTTCAGGACTTCCCCATTCATCTTAAAGAAGCAAAGAAGAGCACAAACTGTGTTTATTATCCCTTTGCTTGTCCCTTGAACACCCCCATTGGTCCCAGAAAATACCTTGATCTTTCTTCATTTCAGATCGCAGAGTTGCTAGAGGGAGAAAAGGCAAATTATGAGCTTTCATTCTGCCAGGTTTATAACAATATTCTGACTGTTTAATACAATGTGCTGTACTTGTGAAAGAGAGGGAAAGATTTACAGTCAGTGGTTTAAAACACACCTGTCACCAATATGCTGTGTGATTAGGAGGGGTCATGGTGAGGGAGAGAGCAGTCATTGGCTGTGGGGATGATGATATACTCTGTGGGGCTGAGAGGTGTGATGGGCTGGAGAAGTTGGGAGGGGGAAGCATGAGAAAAGGAAGGAGAGACAGGAGTGTTTTCTGGGACAAGGCTCAGGGAAACCCATCACTTAGTGGGGGGTATTTCAGGGCACTCCCAGAACAAAGAAGAGGGAAAATAGAACTTACCAAGTTCAGCAAAAATTTCCTCTACAAGATAGAAAAGAGAAATTAATTATTTAATGCTGCCTGCTTCTTATTTACGATGTCACCTGAAAGTGAGGACAGGCTTTCAAGGTATTTACATACCAGATATGCTAAACATTCATATACCTGCTTCATGCTTCGGCCACTATTCCAGAGAACATGTTTCCATGCTGATCATGCTTGTTAAAAAAATAATGAATTAATTAAATTTGTGACTGAAAATCTTGGAGGAGAATTGTACATCTCCTGCTCTGTTTTACCTGCATTTGGCCATATACTTCATGTTATAGCAGTCTTGGATGATGACCCAACACATGTTGTTCATTGTAAGAACACTTTTACTGAAGATTTGACAAAACACAAAGAAGGTACCAATGTGTGATTTCTAAAGATAGCTACAGCATTCAATCCAAGATTTAAGAATCTAAAGTGCATTCCAAAACCTGAGAGGGACGAGGTGTGGAGCTTCCTTTCAGAAGTCTTAAAAGAGCAACAATGAAGCGGAAACTACAGAACCCAAACCTCCGAAAAAGAAAATCAACCTTCTGCTGGTGGCATCTGATTCAGATGATGAAAATGAACATGCACTGCTTTGGATCATTATTGAGCAGAACCCATGGTCACATGTCCTCTGCAATGGTGGTTGAAGCATGAAGGGACATATGACTCATTAGCGCATCTGGCATGTAAATATCTGTGACACCAGCTACAAGAGTGCCATATGAATGCCTGTTTTCACCTTCAGGTGACATTGTAAACAAGAAGCAGGCAGTGTTATCTCCTGCAAATGTAAACAAACTTGTTTGTCTTAGTGAAGAAGCAGGACAGAGTGGACTTGTAGGCTCTAAAGTTTTACATAACTTTTGGGTTTGGGTCCAATGTGACAAAAAGAATCTACATTTGTAAGTTGCATTTTCACATTAAAGAGATTGCACTCTGGTACTTGTATGAGGTGAATTGAAAAATACTACTTTTGTTTATTATGTTTACAGTGCAAATATTTTTATAATATAAAATAATATATAATAATATAATATAATATAAAAAGTGAGCACTTTGTATTCTGTGTTGTAATTGAAATCAATATGCTTGAAATAATAGAAAAACATCCATAAATATTTAATAAATTTTGATTGGTATTCTATTATTGTTTAACAGTGCAATTAAAACTGTGATTATATTTTTGAATTGCAATTAATTTTCCTGAGCTAATCGCATGAGTTAACTGTGATTAATAGAAGCCCTAGTATTTTTAGTGAAAGTCAGGGACAGGTCACGGGCAATAAAACAAAAGTTCATGCGAGCCTGCAACTTGTCCCTCACTTTTACTTCAAATGCCCTGAGGGAAAGGGGGACTAACACTGTGAGCGCTGCAAGGGGCTGACCGCTAGTGGGGGCCGCAGCTCTGTGTCTCTGTGACAGAATCATATTTTTACATATGACATTTGCTGTGGGTGAGCACTCTATAATGTTTAGAGAAGGACACAAAAGTTTAGTGGAGGAAAGAACAACTTTCTAAGTGCCCCACTCTGTCTCTAATTATATTTCATTTCAGAAGCATTCAGGAAGGATGTAATTCTCCTTTTCACAGGGGACCAGCACAAGGCCTAGCCACTTACATGCCATTTAGAGCCTCAAAATGGGACTTAAGCAGGATTTCAGTTGAGTCTAGGTCTCATGCTGGCCTTCCAAATGGCAGGGCAGGCTCAGGCTTTTTTTGCTGCCCCAAGAAAAAAAGAAAAAGAAAAAATAGGTGGGCGGAGTGGCAAAGCAAAGGATAAAAAACCCAGGGCACAGAGCGGCTGGAGTGGCAAAGCAAAGAAGAAAAGAAACCCCACGGCACAGGGTGACCGGAGCGGCGAAACAACAAAAAAGGCGGGAGGGCGCTGGGGCAACCTGCCACCCTAGGACTGGCTGAAATGCTGCCCCTTGGAATCTGCTGCCCCAAGCACAAGCTTGCTCGGCTGGTGCCTGAAGCCAGCACAGCCCTGCCAAATGGACACACATTTCACACAGAACTCCTCCAGTCTGCTTCAGGTTTATCTAGTTCATCACAGAAAATGTGGACCTGTGCCTGTCAGTTATATAGCTTCCTGTTTAGAGCCAATGCTAAAACCATCATAGCTAATTATCATTATTATACACAGACCATTTTTCTCAGCTTCAGAGAAGGCTGAGTGGATGTGCCAGACATTTTTTTCAAAAGAGCATTAAAATCAATTTTAGATTTTAAGAAATCAAACTTTTAAGCCATGGAAATTAAAAATTAAGATTCAGTTTTAACTAAAACCACCCAGAAGTTAAACTATTGCAAACTACACCTTTGGGCACCCAAACACATGTAACTCAGTCACAACAGTATTGAAAATGTTGCCCGTGTCTCTTTAGGATTAAACACACATCTCTGTTATTAAGCAGACAGGAGACTGAACTCTTCTGGTGTTGGTACCATACTCTGTTTTAGGTAGCTATCTGGCCCTCATTACCATCCCCTCCGGGAAGTAGAGCTCAACTGTTATCACCATTACACAGATAGGGATCAGAGTCATAGAGGGACAGGTTTTCTAAAGGGATTGAGGCACCCAAAGATTCAGACAGGTGTATAGTAGTGTAAGCAGTGTCAGGAATGAGATATATTCTGACATCTGGTGGCGAACTATGCGAATTGCAGTGAGCTTTGGAAAATAACTTTGGGGCTGATTCATTTGCATAGACACACCCACTGCGCCTAGCCTGAGCCCACAGCAGCACACATGGCCACTTCGGCTGATGTGGCAGCCCCAGTTTCTATGTTATTGGGGCAGGAAATATAAAGTGATGTTACCCTGATTCGGTGAATGAAGGACTATGGACACATACTTGGCCCTTGTTAGGATGGAGGGACTCGCCATCATCTAGGTAGCACTCACTGAGCAAGGGCCATGCGTTTCAGAGCACTCTCAGAGTGAGAGAAGTCATGGGTAGATTTTTATATTTGTTAGTGAGGGGCTTGTCTAGCTTTCTTGCCCTATCCTGCCCTATTGCAATGTGTCTCTCTTCACTGTGGAATGTTAGAGCTTATTTTAATTCTCTTAGAAATCTTGGTTCAGCCTGCTGAGTTGAACTCACTTTGAGTCTGCTGGTGTATGTGTGCTAAGGTGCTAACCCCCTTGCCCACTAAGAGCTGAAACCACTAAGTACTGTGTTAAGTGGGGGTGGGCCTAAAGGCATGTGGGTGGTACCAAGCAATTTGGGCAGCTAGCAGAGCAAAGCAGCAGACTCAGCCGAGCAGTTCCTGGGTGCAGTTTGTGTGGCTGGTGGAGTGGCTGGCACAGTGGAGCAGTTTGTGTGTCGACTAGCGGAGCCATTTGTGCTGCTAGCGGAGTGACTGGCACCACAGAGCTGTCTGTGTGTCGGCTAGCAGGATGGCTAGTGGAGTGACTGGTGCTGCAGAGCAGTTCGAGTGTCGGCGAGCAGAGAAGAGCAGAGCGGATTGCGGTGAGGGCTGCAGCGGAACCCCACGGAGAGGCGGTGCAGTCGGCCTCAGACCACGTAAGGTGCCCCGTGCCCTACCCTCCATTTCCACCCAGGCTGGGAGGTAAGACTCTGGCAATTGACTTTTGAGCTCTGCACTGACCCAGAACAGAGACTCTTGGGCTGCTGGACTTTGGGACTATTGAGTGACTTTTTGGGGTTGTGGAACTCAAGAGCCAAAGGGAAGGCCACGGCCTATTTGCTGGGAGGGGGGCTTTTGGTTCATGGTTTGGTTTATTAACCTTGTTTGTGGTGTTTCCCCAATATAATGCCACATTGTTTCTCCCTGTTATTAAAAGGCTTTTGGTACACTCAGACTCTGTGCTTGCGAGAGGGGAAGTATTGTCTCTTACAGACGCCCAGAGGGGTGGTATATGGTTGTCCCAGGTCACTGGGTGGGGGCTCGAGCCAGTTTTTGTATTGTGCTATTGGAATGGAATCCCTGGATACTGAACCCGGCCCTTGTTGCTGCCAACACTGATGGGCAGAAGGGTTACAGTAGGATTTTCAAAAGCAACTAGGCACCTAACTCCTATTAAAATCAATGGGAGTTTGGCACGTGGGCATGTCTGAAAATACCACTAAGTGCTAATCTGCATCTTTAGGCACCTATACATCTTTAATAATCTGTCCCTAAGTGACTCACCTAAGGTCCCACAGCACATCTGTGGCAGAGCAGGCTAGTTCTGTAACCACTGCCTCTCTAATCTCATTATCTGAGCCTGAGCATTTGCACAAGAAGGTATGTGACCAACCTCAACCTGTGCAGTCTGAATACAAACCTGGAGAGCTACCACCACCTCCACCATTTGAGCTAATGCCCCAACTCCAGGAGATGCTCACATTTGTACATGTGTTCTTGAGACTGGCTGTGCATCCTGAAAGAGCACACACAGACTGTGGGGGCAGGGAGTGGGGAATGGGGTGGCTGGAATGTCCTTAAATGTTCAAAAATGAGGTGGCACAATTGTTTTTGTTCAAAATGTTGTGATATTTTTTATCCAGTCTTGTCATGTATTTGGACCTGACTGATGAGTTGTGAGCAGTTGGGGTAGGTACTGCTGAATATGAGAGTGGGGTTTATTTACCGCTGTGCTCCTGCTGATGAGTAGAAATGGCTCCCTGTCTCTGAACGTTCACATTTTCACTCCTAAAGAGAAGACATTCTCTGTCATCTTTCAGTTCAGCTGTTAGTGTGGTAATGCTGCAGTGCATCAAACAGCGATGTCAGGGGAAATGACAAAGGCAAATGCATGTACAGTACCTGCTTGATGTGCTTGACTCCCCCTGAAAGGAGAAATGGGGAAACTGTCAATAATAGTCTATAATTTTATAAAGCTAAGTGAAAAAAACACCCCGTGACCATTCCCCATGGGCATGTCACACACTTTCAGGCACAAAACCCTCTTCCCGTCACAGCAATCCCATTCCTGAAGGGTAAATTCCCAGCCATCCCTGCTTCCCTAGGTATTTATGAATTTCATTCATCTGAGCAAATCATGTAGCTAATTTATTCATCCCTCTATGGCTATAGTTTGCTCAACTCACTGCCATGCACCTTTGTCAACCACAAAGGGTTATGCTTCTGTGTGGACCAGCAGTAGCTAGAATAAGTCACAGATTCGTAGCTGGTAAGGCCGTAAGGGACCTTTCTGATCATCTGGTCTCAGCTCCTTTTTTCCAGTATGAGTCAGAGAACCTCTCCCAGTGATTCCTGCATCATCAATTTGTGGTTGAGCTAGAGCAAATCTCTGAGTAATGATTTAAAGACTCCAAGTAATGGGAAACCCACCACAACCCTTGGTAAGTTGTTCTAATAGTAAATCCCATTCTTGGTAAAATATGTGAACCTTCTTTCTAGCCTAAATCTGTCTGTCTTTGACTTCCAGCCGTTAGATCTCATTCTTCCTTTGTCTGCTGGATTAAAGAGCCCTCTCCCTGACCTGCTTTCACTCTGCAGGGTTAATAAAGTCTGCCCATGATATCCACAAAGCCTGAAGGATAAGAAAAGGAGCATTGGACTGGGAGAGGGGTCTTGGCTGAAAGACATTGTCATAACCATACAGCTAAGGGTAGCCTAGAATGCCTCCTTACCTGTAAGGAGTTAAGAAGTTCAAATAACCTGGTTGGCATCTGACCAAAAGAACCAAAGGGGACAAAAGATACTTTCAAATCTGTGCGGGGGTGGAGGGGAGAGGCTTTGTTTTGTGCTCTTTGTTTTTGATAAAGATTCTCTCCAAGCAAGAAAGAGGCAGGAAAAAAACACATCTCTTATAGACAATCAGAAAATAAGCATCCAGACATACAAAAATAGTAAGTAGAATCCTGGCAAGGGTTGTTAGATTAACTTTTGTTTCAACTTGTGAATTTTCCCTTTACTAGAGGAAGGTTTATTCCTGTTTTTTGTAACTTTGAAATTCAGCCTAGAGGGGGTTCCTCTGTGTTTTTTTAATCTTTTGTTACTCTGTAAAGTTATGTTCCATCCTGATTTTACAGAGGTGATTCTTTTACCTTTTCTTTAAATAAAATTCTTCTTTTAAGAACCTGACTGATTTTTCCTTTTTTCTAAAGATCCAAGGGTTTGGGTCTGTGCTCATCTGTACCAGTTGGTGGGGATATTATTCTCAAGCCGTCCCACAAAGGTGGTGTAGGTCTTGGGGGAATATTTTGGGGGAATAAGAACTCCAAGTGGTCCTTTCCCTGATTCTTTGTCTTAATCACTTGGTGGTGGCAGCTTACCATTCAAGGACAAAAGATTTGTGCCTCGGGGAAGTTTTTAACCTAAGCTGGTAGAAATAAGCTTAGTGAGGCTTTCATGCAGGTCCCCACATCTGGACCCAGAGTGGGGAGGGAGTGGGGAGTGCGGAGGGAACCCTGACAGGCATCCAGGCAGTAAAACTGCATAATCATATGGTGAGAGATGTTTTGTTTTGAATTCATTTAGTTTGTTAAGTTAGATATGAGTTGCAAAGATAACAGGATTTAAGGGAAGAAAAAACATCTCAGTCAATAAAACATGAAGCTCTGGGTCTGCTATGGGCATGGGGATGGAGCTTAGTGAAGAATTTATTTGACAAATAAGGGAGGTCCATGGAACTTAGAGCAGCGGTTCTCAAACTTCTGAGAACTGCGACCCCTTTTTCATTCGGCGGCTGCTGCGGCAGACCCTTGTATGTACGCCGAAAAGCTGCCGAATGAATTACTTCCGCATTCGGCGGCTATTTTCAGCAGACATGCTGAGCGCTCCCGAAATAGCTCGGTATGTCTGCCGAAAAGCCACCCAATGCAGAAGTAATTAATTGGGCAGCTTTTAAGCAGCGCTGGGAGCTCGCGACCCCCCTGGGAGTGCTCGGCGACCCCCAGGGGGGTCACGACCCCTGGTTTGAGGAACCCTGACTTAGAGGATCCCATATGGCAAAAAGGGACAGAGACTATATTGCAGGGGGGATGATCTCTGAGCAAGAGGGGCCATCAACCACCATATGCCAGAAGACAAGGCTGGAGAGAAAGAAAGCGATACGGTCTCTGCCTTGACTGAGATGCTGACCAGATCTCAGTCATATGTCTACACTAGAAGTGCTGCTGCCATGCAGCTCTCCAGATA
This sequence comes from Dermatemys mawii, assembly GCA_007922305.1. Lineage (NCBI taxonomy): Eukaryota > Metazoa > Chordata > Testudines > Dermatemydidae > Dermatemys > Dermatemys mawii. The sequence goes on from ML677373.1 coordinate 709,756, forward strand.
CAGCTGCGCCACTGCAGCACATGTGGTGAACTTGCTCTGTGCTGATGGGAGAGAGATCTCCTGTTGGCATAAAAAACCCACCCTTGTGAGCGGCAGAAACTACGTCGGCAGGAGAAGCTCTGCCACCAACATAGCACGGTGCACACGAGTGCTTATGCCAGCATAATTTGTCACTCAGGCGGGTGCAATATTCACGCACACAGCCCCCCACCCCACAAGTGACAATTTTTTCCAGCACAGACTGTAGTGTAGCCATAGTGATAGAAGGGGTGAGACTGGACACAGCAGATAGGTAGAGCCCTGCAAATCAGCAGTTATCTGCTTTATATCCGTGGCCCATTTTTGCCGATATCAGCACAAATGCGCATACAAATTTTGCATTCATGCAGGGTTCTGACAGTAAGAGCTGGATGGGCAACTGTGAGGAACTGCAGCACAGACGCTCCACCTGCCCTAGCAGGAGGCCGAGGAGCAGGGACACGGCTCCCCACAGCTGCCTGCCTCGCTCTTACCATGGCCAGGCTGCGCCCTCCCCCGGCTCTCCCTACAACCTCCAGCCTTAGCTGGAGAGCTGTACTGGCAGCTGTGGGGAGCCTGGGTCCCTCTCCCTGCCCTGGGCAGGGGGGCCCAAGCAGCCCCCGGCCCATATCCCTGCCCCCCAGACTCCCCGCCTAGGGCTGGGGGAGGCACCCAGGCTTCCCAAAGCTGCCAGTGGAGCTGTACAGCTAAGGCCTAACCTAACCTAGCTCCAGTCGGGAGAGGGGGAAGGGGTGACTCAGAGCCACAGCCCAGGCCAGTGTGGAGCCCAGTCGGGAGCCATGGGGAGCTGTGGCATACCTTCCACCTGCCCACAGTCAGGGCAGGAAGAAGGCTGAGAGCAGCCCCAGAATGTATTCCCTGTCCCTCAGGCTCTCCACCCAGCCAATGGCAGGTGGAGGGTCCGTGACTCCAAACAGGCTCCCCGCAGCTGCCCATGCTGATCCCCCTTACTAGGCTACTGGGGGTGCCTCAGAGCCTCAACCCAGCCAGGTAAGTAGAGCCCTGTGATTCCACAGACAATTTTTGCAGATCACAGATCGGATGCAGAGACACATTTTTGTATCCACACAGAGCTTTAGCGATGGGGGGAAGTTTCTCTCAGGACTGTTTGTTATTTTGTGTAGATCTGTAAGTCTCTCTAGTGCTTTCTTAAATATACAAGTGCCTGTAGTTAAGAAATCCTTTTGCCAAGCCAACATTCCTGGCTCGCCTGACATATTGTCCCTGAAGGGGTCAGTCAAGAACTCAGCGTGCCCACAGTGAGCTGGAAATCTGCCAGAGTGTGTGTAACCAACTGGGAGCTTGTGAGGGCTGTGGCTCTAGTTCTGGGGTTTCAGACAGCTGGGGTGCGGAGAACCACATCCCGAAGAAGGGGGGCAGACATGGGGTCTGCAACTGCGAGTGTAGCTGAGAAACCCAGAGCTGAAGTCTTAGAACCACATGGGATCCTGTGGTTAGGTCCAGTCACAATAGACTGGGATCTGTCCAGAGAGGGGGTGACACAGGGCCCTGAAGGGATTTAATTAGCCAACAAAAACACTCCTGCCTTGGACTCGTGGGCAGCCTTTCCCCTGGGAATCACAGTGTAAGAGCGGTGAGCCGGGGATCCTTTGCAATCCTCACAAAGGGCTTTGATATCCTCCTTACAGAACCACGTGAGCTCTTTGCCATGTTCCTCACAGACATTCCCTTTCTGTCTCCTTTGTCCTGGCTTTAACCCCTGTTGTTTGATGAATTGTATGATGCTGCCCAGCAGTGTGTTGGGCCTGAAGGCTCTTTTCTGGAACGTTTCTCCACACTGAGGACAGGCGACTGTCTCCATTTCCTCACAGCGCTGGGTGATGGAGGCCCAGCAGAAGTTGTGCCCACACTCTATAATCACCGGATCTCTCAAATAATCCCGAGAGATGCAACAAATGGCATCTTCTAGCTCTCTATGAGCTAAAGACATTGGGGCCGGGGGTTCCTGACCCTCAGCCTCACGTTTCCTCTTCCTTGGTGGAGCAGGTGTCCCCATGGCTGCTGGGCTCTGAGTCTGCCTGTCTCCTCCCCCAGCACTGTGTGTTCTGCTGTTGCTGGTGGGAAGTGCCTGCTGCTGACCTCTGCCCTGCTCAGTGCAGCGTGAGGTGAAGAGAAGGGAAGGGCCTGGAGGAGATGGGAAAAGAGAGAAAAGGAGATGAGGATGAAGAACTGACTGGGAGAGGAGAAGGAATGGCAGTTAGAAAGGGCGGGAAAGCAGCTGTGCCAGACACCCCTCACCAGTGAGCTGTGGCAGGGAGGGGTTTTAGCTCTGTGTTCTGAGATGGATCCTGGAACACTGCACCCAGTTTGAAAAGAACATTCAAAAAGAGTGGAGAGGTGCAGAAAAGAACCACAAATTTGACTGAGAAAATGCCCTACGGGGCAGACTGAAAGAGATCGATCTGTTCAGTTTATCAAAAAGAAGCGTGAGAGGTGACTTGATCATGGTGTTTATGTGCCTTCTTGGGGAGAAAATCCTGGGCATTAAAGGGCTCTGTAATCTAGTGGATAAAGGCAGAACAGGAGCCAATGGCGGGAAGCTGAAGCCAGACAAATCCAAATGAGAAGTAAGGCACAAGTTTTTAACAGTGCAGGTGATTAACAAAATCCAAAGATGGATGTGCCATTCCTTAATGTCTCCCAGTCCAGACTGGTGCCTTTCTGAAAGGATGCTTTAGTCAAGCACAAGTTATTGAGCACAATCACTAGGTGACATTCACTGGCCTGTATTTATCCAGGAAATCACACTAAATCTAGTGGTTGCTTCAGGTTTTAAAAACTATGACTCTATGGGCTGGTCTTCACTAGGGCGGGGGATCGACTGCACATACGCAACTTCAGCTATATGAATCACGTAGCTGAAGTTGGCATATCTGCAGCCGACTTACCTCCCGTCCTCACGGTGACAGCAGTCGGCGGCGCGCTCCCCCGTCGACTCCGGCTTATTCCTCCGGGGGAGCTGGAGTTCCAGAGTCGACGGGGGCAGCGTTGGCGATCGATTTATCGCGTCCTCACAAGACGCGATAAATCGATCGCTAAAACATCGACCGCTGCCCGCGGTAGTGAGGACGTACCCTATGAGTGCCGGAAGGGCTGAGATCATCCAAGGCCTGAGTGCTGAAGAAACAGGATGAATTATACTAAACTAAGTAGGTTGTACTTAAAGTGTGCCTATCCCCAGGAGCTTTCCTGCAGGTCCTTAAAAATGCAGAAGGACTATAGGGAAGAAAACCCATGCGTGTGAGGGTCTGAGACTATCCTAGTGCTTCCAAGGGAACAATGAATGTTCCACCGGCCTTTGTTTACACTCATGTTCCATCCAGTTTTGAGTCTGTGTTCATATTTAGAATAAAATATTGACCATTATACCATGACCTGAACCAACAAGAACATTCTGTTATTCAGTAGTGCTGGGGCCTGGTTTTCTCTGCTCCTAACAACAGACAAATAAGAGTGGTCAGCGCTCACAGCCCAGTTCGGTTTACTGTTTCCTCATCCTCCCTGCCCACAGTTGTGGAGTCTCTGTCACTCATGTTACATCTATCGCATAGACTGTGAGCTCTCTGGGCCAGGGACGTATCTTTGTTACACGTCTGTGACTGGGGTTCCTAGGTGCTCATATATCATTACTGATACAAATAACTATTAACAGCAAGTGGGGGAATAAACAAATGTAGTGACTGTACTACGGCCCAAGCTGGCTCCTTCATCACTTACCCCACTTCAGAGTAATACAGCAACACCTTCCCCGTCCAGAATTCCCCAGAGACCCAGGGGACTCCAGGCACAAATGTGGACAGGGAAGCTCACTTCGGCGGTAGGAAGGTATTAGAGGGAACTACTGAGTTCCTGAGGACAGACACATCCATCTCAGCATATTGTGGGGAACAGGAGAGGGCAGATAGCCATTAGCTCAGCTGTAAATAGGGTCAGAGATCTCTGGCTCAACCCACTGAACCTGCTGCCTCTCCCTAGCCCCTTTCTAGCAAGGTTGAACCATAAATGCACAAATACAGAGTGGGGGATAATTTTCTTGGCAGCAGCACTGCTTAGAAGGATCTGGAAATAGTAGCGGATCACAATCTCACCATGAGTCGACAATGTGATGCTGTTGCAAAAAAGGCAAACGCAATTTTAGGTTGCATTAACAGAGGCATAGATTTGTAAGTCATGGGAAGTGATAGTACCACTCTACTCAGCGCTGGTTAGGCCTCAGAGCTTACGATGTCCAGTTTTGGTCACTAATGTATAGGAAGGATATAGAGAAACCTGGCAAGGATTCAGAGGCGAGTGACAAAGATGATCAAAGGAATGGAATGCAGCCATCTGAGCAAAGGCTGAAGGAACAGGGGGCTGGATGTGGTGACTTCTCCAGGTCCTTCCAGCCCCACATTTCTGTCTGTTAGTTCTGGCCTGTCTGAGACTCTCTGGACCTTGGAGCCTGACCTGGTGCCCATTGCAGTCAATGGTCAGATTCCCATTGGCCATTAGATCTGGCCATAGTGCACATCTCATCACCTGTGTATTGCACTGTGCATTGTTAGGGGCCTAGTGACCCCCTGGTTTATTGTTATAGGGAGACACTCAGCTGAGCTCACAGATTTTTGTTTTCTCTGTTAAATCTTCTCTGGGTTTATGCCATTCTGCCCCTGAAAATGAAAATGTCAGAAAGTAACAACAGCCCTGGGGCTGCTCCGAGTGACTCTGCAGAGACCCTGTGAGTTCTATTGCTCCAGAAACTGAAGTGCAAACCCCAGCCCAACCCAGGTGCCAGATAAGATGCAGGCTGCAGCTTTCAGTTTGAATGTGGCAAACCCCAGGTAACTGAAGAGGAAGGAGCAGGGAGAAACTAACAATCTGATTTTATCGGCTGTTCTTTTATGTGGCCACGTTATTTTTTTTTCCAAGAAAATAGGCTCAGTTCAGTGAGAATGAGGGAGAAAAATAGCATTTAAAAATTAGAGGCAAAAGTTATCAAGACACCCCACTTAACATGCAGATCTGCCCATCATTTCCCAGGGCATTCTCCCCTCCCCCATGGTTTATGATCCTACTGAGATGACGACCTTGGGTAACAGCAGCTGGAAGGTGCAGGTGACGAGCGTGGGGTACAAAGGGTAACAATAAGCAGCAGTTTATTGAGCTTCAGGGGGGAGCAGTGTCCAAAGGGAACCTCTGGGGTCAGAGTCTCCTTTTTTATTGCACATCATCTCATAAAAGATATACTGGCATTAGCAAAGGTTCAGAGAAGGGCAACTAAAATGATTAGGGGTTTGGAACGGGTCCCATATGAGGAGAGATTAAAGAGGCTAAGACTTTTCAGCTTGAAAAAGAGGAGACTAAGGGGAGATATGATAGAGGTATATAAAACTATGAGTGGTGTGGAGAAAGTGAACAAGGAAAAGTTATTTACTTGTTCCCATAATGTAAGAACTAGGGCCAATCAAATAAAATAAATGGGCAGCAGGTTTAAAACAAATAAAAGGAAGTTCTTATTCACACAGCGCACAGTCAACCTGTGGAACTTCTTTCCTGAGGAGGTTGAGAAGTCTAGGACTATAACAGTGTTTAAAAGAGAACTGGATAAATTCATGGAGGTTAAGTCCATTAATGGCTGTTAGCCAGGCTGGGTAAGGAATGGAGTCCCTAGCCTCTGTTTGGCAGAGAGGGGTGATGGATGGCAGGAGAGAAATCACTTCATCATTACCTGTTAGGTTCACTCACTCCAGGGCACCTAGCATTGGCCACTGTCAGTAGACAGGACACTGGGCTGGATGGACCTTTGGTCTGACCCAGTGCGGCCATTCTTATGTTCTTATGACTATTATCTGACAGGCCCTGAGTCAGGGTAGCAGCAATACTGAGCCTGTGTGCCTCAGAAAACACTAATAGGAAACTATAATTAAACCCTCAGCTGCCTGTGCTTGGTGGTGACTATCAGAGCCAGAAGCCTCCCCAGTCTGGGAAATGGGGGCTCCCAGCCCAGCTGCTAGTGGGACACTTGGCCAGACCTGATCTGGTTTTAGGCGCAGATGCTGCAGGATAAGGGGTCACCCCGACCCAAGGGGACTGCTCTGTGTGTGGGTCCCTGTTCCCCACAGGCAGTGCCCAGAGTGGCTGAAAATCTGCACTTATCACCCCCTTCCCCTGCCATTGACATGGGAGACAGGGAGCCGAGGGCAATGCTGGGGCGGGGAGCAGGAGGGAACAGGAAGCTCCTTTGGTAAGTTGAGGGAGGCAGCAGCCAGGAAGGGCAGCTGGGAGGCAGGATGGGGTTAATTATTCAATCTTTTGGAGAAATGGGTCACAGGCTGCAGAGCATTTTGTACCAGAATTTAATATTCTTATTTAATGAGCAGTTGGGAGTTTAACCCCGTCACAGAGTCTGGCCAACTGCCTCGGTAGCAGCCAGGTGGTGCCGCTCCCCCATGTTCTGTTCTATTCAGTCCTTACAGACCCTCATCCCTGCAGGGTCCCAGCACTGTCTAGACGGGCACCAGCCACATGACTCGCATTCATCCCTGGGATTCTCTCCTGCTTCCTTCTCTCCCCAGTGCAGGTATTTTCAATCTGTGTATCTGTTGGTGGACGTGGTGCCTGCTGCACTCTGTGCGCTGGTGACACGAAGCAGGTCTAAGACATCACCTGGTGCTGGGAACCCAACGTGGGGATGTTTGGGGCGTTCTCAGCTCCTGCAGGAATTTGTCCCATAGTCTGGGAGCTGCTCCTCTGCAGCCTCACAGACCCAGCAGCTCTGTGAGTTCAGAGCGCTCCCTCCACGGCTCTGACGTCATCCTGGGCTTCCCGTCCACAGCACCTTCCCAGCCCATGTCCCTGGTCTGCACTGACCTTTCTACTGCTGGCCTCCCCGCAGGGCCATGGGAAATGGCAGCGGAGGGGCCAGCCCAACCAGCTCTGTCCCTTTAGGGTCCCGATTCCCAATTCTGCTCATTGTCAGGCAGCCAGGCCAGGATTTAAAGGCAGGAAAACAGAAATAACATGGATCTGCATGTGACATCTGTACTGGGGCTGTGACATGACAGGGGTTAATATCACACACTCAGCATCAGCATCTCAGCACACAGTGGAGCCATGCTGGTGCCTGGTTGTGTTACAGCAGGGGAGATGCAGAGAGAGAGAGAGAGGAACACAAAAGTAAGTGAATTTGTGTGAGGCTTTCATGACTCCCATAGTGTGTGGGGCATTTGCACTCTCTGCTAAATCAGCCACGTCACTAGGAGTGTGTCTGATGAAACCATTTTAACTCTGCAAAGCCAACCTGCTTCCAGCCTCCCCTGTCTGACCTCAGCATGACACTCTCCCGGCTCAGGGTCACCAACTCCCTCCCCAGAGACAGCATCCAGGGGACGAGCTGCTGGGTACAGATCAGAGCAAGGAAGAGATAGGGGTGTGGTTGTACAGGAAGATGCCCAGGCAATGGATGTGGAATTGGGGAGGAGCCATGTGGTCGGGTGAACATGTGGTGAGAATGGGAGACAAGGTGTCTGGGCTCCTTGTAAGTGGGTGCCATTTACCTAGTGTGGGCCCTACAGTCCTGGAGCTGGGCTCAGCTACCAGATTCCTTTCCCAGCTCTCCCCATTACCCAGCCCTCCAGTGTTTTCCCCAGAAATTAAAATTAGGGGGTGGTGGTGTTGGAATATTTGGGGGTGGGGGGGTCGATGAGGGCTCAAACCATGAGAGCAAAGGTGGGGTGTATGACACCATAGTAAAAACTGAAAAATGTTTTATTAGATTTAACTCATGATTTAAAATCATCACAAAAATTAAAGTTGGCTACTCAAGCTTACTATGAAGCACTGCATCTACATCCTTCTTGGGTTCTTGTTGTAATTTTGCACTCTTCGGTGTCTTCTTGTGTGTCTGTTACTTCCAGTCCTTCACGATATGCTCATGATCAGGCAGAAGGTGACTTCTTTCAGAACACAAACTTCTATTCAAAGAAGAAAAAATATGCTCAGCTGTAGTTGCTGGGACTGGGAGTAGCAAGAGATGAATTCCTACTTTTATCCCAGGAAACATAGTACAAAGATTGGGTCGAACCACTAGTGATGATAAAGAAGCTGAAGTTAAATCTTCATTCATTCATCATATACTATTCAACTCTGTGTTGAAAATTCTCTATTCTGTCCTGATCATATAGCAGCCCCATTGCTGGTAGTGTCTCACTCTACTCAAATGCAGGTGTTTTATATGACAGACTTCTGTAAAAGCTACATGGAGATTGAGTAGAATCCAGAAATCTCTATTGTAGATTTATAAAAATCAAGTCTGTGTACTTTTCCAAATGGGTTAACAAATACTTCTTGTCCTCTTCACTTATGGAGTCAATATAAATACCTTCATTAGTCAACTTCTGGACTGAAGTCTTTACTTCTTCCAGTACATTTTCAATGGATATCTGTGATTGATCCAAGGATAGCTTCTATTTCTGGACAAAGATCTACTACTATTGTAGTAGATGCCTGGATGACATTGTTTAATGACCCAAGTGGTTTCAACAGTAGACTTACAAGAAAGAGAATGGTGATAGTCTTCCCTGAACTTCGTAACAAAAATAATCCACTAGCCTCACTACTTAGATCTGTCCTATCTTGGTGGATACTTTCCAAAGCCAGTAATAATGGTTGCAGTATTTTTAAGACAACTGCCAATAATCACTCACGAGAAAGCCAGCAGGTTTTCCCAAGTTGGACTCATTTGAACTTCAATCCCAGTGTATCTTCTATTTTTTTCCAAAATGTTCAGTACTTTTGGACTCTTGATGAAAAAAAGAGCATAAAAAGCCATTAAATTTGTGGTTTTTTAATGTCTTTTGAAGATTCTGCAGCTTAGACTAGTGCTAGCTGGAGTAGATGGCCTCTACAGTGTTTATAGGAGAGATTAGGGTTACACTTTTCTCTGAGCAAAGCTTGTATTCCACTATGTCTTCCAGAGAGGTTTGTAGCTCCATCAAATGCACAAGCAGCTATCTGTCTGGGGTTTAATTTACAAGCATTGAACTCTTCTAAGATGTCACAGATGCAGCTGATGTGTCTTCTATAACCTGAACATCTAGAATGCATCTACGGGCCTACCACAGACATCAGGATAACATATGAAACAACTTAATACTTGATGCCCATTTGCATTGGTACATTTGTCAGTCATGTATGCACATATTTTGAATATGGCAGGAGTTCTTCTCTTTTTCAACTCCTGAGTCTTTCACTGTTGCACCACATTTCAATAGAGTCAGCTGAGTTTTTTGCAGAACGATAGAATTTGCCATTCTTGTTTGGAACTAGTGTCCAACTTCAGGATTAACAAGTGACAATGCACTTAACATAGGCCTCTAGTTTGTAGTGTGTGGTATCTCTTGCTTAAATAGAAAGTATGATGCAATAGCCATGTTGGTGTTCACATAAACTGAGTTGTGTCTCCAGCATTCTTAATAGCCTCATTAAGTTCTTCTAAAATTGGCTTTGACAGTGACTAGTTTATAAGGCTTTCTGCATTTTGATGCAGTCCAGAGGCATGGAGTTTTTCAGCCTTTTCATATAAGTTGTCAGTATTGGCTTAGCTGATCAGTCTGGTAAACCAAGCTCCTCCACTTTTACTATATAAATCCATGACATGCCCACATCTTAAATACTGTGTGTAGTTCTGGTTACATCATCTCAAAAAAGATATACTGGAATTGGAAAAGGTACAGAGAAGGGCAACAAAAATTATTAGGGATATGGCACAGATTCCGTATGGGGAGAGATTAAAAAGACTGGGCCTTTTCATCTTGGAAAAGGGATGACTAAGAGTGGATATGAAAGAGTCTTATAAAATCCTGATTGGTGTGGATAAAATGAATAAAGAAGTGTTATTTACCCCTCCACCTAACATAAGAACCAGAGGTCACCCAAGGAATTTAATAGGCAGTAAGTTTAAATTAAACAAAAGGAAGTATTTCTTCACACAATGCACAGTAACCTGTGGAACTTTTTGCCAAGGATGTTGTGAAGGCCAAAATTATAACAGGGTTCAAAAAAGAACTAGATAAATTCATGGACGATCGGCCTATCAATGGCTATTAGCAGGATGGGCAGGGATGCAACATCATGATCTTAGTGTCCCTTGACTCTGTTTGCCAGAAGTTGGGAGTGGACGACACGGGATGGCTCAATCGATGATTCCCTGTTCTGTTCATTCCCTCTGAAGCACCTGGAACAATCACTGTTGGAAGACAGGATACTGGGATAGATGGACCATTGATTTAACCCAATATAGCTGTTCTTACATAAAAAATAATTATAATAATAAAAAAATTTAGTACAGAAACTCCCCAAGATAGCGATGATGTGAGATAATGATCTTGGCAAATAACGCATTTTAAAAATCTTGGCCTAATAGGAAACATATATATATTTATATGCGTTTCCCAGTCACAAATCTAGCTTCTCGAAAAAAGTAACTAAAAGATGTTCCAATGCTCTGGCCACTGTTGTTTGTTATGCCACCATTCACTCTATTGCTCGGCCCCAATGGCCCTGCATTGTCACCTTCTGCTGCCACCTGCCACTGTAACCTCTGTGAGTCGGTCTCTCACGGTTCCACCCGACTCTCAGTGATTTCATCTCTTGGCTGGGAACCTCTGTGCTAGTGCAGACTGGGCCATCTCTTCCAGAGAAACACTGTCCCACAGCAGGTCTAAGCACTTAGATCTGATTATCAGAGATTTCAGCTCTAGTCGTCACTTAACAAATCAAAAGACTCTATGAAGCCTAATCAGCTCTTTCTTTAAACAGGGAAGAGGGGCAGGTGAAATAGTACTTGTGACTCAGGCAGACCATCAAGCAAAACACCTGTCCCCATCCTGTGTCTTGATGCCCTCAATCATCACAGGCTAAGTACAGTTCTACTGCCTTTTACTCATCCAATAAGAATGTAACCCTTCTGCCCATCAGAGTTGGCAGCAACAAGGGCCGGGTTTAGTATCCAGGGGTTCCATTCCAATAGCACAATACAAAAACCGGCTCGAGCCCCCACCCAGTGACCTGGGACAACCATATACCACCCCTCTGGGCGTCTGTAAGAGACAATACTTCCCCTCTCGCAAGCACAGAGTTTGAGTGTACCAAAGCCTTTTAATAACAGGGAGAAACAATGTGGCATTATATTGGGGAAACACCACAAACAAGGTTAATAAACCAAACCATGAACCAGAAGCCCCCCTCCCAGCAAATAGGCCGTGGCCTTCCCTTTGGCTCTTGAGTTCCACAACCCCAAAAAGTCACTCAATAGTCCCAAAAGTTCAACAGCCCAAGAGTCTTTGTCCTTGGTCCGTGCAGAGTTCAAAAGTCAATTGGCAGAGTCTTACCTCCAGCCTGGGTGGAGATGGAGGGTAGGGCATGGGGCACCTTACGTGGTCTGAGGCCGACTGCGCCGCCTCTCCGTGAGGTTCCGCTGCAGCTCTCACCGCAATCGGCTCTGCTCTGCTCTGCTGGCTGTCCCACGAACCGCTCCGCCCGTTGATCCGCTAGCTGCTCTGCTAGCCGACACACAGACAGCTGTGCCGCGCCGGTCACTCTGCCTGCAGCACCTACGCCTCTGCCAGGTGACAGACAGACAGCTCTGCCGCGCCGGTCACTCTGCCCGCAGCACCAACGCCTCCGCTAGTCAACAGACAGCTCTGCTGCACCAGTCACTCTGCACTTTTTCCAGGTCCCCCCTACTTAAGACAGCACTCAGTGATTTTTTTTTAGCTCTTAGGTGATTTCAGCTCACAGTAGGGGAGCCTTAGTACAGGTGCACCAGTGAGCCCAAAGCAATTGTCAGCTCAGCAGCCTGTAACCAGGCTCCTAATGGAAGCAAAATTCAATTCTGACATTCCACAGTGGAGAGAGGCAGGGTGCAATAGGCCTGGGAAACCCTCAGACAGAGCCCTCACCAAAAGGTATAGGTGGTTGTCCATCGCCTCTCTCAATCTCACAGTGTTCTGAAAACGCATGGCCCTTGCCCAGTGAGTGCTACCTAGATGATGGCAAGTCTCTCCATCATAACACGGGCCAAGTACATGTCCATAGTCCTTCATTCACATAATCACAGTAACATCATTTTATCATTCCTGCCCCAATAACATAGAAACTGGGGCTCCCTCATCAGCCTAAGTGGCCATGTGGGCTGCTGTGGGCTCAGGCTAGGCGCAGTGGGTGTGTCTATGCAAATTGATCAGCCCCAGACTTATTTTGCAAGGCTCACTGCAATTCCCATAGTTTGCCACCAGATGTCAGAATATATCTCATTCCTGACACTGCTTACAAGAATAATATTTCATTACCCCTCCACATTCAAGTGATTCATAACCCAACTCCAGCCAAAATCTATCACTGGGGCAACACTGCTCTGTTTGCTGGATACCTAGGTAGATTAGGTGTGAATGTAAATATAATCTGGTCCTGAAGCTTTTTCCCTCAGGCCCCAGCTCATCACTAGCTGTCAGGGAAAGCTCATTTAGACTTTGCTTACAAATCATAATTTGAAATTATTAGGTTGGCCAACATCACCAAAATGAATACACTGACATTGTCACAAAAAACAAAGGCTGTATAAGGAAGCTAGTCTGTGTTCAGACTTTTCAAATCTATTATACTTTTTCAGATACATGTATTTTATCATATACTTTGTATGCTTTTAAAGTGTGTATTAATGTTTCAATTTCAATTCAAATTTCCAAATAATCACTAAATTGGCAACACTGCATGTAACTAGTTCACAAAACTTGTGGGGAGGGGTGTTGGGAAAATTCAGCGGGGGCGCGGGGAAATCCCTGCATCCCTCTGTCACGCTGGGACCAGATCCACCACACAACTGAATCTGCAACACAGGGTGGCCCCTACAGTGGGACACTGGTACTCACTGCTGCCCCCTGTAGCTGTTTAACTCCCCTCCATGGGCAGAGACTCCCGCAAAGGCTGGAAATGCAGAGATGGTCCCATCTCAGAGTCAGATAACACAGTTAATGTCCCTGAGGGGATGTAGGAATCCCCCAAACTGACTCCCCTTGCTACCTCCTGTCCCACTGCACAGACACAGCCCCACCGGTGGGTAACGCTGAGTGCAGCCTGTTAGGGCAGAAAAATGTCTCTCTTGCACTGGTCACTGTGTGTAACAGGGATGTAAATTCCTTTATAAGGCACTGATCAGCATCTCAATCATGGCCACTCAGGGGCATCACCTTAGCAGCGTCCACAGCCAGATCTCTATGGCAGTGATTGGCTACAAGAGTTCTCTGAACCAACGATTCTTCCCCGATGGTGATGAGATCCAGGCCTCTGCACGGCTTCCTGAGGCTGCTCAAGGAGTGTCATAGGGCTTCTGGGCGAATAGTGCAGCAATTGAATACAGGAGCAAATAGGCAAAATTTGGCCCATCCCAACTTTTAACCAGGGGTTGGGTCATCCTGGAAACTAGACTCCAGAGCAGGGGAGGGCAACAGGTAAACAAGTCAGTAATAGTTGTCTGGAAAGCAATGGGGGATAGCGAATGGAGGACTGTCACAGTGATGTGCGGCAGGATTGTGTGCAAATAGATAGATAGAACTCTATTTGAAGCTTAGCCCATTTTGCAAGAGGACTCCAGAGTTCACAATAAACACAGAATTAGTGTGCTGGGAAGGGTTGCAGTGTGTGTGCGCATATATGTTTTAAAATCAGATCACTTCAAATTAATCCAGTTTAACCCCATGTGCGGACAAGTACTGTGGCCACTGACCATCCCTGGAACGCTGGAGATTCCAGAACTTCAGGACCAGGATGAACCTGTCTTCACTGGTGTGATCTGGCCCTGCTGTTAAGATTTTGCCAGAACCGTTCATGTGAAGTCATGCTGTACGGAGGATGCCATCTTGCAGAGTGTGCCACCCTGCCCCCATCGGTGTGTCAAGCAGCGTGACAAGCTCTGCAAAATGGTGTCCTCCATAATGATACCAGACAAAAGCATGTATGGTACTGGAGAGAGACAAACCTTTCCAAAACAGCACTGTCCGACTTATTCCCGACAAATGGCCTGCCTAGAGACGAGCCTTAAATAAGTTTTTTAATCCATTTATTTAAACCTATGTGAAAGGCTGTGTGGACATTCTTATTTCGGTTTGAACAAGTCTTATTTCCATTCATCTCAAGGCAATTAGGAATCATGTTAATGTAACCCTTCTTAAAATTAAATAAGAGGCGCATCCACACAGAGGTTTGCTTTGGTTTAACTAAGGGCTTGGCTACACTTGTGAGTTAGAGCGCATTAAGGGTGCTCTAACTCATGATGCATTCACACTGCCAATGCACGTAGAGCACCTGGACTCCACGGCTGGAGTGCTCCTGGTAATCCACCTCCATGAGAAGCATAATGCTTGGAGCACCGCGGTGCCAGTGTGGATGCCCTGGTTTATTAATTCACTCTGATCAGCCTCCAGAAGTGTCCCACAAGGCCTATTCTAGCCACTCTGGTGATCACTTTGAAATCTACTGCCCTGCCCTCAGGTGATCAACCCCCAGACCCACCCTTTAAATTCCCTGGGAATTTTGAAAATCCCTTCCTGTTTGCTCAGCCAGGTGTGGACTGTTCATAGAGCATCTTTCCAGGTGACAATGCCTCCACGCGCCAGACAATCCCCAGTATGGAGCAATGGCAAGATGCTGGACCTCACCAGTGTTTAGGGGAGGAAGCTGTCAAGTCCCAGCTGCACTCCAGCCATAGGAATTATGATACCTTTGGACAGATACCAAGGGCCATGCTGGGAAGGGGTTGTGACTGGGATGCAGTACAGTGCAGGGTTAAAGTGAAGGAGCTGTGGAATGCCTACTGCAAAGCACAGGAGGCAAACCGCCGCTCCAGTGCTGCAGCCATGACTGCTGATTCTACAAAGAACTGGACGGAATACTTGGGGGTGACCCCACCTCCACTCCAAAGACCACTATGGACACTTCCAAGCCCAGTTCAACAAGGCAGGAGGAGGAGAAAAGCGGGAGCGAGGGTGCTGAGGAGGAGGGAGACAACCCAGCATTGCTAGAGGCATGCAGCCAGGAGCTGTTTTCAAGCCAGGAGGAAGGTAGCCAGTCACACTGGATGGTCCTTGGGGAAGAACAAACACCAGAGGAGGTGCCCGGTAAGCAGCTTTTGTTTTGGTAAGGAAGTTGTTCAGTTCGGGCTCCTTGGGCAAGGAAGGTTTGGGCTGCATGCATGCCTAGATGCAGAATAGGACGTTGATGTGCTCTCTCACATCGCGGTAATCGGCTTCAGTGATCTCTTCAGAAGTCTCAGGCAGAAGCTGGGCAATCCGCTTGTGCAGTTTCCTTGGCAGAGCTACTGTGCTCCTTGTCCCAGTAAGGTTAACAAGACCACCACACTGTTCTGTCATGGGTGGGAGGACCATTGCTGCACACAGTCAAGCTGCATATGGGCCAGGGCAGATGCTGAATTGTAGTAGAAGACCCCCTTGCTGCCCAGGTCACCCTCAGCAGTGAGGTATCTTCCAGGATGAACTCATCCTGTGGAAAATGTGGGGACAGTGGTCAGTATAGGGGCCCCCTGCAGCTCTTGGCTCTCCCCAAGGCACAGAACCCCATGAAACAATCAGTCCCTCTTGCCTCTGTGATTACTCACCATTTTGGGGCTCCTGTGGGGTATGTGTGCTCACTTTGGGATGGGCAATTTCTGCCATTGTGTACACTATGCTTGTCTTTAAGTATGGCTGAATCATGCCATGGGCACCATGAACTCCTTTATGAACGACATCTTCGAACGCATTGCGGGGGAAGTGTCTCGCTTGGCTCATTACAACAAGCGCTCGACCATCACTTCCCGGGAGATCCAGACCGCTGTGCGCCTGCTGCCGCCTGGGGAGTTGGCCAAACATGCTGTGTCTGAGGGTACCAAGGCTGCTCTGTCTGGTGTGAACAATGCTGCCTCTGTTAAGTGTTTCGGCTTTACAGATGCAACCTTGAGATCCCAGTCATCCTTGTTACCAATGGCTGAAAGACTCCAAAGAATCAGGAAGCGTCTGCGAAGGAGCAAAGAGAACATGCTGCATGAAGTCATGCAACAGTCCCTTAACGAAAATCAAAAAGTGCAGGAGTGCCGGGAGAGTGAAAGGAGGCTCCACCAGCAGAATGTAGATAGCTGGCACCAAAGCATGGAGCAGCTACTAAGCATCCTGGAGCACCAAGCGGACTCAATACAGGTGCTTGTAGCAATGCACGTGGAGTACTTCCCCTCCCACTCTTCCCCACAGCCCTTGTCCCAAAACTCTTTCCCTTGTGCCCCCATGTCACTGCCAACCATCTTTCCCCAACATCTGGGTTCTTATCGCCACCAGCTGCATCCAACACCTGTAGTTTTGCCACCCAGCCCTGCAAACTATGACCCTTATCCACTGCACTCAACCCCCATCACCATGCATTTTTGCCAGTCTGAAATTCAGCACTCATTGCAAGGTACTCCAGACAGAAAGGCTGAGTATGATAACAGGACATATGCAGATCTGTGATTGTTCCATTCCCCACCCCACCCCATTCCCTCATCCCACAAAGCACAGATGTGTTATGCCTTTACTATTTCCCAAGCAGTTGTGTTTCTTTTCAATAATGGAATTTTCTTTTCAATAAATGAATTTTTTTGGAGTTGCAAGCGTTCTTTATTATTGCATTAAGGAAAAGATACTGTAGCCCAGGAAAGCAACAGGTGTTGCAAGTCAGTGCATCATAGGTAGCAAACAAAGATTCCTACTAACTTTGTAACCACTGCATTTCACTCCCATGCAGGGCACCAAACATTACTGGTGGCTTTCAGCCTCAGATTGCTCCCTCAAGGCATCCCTAATCCTTACAGCCCCACACTGAGCCCCTCTAATAGCCCTGCTCTCTGGCTGTTAAATTCAGCCTCCATGTGTTGAACCTCCGAGGTCCATGCCTGAGTGCATCTTTCACACGTCCCTTCACAAATGTTATGGAGGGTACAGCGTGCGGATATAACCATTGGGATGTTGTCATCGGCCAGGTCCAGCTTCCCATACAGACAGCGCCAGTCAGGGCCAGTGCAAGGATATTTTGCGCCCTAGGCGAAAATTGCACCTCGTGGCCCCCCCTGCCCCAGCCCATTGGTTCATTGAGGAGCAAACCCCAATGAGTCTTTATAGACCCCAGGGACCAGCTGTGCCCAGGGGCTGCTCCCCAGACCAAGTTCCCCCTCCCTGCCCCTTGAGCTCCCCTGGAAGGTGCACAGCCCTCCCCCCATGAGCCCTCCCCTCCCCACCCCACCATGGAGGCCCCCAGCCCCGAGCTGTGGGTCCACTCACTGGCTTTGCCAGGCTTGGGCCGCTGCAGCAGCTTCTGCACCATGCCGACGCCCTCCACCTTCACCACCTGCATCAGCTCCTGGTCCTTGCCCATGGCGAGTGGCCGGGCACAGCGGGAGCAGGCCGCTCTCGGAGGATGAGCATCCCCCAGCCGGGGTGCGGGGCCCCAAGCCTGCTCTGGGAGGGGCAGCGGCAGTGGCAGGGCCGGATTAACTTTTTGTGGGCCGGGAGTCAAACATATTTGTGGGCCTCCTGGGAATGAAGATGCCAGGGGCAAGAGCACAGCTAGCAGGGTGGACTTGATTCAAATCACTGGTCAGGGAGACTCAATTTAATCACGGTTTTCTACATAAAAGTGCATTCTTGTTGGTGTTATAGCCTTAATACCTATTCTTCACAACTCAGAGAGAGATGAAGGTTGTATTTTTAGAAGGTTCACACTATATATTTTTAAACTGTGATTTATTTTGAAAACTTTTCAGATGAGTTTTATGCTATATCAGAAAATGAGTGATTGGTTATTTCAATTACGAAAGATATATGAAGCAGATATTTATGAAGTGAATATGGAGATGAACCATCTCCAGTTCAACAAGTTAATTATTAATATTTGGAGGATTTTCTTTCCAGACTGTACTAGGAGGAGAACATCACCAGACAGGCATTGAAATGGTTTTATTTAATTAAAACAACAATGTTAATTATTCTGGACTTTTTTTCTTCAACAGCAAACATAATAGTTTAACAAAAAAGCTCCCTTCCTTCTCACATTTATCTCCAGACTTCTTCTTGTCCAGATCTATCCCGCCCTAAACAATCTTCTATTCATTGAACTTTTGGAAACTTTTCACTTTTAAAGAGAGGTAAGGGGTTGACCCCGTGTATAGAAATTTGCAGAGGGACAATAGATTTGAGGTCTGTTATTTCTCACCTCTATACAGTATTTATTTATTTTAAAACATTTTAGCTGTTAACAAGCATGTTACCTCTGGAGATACAAATCCACAATTTGAGAACTGCAAAACTAAGCATCTCTGATGGTATCTTCTAGACTGAGCACTTAGTCCCAATGGATAGAGAGAAAAATTAACCTAAATAATCTATATGGAAGCCTGTGGATCCCCATAAAATTGGATCCCTAATCTATGAACAACTAGAACTCATTTACAAAACTTTTCTTAAATATTAGATGAATATATTGTCTCATACTATAGAAGTAGAATTTAAAATTCCTATTCTATGATGAGATATAATGTATCTTAATTAAAACTATCTTTAGATATTTTCCCTCAAAAATCCGATTTAAATACAAAAATCTGATTTTTTGATTTTTTTTAAAGTCATTGATTTTTATCCACCCTGACAGCTGGACATGGTGGGGGGAAGGATTGAGTGAAGAGGGGCCGGGGCAAGAGTACAGTGGGGCATGGTTGGGGGAAGTATTGATCCCCAGCTGGAGTGAGCCAGGGGCAGGGGCAAGATGAGCACAGTGGGGCATAGGATGAGGATTAGTTGCTGCTGACTGGATCAAGGCAGGGGCTCGGGACAGAAGCACACTGGGGCGGGAGCTAGGGTTGGTCCTTGGAGCAAGGGAGGGGCCAGGGGTAAACTGCAAGCACAGCAGGGCTGGGGAGGGAGTAAACAGAATCCCACCCCCACCCACATTACCTACCTTCTCCCTAGCCCATTCTCTTCATCTCTCTCTCTGCACCAAGCTGAGGGTGGGGGTGCACGGAGCACAGGGCTGGGGATGCAGGGTCTGGGAGGGGGTTGGGGTGCAAGGTCTGACCAGGAGCAAGAATGAGGGAGGGGGCTCAAGGTTGGGGCAGGAGGTTGGGGTGTGGAGCACTTACCTGGGGCAATTCCCATTCCGTGCAAGGGATGCAGGTGGATATCTGAGGGGGAGTTTGCAGGAGCTCCCATTTGGTGCTCAGGGTGGGGGTGGGATGTGAGGGGATGCAGGAGTCAGGGCAAAGGGCTGGCAGTGTGTGAAGAGGGTGCAGGAGTCTGGGCTTGGGTTGCGAGGGGTGCAGGAGTCAGGGTAGAGGGCTGAGTGTGTGTGAGGGGGGTGCAGGAGTCAAGGCAAAGGGCTGGGGTTTTGGTGGGGGTACAAGAGTCAGGGCAAAGGACTGGGAGTGTGCGAGAGGGTGCAGGAGTCAAGGCAAAGAGCTGGGATTTTGTGGGGGTGCAGGAGTAGGGCAAAGGGCTGGTAGTGTGCGAAGGGGGGTGCACGAGTCTGGGCTAGGGTTGTGAGGGGTGCAGGAGTCAGGGCATGGAGTGTGGGGGGGGCTAGGTATAGGTGGTGCAGGAGTCGGGACTGGGGGCTGGTGTATGTGAGGGGAGTGCAGGAGTCAGGGCAAAGGGCTGGCAGTGTGCGAAGAGGGTGCAGGAGTCTGGGCTTGGGTTGCGAGGGGTGCAGGAGTCAGGGTAGAGGGCTGAGTGTGTGTGAGGGGGGTGCAGGAGTCAAGGCAAAGAGCTGGCAGTGTGCGAAGGAGGGTGTAGGAGTCTGGGCTTGGGTTGCGAGGGGTGCAGGAGTCAGGGTAGAGGGCTGGGTGTGTGTGAGGGGGTGCAGGAGTCAAGGCAAAGGGCTGGGGGTGCAGGAATCAGAGCTGGGGTTGTGAGGGGTGCAGAAGTCAGGGCTGAAGGTGTGGGCTGGGGTCCTGGGGTGCTCTCAGCCCCCTGCCCTGAGCGGCTCACAGCAGGGGGCTGAAGGGAATATGCCCCCTGATTCCATCCCCTTCCCCAAGGCCCTGCCCACACCTCTTCTTCACTCCCTCCTGCCGGCAGGGAGAGGCAGTGAGAGGGGGTGGGGCGGAAGGAGCAGCATGCTCTGGTAAGTGGCGAGGGAGGAGGGAGCTGCTTGGCTGCCAGCAGACCTGCCCTGAGCAGGACAGAGCCCTGAGAGCCGTCAGTGTCAAGCTCCTGCCTCGCAGGAAGGGCAGGGGGTGGAGAAGAGAGGCCAGACCAGAGCCCCTTAGGAGCATGAGCCTGGAGCTCGGGTAAGGGAGAAGCCGGGGGGCGCACAGGGGCCGGCGCCTGCGATGCATCCACTGCAGGTGCCCCTGGGAGGGGGGCCCTGGGCCACAGCCAGGGCAGAAGGGGCGGGGGACGCGGCTGCTCCCCGCTAGCAGTGCCACTGCCTTTGCAGAGCTTCTGCCCCCCTGCGCTGCGCCGGCTCCTCCATAACTGGGGCTTGGAAAACAATTCCTCCCTGACGAGGGCAGCCACGACATCCGCCTGGGAAGCCCTGGTACAGCAGGGGCTGCTCGGCGCACCGGGCAGGGGGCGGGGAGGCCGGGACCAGCCCCCACCCCAGGCAGGGCACCACTTTTTGGCACCCCCACGTCTTGGTGACCTAGGTGACCTCCTAGTTCGCCTAGTTCTTGCACCGGCCCTGGCACCACTGGCACTTCAAACGGCCAAAAGCTCACGCCGCAGTCATTCGGCATTGACTCAGCCTGTTGTTGAACTGCTCCTTGTTGCTGTCCAGGCTCCCTGTGCAGGGTTTCATGAGCCAGGGCATTGAAGGGTAAAGCGGGGTCTCCAAGGATCACAATGGGCATTTCAACTTCCCCTACGGTGATCTTCTGGTCTGGGAAAAAAGTCCCGGCTTGAAGCTTCCTGAAGATGCGTGTGTCATGCACCTTTCTGGGCCAGCCTGCGTTAATGTCAATGGAAAGCCCATGGTGATCCACAAGCACCTGGAGAACCATAGCGCAATACCTCTTCTGATTTATGGACTTGTAGGCTAGATGGTCTGGTGCCAGAACTGGAATATGCGTCCCATCTATCGCCCCTCCGCAGTTAGGGAAACCCATTTGTGCAAAGCCAGCCACAGTGTCAT
>ML677373.1:805998-911343 GCA_007922305.1 Dermatemys mawii
TGTCCTCTACAGCTACCCAACAAACCCACCCACTAATGGACTGGGAATAGCTAGAAGAAAAGGTTGCTGCAGCTGAGGGCAGCAGGGCAGAAGGCCTTGCACAGCTGAGCAGCCTGCAGGCCCAAGGGCTGAGGCTCTGCAGGAACTAGAGGAGATGCACTGACAAGGGACTGGATCTCAGCCCAAGCCATCCAGCGGGAGCAGGAGCACTGGACGAAGCCGTCTCAGCACTGGAAGGTGACCAGGGAACAGCAGGGTTTGTTGTTGCCGAAGGAGTTGAGTAATCTCCAAAACTAGCGTAAGATCAAGTGTGGAATGAAGCCGGCTCTGAGACGCTTACGAAACAGGAGAGCCCAGAGGCCTTGCGCAAAGAGGTGAAATTATGTCAGAAAGAGAAGATGCGGCTATTCCAGAGAACGGAGCAGCTGGGCAGCGAGCTACACCAGCCGGCTGGACACAAGAACAGCGCTGTGGTGGGTACAGAGGTACAGCCCATGGTGTGGAAGATGGACTGTCTGAGGTGGGGATTCCACCTGCTGGAGGGAAAAGCCATCATAAAAACACACGTCCAAGAGGAAGTTGAAATAGAAAAGAAGGAGACTGGGGACCTCTCCCCACCGAGTTTGTTAGGTGCTAGCTTAGGATCGTGATAGGCTCAGTGCTCAGCCGGGCCAACTTCCTCTGTCCCTGGGGGGTGCTCAACCCCTGCTCCACCCCAGGCTCAGCCCCCACTCCACCCTTTCCCCCAAGCCCTCACCCTTGCGCTGCCTCTTCCTGCCCCTAGTCCGCCCCCTCCACCCATCTCTTCCCTCGCCTGCTCCTCCCACCCAGTGCCTCCTGCACACTGCCAGCTGAACAGCTGATTGCGGTGGGTGGGAGGTGCTGGGGACGAGGGGGAGGCATTGATCCATGGAGCTGCCAATGGGTGCTGAGCACCCTCTGTTTTTCCCCATGGGTGCCCCAGTCCTGGAGCACCCATGGAGTCAGTGCATATGCCCCAGGGGGCTTGTCTTGCTGTTGGAAGGACATGGGGCTCAGGTCACATGAGAATATTCTTGAGCAGAGAGAGATCCTGCGGGGGGCAGTTGATGCTGCTGCCACTTGCTCACAGTCCCATGTTCCTGGCACCACTTCAGGTACCACTTGTAATGCCTCTGCCATGATGGGCAGCCTGGTGTGATGAACGGGATGGGGAGCAGAAGGCCCCTCTCTAAGGCAACAGCTGTAACTCCTCCTTAGCAGTCTCCCAAGAGAATAACAATGTTAACAGCAAAGTGATCAGGAACAGTCAGCACGGATTCACC
The DNA here is from genome assembly GCA_007922305.1 of Dermatemys mawii. Taxonomy (NCBI): domain Eukaryota; kingdom Metazoa; phylum Chordata; order Testudines; family Dermatemydidae; genus Dermatemys; species Dermatemys mawii. Next base: position 807,303 of record ML677373.1, read on the forward strand.
AAGGGCAAGTCATGCTTGACTCACCTAATTGCCTTCTGTGATGAGATAACTGGCTCTATGGATGAGGGGAAAGCAGTGGATGTGCTATTCCTTGACTTTAGCAAAGCTTTTGATTTGGTCTCCCACAGTATTCTTGCCAGCAAGTTAAAGAAGTATAGGCTGGATGAATGGACCATAAGGTGGATAGAAAGCTGGCTGGATCGTCGGGCTCAACGGGTAGAGGTCAATGGCTCCATTTTTAGTTGGCAGCCGGTATCAAGCGGAGTGCCCCAAGGGTCGGTCCTGGGGCTGGTTTTATTCAATATCTTCATCAATGATCTGGAGGATGGCATGGATTGCACCCTCAGCAAGTTTACAGATGACACTAAACTGGGAGGAGCGGTAGATATGGTGGAGGGTAGGGACAGGATACAGAAGGACCTAGACAAATTAGAGGATTGGGGCAAAAGAAATCTGATGAGGTTCAACAAGGACAAATTCAGAGTCCTGCACTTAGGACGGAAGAATCCCATGCACTGCTACAGACTAGGGACCGAATGGTTAGGCAGCAGTTGTGCAGAAAAGGACCTAGGGGTTACAGTGGATGAGAAGCTGGACATGAATCAACAGTGTGCCCTTGTTGCCAAGAAGGCAAATGGCATTTTGGGCTGTATAAGTAGGTGCATTGCCAGTAGATGGAGGGACGTGATCATTCCCCTCTATTCAACATTAGTGAGGCCTCCTCTGGCGTACCGTGTCCAGTTTTGGGGCCCACACTACAAGAAAGATGTGGAAAAATTGGAAAGAGTCCAGAGGAGAGGAAGAAAAATTATAGGGGCACATGACTTATGAGGAGAGGCTGAGAGAACTGGGATTGTTTAGTCTACAGAAGAGAAGACTGAGGGGAGATTTGATAGCTGATTTCAACTATCTGAAATGGGGTTCCAAAGAGGATGGCTCTAGACTGTTCTCAGTGATAGCAGATGACAGAACAAGGAATAATGGTCTCAAGTTGCAGTGGGGAAGGTTTAGGTTGGATATTAGGAAAAACGTTTTCACTAGGATGGTAGCGAAGCACTGGAATGGGTTACCTCGGGATGTGGTAGAATCTCCTTCCTTAGAGGTTTTTTAGGTCAGGCTGGGATGATTTAGTTGTGGTTAGTCCTGCTTTGAGCAGGGGGTTGGGCTACATGACCTCCTGAAGTCTCTTCCAACCCTGATATTCTATGAATGTTATTGAGGATTCCACTTTACCATTTTCATGCATAGAACCAAGGCACTTCCCAGAAAGAGAAACCTCCCTCAGAACAGATACATCTGCTGAAGGGGAGCATCAAACCACCACATCCCCTCACACAAGGAAATGCCCAGAGAAGGGGTCTGAAGGGAAACAAACTTTAACGTACACATCCCGGTCACCACTTTCCCAGCTACCACATGTGTGGTGCCAAACTCCCACCGTGGCACTGCAATGCAAATCCTTAACTCTGACCTCAGGCTTTCCCCTGAGACAACAACACGTCTCCCTCCATCCCTCCTCATTTACATGGAAGAAGAGGAAGAAAAAAAGAAGAACTGGTTAAAAGAAAAAGATAAATCATTTTGTTTGTTTCCTTCTTTGAAAAGTTTTCAGTGAAAACCTGAACACCGTGAAAACTGTTTTCTCAGGTTTTGTTTCACTGAAAGAACAAAAAATCTGGTAAAAATGAAAATTCTGTAAATTATTTTGCAGAAAACATTGTTCTGCCAGGCATCACCAGGTAGTGCTGTCACACCCAGTCTTCAGGTCCTTTTTCTTAGTGTGAGCAAGTTTTGACTCTTGGGAAGACATTCAGGGTTGTGTTAGTTTTGGGTTATGTAAGGTGCAGAGGCAGTGTGGGGAGAGATGGAGCTGACGGAACAGCAGAAGAGGATGCTCTCTCCCTGGAGCTCTGATTACAGTCAGTTCTGGAGAAAGAGTTGTTCCTTGGGAAGGGGGCATTGGTGCTGGGCTGAGATTCCTGGGAGAAGGGATTGCCCTGCATGGAATGTTTGACCACTTCTGTTCCAGGGCTGGGATAAATGTGTAAAAAAAAACAAGTTACACTCAGAATAGACCCAGGCTCCACGTCACTGATTTCTCCTCCACTGGGAAGCCAACCTGCAAGGCCCTGCCATCTGCTATTGCCTGGCAGGGGGACAACACTCTCAGCAGAACAGGACAGTGCTGGAAGAAGGGGCTTAACATTTTTCACCAGCTCTAGTGAAAAGTCTCAGAGCTGGGACATTTAGCTGGGGTGTCTCCTCCTCAGACCCCTCTTTGAGGTCTGAGGTTCTCCTTGGGCTTGGGGAAAGGAGAGGGGACAGGCAGAGTTGGCCCTTGGCTCAGGTTACCTAGCACTGGCCTCTCACATCCTGTCTCCAGGGGTGAGCACTGGAGGAACTGCTAGGAAAGAGATCACGACAGCAGCCAGCTGGTGCTTCAAGCAGGAGTCTGAGCAGCCTGTTTCCTCCAGTACTACAGGCAGTTGCAACAAGCCGCTGCTCATTCTTGCTGGGAGTGCCAGGCCTGGGACAATGCTCCCCGCTGTTCCTTCGCCCCCACCGCTGATAGACACTTATATGGCATGTGTTGCTGACTGTGAGATGTCTTGTCAGTGCTGAATATGGCAAACCTCACTGCTTCTACAGGAGGCAGCACTGGCCAATGGTCAGGGCAACAAATCAGGAGACCTTAGTTTTGTTCCTGGCTCTGGTCTCACCTTGGGTTTGTCTCTGTGCCTCAGTTCCCCCCCTGGAATGCTGGGACAATGAAAACTTCCTCCTTTGTAAAGCGCTTCACAAATTGTGGCTGAATAACTCCATATAAGAGCCAAGTGTTGCTCCCTTTCTACATGATCTGTAATGTTAACAGTTCACAGCTCCTGGGGACCGAGCAGTGATGGGATTTTCACCAGCAGTGCAGAGGTGCTGGAACCAGGGGTGTGGTGGGAACGCCTGGTTAGAAGTGGTTTCCATCATATACAGTTACTTTTACTTCACAGGCTTTTTCAATGTTAAATTATCAAAAGCAGAGTCCCTGAATGTAAGTGCCCCCTTTCCCATAGGGCCAGTATTAACGTATTGGCCTCTATATATCATGGTACTTTTAATACCTTCGGCTGGAAGAGCCCAGAGGAACCTGGCACGTGGATTCAGGAATGGGGAAACATCGGTGATTTTCAGGTTGCAGATAGGAAAAGCTAGTGAGTCCCTGCTGCATTAGTGTTACTTTACCTGTGAATTTCCTCAGCACTTCCATCATGCCGGGGACTCTGTACGTATCCTTCAGTTCAACAGCACTGAGCTCTGGTTCCTGCAGCCTCACCTGCTCACTCCTAAGGAGAACACAGACGCTCAGCACAGGTACCATTGCAATGGGCTTGATAGAAACTGATGGTAAACTGAACTTGGAATCTCACCTGACCAGTGTGTCCTTTACGTCCTAACGGGAAAGAAAGTAAATAAGGAAGTGTTAGTATTGTACGGTTCAACTGTTCTGTGTTCACAGAACGACCGGTTAATTTTCTCTGTTCCCCGAGGCATTACAGACAGGAAAACACCTGCAGCTCTGAGTTACATTCAGATTTGTTACAATTAGGTAATAACAGCTGAATGGTGTATGATAACAATGGTGCTGATGCACAACTCCAGCCCCAGGAAGTGCAGATATGTGCATGACTCAGTCACTAATGGTATCGTGGGATGCACTGGGTTACTAATTGGTGTATTAACTATTTAAAAACAACAATAAGAGAAATTTAATTTTGACAAAAATATTGTACAGGTTTTCCAGACTCTGTGCTGAGCTGCCAAAATAAATCACAAGATTAGAAAAATCCACTGTCTAAATCGTGCTTATGCAGATGTTAAACAGCAACTGTACTGCAAAAAGTGATGGTAAAACTGGCTTCTACAGGCTGCAAATACAAGATAAAATGTGATGCTCCAAATTTCTTGCTCAAGGTATAATTCAGAGAAAATAACAAACAAAATAACAATGAGGATAATAAGGAAATAAATATAATGATAGTAAGGAAATACAAATATTTTGGGGTCTGTTCCAAAGCATCTGGAGGTCCAGATTTGGCCCATGGTCCACCTACTGACTACCCCTGTTTTAAGGGCAGGGCTGTGTCTTTCTGAATACTGGAAAGCACCCAGCACAGGGCGGGTGCTACCCTGATAGGAACATTAAAATCAGTCAATGGGAGCTGGGTGCCTAACCTGTTTGATGCTTTTGAAAACCTCACAAGGTACTGATCTGCCTCAGTAGACACCTGCATATGTCTGAAAATCTGGCCCTAAGTCATTCTTCAAAATGAGATGTAGGCTCCTAAGTCACTTAGATGCTTTTGATCATTCTATCCATAGGCGCCGACTCCGTGGGTGCTCCGGGGCTGGAGCACACACGGAAAAAAAAATAGTGGGTGCTGAGCACCCACTGGCGGGCCCCTCCTTCCCACCCCTAGCACAAGGTTCCACCAATCAGCTCATCCCACCAGCTGCCATCAGCTGTTTGGCAGCATGCTGGGGGTGCTGGAGGAGGAGTGGGGGATAGGGGCCGGCCTGGATGACGCATGGCCCAGATGCAGGGAGCGGTAGGGGCGAGACCAGCCCTGCACGGCAGCTGCCTGAGAGAGTCTGACTGGGCAGGTGACTCCTGCTCCCTTCCCGGGCACGTGAGCCAGGCAGGGAGCAGAAGCCGCCTCCATCCCAGCCAGGAAGGGTCTCTCAGGCAGCTGCTGGGCAGGACTGCAGAGCAGCAACCGGGAGGGACCGGCATAAAAGTGGCTCCCTCCTACTCCCCGTGTGGGCTCCTGCCTGCCAGGGAGAGCAGCAGAACGTGCCAGGGGGGCAGGGACAGCAGGAGGACAAAGCAGGTAACATGGGACGGGTAAAGTGAGTTGACGCTGAGGCTGGGTGGGGGGAGATGACAGCCGTGACCTGCCCTTTTGATCATGCCCCCCCCACTGTGGGGAGACACCAGTTGAATATGGGGCACCCTTGGGGATGAGGCAGAGCAGGGGAGGAAAGAGATGGGGTGGGGATGGGGCATTGGGGGAAGGGATGGAGTGGGGGGGCGGGGCCTAGCATGGAGCAGGTAATCAAGCACCCGCTGGGAAATCTGAAAGTCAGCGCCTATGATTCAACCCTTTGGTCCCGAACTTTAGGGAGCCAAATTTGAACATTTTGGCCTAAATATTGCTAATAATGGTGTGTAATACTGTGTAAATCTGAGGCACTACATAATAAACAGTAAATCAGTAAATAATAATGATAATATGAGAGGGGAGACAGTCTGTGTTTGTTTCCGTGGCTGTTGAAAATCGAAACCAAAGGGGAACTTTATATAACTCACCTTCAGCAGCTCCGTGGCTGCTTGCTGACACTTCTCCTCAATCTCTGTGATCAGCTGCTGCAAAGAGGAGCTTTGCTGGGAGAGTTTGGTGACGTTTTCATTTAGTTTCTTCAGAGTCTCCTTCTCTTCCTCGGCCAGCCTCTGGAGAAAGAGTTTCTTTTCCTCATTCAGAAGCAGTTGGAGTTTCTCAAATTCAGAGGAGATTCGCTGTCTCTGGCACTTTACCCTTTCCTTTAGTAAATAAAAACAAATAAACAAACACATAAATAGCAGCAGAATTATCAAGTGTATAAGGCCATTTTCAGTGAAATACATTAGATTTGAATGAAAGTTCGTAGATTCATATTTTAAGGCCAGAGGGACCATTGTGATCATTTAGTCTGACCCCCTGCATGGCACAGGCCAGAAAATTACACCGAGGGGGTCCTGCATCAAGACCATAATGTCTGAGTAAATAATTAAATAGTCAATGAAGCAGGGGAGCTGGACTCTTTGTCTCCCACTTCCTAGGTGGATACCCCAACCACTGGACTATAGACCCATTCTCTTTTGCACTCTGCCCCAATGACTGTACAACTACTTACACAGAGTGGAACAATTTCAACAGAAAAGACTTGCCCTCCCCCTGTTCCCTCTCCCACAACTCTTCTGAGAGGTGTGATATCCCCCTATTCTATTCCTCCCCACCCCTCTTAGGCCAAGGGGAAAATCTCCCACATCCAAAGTGAATGCTCTAAAACCACTGAGCTAAAAGTTATAAGAGAGACACCATCCTTTCCCCATTTGTTGTATTAGGAGCTGAGGCCCCTAAGCCAGTGATTTTCCAGGTGCCTAAAGCTTTGGTGTTGTAGCACCTAAGTCCCTTTATGGATCAGGGCCAGAGTCACCTTCAAGTAACAAATACATCCTTCACTCTGCCCCCATTTAACTACAAAACCAAAACTCATATTTAGGAAAAAGCAACCCTCACTACCCAGCCTTTCATTACAGTACATATTCATTAGGAAATGCAAAATGTCCATAAAAGGAAAGGTAAGAAAGAATTAGCATCTAAAAACCAGGTCATCATATGGGGGTGGGGGATGCAGTCTCCAGAACACCTTGATCAAATGCCAATAAATTTGTCCCATATATTCTGCTCTGGCCCCTCAATAAACAGCAATTTGCAAATCAATCTGAGCATGCCTATGGATTGTAGAGCACTTTGAATGGCAGCTTTAAACTGAAATGGTGTTTTGGTCTTAAATATGGTGCAGAAAGGCTTCTCCTAACCGTGTGTAACTCCATTGGACTCACTAGGGCTGATTCCCCTCTCACTGACCCAGTGTAAATCAGGGGTAACCCTATCCATGCTAATGGGGCTATAGTAGTGTAAAGCTGGTGTGAGCAAAAGCAGGGGTGTACCAGTGAGCAGGGTCAGGGTAAAATCAACCAAACCAGGATGGAAGCATTTTACACAAATTTGGCCCTGGTGTAAATGCTGACACAAGGGGTGAGACAGGGAAGAGTCTGGCTCTCTGCCTGTTCCTATGTGTTGCTAGAATGACTGGGCTTGATCCAGAAGGGCCTTCTGCAATAGAAATACAAATAAATAAGATATGGATTTATCTGGGCCTCATTTGCATTTTGAGTCAGGGTAAATCAGCCCATTATTGTTAAGTGCCATGTAGATCTGCTAAGTGTGTGCTTTCATTACCCTCCAGATTCCTCAGGCTGAACATTTTCTGGAATTAAAGTCTGATCATAACAGCAGAGTCAGGTTGAGCTCTACCCTGACATCTGGTGGTGAGTTGTGGAAAAGTTACTAAGATCTGAAATCACTGAGAGCTGTGTTAAGTAGGGGGCGGCGAAGACATATTGGTGAGTGGCTAGTGGTGAAGACTGCAGCAGAACCCCATGGAGAGGTGTGGCAATTGGCCATTGACATGAACAGCGGAGTATGTAAGGTACCCCAGGCTCCCCACCTTTCTGCCCAGGCTGCAGATCAACTTCTGAACTCTGGAGAGGCTGCACTAAGGCAGGGGCGGGCAAACTGCGGCCCGCGGGCCACATGTGGCCCACCAGCCATTTTTATCTGGCCCACGGGGGCACGGTGCCAGTGGTCCCGCCCTCCCAAGCCGGGGTGCCAGGCTGAACGCAGGGCACCACTGGGACCCGTGCTCTCAGGCACGCCGAGCGCGGGGAGCTGCACAGTGCGCTCTGGGCACGGGCGGGCCCTGTGCGGCTTGCCAGCGGGGCCTCGCCCTGGGGCGCCGGGCAGAGTGGGGCTCACTGCGGGGCCCCGCATCCCCGGGCCGGAGCGCCAGGCAGAGCGCCTCGAGCCGCGGGGCCCCGCACTGGGCACAGCGCCGCGAGCCCCGGCGCCCCACGCTGGCTGGAGGGTGGCTCACCGCGGGGCCCCACATCCCTGGCTGGAATGCCACAAGCCGCAGGGCCCCGCACTGGGTGGAGCGCGGCAAGCTGCAGGGCCCCGGGCCAGGGCGCCAGGCAGTGCCTGACATGCTGTGGGACCCGCACTGGCTGGAGCACCCGGCTGAGAAAAGTGAGCAGGGGCGGGCCTTAGATGGTGGGGTGGGAGTGGTGGTGGTTAGGGTCAGGGGTCTAGGGAGGGGTCAGTTAGTGAACAAAGAGCAGGGGGGCTTAGATAGGGGGTAGGTTCCTGACGGGGGCTGTTACAGTGGGGGGGGGGTCTCCGGAGGGGGTGATCAAGGGACAAGGAGTGGGAGGAGGGGGAGAGTTGAACGGGTCAGGTTTCTGAGGGGGACAGTCAGGGGGCGGGAAGTGAGTGGGGGTCGGATAGGGGGCGGGACCAGGCTGTTTGAGGAGGCACGGCCTTCCCTACCCGGCCCTCCGCACAATTTTGAGCCCCCAAGTGGCCCTCGGGCCAAAAAGTTTGCCCACCCCTGGATTAAGGACAGAAACTGTGAGAAGGGTGACTGTTGGGTTGCTGGACTTAAGACCCTGAGGGGAAAAGGACACTGCCAAACTTACTTGGGGGTAGGTGCTTTGCTCATTGTTTGTGTTATGAATCCTGTTTGTGGTGTTTCTCCCACATAATGCTGCATTGTTTCCCTCCTTTATTAAAAGTGCTTGTCATGAGTACCTGACTGAAAGGCAGTAAAGGGGCATTAGCAATGGTACAAGAGACGGTCGAAGGAGAGCTCCCTGAAGGAGTGCTGGTCATAGCCCTACCTGCTGAAGCCCAGGAAAAGGTGACTGTACTGATTGCTAATGAAACAAGTTGTGATGTTGTTGTGAAGCAAGGACAAAAGATTGCAGACCTCTTTTAGCCTGAATCAACTATAAAACCCCAGTGTGAAACTCAAGTTCTGACAATAGACCCAGCGAAGTTTAACTTTGGAGATTCACCATTGTCCGAGGAGTGGAAAAGTCGCCTGAGGAAGAACCTTTGTGAAAGATCCAAGGTGTTCTCACTGCCTGAGTGGGATGTGAGATGTGCCACAAGAGTAGAGCACAACATTAGACTACATGATTCTCGACCTTTTAGGGAGAGATTTAGGAGAATTGTCTCTCTGAGATGGAAGATGTGCAACATCATCTTCAAGAGCTGGCTGCAAATGGCATCATTACAGAGTCCTGCAGCCCATACGCCACACCCATTGTGGTGGTCCGTAAAAAGAATGAAAAAATCCAGATGTGTATTGACTACCGCACCCTAAACAGCTGTACTGAGAGGAGTGGCTTGCAGGATGGCTAACAGAGAGACGACTAGCGGGGGGCAGCAGCTAGTGGTGAAGACTGCAGCAGAACCCCAGGGAGAGGTGTGGCAATCGGCCATCAACACGAGCAGATGAGCACATAAGGTGCCCCACAACTCCTGCCCCACACTCCTTTCCGCCCAGGCAGGGAGGTAAACCCTGCAGATGAACTTCTGAACTCTGCGGGGGCTGCACTGACCAAGGACAGAAGCTGTGGGAGGGGCGACTTTGGGTTGCTGGACACAAGAACCATTCTGGGGCTGCACTGACCAGGGACAGAAGCTGTGAGAGGGGCGACTGTCGGGTTGCTGGACTTAAGACCTTGAGGAGAAAAGGACACTGCCAAACTTACTTGGGGGTGGGTGTTTTGCTCATGCAAACGAGATCAGCCCCTGAAGTGCTTTTCCACCACTCACCACCAGATGTCAGGGTACAGCTCATCCTGACTCTACTTACAAGAATAATAAACAGAGTTTATTTGTTTTAATACTATGCTTGTGTTGTCTATTTTTATTGAGATTCTCTTGTAAGTTCTTTAAAACACCTAAATGAAATGAGAAATTAAACCACTTACTTTCCACTCTTTTGGTTTATTTTGCTCTCCGGATTCCAGCTTTGAAATCTCTTCCCTCACTTTCTTCAGAAGTTCAATGGCATTGTGGAGTTTCACCTGTGAGGAAAATGATGCCTAGTGAATTCTGCTGCAGTGAGTTAGAGCTCTGGGTATTCTTCAACCATGGGTGGCAGAAGCAGGGCCAATCGGGGCGGGGAGGCGCCAGAAGGGCCATTTGGCCTGCATCTCTAGCTCAAATGGGTCCTCAAATTTAGATACACGTTAATTTTTTGGCATTTGATATGTTTTGGAACTTGTTTTTATGCACATCCCTATCGAGCCAAATGTGACACACACTCTCAGCTTAGACCTGCAAATTTAAGCAAATAAGAGATGTGATTTGGTACAAAGCATAATCTTTTTGTTAACTGATATAGATTTTGGCATATTAAAAAGTTAAAAATGTTCATAAATATTGCGTGTTTTTGTCAGTTTGCCTGCATCAGTGGCTTCATGTGAATGCACCTTCCATGTGTTGAAGCAGGTAAAGCGCTATCACTGTTCAGCTCTGGGACAAGAGCGTTTGAATGGGCTCGCCATGCTTAATATCAACTGTGACATTGCATGAAAGCTAGATTTTTCCTCAGTAATTTGTGCATTTGCATAGAAAAAGGCTAGAAAAGCATTTGTTAAATTAAAAATATTCAAATTATGTCTCACTTTTTTTTGGTGCTTTATTTTGTCTTCATGTGTCGTCATTTTTAATTTTTATTATGGCCAGGGGCCTCAAAAGCTGGAAGTGGCTTGGGCCTCTCTGGACCTCTGAGAGGGTCTGCCTAGGAAGAAGGGCCTTGTGGCAGAGCCCAAGCCAGCAGTGAAAGGACCTGGGTTCTATTCCCAGCCCTTCCACAGACAGAGCTGATTTGAGTGACCCTGGGCTTGTTGTATGGGGGCCCCCAAACAGCCAGGTCCAAGATTCAAAGAGATGATTTTCTGCCCACCTACCCCACATTGCTCTGCCATGCCTTGTGGGGCCATGAAGGGGTTGTGGAAGGGGCTCAAGGAGTAGTGATGTCACGTGAGGAGGAACCTTTCCAGTGCCCAGTGAGACCTATACAGAGGAAGACATCCCAGTTCCCCAGGGAGCTAAAGTCATCACCTCAGAGCTCTCAGGCAGCCTGAAGCCACTGTGGAGATGGCAAGAGAGAGCACTTTCACATCCCCTCTGCCCACCCACCCTGCGCGGGAGTGCCAGTCAAACACAGAGAATTAATTCTGATCCCAGTGTGGACTGGACACCAGGCTGGGAAATTCAGAAGGAAATCAAAGAAAGAAGGAAAGGCCTTGGGTGAGGGGGCAGAGGGAGCTGCTTAGAGAATAGGCAGCTGCTTGCATAAGGGGACTGGTGTAAACTCTCAGCCTGGAGCTGAGACCATGAAATTGACACTCCACCCTGTGCACACATTGCAGGCCAGAGCACCAGACAGGCTGGACTGACCTTAGTGGGTGTGGCAAGGGGATTGCACTGCCATGGGGCCAGTAGTGTAGCTAGGTGGGTATTAGGGGGAGCAGCCACTCCCCCTGAGCCCAGAATTACAAAAGTGGCGCCTATCGCCCTACCCGGCCTGCCTGAGCTTCCGGCCAGGGAGGCTCCCCCGGCCATCCCCCATTGGAGGGTGGGGAGTGGCTGAGCCAGTCCCCTGAGCCCCAGCAGGAGCTTTGGCAGCCCTACCAGAAATAACAATGTCTTAAGGGGAGGCCACTCCCAGGAGCGCGCCAGATCAGGCCTGGCACCCACCTGACTGGGCAGAGGCTGCGATGGTGTGTGGTGGTCAGGGAGCCCCAGTGGTGCTGATCCCAGGGGTGCCCTAGACAAAGCCGGTGCTGCCACTGTGCATGTCAATGCTAAGTACATGTAGGCAGGCATATCACACAGCTTGCTCCCTTGGCCTGGCCACCTCCATCCAGATCGGGCCCCGCTGCCTGTTAACTGAGTCCCGGGGCTGGTTGCTGGGGGGCTGCGCGGCGTTGGGGGTTGCGGCTCCCAGGGGTGAGATCCCGGCCCCGCTGACCCCCCCCCCCGCCTCCCGGTGACTTCTTGGGGGCCAGGATTTCACCGGAAATCCAGCAAGGGCCGGGGGCGGCCCTGGCTGTTCCCTCGGGGCCGTGCTGAGTGGAGCAGGCCCGAAGGGAAGGGATCAACTCCCAGGGCACCAGCTGAGAGCTCCCCCTCCCCCCTTGCTCTGCAGTTAACAGGTGGCCTGGAAAGGCTGGAGCGCCCCGAGTCCCGTGGGGTCCCATGGCTGTGGGGCAAGGCGGGAGGTGCGATTGCAGCTGGCGCACCGGCCCCGGCTGGGGTGAGCGCAGGAGCTGCAAGCAGGGCGGAGCAGGCGCCTGTGTGAAGTGGTTTCGAGGTGAGGGATACTCAGGACACCCCGCCCTATGCCCTCCCCAGAGCCCTGGCCCCCAGGTCTCCCCAGCATGTTGCCCCGCAGCTCCCAAAGGCGGGATCTCGGCGCTGCAGGGTCCGCGAGTCCTTCACCGCAGCGACCCCCAGCCGGCTGGTCCGGGGAGCGGGGAGGGGTGGGGTGGGCTCGTTCCCCCGACACTCGGCATGGGAGGAATCGCCACAGGCCTTGGCAAGGGCAGGGGGCACTTTCCTCCACTCTGGGACTCGGCCTGTGGGGGTCAGTAGCCCCTGCACGGGGTGAGCCCTGCCTGCAGCCTGTTGCCCGCATGATCCCATCTCTCCTGTAGCCTTGATCAATGGCACCATATCGGTGCTGGGGCCGCCTGGAAGTGGTGCCTTTTTTTTTTTGGTGCTCGTTCCCCCCAACCTTAAAATCTGGCTATGCCACTGCATGGAGCAGGGAGCCTGTGTGTGTGTCTAGCCACGAGTGGGGTAGGATAGGGAGGGAAGAGCTGTGCGCTGTGCAGGATGAGGGAGTCTGTGTAACTCCTGCTAGATATCCTGACCTGAGTCTGTTCCTGGTTCTGTCTGGACTAGAGAAAAGTGTTGTGTTATTGGCACATGTGGTGCTTGTTCAAGGGGCTAATTCCACCCCCTAGGAGGGAGAGATTGTGTTTGTGTCAAGGTATGTGTCTGAGATCCCTTCCCCAGCACTGGTACCCCACACACAGGGCACTGGAGCACCATCATCACACTGGCTTTCAACCTGGTTTCACCAGTTGCAGCTCTGTCTGCACCAACCTTGGGCAAACAAACTCATGTGGTGTTGCACATGTGGATCTTGGGCAGCTCGCACAGGGCCTGCTCCCTTAAGCCCCATGGATAAACTCCCAATGGTGTCAGTGTGGGCAGAACTGGGCCCATCACCTCTCTGTGCCTTAGGTCCCTATGTGCAAAGGAAGGTGAACAGGGCTCTGCAGCTAGACCCACTGGTGTCTGTGTGGGGCTCTGCGAGCCCGGGATGGGAAGCCGCGTGCTACTTACAAAGCATTATCGCTGCTTTAATATCTTGTAAGAGCAAATGACCATGGGGAAGTGAAAACAATAGTCAGGACTCTCACAGACGCCCTGCATGGGCTGGGGGGCTGCCATGCAGAGTTTCAAATCAGAGACGTTCTCATACGTTCAGTGGGTGAAATCCTGACCTGACTGATGTCAGTGCGGGCTGGGATCCACAACAGACTTTGACATTGTGGCTGTCAGCATTGCAATGACTATCTGGGTGGCTCTGAAGCTGTGTTGGGGTCATGCAATCCACCCTGTGTGTTCAAATCCAGCCTAAGGCAGAAATCTGAAACAGAGAAATCTGCTTCTCTCCAACAGTGATTTTGGGGGGAGGGATAGCTCAGTGGGTTGAGCATTCGTCTGCTAAACACAGGGTTCTGAATTCAATCCTTAAGGAAGCCATCTAGGGCAAAAAATTGGGGATGGGTCCTGCCTTGAGGAGGGGGTTGGAGTAGATGACCTCCTGAGATCCTTATATTCTGTGACATCTAAAGCACTTCAAATACTCTGGGAACAACCCTGCAATCCATAAAGCCTGACTTTGGGGCTAGGCTCCCTGTACAACAGCAGTTCTCAGAGTTTGTGGAACCCTTTTTCACTCAGCTGCCTGGCAGCGTGACCCTTGTATGTCTGCTGAAATGCCACCAAACTGATTCCTTCTGCATTCGGTGGCTTTTCGGCGGACATGCCGTGCGCTTATGATTGTCCACTGAAAAGCCACCGAAACCAGAAATAATCACTTCTGTGACTTTTTGGAGGACACTCTGGAGGACACTTCTCGGCACATCCGCCAAAAAGCTGCCAAATGCGGAAGGAATCAATTCGGCAGCAGTTCAGCGGCAAACGGGGCTCGCGACCACCCTGGAATCAGCCGGCGACCCTGAGGGGGGTCATGACCCCCAGTTTGAGAACTGCTGCTGTACCATGACTGGAGAGAGACAGGTGCCTTAGACTGAGATCCACAAACCGCAGCATGTCAGGGAGGGAGCTACCTAAGCTAACCAAGGGAAAGTGCTGACGAGAGGTGCCATAAGTCCCGCCCCTTCAGGAAGATAGGCACCTAACTCCAGGCTGCAGGGAGGCACTTGTCTCTGCCAGTGTCCCCCGCAGGCCAGGAACCCGTCTTGGGCTGTTGCTTGGAGGAATGAGCTAGAAGGTGGAGGAGGCAGAACCACCTGCTTTATAACTTTTAGCCCAGTGGTTGGAGCACTCACCTGGGATGTGAGAGAGAGACCCAGGTTCAATTCTCCCCTCTCTGCCTGATGATGAAGCAGAAGAGCCCTGTTCCAATCCTAGCTCTGAGGAGAAGGCTCTAACCCAGGGGTGAGCAAACGTTTTGACCCGAGGGCCACATCTGAGTCTGAGGATGGGCCATGAATGCTTACAAAATTGGGGATCAGGGTGTGGGAGTGAGGGCTCTGACTGTGGGTGTGGGCTCTGGGGTGGAGCCAGAAATGAGGAGTTCAAGGTGTGGAGGGGTCTTCGGGCTGGGGCAGGGGGTTGGAGTGTGTGTGTGGGGGGGGTGCGGACTCGGGGGTGGGGCTGGGAATGAGGGGTTTGGGGTGCAGGAGGATGCTCTAGGCTGGGACCGAGGGGTTCTGAGGGTGGGAGGGGGTCAGGGCTGGGGCAGGGGATTGGGGCATGGGTTGAGGTCAGGCATGCAGGTTCCGGGCAGTGCTTACCTCAAGCAGCTCCTGGAAGCAGCGGCATGTCCCCCTTCTGGCTTCTATGCAGAAGAGTGGTGCCGGACAGGTGGCTCTAGGTGCTGCCCCATCCTCAGGCGCTGCCCCTGTAGCTGCCATTGGCCGTGGTTCCCAGCCAATGGGAGCTGCAGGGGCAGCGCTTGGGGTGAGGGCAGCATGCAGAGCTCCCTTGCTGGTCCTATGCATAGGAGCAGGAGGGGGATAGGCCGCTGCCTCCGGGAGCCATGTGGAGCCACAGCATGCATGGAGCGGGGCAAGTCCATGACCCCGCTCCCTGGCAGGAGCGCCATAGCGGGATAAGCCCCAGATCCCACTCACAGGCAGGAGCTTGAGGGCCCGATTAAAATGTCTGATGGCCGGAGTCAGCCCACAGGCTGTAGTTTGCCCACCGCTGCTCTAATCACTGAGCTATGGGAATGTTTAATGTGGGGCTCCCTCCATCTCTCCTGTAGAAGCTGTTACACTTTGGATAAATAAAGAGGCTCTCCATTGCGGAGGTACCTAAAACTGGGACTTAGGTTCCTATATACCTTTGTGGGTCCAGGTCTGGGAGTTTTCCATTGACTTCAATGGGGCCAGGATTTCACCCAGTGTATTTAGAAGACTCCTACCCATCATGGCTAAACTCCATGTTATTTTAAAATTCAACTTCTCATGCAGTGATTTAATTTCTTTTGACTCTTTGGAAATAAATGTTTCCTACCTTGTATTCCTGAGCAGCATCCTCGATGGGCACCAGTGTATGAGATCTGTGCTCCTGGGTTTTCTCACAAATCAGACAGATCACCTCACCATCATCTTCACAGAACAGCTTGTGTTTGTCCTCATGCTGCCTGCAGACTATCGGCTTTTTTAGGTCTTCAAGTTTTATCCCTAATTGCTGGATATTTTCCACCATGCTGGCAAGCTGCCTGTTGTTCTGGAAATTCTCTTTTTTGATACATTTCCTGCACCGTGGACAGAAAACTCCCTTTGTTTCCATTTCCCATTTTTCATAGTAGTGTGTGATACAACCTTGGCAGAAGTTGTGTCCACAGTCTATGCTCACTGGGTCCTTGAAGTAACTCAGGCAGATGGGACAGACCACTTCCAGTAACTTCCTCAAAGGATGGGCAGAGGTCATGGCTGTGGGAATGCAAGTGTTTCAGTGATCAGTTTAATTTAATGAGTTATACTCTAACTACAAATTAGATGAGATTTTTAGCAGTGAAGCTAGGAAACCATTGGAACAGCTTCCCAAGGAAAATAGCAGCATTTGTCATGAAGTCTTTAGAGTGTCATTAGATGCCTTTCTAAAAGATTTGCCGTACACTGACCATAAGAATGGCCATACTGGGTCAGACCACTGGTTCATCTAGCCCAGTATCCTGTCCTCCAACAGTGGCCAATGCCAGGTGCCTCAGAGGGAATGAACAGAACAGGTAATCATCAAGTGATCCATCCCCTGTCACCCATTCTGAGCTTCTGGCAAACAGAGGATGGACATGTCCTCCACTGATGGATGTATCCTCCATGAACTTGTCTAGTTCTCTTTTGAACCCTGCTACAGTCTTGCCTTCACAACATCCCCTGGCAAGGAGTTCCACAAGTTGACTTTCCATTGTGTGAAGAAATATTTCCTTTCGTTTGTTTTAAACCTGCTGCCTATTAATTTCATTGGGTAACCCTATTTCTTGTGTTATATAAAGGAGAAATGACATTTCCTTATTCACTTTCTCTACACCAGTCAAAATTGTATAGACTCTATCACATCCCCCCTTAGTCATCTCTTTTGGAAGTGGAAAAGTCCCATGAAAAAAGAAAAGTCTTTTTAATGTCTCCTCACACGGAAGCAGTTTCATGCCCTCTAATAATTTTTGTTGCCCCTCTGTACCTTTTCCAATTCCAATGTGTCTTTCCTGAGGTGGGGGCCACCAGATCTGCACACAGTATTCGAGATGTGACTTACCATGGATTTATATAGAGGCAATATGATATTTTCTGTCTTGTTATCTATCCTTTTCCTAATGCTTCCCAACATTCTGTTTGCTATTTTCACTGCCGCTGCCTATTGAGCGGCTGTTTTCAGAGAACTATCCATAATGACTCCAAGATCCCTTTCTTGAGTGAAAAAAGGTAATTTAGATCCCATGATTTTGTATGTATAGTTGGGATTATGTTTTCCAATGTGCATTACTTTGCATTTATCAACACTGAATAAATAAACACTGGTAGATGTGAAAGCCAGAAAGGACCAGATCATCTAGTCTGACCTCCATAACATGGACCAGAGAATTTCACCTAGTAATTTATTCATCAAGCCCATAATTTGTGGTAGAGGTAGAGCAGATCTTTTGGAAAGTGACTTCTGATCTTGATTTAAAGATAGCAAATGATGGAGAATCCACTGTGTCTCTGGACGAGTTGATCCTATTGTTAATTACCCACATTGTTAAAAAACTGCAACTTATGCGGGACTCTGTCTTTATTTTTATTGATTTGGTTTGCTCTGCCTCTCTCTTTCCCTTCGTTTTTCTCTGTTTTTTGCTCTACCTTGAGGGCCCAGTGAGCTAGAAATTGATCAAAAAATTCAAACCCCTGAGCGATGTAGTTACTTCTCCCATCAACATAGCTACCGCTTCCAGGGGAGCTGGAGTACCTATGCCAGTGAGAGAAGCTCTGGGTTATCTCACCTGCAAACACAAATTCAATTACCTTCTCCAGGCTGATGATAACTCACAGGTTTGCCTCTGTGCTCCAGACTCTCTCCTGCTGTCTAGACTAAAAGCTCATTTTGTTTCTGACATCTCCTGATGAATATCTAAATACTACCTGAAGCTCAACATGGCTAAAACAGAGCTCCTAATCTTCCCCCCAAGCCCTTCCCACTGCCTCCTTTCCTGATCACTGTAGAAACCCTCACCTTACCTGTCACTAGGCCTCACATCCAGGCCTAGCATATTCTTTCCACATAACATCTCTAAGATACAGCCTTTCTGATCCGCCCACACCCCTAAAACCCCTCTCCAGGCTCTCGTCATCTCATATCTCAATTACTGCAACGTCTTCCCCTCTGACACCAAGAAATGCAACCTTTCCCCACTCATAGCCATTCTGAAGGCTGCTGCAAAGTTAATTTGCCTAGCCCATAGCACTGACCATGTCACCCCTCTCTTTGCATCCCTCCACTGGCTCCCCATTGCATCAAACAAAAACTGTGTCTTCTCTTTCAAGGCTCTTCATAGCCTATCTTGACCTACTTGTCATCTCTCATTCAGTATCAAATGACCACCTCCTGCCCATGGTTCTGGACTTCAGAAAAGCAGAATTTGATTCCCTCAGGGAACTGATGGGCAAGGTCCCCTGGGAGAAAAACATGAGGGGGAAAGGAGTCCAGGAGAGCTGGCTGTATTTTAAAGAATCCTTATTGAGGTTGCAGGAGAAAAAAAAACCGTCCCAAAGTGTAGTAAATATGGCAGGTGACCAGCTTGGCTTAACAGTGAAATCCTTGCTGATTTTAAACACAAAAAAGAAACTTACAAGAAGTGGAAGATTGGACAAATGACCAGGGAGAAGTATAAAAATGTTGCTCAGGCATGCAGGAGTGAAATCAGGAAGGCCAAATCACACTTGGAGTTGCAGCTAGCAGGAGATGTTAGGAGTAACAAAAAGGATTTCTTCAGGTATGTTAGGAACAAGAAGAAAGTCAAGGAAAGTGTGGGTCCCTTGCTAAACAAGGGAGGCAACCTAATGACAGAGGATGTGGAAAAAGCTAATGTACTCAATGCTTTTTTTGCATCTGTCTTCACAGACAAAATCAGCTCCCAAAGTACTGCACTGCGCAGCATGGTATGGGGAGGAGGTGACCAGCCCTCTGTGGAGAAAGAAGTGGTTCAGGACTATTTAGAAAAGCTGGACAAGCACAAGTCCATGGGGCCGGATGCGCTGCATCCAAGAGTGCTGAAGGAGCTGGCGGATGTGATTGCAGAGTCATTGGCCATTACCTTTGAAAACTCCTGGCGATCAGGGGAGGTCCCAGAGGACTGCAAAAAAGCTAACGTAGTGCCCATCTTTAAAAAAGGAAAGAAGGAGGATCCAGGGAACTTACAGGCCAGTCAGCCTCACCTCAGTCCCTGGAAAAATCATGGAGCAGGTCCTCAAGAATCAATTCTGAGGCACTTAAAGGAGAGGAAGGTGATCAGGAACAGTCAGCACGAATTCACCAAGGGCAAGTCATGCCTGACTAACCTAATTGCCTTCTATGACGAGATAACTGGTACTGTGGACGAGGGGAAAGCAGTTGGTGTGATATATGGTCACTTTAGCAAAGCTTTTGATGTCTCCCACAGTATTCTTAACAGCAAGTTAAAGAAGTATGGGCTGGATGAATGAACTGTCCATCCTCTGTGCACCCGAAGTAGTAACAAATTGGGAGCGGGAGCCCTGCATTAGGGTGTGCCTGGGCACACCTGGCACACCCTGTGCGCATGCCTATAATGGGGGGCAGTGTATCTCAGCACCAACCCCTTGGTCAGATGGTTCCAAATTTGGATCAGTAATAGAAACCTACACCCCCAAGAGCTACACTAAATTTCAGGACAATCGAAGCAATGGCGCAGATTTTACAGCACTTCGGAAAGACCAGCTTTAAACAGAAACCCGATCTAAACCTTAACTTTAGCAGAGCTGTCACCCTTATATACATAAGCACATAATGTACTTTAGAGAATTCTTATGAAAATGCTTGTATACCTTAATGCTTATTGGTCCAGAAAGCAAATGTGAATCATTCTGTAGGTCAGGAATTAGGGAGGAGGGGTGAGCACCTGGGTCCCAGTCTTTCTGTCACTGAGTATTTAATTGTTGATATCACCTAAATCAGTTTTGACAGGAGGGTTTGAGAGGGACCCACTTAGGAATGTGACAGAGCAATTCATTTATGAGACTAGCTGAATGACTGAGACAAGGCAATGTCAGGTGTAGGTACATCTTGATGAACAGATTGACAAAGTGATGCCACCTGGTGAGCACAAGTGGAATTACAGGGAATCGACTGAGAGTCAGGAAGTCTACTGCTGATGACTAAAGTTAAGATTCTGTCGGGAGAATTTTTAATAAAACTCAGGGACAGGTCATGGGCAGTAAACAAAAATTTACGGAAGCCCATGACCTGTTTCTGACTTTTACTAAAAATACCCTGATACAGGGTAGGATTAACACTGTGTGCACTGCCAGGAGCTGGTGGGGGCCACTACTCCGTGTCTCCGTGACAGAATTGTACCCTTAATTCTGACAGTTGCTGTGGGTTTCAGAGAAGGTTGAGCGGCTGTGCCAGGCATTTTTTCAAAAGAGCATTAAAAGCAATTTTAGATTTTAAGAAATCAAACTTTCAAACCATGGAAATTAAAAGTTAAGATTCAGTTTTAACTAAAACCACCCAGAAGTTAAACTATTGCAAACCACCATTGCAAACCACACTTAGGGGCACCCAAGCACATGGAACTCGGTCACAGCAGTATTGAATATGTTGCCCACATCTCTTTAGGATTAAACACACATCTCTGGGACTAAGCAGAATACTTTGACAGGAGACTGAACTCTTCTGGTGTTGGTGCCATAATCTGTTTTGGTACCATAATATCTGGGCTTCTTGTATCCTTTAGTGTATTTATCCTCACAACTCCTGGGTGAGGTAAGTTCAACTACTATCCCCATTCTACAGATGGGGATCTGAGTCACATAGGACAGGTTTTCTGAAGGGATTGATGCACCCTAAGATTCAGATACATGCCTAGTAGGATTTTCAAAAGCAAGTAGGCTCCTAACTCATATTGAAATCTGTGACGTAGCCACTGAGTGGACCAGCCATCAAGGTGACCAGGTCAACGTGATGGAGCCTTACTGACAGAGAGAAGCTGGTACTGGCCATGTGTGGCCAGTGGGAGAAGGGGGAAGATCTCCTGGTGGGTCTTTTCCCTGAGACAGGAGCCAGCCCCTTGTTGAGATCACAGAGACGCTTCACTTGTCCAATAGCTGTTTTCAACCAGCCTAGGCTCACTAACCGAACTGTCCACTGGGTGGAGATGGAAGAATGCCTCCCATCAGGTGTTCCCCATTCAGAGTAATTAGGAACACAGCCCAGACCCTGGAGGGAGAGGTCAGAGATATGATGTCTTTAGGGGTGATCCAGCCAACCACCAGCCCTGGGGGCCCCTCCTGTGGTGCTGGTCCCCAGGAAAGATGGGTCTATCTGATTCTGGGTGGCCTATTGGAAACTCAGTGCCATCACCATGGCTGGTGCCTGCCCATACCTAGGCCTGATGAGGTCCTAGATAAGTTTGGGGTGGGGATTCGGTACCCCATGACTAGGGATCTCACCAAAGGCTACTGGCAGGTGCCTTTGGATCCAGATGCCAGGTTAAAACCTGCTTTTGTCACCCCTTTAGGGCTGTACAAGTCTCTTGTCCTACCTTTCAGCCTCAAGGAGGTGCCAGTCACTTACTAGTGCCAGGTGGATCAGTTACTGAGGGAGATGGAGAATTTTACCCTAGTGTACATTGATGATATAGGTGTCCCAGGTGAAGATGGTGCTGAGTCACCTCCAGGGTGCAGGACTGACGGTAAAAGTTGGGATGTGCAAGGTGGGGATAGCAGATGTGTCATACCTGGGCCACAAGGTGGGGAATGGCTGCATAAAACCAGATCCAGCCAAGGTGGGGAAAATCGGAGACTGGCTGGCTCCCCAGACTAAGAAACAGGCTCAGGTCTTTGTTGGGATGATGGGGCACTACCGGAGGTTTGTGCCCCACTTTAGCTCTGTGTCAGCTCTCATCACTGAGCTATGCAAGAGGGGTAAGCCAGACAAGTTGGTCTGGACTGGGCAGTGCCAGGGAGCTCTCTGTGCTCTGAAAGGGGTTTTGGTCAAGGGTGCGGTGCTGGTAAACCCAGGCTTTGACAAGCCCTTTACGGTATTCACCAATGCCCCAGACACAGGGCTGGGTGTGGTGCCGAGGCAGGCCAGTGCAAAGGGGAAGAAACACCCCATCATGTACCTGAGCAGGAAGCTGCTGCCCTGGGGGCAGGGCTATGCAGCCATAGAGAAGGAATGCCTGGTCCTTGGATGGGCCCTTAAAAGACTGCAGATGGATTTATTTGGGCAGCGCTTCACTGTGTATCTGGACCACTCACCCTGCTGTGGCTGCACCACATGAGAGGGGCCAATGCCAAACTCCTGAGGTGGAGTCTGTCCTTCCAGTATTATTAGGTGAAGGTTTAAGGGGAGTGCAAGAATTATAGCTGATGCTTTGTCCTGGAGAAGGAGGCCTAAACTTCCCCGGGTCACTGGCTAAAGTGACCCCACTCAGTTCAGAGATGTGATGTAGTGGGGATTTTCCCTTGTTATGTTGTATGTGAGACTATGTGAGTCTTACTGTTTTGTATGAATGCTGTGTGTGCCTCAGTTTCTCTGCATATTGCACCAATGTGTAGGTGGTGGGAATAAGGGTGTGTAACTTTTGCAGGGGCTGTTCCTGCTGTCTGCATGGATTCTATGGCCGCCCCTTCTTAACCTGAGACCCAGAAGGAGGATGTGATCAGGTGACTCTTGACCTGGGAAGTGAGACAAAGGCCGGAGGAGGACCAATGGGCAGGGCAGAGGCCAGGCAACTGGAAGCGAGTCAGTCTCGGCTATCTTGGGGCACAGAGGGAGGGCAAGAGCCCTGGCTCTGGGCTTCCCTCCCTGCAAGATGGACTTGGCTGAAAGTCACTGATTTCTGTGCCAACAAGTTCTGTTCTACGATGTGTTCCTATTGACTAATAAACCTTCTGTTTTACTGGCTGGCTGAGAGTCACGTCTCAATGCGGAGTTGGGGTGCAGGGCCCACTGGCTTCCTGAGGAGCCCCACCTCGGTGGACTCGCTGTGGAAAGCACACAGTGTGGAAGGGAATGCTGAATGCTCCGCAGTCAGCCCCAGGAAGGTCGAAGCTGTGTAACCTTCTTGCCCTGAAGACAGTACGCTCAGAGTCCTGACTGGCTTCATACAGAGTAGTTCCAGAGCATCACTTCAGAGACTCTGTGACAAAATCAATGGGAATTCGGCACATGGGCATGTCCAAAAATCCCACTAGGCATTAATTTGAATCTTTAGGCACCCATACAGCTTTAATAATCTGTCCCTAAGTGACTCACTCAAGGTCTTACAGAACATCTGTGGCATAGCAGGTTAATTCTGTAACCACTGGACCATCCAGGCTCTAATAATCTTATGATCTCTGCCTGAGCATTTGCACACGAAGGTATGTGACCAACCCCAACCTGTGCAGTCTGAACACAAACCTGGAGAGCCACCACCACCTCCACCATTTGATCTAACGCCCCAACTCCAGGAGATGCTCACGTTTGTACATGTGTTCTTGAGACTGGCTGTGCATCCTGAAAGAGCACACACAGGCTGTGAGGGCAGGGAGTGGGGAATGGGGTGGCTGGAATGTCCTTAAGTGTTCAAAAACGAGGTGGCACAACTGTTTTTGTTCAAAATCTTGTGATATTTTTATCCAGTCTTGTCATGTATTTGGACCTGTCTGATGAGTTGTGAGCAGTTGAGGTGGGCACTGCTGAATATGAGAGTGGGGTTTATTTACCGCTGTGCTCCTGCTGATGAGTAGAAATGGCTCCCTGTCCCTGAATGTTCACATTTTCACTCCTAAAGAGAAGAGATTCTCTGTTATCTCTCAGCTCAGCTGTTAGTGCAGTGATGCTGCAATGCATTGAACAGGGATGTCAGGGGAAATGACAAAGGCAAATGCATGTACAGTACCTGCTTGATGTGCTTGACTCCGCCTGAAAGAAGAAATGGGGAAACTGTCAATAATAGTCTATAATTTAATAAAACCATGTGAAAAAACACCCCGTGACCATTCCCCATGGGCATGTCACACACTTTCAGGCACAGAACCCTCTTCCCGTCACAGCAATCCCATTTCTGAAGGGTAAATTCCCAGCCATCCCTGCTTCCCTAGGTATTTATGAATTTCATTCATCTGAGCAAATCATGTAGCTAATTTATTCATCCCTCTATGGCTATAGTTTGCTCAACTCACTGCCATGCACCTTTGTCAACCACAAAGGGTTATGCTTCTGTGTGGACCAGCAGTAGCTAGAATAAGTCACAGATTCGTAGCTGGTAAGGCCATAAGGGACCTTTCTGATCATCTGGTCTCAGCTCCTTTTTTCCAGTAT
Organism: Dermatemys mawii; assembly: GCA_007922305.1. Classification (NCBI taxonomy): domain Eukaryota; kingdom Metazoa; phylum Chordata; order Testudines; family Dermatemydidae; genus Dermatemys; species Dermatemys mawii. The sequence continues at coordinate 831,329 of ML677373.1, forward strand.
GAGTCAGAGAACCTCTCCCAGTGATTCCTGCATCATCAATTTGTGGTTGAGCTAGAGCAAATCTCTGAGTAATGATTTAAAGACTCCGAGTAATGGGAAACCCACCACAACCCTTGGTAAGTTGTTCTAATAGTAAATCCCATTCTTGGTAAAATATGTGAACCTTCTTTCTAGCCTAAATCTGTCTGTCTTTGACTTCCAGCCATTAGATCTCATTCTTCCTTTGTCTGCTGGATTAAAGAGCCCTCTCCCTGACCTGCTTTCACTCTGCAGGGTTAATAAAGTCTGCCCATGATATCCACAAAGCCTGAAGGATAAGGAAAGGAGCATTGGACTGGGAGAGGGGTCTTGACTGAAAGACATTGTCATAACCATACAGCTAAGGGTAGCCTAAAATGCCTCCTTACCTGTAAGGAGTTAAGAAGTTCAAATAACCTGGTTGGCACCTGACCAAAAGAACCAAAGGGGACAAAAGATACTTTCAAATCTGTGCGGGGGTGGAGGGGAGAGGCTTTGTTTTGTGCTCTTTGTTTTTGATAAAGATTCTCTCCAAGCAAGAAAGAGGCAGGAAAAAACCACATCTCTTATAGACAATCAGAAAATAAGCATCCAGACATACAAAAATAGTAAGTAGAATCCTGGCAAGGGTTGTTAGATTAACTTTTGTTTCAACTTGTGAATTTTCCCTTTACTAGAGGAAGGTTTATTCCTGTTTTTTGTAACTTTGAAATTCAGCCTAGAGGGGGTTCCTCTGTGTTTTTTTAATCTTTTGTTACTCTGTAAAGTTATGTTCCATCCTGATTTTACAGAGGTGATTCTTTTACCTTTTCTTTAAATAAAATTCTTCTTTTAAGAACCTGACTGATTTTTCCTTTTTTCTAAAGATCCAAGGGTTTGGGTCTGTGCTCATCTGTACCAGTTGGTGGGGAAATTATTCTCAAGCCATCCCACAAAGGTGGTGTAGGTCTTGGGGGAATATTTTGGGGGAATAAGAACTCCAAGTGGTCCTTTCCCTGATTCTTTGTCTAAATCACTTGGTGGTGGCAGCTTACCATTCAAGGACAAAAGATTTGTGCCTCGGGGAAGTTTTTAACCTAAGCTGGTAGAAATAAGCTTAGTGGGGCTTTCATGCAGGTCCCCACATCTGGACCCAGAGTGGGGAGGGAGTGGGGAGTGCGGAGGGAACCCTGACAGGCATCCAGGCAGTAAAACTGCATAATCATATGGTGAGAGATGTTTTGTTTTGAATTCATTTAGTTTGTTAAGTTAGATATGAGTTGCAAAGATAACAGGAATAAAAGGCAGAAAAAACATCTCAGTCAATAAAACATGAAGCTCTGGGTCTGCTATGGGCATGGGGATGAAGCTTAGTGAAGAATTTATTTGACAAATAAGGGAGGTCCATGGAACTTAGAGCAGCGGTTCTCAAACTTCTGAGAACTGCGACCCCTTTTCCATTTGGTGGCTGCCGCGGCGGACCCTTGTATGTACACCAAAAAGCTGCCGAATGAATTACTTCCGCATTCGGCGGCTATTTTCAGCAGACATGCCGAGCGCTCCCGAAATAGCTCGGTATGTCCGCCGAAAAGCCGCCCAATGCAGAAGTAATTCATTCGGCGGCTTTTAAGCAGCGCTGGGAGCTCGCGACCCCCCTGGGAGTGCTCGGCGACCCCCAGGGGGGTCGCGACCCCTGGTTTGAGGAACCCTGACTTAGAGGATCCCATATGACAAAAAGGGACAGAGACTATATTGAAGGGGGGATGATCTCTGAGCAAGAGGGGCCATCAACCACCATATGCCAGAAGACAAGGCTGGAGAGAAAGAAAGCGATAGGGTCTCTGCCTTGACTGAGATGCTGACCAGATCTCAGTCATATGTCTTCACTAGAAGTGCTGCTGCCATGCAGCTCTCCAGATACAGCTGCGCCACTGCAGCACATGTGGTGAACTTGCTCTGTGCTGATGGGAGAGAGATCTCCTGTTGGCATAAAAAACCCACCCTTGTGAGCGGCAGAAACTATGTCGGCAAGAGAAGCTCTGCCACCAACATAGCACGGTGCACACGAGCGCTTATGCCAGCATAATTTGTCACTCAGGCGGGTGCAATATTCACGCACACAGCCCCCCACCCCGCAAGTGACAATTTTTTCCAGCACAGGCTGTAGTGTAGCCATAGTGATAGAAGGGGTGAGACTGGACACAGCAGATAGGTAGAGCCCTGCAAATCAGCAGGTATCTGCTTTATATCCGTGGACCATTTTTGCCGATATCAGCGCAAATGCGCATACAAATTTTGCATTCACGCAGGGTTCTGACAGTAAGAGCTGGATGGGCAACTGAGAGGAACTGCAGCACAGACGCTCCACCTGCCCTAGCAGGAGGCCGAGGAGCAGGGACACGGCTCCCCACAGCTGTCTGCCTCGCTCTTACCATGGCCAGGCTACGCCCTCCCCCGGCTCTCCCTACAACCTCCAGCCTTAGCTGGAGAGCTGTACTGGCAGCTGTGGGGAGCCTGGGTCCCTCCCCCTGCCCTGGGCAGGGGGGCCCAAGCAGCCCCCAGCCCATATCCCTGCCCCCCAGACTCCCCGCCTAGGGCTGGGGGAGGCACCCAGGCTTCCCAAAGCTGCCAGTGGAGCTGTACAGCTAAGGCCTAACCTAACCTAGCTCCAGTCGGGAGAGGGGGAAGGGGTGACTCAGAGCCACAGCCCAGGCCAGTGTGGAGCCCAGTCGGGAGCCATGGGGAGCTGTGGCATACCTTCCACCTGCCCACATTCAGGGCAGGAAGAAGGCTGAGAGCAGCCCCAGAACGTATTCCCTGTCCCTCAGGCTCTCCACCCAGCCAATGGCAGGTGGAGGGTCCGCGACTTCAAAAAGGCTCCCCGCAGCTGCCCATGCTGATCCCCCTTACTAGGCTACTGGGGGTGCCTCAGAGCCTCAACCCAGCCAGGTAAGTAGAGCCCTGTGATTCCACAGACAATTTTTGCAGATCACAGATCGGATGCAGAGACACATTTTTGTATCCACACAGAGCTTTAGCGATGGGGGGGACGTTTCTCTCAGGACTGTTTGTTATTTTGTGTAGATCTGTAAATCTCTCTAGTGCTTTCTTAAATATACAAGTGCCTGTAGTTAAGAAATCCTTTTGCTAAGCCAACATTCCTGGCTCGCCTGACATATTGTCCCTGAAGGGGTCAGTCAAGAACTCAGCGTGCCCACAGTGAGCTGGAAATCTGCCAGAGTGTGTGTAACCAACTGGGAGCTTGTGAGGGCTGTGGCTCTAGTTCTGGGGTTTCAGACAGCTGGGGTGCGGAGAACCACATCCCGAAGAAGGGGGGCAGACATGGGGTCTGCAACTGCGAGTGTAGCTGAGAAACCCAGAGCTGAAGTCTTAGAAGCATCTGGCATCCTGTGGTTAGGTCCAGTCACAATAGACTGGGATCTGTCCAGAGAGGGGGTGACACAGGGCCCTGAAGGGATTTAATTAGCCAACAAAAACACCCCTACCTTGGACTCGTGGGCAGCCTTTCCCCTGGGAATCACAGTGTGAGAGCGGTGAGCCGGGGATCCTTTGCAATCCTCACAAAGGGCTTTGATATCCTCCTTACAGAAACATGTGAGCTCTTTGCCATGTTCCTCACAGACATTCCCTTTCTGTCTCCTTTGTCCTGGCTTTAACCCCTGTTGTTCGATGAATTGTATGGTGCTGCCCAGCAGTGTGTTGGGCCTGAAGGCTCTTTTCTGGAACATTTCTCCACACTGAGGACAGGCGACTGTCTCCATTTCCTTACAGTGCTGGGTGATGCAGTCCCAGCAGAAGTTGTGCCCACACTCTATAGTCACCGGATCTCTCAAATAATCCTGACAGATGCGACAAATGGCATCTTCTAGCTCTGTATGAGCTAAAGACATTGGGGCCGGGGGTTCCTGACCCTCAGCCTCACGTTTCTTCTTCCTTGGTGGAGCAGGTGTCCCCATGGCTGCTGGGCTCTGAGTCTGCCTGTCTCCTCCCCCAGCACTGTGTGTTCTGCTGTTGCTGGTGGGAAGTGCCTGCTGCTGACCTCTGCCCTGCTCAGTGCAGCGTGAGGTGAAGAGAAGGGAAGGGCCTGGAGGAGATGGGAAAAGAGAGAAAAGGAGATGAGGATGAAGAACTGACTGGGAGAGGAGGAATGGCAGTTAGAAAGGGCGGGAAAGCAGCTGTGCCAGACACCCCTCACCAGTGAGCTGTGGCAGGGAGGGGTTTTAGCTCTGTGTTCTGAGATGGATCCTGGAACACTGCACCCAGTTTGAAAAGAACATTCAAAAAGAGGGGAGAGGGTGCAGAAAAGAGCCACAAATTTGATTGAGAAAATGCCCTATGGGGCAGAATGAAAGAGATCGATCTGTTCAGTTTATCAAAAAGAAGTGTGACAGGTGACTTGATCATGGTGTTTATGTGCCTTCTTGGGGAGAAAATCCTGGGCATTAAAGGGCTCTGTAATCTAGTGGATAAAGGCAGAACAGGAGCCAATGGCGGGAAGCTGAAGCCAGACAAATCCAAATGAGAAGTAAGGCACAAGTTTTTAACAGTGCAGGTGATTAACAAAATCCAAAGATGGATGTGCCATTCCTTAATGTCTCCCAGTCCAGACTGGTGCCTTTCTGAAAGGATGCTTTAGTCAAGCACAAGTTATTGAGCACAATCACTAGGTGACATTCACTGGCCTGTATTTATCCAGGAAATCACACTAAATCTAGTGGTTGCTTCAGGTTTTAAAAATTATGACTCTATGGGCTGGTCTTCACTAGGGCAGGGGATCGACTGCAGATACGCAACTTCAGCTACATGAATCACGTAGCTGAAGTTGGCGTATCTGCAGCCGACTTGCCTCCCGTCCTCACGGTGACAGCAGTCGGCAGCGCGCTCCCCCGTCAACTCCGGCTTATTCCTCCGGGGGAGCTGGAGTTCCAGAGTCGACGGGGCCAGCGCTGGCGATCGATTTATCGCGTCCTCACAAGACGCGATAAATCGATCGCTAAAACATCGACCGCTGCCCGCAGTAGTGAGGACGTACCCTATGAGTGCCGGAAGGGCTGAGATCATCCAAGGCCTGAGTGCTGAAGAAACAGGATGAATTATACTAAACTAAGTAGGTTGTACTTAAAGTGTGCCTATCCCCAGGAGCTTTCCTGCAGGTCCTTAAAAATGCAGAAGGACTATAGGGAAGAAAACCCATGCGTGTGAGGGTCTGAGACTATCCTAGTGCTTCCAAGGGAACAATGAATGTTCCACCGGCCTTTGTTTACACTCATGTTCCATCCAGTTTTGAGTCTGTGTTCATATTTAGAATAAAATATTGACCATTATACCATGACCTGAACCAACAAGAACATTCTGTTATTCAGTAGTGCTGGGGCCTGGTTTTCTCTGCTCCTAACAACAGACAAATAAGTGTGGTCAGCGCTCACAGCCCAGTTCAGTTTACTGTTTCCTCATCCTCCCTGCCCACAGCTGTGGAGTCTCTGTCACTCATGTTACATCTGTCGCATAGACTGTGAGCTCTCTGGGCCAGGGACGTATCTTTGTTATACGTCTGTGACTGGGGTTCCTAGGTGCTCATATATCATTACTGATACAAATAACTATTAACAGCAAGTGGGGGAATAAACAAATGTAGTGACTGTACTACGGCCCAGGCTGGCTCCTTCATCACTAACCCCACTTCAGAGTAATACAGCAACACATTCCCCCTCCAGAATTCCCCAGAGACTCAGGGGACTCCAGGCACAAATGTGGACAGGGAAGCTCACTTCGGCAGTAGGAAGGTATTAGAGGGAACTACTGAGTTCCCGAGGACAGACACATCCATCTCAGCATATTGTGGGGAACAGGAGAGGGCAGATAGCCATTAGCTCAGCTGTAAATAGGGTCAGAGATCTCTGGCTCAACCCACTGAACCTGCTGCCTCTCCCTAGCCCCTTTCTAGCAAGGTTGAACCATAAATGCACAAATACAGAGTGGGGGATAATTTTCTTGGTAGCAGCACTGCTTAGAAGGATCTGGAAATAGTAGCGGATCACAATCTCACCATGAGTCGACAATGTGATGCTGTTGCAAAAAAGGCAAATGCAATTTTAGGTTGCATTAACAGAGGCATAGATTGTAAGTCATGGGAAGTGATAGTACCACTCTACTCAGCACTGGTTAGGCCTCAGAGCTTACGATGTCCAATTTTGGTCACTAATGTATAGAAAGGATATAGAGAAACCTGGCAAGGATTCAGAGGCGAGTGACAAAGATGATCAAAGGAATGGAATGCAGCCATCTGAGCAAAGGCTGAAGGAACAGGGGGCTGGATGTGGTGACTTCTCCAGACCCTTCCAGCCCCACATTTCTGTCTGTTAGTTCTGGCCTGTCTGAGACTCTCTGGACCTTGCAGCCTGACCTGGTGCTCATTGCAGTCAATGGTCAGATTCCCATTGGCCATTAGATCTGGCCATAGTGCACATCTCATCACCTGTGTATTGCACTGTGCATTGTTAGGGGCCTAGTGACCCCCTGGTTTATTGTTATAGGGAGACACTCAGCTGAGCTCACAGATTTTTGTCTTCTCTGTTAAATCTTCTCTGGGTTTATGCCATTCTGCCCCTGAAAATGAAAATGTCAGAAAGTAACAACAGCCCTGGGGCTGCTCCGAGTGACTCTGCAGAGACCCTGTGAGTTCTATTGCTCCAGAGGCTGAAGTGCGCACCCCTGCCCAACCCAGGTGCCAGATAAGACGCAGGCTGCAGCTTTCAGTTTGAATGTGGCAAACCCCAGGAAGAGGAAGGAGCAGAGGGAAACTGACAATGTGATTTTATCAGCTGTTCTTTTATGTGGCCACATTATCCCTCCCCCACCACCCCAAAAAAATAGTCTCAGTCCAGTGAGAATGAGGGAGAAAAATAGCATTTAAAAATTAAAAGAAAAAGTTATCAAGACACCTTACTTAATGTCTAGCTCTGCCCACCATTCCCAGGGCATTCTCCCCTCCCCCATCATTTATGATCCTGTTGAGATGTCGGCCTTGGGTAACAGTAGCAGAAGGTGCAGGTGACGAGCGTGGGGTACAAAGGGTAACAATAAGCAGCAGTTTACTGAGCTGCAGAGGGGAGCGGTGTCCAATGGGAGCCTCTGGGGTCAGAGTCTCCTTTTTTATTGCACATCATTAAACTATTATCTGAAAGACAGGATCTGAGTCAGAGAAACAGTAACGCTGAGCCTGTGTGCCCCAGGACACACTGCTAGGGAACAATAATTAAACACTCTGCTGCCTGTGCTGACAGAGCTCAGGGTATCTGAGATGCTTCAGTGTGGCTCTGAAGGGAGTTCCAGGGTAAGGTGCATAATTCCCTGCTCTGCTACAGACTCCCTGTGCGACCTTAGGCAAGTCACTTACCTTTCGATGCAAATAGGCACCTAGCAGCATTTTCAAAAGTGCCTGGGCTTTTAGCTTCCGATGGGAGTTGGGCACCTAAGTGCTTTTGAAAATCCCACTAGATGCGTAACTACATCTTTAAGGGACTACAGACCTTCCAAAATCTGCCACTTAGTCTCTGTATCAGAAATGCAAAGCTATTTAGCTTCCGAAAGATGCAGACAGGCGCCTAGTGGGACTTTCAAAAGTGCCTAAGTGAGTTAGGTGTCTGAGTCCCATGAATTCCCTTTCACTCCTGCCCGTTCTGCATTCATCCCATGCATATTCCATCAAAGGTGCTTGCTGGCAGAAATGTCCATGCGATCAAGAAATTTTTACTGAATGTGATACAATATTCATAGGAAGCAATGGCTGAACATTTAGGCCCTGATCCAACAAGTTCTTTAAGTATGTGCATAACTTTCAGCATGCAAGCAACCCCACCAAAATCTTAATCACATATTTGCACTAAACACCTGTTTCTAAGAGTTAAATTCATCTGTAACAAGGTTGAAGAATCACCAGCATGGTGCCTCCTGCTGGTCATCTTGAGAATTAGCTCAACTCTGGCCAGAAGGAGGCGCTCCGGAGCTGGTGTCTCACCTGCCTTAGGCCCTGCGTCCTGCCCGGACCCCAGTGCCCCTTTACCTGGGGTTCTGCCCCAGCAATACCCCCACACTTTGGGGTTCCCCTTCCTGGGGAAACCCCAACCCACTTTACCCATCTTGCCTCAGTGACTACTGCCAGTCATCATCTAACCCCTATTCTCTGGGGCAGACTGCAGTCTCTGATGGCCACTCATCATTGGCAAAGGAGCTGGACCAACTTCCTCTGCCTATCCCCGGGCTGCCCCTCTGCAGTCCCAGTACCTCTTAGCCTGGGGCTGCAGAGCAACTTCCCCTGATGTAGCTTCTGTCTGACATGCCCTAGGAGATCTTAGCATATATATTGTCATTTCTTCTTTTTGAACGGAGTTCTGCCTGCACAGATTCTTCTCTCCATACAGCGATCAAATCTAGTGTCTCCCATTTGGTCCATGCTGGAGCTCATTTGCGATTCTGGGACTGCATGGTCACCTGTGCTGATGAGCTCGCCACGCTCACCAAACAGGAAATAAAATTCAAAAGTTCCTGGGGCTTTTCTTGACTACCTGTCTACCCAATTTTAGCGCTAATCCGCTCCCTGGGGAGGAGTATAGAAGTCGACTTTAAGAGCCCTTTCAGTCAACAAAACATCTCCTATTTCCTTTCCATTTAGTCATAGACAGTTTTTATGGGGAAATGTCTCCCCTTTGTTCTCTGAAATGTATCTTTTAAAATTCTTTTCTCCCTTTTTTTCCTCTTGCAGGTGCAAATGTTTCTACTCTCCCCTTATCATCTCTGTCCCAGAGGTTTCACAGATTAGAATGTGAAGAAAATGCACTCGCGATGACATGTTTTCCAAGCTCATAAAGTTCTCCCACACTGACAGAGCACAGCTGAATGCGTGGAGGCACACAGCGGCAGAGTCCAGGAAAGAATTAAGTGAGAACGAGGAGAGGAGGCAAGGTGTGATGCTCAGGCTAATGGGAGAGCAAACAGATATGCTCAGGAGTCTGGTGGAGCTGCTGCAGGAAAGGCAGCAAAAGCACAGACCACTGCTGTAGCTCCTATATAACCGCCCTCTCTTCTCCCCAAGTTCCATATCCTCCTCACCCAGATGGCCAAGCACACAGGGGAGGGGTGACTCCGGGTGTAAGCAGTGTCAGGAATGAGATCTATTCTGACATCTGGTGGTGAATTATGGGAATTGCAGTGAGCGGTGGAAAATAACTTTGGGGCTGATCAATTTGCATAGGCACACCCACCGCGCCTAGCCTGAGCTCACAGCAGCCCACATGGCCACTTCGGCTGATGCGGGAGCCCCAGTTTCTATGTTACTGGGGCAGAAATGATAAAGTGATGTTACCCTGATTATGTGAATGAAGGACTATGGACATGTACTTGGCCCTTGTTATGATGGAGGGACTCGCCATCATCTAAGTAGCACTCACTGGGCAAGTGCCACATGTTTCAGAACACTTTGATATTGAAAGAGGCTATGGGTAGTCTTCTATGTCTTTTAGTAAGGGGTTTGTCTGAGAGTCTTGCAGGCATATTGTAGCTTACATTTTTCTGTTATAGAGTGTTAAAGCTAATTTTTGATTCTCTTAGAAGTCTAAATTCAGCCTGCAAAGCTGAATACACTTTGGGTCTGCTGGTGTATCTGTGCCAAAGCCACCTACTAACAGCTGAAACCACTGAGCACTGTGTTAAGTATGGGGGGGTCCTAAAGGCATATCAGTGGTACCAAGCAGTTTGTGTGGCTAGCAGAGTGAAGCAGCGGACTCAGCCAAGTAGTTCCTGGGTGCGGTTCGACTGGCAGCAGACTCAGCCAAGCGGTTCGTGGGTGCAGTTTGTGCGACTGGCAGCGGACTCAGCCGAGCGGTTCCTGGGTGCAGTTCGTGCGACTGGCAGAGTGGCTGGCACAGCAGAGCAGTTCGTGTGTTGGCTGGCAGGGTGGCCAGCGGAGCAGTTTGTGCTGCTGGCAGAGTGACTAGCGCCACAGAGCAGTTCGAGTGTAGGCTAGCAGGACGGCTAGCGGATCGACTGGCAGAGCGGTTCGTGGGACGGCCGGCAGAGCAGAGCGGCTTACAGTGAGGGCTGCAGCGGAACCCCACGGAGAGGCGGCGCAGTCAGCCTCGGACCACGTAAGGTGCCCCTTGCCCTACCCTCCATTTCCACCCAAGCTGGGAGGTAAGACTCTGCAGGTTGACTTTTGAACTCTGCACTGACCAGGAACAGAGACTCTTGGGCTGTTGGACTTTGGGACTATTGGGTGATTTTTTGAGGTTGTGGGACTCAAGAGCCAAAGGGAAGGACACAGCCTATCTGCTGGAAGGGGGGGCTTCTGGTTCTTGGTTTGTTTTATTAATCCTGTTTGTGGTGTTTCCCCAATCTAATGCCACATTGTTTCTCTCTGCTATTAAAAGGCTTTTGGTACACTCAGGCTCCGTGCTTGCGAGAGGAGAAGTATTGTCTCTTACAGACGCCCAGAGGGGTGGTATATGATTGTCCCAGGTCACTTGGTGGGGGCTCGAGCCAGTTTTGTATTGTGCTATTGGAATGGAACCCCTGGATACTGAACCCGGCCCTTGTTGCTGCCAACTCTGATGGGCAGGAGGTTTACACGGGCACCCAGCCACTCCACTCCAGAGGATTGCCCAAGCAACAGAAGGCTGGCATTCGATAAGTTTTGATTTGTAGTGTAGCTACAATAAGCAATGTGGCCTTGTCCTTCCCTCCTCCCCTCCTCTTCTCCTCCCCTATCCCACCTGGGCTACCTTGTGAGTTATCTCCCTTTTTTAAAAATCACTTAATAAAGAATGCATGGTTTTAAAACAATAGTGATTTTATTTCCTTTGCAAACTGTGATCGAAGAGGGGAAGGTGTTTGGCTTACAGGGAATTAGCATCAACAAAGCGGGTGGGTTTGCTTCAAGGAGAAACACAACTGTCACACTATAGCCTGGCCAGTCATGACATTGGTTTTCAAAGCTTCTCTGATCTGCAGTGCACCCAGGTGTGCTCTTCTAATCATCCTGGTGTCTGACTATGCAAAATCATCCATCAGGCAATTTGCCTAAACCTCCCACCCCACCATAAATGTCTCCCCCTCACTTTCACAGATATTATGGATCACATGGCAAGCAACAATAACAATGGGAATATTGGTTTCGCTGAGGTCTAATCTAGTCAGCAAACAGCACCAGCGAACTTTCAAACATCCAAACCCACATTCTACCTCCATTCTGCACTTGCTCAGCCTATAGTTGAACTGCTCCTTACTAGTGTCCAGGCTACCTCTGTATGTGTTCATGAGTCATGGGAGCAAGGGGTAGGCTGGGTCTCCAACGATAACTATTGGCATTTCAACATCCTCAACAGTATTTTTCTGATCTGGGAAGTAAGTCCCTTCCTGCAGCTGGTCAAACAGATCAGAGTTCCTGAAGATGCGAGCATCATGCACCTTTCCTGCCATCCCATGTTGTTGTCGGAAAAACATCCCTTGTGATCTACCAGTGCTTGCAGCACCATCGAGAAGTACCCCTTGCAGTTTACTTGCTAGTTGGCAAGGTGATCCGGTGCCAAGATAGGTATATGCATTCTGTCTATCACCATCACAGTTAGGGAACCCCATTGCAGCAAAGTCATCCACTATGACCTGCACATTTCATGGAGTCACTACCCTTGATAGCAGAAGGTTACTGATTGTGTTGGCTACTTGGAGCACAGCAGCCCCCACAGTAGATTTGCTAGCTCCAAATTGATTTGTGACTGACTGGTAGCTGTCAGGCGTTGCAAGCTTCCACAGGGCTATTGCCACTCGCTGCTCAACTGTCAGGGCTGCTTTCATCTTGGTATCCTTGCACTTCAGGGCAGGGGAAAGCAAACTCACAAAGTTCAAGGAAATTGGACTTATGCATGCGAAACTTTTGCAGCTACTGGGAATCGTCCCATACCTGCAACACTGTGTGGTCCACCAGTCTCTGCTTGTTTGCCGGGTCCCACCTTCCTGAATCCCTCTTCCCACACTCCAATATTGCAAACCCTCATATTATATCATCCCATTAGTGTCAGGGGGTGTAGCTGTGACTACGGGCTGCTGGGCAGAGGCTGGGGGAGATTGCAAGGGGTCTTGGTGGCTGGGAGTATCTGCACTGAGCAGCAGGGAAACAGCACCATCTGGGCTGATTGCTCCCCCTGTTGCTCTTGTTTCCTGGTTTGGAAGGAGCTGGGGCTGGGTCGAGGGACACTCATGATTTATTAGAATCAAGCTCGTTGACTCAGAGCCCAGGTAATCCCATGGATTTGTCCTCTCTGGATTGCTGATTCCAGCACAACAGTAACATTTATTGTGAATACAAAAAGCGATTCAGAATGAGCAATTAGTTATAGCTATAACATTCCATTCTCTCACACATTCATTCATTCATTCATTCACACAAAGTTCTGCAAGGTAGTTATAGTTACCAGCCTGGAGGTTGCTTATGTAAAGTTACTGGCCAGGTGGCCTGGACACGAGGATGGAGTGAGTCTTGTCAGGTGAGCACCTGATGCTCCTGGAGGGTGGTTGCAGAACCAGACTCAAAGTCCTCAGTCTTTAGGTTCTGTTTTTATAGGAATTCATCCCTATAGCAGTCTATGGAATCTGCCTTATCATGCTGCTTTTATGTTTGAAGTGATAGTTACACTCTCTGTCGACACTGGCTCCTGAGCCAGAAACTCAAGGGATGAGAAAGACCTGGGGAAAGGGCTGGGGCCAGGCAGGGAAGTGTCTGTGCATCAATGGCCTCTCCTTGCCACAGCTCTACTTCAGGGAGGAGTGTGGGTCTGTGAGTTTCAGAGCTGCTGCCCCTCCACCCCCCGAGTGCCTGCAGGAGCCGAGCCAGCTATAGCCTGGCAGTTCCTGAATTACATTCAGTCAGTTCTGACCTTCCACTCCTTCTTCCTCCAGACAATCTGTGCAGAGTCTGGGGCACAGTTCCTTTCCCAGTGAGGGCTGCAACAATCGTTGGGATCAAGGGGAAGGGGATGAAGCAGCTGAGAGCTATTGTGGCTGGCACTGGGAGAAGGGGACACTGTGAGATCGGAAGAATAAAAAACAGGACTAAGAAACCCTGTGTCTCCTGGGTCTGAGTTAGTGATGTAACCCTTCTGCCCATCAGAGTTGGCAGCAACAAGGGCCGGGTTCAGTATCCAGGGGTTCCGTTCCAAAAACACAATGCAAAACGGGCTCGAGCCCCCACCCAGTGACCTGGACAACCACATACCTGGGTGCCTCTAAGAGGCAATACTTCCCCTCTCGCAAGCACGGAGTCTGAGTGTACCAAAAGCCTTTTAATAACAGAGAGAAACAATGTGGCATTATATTGGGGAAACACCACAAACAGGATTAATAAAACAAACCATGAACCAGAAGCTTCCTCCCGCACCCCAAGCAAATGGGCTGTGTCCTTTCCCTTTGGTTCTTGAGTCCTGCAATCCCCAAGGTCACCCAAGGTCCCAAAAGTCCAACAACCCAAAAGTCCAACAGCCCAAAAGTCTCTGCAGAGTTCAAAAGTTCATCTGGAGGGTTTTACCCCCCAGCCTGGGTGGAAAAGGGGGGCCAGGTCAAGGGGCACCTTACGTGGTCCAAGGGTGACTGCCCCACCTCTCCATGGAGTTCTGCTGCCACCTTCACCACGAGCCGCTCCACCAGCTGTCCCACAAACTGCTGCACTCCGCCAGCAGTCACACAAGCTGCTCTGCCAGATCCTCCATTCCACCAGCTGTCCCAGGAACTGCTCTGCTCCATTCCATCAGCTGCTTTGCTCTGCCAGCAACTCCACCAGCTCTCCCATGAACTGCTTCACTCCACCAGCTGCTCCACATCACCAGCCAGTCTGTCAGCTGCTCAGTAATACATCTTCAGGGCCCCCTACTTAACACACTGCTCAGTGATTTCAGCATATAGTAACGGAGCCTTAGTGCAGGTGCACCACTGAGCCCAAAGTCTATTTAGCTCAACAGGCTGAAACTAGATTCCTAATGAAATAAAAAATTAGCTCTCATATTTCACACTGGAGAGAAACAGGCTGTAAGAGGCTTGTAGGGGCCCTCAGACAAGACCCTCACCCAGAACTATAAACATCTCTCCACAACCTTTTTCCATTCAGTAGGCATAAGAACCTCTGTCCCTTGCCCACTGAGTGCTACCTAGATGATGGAGAGTCCCTCCATCATAACAAAGGCCAAGTACATGTCCACAGTCCTTGATTCACATAATCAGGGTAACAACACTTTATCATTCCTGCCCCAATAACAGAGAAACTGGGGATCCCACAGCAGCTGAAGTGACCATTTGGGCTGCTGTGAGCTCAAGCTAGGCAGGATGGGTGTGCCTATGCAAATAAGATCATACCCTGAAGTTCTTTTCCACAAATCACCACAATTCACCATCAGATGTCAGGGTAGAGCTCATCCTGACACTGCTTACAGTGATAAAGATAAAGCCTGTTGTATGAGGCTGCTGCCTCCATTGTGATCTGGGATCCCAGGCTGAGTAGCTGTTCCTCCCCAGTGGGGTCTGTGGCAAAGAGAGACCTTCATTAAAGCCTCTTCTGTGTCCAGTCGAGGAGGGACACTCCCCTGGGGCAGCCCCCAGATTTGACACCAGCTCCTGAGCCGGAGACTTCAGGTAATGAGACAGACCTGAGGTGGAGTGGGGTGGGGGACAGAGTGATGCTGAGGAAGGACAGGAAAATGACTCTGCACAAAGGGCCCAGGGAGGCACAAGACAGATATACATTGCCAAGTGAAGCTGATATAAGTTGCCCTGTGTCAAGCTATGTGCAGGTGTGGCTACACTGCAATCTGTCTGGGGCTGTGTAGCGGGGCAATGACTCACCCCTGTGGCGCCTCCTGCTGGCCATCTGGGAATTAGCTCTTTTTACCAGCTCCAGAGCACCCTCTGCCAGTGTCTCTCCTCTCGCTGGCCCCCGTCTCCTTCCCAGACCCCGGTGCCACTTTATCTGGGGTGCTTTCCCCTGCCCCCTCACTCTCAGGGTCTCCCCTTCCTGGGGACCCCCAACCCCCTAATCCCACTTTGCCTCAGCCTTTGGCTATTCCCAGTCAGCAATGAGCCCCTGCTCCCTGGGGCAGACTGCAGTGTAAGAGCCAGTCATTAGAGGCAAGGAGGGTAGGATCTACTGCCACTACCTAGACCCAGGCTGCCCCTTTTCAGCCCCAGAATCTGTTTAAGCCCTGCACAAGGCCTTTCAGCCTCGGGGGGTCTCCAGGCAGGAGCTCCCACTGCCTTCCCCCAGCCCTCCTCTACTCAGGTAGGCTGTTCTGTTCCCAGGCAGTCAAGTCCTTCCCTCTCTACAGTCAGAGAGGGACCACCTGGCTCACAGCCTTTTATAAAGCCCAGCTGAACCCTGATGGGGGTGTGGCCCAGTTGTGGCTGCTTCCCCATCAGCCTGGGCTTTTTCTTTCAACCCCCAGCCCTCTCCCAGGGCTGGCTTTAGCCCTGTCAGGGCTGGAGCGGGTGACCACCCCGCTACAAGCTGACACATGCACCCTGTCATGGCAATGCAGTAAAACCACCTCCCTGACTGCCACAGAGCTATGGTTGACCTATTTAGATCAGCACAGTGTGAGTATAGACACTGCATGAGCTGTGTGAACCCTAAGAGTCCTCCAGCCACTATCCCACAGTGCTGCAGTCCCTGCAATAGTTACTGCTCTGCTCACAAATGTAAACTCCCCTGCCCAGGGGTCCGAGAGACCAGAAGCCTGGCTTCCCCTTAAAACTCGCCCGTGTTTTTGTAATGCCCTTTCCTGGTTGCCCACCTTGTTTACATCCAACTGACAGAGACATGAGCACAACAGTGGTGGAGGAGAGGACAGAACAAATTTCCGTGAATGAAATTGCAGTCTGGTGCATGGGGCTGCAGCGCCGTTCTCTCCAATTTGGCCTGGCCGCCCGCTGTCATCATGATGGAAGGGCAACTGGGCCCAGCCTGAGTGGCACTGAGACCTTGTCTGCCAGGTTGCAACAGCCAGAGTGCGGAGAAGGGCCCAGCCCCATGGGACAGGAGTTGCCTCTGCAGGGTGAGTGTGGGGCAGGCTCTGCAACTCCCCAGGTCTCCATCCCCCAGGGGTGGAACCCGCTCCCAGCCCCCACACGGATAAAATAAAATAACAGGAAATTCCCCCACCCCAAAATCCCCTGCCCCAATATTATAACAATAAACAACATGTCCCGGCTTCTAGCTGTAAGTGTTTGAAATTTTGTGTTACGTTAGTGTTGATTGTTAACTGTTTCATTGATATGTTTGGCTGGGGTATGAAGTGAGAGGAACTGCACCTTTGAGAGGCCCTGACTTAGCCAGTTAGAGCTGATTGTTAGGGGATGCAGAGGCTCATGTCAGGCCATGCTGACCAGTAAGAGCTCAGACACTGAATGGAGCAGCGCTCTGCCAGCCTCCCTGGCTCCCAGGGGCATCTACACAGCAGCTGGGAGGTGTGATTCCCGGCACAGGCAGATGTACATGCTATAGCTCTGCTCCAGCTAGCTCACTGAGAGCAGCACTGGGGCTGCAGTACATGGGCAGTGGTTCAGGCTAGTCCCCAAGTCCAGTCCCACTGGACCACCTGGGAACATTTGCAAGTGGTTAGCCTCAGCCACATGGCTACACTGTTATTTTTAGGCATTAGCTTGAGCAAAGCTTGCGCGTGTACATCTACCTGAGCTGGGCATGACACCTCCCAGCTGCTGCTGTGTAGACCAACCAGGTGTGAGTATTAAACACCACAGCACTCTCCAGGTATGGGGGACACCCAAAGTGCAGCCCCTGATCTAAATCAGGCAGAGGAGAGCTTTAAACCTGGACTTCCCACATCCCAAGTGAGTGATCCATGGGAGACAAATGGAGGGAGGTGATTCTTCCTCCTCTGGCCATGTTTATTTTCCCCACCTCTCTGGTGGGCTGGGACTGCTCATCTTGAGCAGCATACGAAGCAAGTGTTGCAATAAAAAATGAGCATGCAGAAATAACCCAGGATTAAACCCACAATCCCTTTTTAATAAAAAGCCCTTCTTTTCCCTCACATTCTAATACAGGCCGTTAAAATGCCCAGAAACTAAATAAAACATTCCACATGACTGGCACTGAATCTTTTTTGATTTCCCAAAAAATCTGAACAGTTTCATTTGTGGTTTGACCACAAATGAATTTTTTCAAAAATATTTTGGTATTACCAGAGGACGAATAGAATATCCCTTTTCCTCCTAGCTCCAATGCTGAGAGGGACCAATGCAGCTTTCCCTTGGGTGGCAGCGTGTTTTCTTGCAGATAATCCTCCAGCCTCTTTTTTAAAAAAATTATGATGTTAAATCGATAGAGTGTGTGAATCCCCATTGCTGATTTGGCCTCTTGGGCACATCTTGGAGCTCAGAACTGTCGGGCAGGAAGCAGGTGTATCTCGGTAGTTGTATCCAGGGGACTCACAGCCAGGAGTGGCAAATATTTTCTAGTCTGTAAAGGATCCAGTCACATATTCATTTGGATTGTTCTGCATTCCAGGGAACCAAAGCCTCCAGCTCTTGCCAAGGCATGTTCTAAAGACAGAATCAAAAAACCTGAAGGATGCTCAGGAAGAGCAAAAGGCCTGGTATGATAAACATGCCAGAGAACGTTCCTTTAAAGTAGGGGACCAGGTCATGGTCTTGAAGGTGCTTCAGACTCATAAGATGGAAGTGTCATGGAAAGGACCCTTTATGATCAGAGAGAACCTGGGAGCTGTTAACTACCTCACAGTATCCCCTACCTCAACCCTAAAGCCTAACGTGTACCATGTTAACTCTCTAAAGCCTTTTTATTCCAGAGAATTAAAGGTTTGTCAGTTTACAGCCCAGGCAGGAGATGACACTGAGTAGCCTGAAGGTTTCTACTATGAAAGAAACAGTGATGGTGGCGTGGAAGAGGTAAACTTCTCAATGACTCTCGGACGCATGCAGCGCCAGCAGATCAAGGAGCTGTGCACTAGCTTCGCACCACTGTTTCAGCCACCCCAGGACAGACTGAACGGGCATACCACTCCATTGACATAGGTAATGCTCACCCAATTAGAGCCCAACCTTACTGTGTGGTTCCTCAAGGAAAAGCTGCTATAGAACGGGAGATCCAGGACATGCTACAGATAGGTGTAATCCTCCCTTCTCGTACTGCATGGGCATCTCCAGTCATTCTAGTCCCCAAACCGGACAGGGAGATATGCTTTGCATGGACTATTGTAAGCTAAATGCAGTGACTCGCCCAGACAACTATCCAGTGCCTTGCATAGATGAGCTATTGGAGAAACTGGGACGTGCCCAGTTCATCTCCATCTTAGACTTAACCAAGGGGTACTGGCAAGTACCGTTAGAGGAATCTGCCAAGGAAAGGTCATTACGCATGCAGGGCTGTATGAGTTTAATGTGCTCCCTTTCAGGCTGCAAAATGCACCTGCTACCTTTCAAAGACTTGTAGATAGTCTCCTAGTGGGATTGGGAGAATCTGCAGTCGCCTACCTTGATGATGTGGCCATATTTTCTGACTCCAAGGCAGAGCACCTAGAACATCTCTGGAAGGTCTTTGAGAGCATACAAGAGGCAGGACTAACTGTTAAGGCTAAAAAGTGTCAAATAGGCCTCAACAGAGTGACTTACCTTGGACACAAGGTGGGTCAAGGAGCTATCAATCCTCTACAGGCCAAGGTGGATGCTATCCAAAAGTGGCCTGTCCTGAAGCCAAAGAAACAGGTCTTAGGCTTGGCCAGATATTACAGGGAATTTGTACCACACTACAGCCAGATCAATGCCCCACTGGCAGACCTAACTCGAAAGAACCAGCCAAATGCAGTCCATTGGACTGAGCAGTGTCAAAAGGCCTTTAACCAGTTTAAAGTGACACTCATGTCTGACCCTGCGCTCAGGGCCACAGATTTTGACAAACCATTCCTAGTAACCACAGATGCATCCGAGCGTGGTGTGGGAGCAGTTTTAATGCAGAAAGGACCCAATCAAGAATTGCACCCTGTCGTGTTTCTCAGCAAAAAGCTGTCTGAGAGGGAGAGCCACTGGTCAATTTCTGAAAAGGAATGTTTCTCCATTATGTATGCTCTGGAAAAGCTACGCCCATACGTTTTGGGACGGTGATTCCACCTGCAAACTGACCATGGTGCACTGAAGTGGCTTCATAATGTCAAGGAGAACAACAAAAAACTTCTTAGGTGGAGTTTAGCTCTCCAAGATTTTAATTTTGAAATACAACACATTCCAGGAACTTCGAATAAAGTAGCTGATGCACTCTCCCGTGAAAGTTTCCCAGAATCAATGGGTTAAAACTGTCCTTGGAATGTGGGACCTATTGTTAGTTTTATTATAACCAGTAGTATCCTAGAGGTGCATGTGTCTTATTAACTCTGTTTTCTCCTAGAGCTCCGGGAAGAAATCACACCCAGTGTGGTACAGACTTTTTTGACACTGCGATTTGAGGGGCGTGTCATAAGTATATAGTAGCCTAGAATTCCTGTTTACCTCTAAGGGGTTAAGAAGCTAAAAGAAACCTGGTTGGCACCTGACCAAAAGAACCAATGGGGACCGAAGACGCTGTCAAACTGGGAGCGGAGGGAAAGTCCTTTGTCTTTTTAGTTCATTCGCTCTGGGCTATCAGCTGAATCAGACAGTTTTCTTCTCTCTATCTATCTATAACCTTTCTAAACAGCAACAGTAAGTAAGTTAGCCAGGCAAGGCTATAATTTATATTTATGTCATCTCACTCATGAATTTCTCAGGGTTTAGGGGAAAAATCCCTGTGTTTTCTCTGTAACTTGTACTCAGCAGAGGGGCGGGGGGAGAAATTCCTCTGTGGGTTGGGTTTTCCTTGATTCTTTTTGTGATTGTAAGTGCTTTTCCACTGATTTTTTATAAGGAATTTGTTCTTTCTTTTTTCCTTTAATTAAAATCTTTCTTTTAAGAATTGGACTGCTTTGTTTTCCACTGTGTAAGGTTCAGGCTTTTGAATGAGGCACCTGTCTTGCCAATTGATTCAGGTTTGTAGGATACAGAGGCAATAAGCACACAAGTGAGGAAGAGTTCAGGCTATTTATTACATTTAGCAGGCAAATAAAAGATACAAGCAAGCCAATTCTACTAAGCAAGGATGTAATCTTACACTCCTCCTTTCTGTCATTAGGAGCTCCAGAGGCGACGATGGAGGGACCCCCCAGGCCAACCACGTGCGCAGCACCTCGCCGGTCTCAGGTGTACGCTGAAGCTCATTAAACCAGTATTTCTGGGGCTTATTTATACCCAAAGCCCACTTAGGCTATGTGGGAATTTGCAGTAAACAAGCCCATTAATTATGCCCATTTGCAGTCAACAAGCTCATTAATTACACCTGTTTTGATTTTAGGTACCCAACTCTTATCAATGTTTATAAATTCCTTTCTAGTTTCACATGGGATTTACAAGATGCAGCTGTCCATCCTAATTAATTAAAAACTCCTCCAACATTCCAAACTCATGCTATCTCAGCAAGCAGGTGCATAAACAAGAAACTTTCCCAGGCAAAAGTAGCCAAAGGCCAACTTAACCAAAGAGGCATAAAAGGGGTAACTGTGCACGCCATCTCCAACTCCTCATAACAATGTCTTCCGGTCTGTTTCCACTACAGCACCTAGCAGGATCGGTGTGAGGTTTTCTCAAGCTTTTCCCAGGGAGGGAGGTATGGGCTTGCGGGGGATAATATACTAGAATAGAGCCAACGCTCATAACTTTAGATATGAAAATGATACACGCATACAAATAGAATGAATATATTCAATATTCTTTTTGCAGAGATATGTTACATGGCATATTTAGCATAAAGTATATTCCAGTTATGTCATATTCACATTCATAAGCATATTTCCATAAAACATATGGAGTGCAATGTCACAATGGGGTCGCCCCCAAGTATTGCGTTTAGCTCTTTGTAGAACCGGCAGGTCATGGGGGCAGTACCAGAGCGACCATTTGCCTCCCATGCCTTGTGATATGCATTCTGCAGCTCCTTCGCTTTCACCCTGCACTGCACTGCATCCCGGTCATGGCCCCTTTTGGTTACGGCCCTTGATATCTGTCCATAAGTATCGTAATTCCTATGGTGGAGCGCAGCTGGGACTGGACAGTCTCCTCTCACCAAACGCTGATCAGGTCGAGCACCTCAGCATTGCTCGAAGCTGGGGATTGCCTGAGGCATGGTCACCTGGAAAGACGTGCAGAGAGCACTCCACACCTTGCTGAGCAAATAGGAAGTGGACTTTCAAAATTCCCAGAGATTCTGAAGGCCGGTTCTGATGGTTGGTCACCTGAGGGCAGGGCAGTAGAGTTCAAAGCGATGACCAGAGTGGCTAGAACAAGCATTGGGAGACATGTCTTGGAGGGGGGCAGAGAGGATGGGTGCCAGGAGCGCTGAGGGGAGTGAGAAGAGCAGGAGCCAGGACAACAGAGGAAGGTGAAAGATGGGGGGGCACTAGGGGCAGATGGGGGAGAGCTGGGATTCTTGAGCAGGGGGGAAAGGGGAGAGAAGAGGCCAGGGAGTAGGGGAGTGAAGTGATGGCTGGGCACCAGGTGCAAGGAGTGTTTGCAAGAGGGGGCAGGTGCCAGCCCAGGAGGGCAGGGTGAGAAGGGGGGTGGGTTCCCGGGGGGCAGAGGTAAGTGGAGGCAGGGGCATGTGAGAGGTCAGGGGGCACATGACAAAATGGGTGGAGAGGGGACCATGGGAGCAGAAAGAGAGTGAAGGGAAGGGGTGGGGCAAAGTGGAGCCATGGAGGATAGAAGTAGGGACAGGTGGGCACAGATATTGAGGGAAGCAGAAGGGAGGGACAGGAGCTAGGGGTCAGAGAACGAGGAGGAGATTGGCAGGTGCCAGGGGGCAGAGAGGGGTGAAGAGGCCTGGCCTGAATCTCTGTTGCTTTGGGGCTGTGTGAAGTTGGTTTGTTACTAAGAGCAGGTCAGCACAGTCCCTACATACATTGGCCCGGCAGCCCTGCCCCAGGGGTGGAGCTGGGACTCTCCATGCTGGCCAGCCCTACAGGCACCATCTTCCAGCCAGGCAAACCCCACAGCCGGCCCCTCTTCTCGCCAAGCCCAGCCCCTCCACCAGGCCATGGGAAGTGGATCTGGGCTTGGCTCCTGGGTGGGGCAGGACAATGGGGGAATGGGCAGTGGGAGGATGCTTGCAGGTGTAACTGGGTAATGTGGGGAACAGGGGCCATTACTAATGAGGCCGGGGAAGTGGTTATGGGGGGGCATTTCCCCACTTCCTGCCCCCTCCATCTGGGAGAATCTGCACCAGGGGCCAGTCCCAGCTCACACCCGCACAGTGCGTCTTCACTAGGGTTTTGCACAGGGGCAGCGACAGGCCTGAGATAATGGTGTGCCACGTCCATATTGATCCATAACCCCTCCCCTCACTGGGGTTATGGATCAATAATTACAGGGCCACTGGAGCAGGGGAGCTGGACTCTGGGCTCCCAGGTGGGGACTGACGCACTGGGCTGCAGAGTCATTCTCACTCCCACACTCTGGCCCAGGGCCCATAGCTGTGTTTAGACACAGTGGGTGCCTTCAGCAGGAGAGACTGAGGGAGCCCTACGTCATAGACCCAAGGCCGAGCGGTTTCAGCCCTCACCTGAAGGGGGGGAAACCCACATTCCAGTTCCTTCCCTTATATCCCACAGGGGGATTGAACCTGGGGCTGCCAGCTGAGGGCCCAGCCACTGGGTTAAAGGCTAGAAGGGAAGCGGTGGCACCTTCTTCTGTTCATTCAAACTATTCAGCGAACTCAACATGGATTTGCAAAGTTTCAGTCGATCCAAAGTCATATTTTGCAGCAAATAAACTAGTTCAAACATTTCACCCAGCTCCACTTCAAACCTGTCTGAGCAACTTAGGAGCCCAAACCCCAGTGACTTGCAATGAGCGACTGTCAACATCCCCATCAATGCAGTTACCAGTTAATGAAACCCCCTATGAAATACTCCAGAGCTGTTGTTAAAGTTGCCCTGGGTGGGAAAATCACCCCTATGCCCCTGATCTCAGTCCCACAAATCAGGCTGCAAATGGAGTCTTGGCTCCAGCCTGAACTCTCTGCTCAAAGTGATTTGTCCCATGGGCTCTGCAAGCAGCACAGACCCTCTGCAGCTGCACCTGGGCATCTCCCAGAGCAGATAATGGTCCCAGAGACCATCTCAGAGCCTCAGGGGCTCAGGTGTCTCAATCTAACAACTGCACCAGCCACCCCCATCACTCTCATTAACCAGCCCTGGGCCAGACACGCTGGGAACTTTCACACCCAGACTCTGGAGACACTTTGGGTTCTTCTACACAGCCCGGGGCAGTGAGTCTCAGAGCAGGACAACATACTGAGGTTTGTGGGGCTCCTGCTATGGTGCTAAAAATAGCTGTAAAAACCTTCTGGCTCAGGCTGGAGATGGGGCTCTGATGCCTAGGGAGTACACGGGGGCTTCAAACCCAGACTCCTGCCCCAGACACAGCTACACAGCGGTGTTTAGCGCTGTAGGACAAACCCCCAAGCCAATGTCTGTCACCCCAGCTCTGACATTTGCCCAGAAGGGCTGACGGAGCAGCACAGCACAGACATCATCCATGACTGTGGGAGATTCACTCTCCCAAGCTGGTATCTGGAGGGCCAGCAACCGCCAAAGGTATTCCAGCTCCCATTGCTGGAAGTGCCCAGGTACCCACAGTAATGCACAGAAGAGGGTCAGTGACTGGAATCATCCTGACCCTCTGCAGACAGGGATAGTCCAATGCTTTGCACAGACTATGGGCAGAATGGGCACATAAGATGGAGTTGCCTCCAGGAGCAAGGATGGGGAGACTGGCCTGGTTTTCCAGAACACTCAGGGAACAGGGGAGTCCCAGGTTATTAGAGACACCCTGCCATGGGGAAGTCAGGCCCAGGACTGTGGGAACCCCATTTTGGGCTGGGAAGAGTGATACCTTCCTCTCCAGGGTTAATTTGTTTTGACTGCAGGGAAAAGGGACACATAAAAAGATGCTGCCCTAGAAGAACTTTGGATTTTGGGTAGAGGGGATGTTGCTATGGGGCAGTGAGAGTTTCTGGTACTGGGTGAAATGGGTAGCTAAGAAAGCAGGCCTTAGGGTATAAGCTTCAGAGAGAAAGGCCAGCCATGGGTTTCAGATGTCCCTCCGCTTACCAGGGATACCTTAGCCTCTCTCCCAGATTCAAAGCTTGGGAACTGGGGGTATTTGAGTAGCTTCCTCCAGAAGCCTGAAAGGACTCCCTTGGAAAATGATCCATCCAGTAGCTCTAGGGGACAGCCGGCTCTCTGGACCAGGGAAGCTAAATGTGATTCAGAGTTTCTGGTGGTCCCAAGAGGGGGGGTGTTACTAGAGCTCTGAGAAGGCTATTGAACAGCTCTGTAATTTGCAGGCCCAGGTGTGGGTTTTCTTACTGAAACTGGCCAAGCAACAGGAGCGAACCCAGTGACCAGAGGACAGGCAGAAGGAGCTACTCGCAGAGCAGGAGAGAAGCCACCAGGCTGAGGCTACAGAGAGCAACCAGGTCAAGGTACTGAAAAAGAAACAGGGAGTTCAGCAGAAAAAATTCTGCTCTATCTCCCAAGAAACCCAGCCATTGAAGATAAAGCTCCAGCACCTGCGTAAGTGAAGGACTGATGAGATTATTCAAATGCAGGAGAAACTCACAGCTGTTGAATGTACCAAGTGTCAGGCCCCACCCCACAGGGAGGAAGTGGCAGTTGGAATTGCCAATACCCCTGGTCAAGGAGCCTTGGCCCTAGAGAAGAAGCAGCAGGTGGTGACTGGAATAGTTCAGACAAGGGAGGAACAAAGCAACAGGGAGATGGGGAACAACAGTCTCAAGCAATGTTCCCTCTAATTTTTGACAGGCCATGTGCGCAAAAAGTTTCTTCTATGCAAAAGTTTGTGCTTCTGTGCAAATTTTTGAGCGCAATGTTTCACCATCTGCAGAGGGTTTAGGATCTGTGTCCACATGCACACACACTCAGCTTAGACCGAAAAGTGGTCTCAAGGCAGCCAAGCTAGAAAATGAGCCATGGAAGAGGAAAGTTATCCAGGAGCCAAAACTGAAAGAGCTTGACCAAGCCTTAGGCCTTGTGAAGGAGGGGCCCAGAAAGAGCTACAGGACATGAGTGGTGTGGCTGGGAAACTAGAGCAGGGTTTCCTGGGACACAGGAGCCTGCCACGCCGGTCAGAAGGAAGAAACCTGGAGAACTTGACACAGGGGGTGTCTGTATCTGAGCTGGGAGGTGAGATTCCCAGGCCATGTAAATTTACCTGCACTAGCTCTGCTCAAGCCAGCACACTAAAAGTAGCAGTGTAGCCTGGCTAGGAAGGGCAGCTCTGGCCAGCTGCCTGAGTATGTACCAAGGGGGGTCGTGCAGGTTTCTACTTAGCTGGTTAGCTGAAGCTGCCACCTGTGCTACCCTGGCCACATGGCTATTGTTAGGTGCTAGCTCAGCTACGTCTACCTGAGCTGGGAATCACACCTCTTAGATCAAATGTAGACGTTTGTTAACAGAGGAGAAGGAACAGCTCCTGGAATAAGTTAAAGAACTAGACACCCTAAAGCTGAGGCCTCAAGAGAGGGCAGAGGTGCAGGCTGAGGGCTCTGGTGTGTGCGATAGGAGAGAACCCAGCAATAAATCACCAGGAGGCTGCATTTCCACAGGGGAGTGCAGTGATGCTGCGGGTGTCCTGGGAGGCTCTTTAGGGGAACAAGTGGATCACGCACTGAAGGGCTGGATGTCGAGGGGCACAGATACAGAGGTGCTGGCTACAAAGGAAGCTGCATTAGTGGCCGTGTCCTCTACAGCTACCCAACAAACCCACCCACTAATGGACTGGGAAGAGCTAGAAGAAAAGGTTGCTGCAGCTGAGGGGAGCAGGGCAGGGGGCCTTGCACAGCTGAACACCCTGCAGACCCAAGGGCTGAGGCTCTGCAGGAACTAGAGGAGATGCGCTGACAAGGGACTGGATCTCAGCCCAAGCCATCCAGCGGGAGCAGGAGCACTGGAAGGAGCCCATCTCAGCACTGGAAGGTGACCGGGGAACAGCAGGGTTTGTTGTTGCAGAAGGAGTTGACTAATCTCCAGAACCAGCTTAAGATCAAGGGTGGCATGAAGCTGGCTCTGAGATGCATACAAAACAGGAGAGCCCAGAGGCCTTGTGCAAAGAGATGAAATTATGTCAGAGAGAGAAGGCACGGCTATTCCAGAGAACAGAGTTCAGTAATAATATGCTGATAAGGATTGCCACTAACAAGGGAAGAATGTTGGTGGATGCCTGTGGCAGCTCTTCAGCGGTGCTGCTTGAGGCAGCAAAACAACCGGCTCTGGCTGGAAGAAGGGGCTTATCATTTTTGACCAGCTCTAGTGAAAACTCTCAGAGCTCGGCCATTTAGGTGGGGTGGCTCCTCCCCAGACTCCTCTATGGAGTCTGGGGTTCTTGGGCTTGGGGAAAGGAGAGGGGATAGGCAGAGTTGGCCCTTGGCTCAGGTTACCTGGCACTGGCCTCTCACATCCTGTCTCCAGGGGTGAGCACTGCAGGGACTGCCAGGAGAGAGGTGCGGCAGAAGCCAGCTGATGCTGCAGGCAGGAGTCTGAGCAGCCTGTTTCCTCCAGTACTGCAGGCAGCTGAAACAAGCTGTTGTTCATTCTTGCTAGGAGTGCCAGGCCTCAGACAATGCCCCCAGCTGTTCCTTCTCCCCCTCCCCTGACAGACACTTATATGGCACATGTTGCTGACTGTGAGATGTCTTATCAATGCTGAATATGGCAACCCTCACTGCTTCTATAGGAGGCAGTATTGGCCAATGGTCAGGGCAACAAACCAGGAGACCTTAGTTCTGTTCCTGGCTCTGGTCTCACCTTGGATGTATCTCTGTGCCTCAGTTCCCCCCCTGGAATGCTGGGACAATGAAAACTTCCTCCTTTGTAAAACACTTTGCAAGTTGTGGCTGAATAACTCCATATAAGAGCCAAGTGTTGTTCCCTTTCTGAACAATCTATAATGTTAACAGTTCACAGCCCCTGGCAACAGAGCAGTGATGGGATGGGATTTTTACCAGCAGTGCAGAGGTGCTGGAACCAGGGGTGCTGTGGGAACCCCTGGCTTGAAGTGGTTTCCATCATATACTGGGTTTACAGTTTGGTTCAATAGCTCCCAGAGTCTCTACTATACAAATAGTTCCAACGTCACTGCAGGAGTTGATACATTTACTTCACAGGCTTTTTAAATGTTAAATTACAAAATACAGAGTCCCTGAATGTAAGTGCCCCCTTTCCCATAGGGCCAGTATTAATGTGTAAGCAGCGTCAGGATGAAATCTACTCTGACATCTGGTGGTGAATTAGGGAACTGCAGTGAGTTGTGGAAAATAACTTCAGGGCTGATCTATTTGCATAGGCACACCCACCGCGCCTAGCCTAAGCTCACAGCAGCCCACATGGCCACTTCAGCTGATGTGGGAGCCCCAGTTTCTATGTTATTGGGGCAGGAATAATAAAGTGTTGTTACCCTGATTATGTGAATGAAGGACTGTGGACATGTACCTGGCCCTTGTTATGGTGGAGGGACTTGCCATCATCTAGGTAGCACTCACTGGGCGTTTCCAAGTGCTCTGAATTTGAGAGAGGCCATGGATAAGTACCTATATCTTTTGATGAGGGCTTTGTGTAAGGGTCCTACAGGCCTATTGTGCCTTGTGTCTCTCCACTGTGGAATGTCAGAGCTAATTTCTGGTTGTATTAAGAGTCTAGATTTAGCCTGCTGAGCTGAATTTGGGTCCAGTGATGCACCTGTACTAAGCCTCCCTACTAAAAGGTGAAATCACTTAAGAGCTGAAATTACTGAGCACTGTGTTAAGTAGGGGGGGCCTGAAGGTTTATTGCTGAGTAGCTGATGGAGCCCAGCAGTTCCTGAAAATGTTATGGAACAGTGCAGTTTGGGTGTTGGCTGACAGGGTGGGCAGCAGAGCAGTTTGCGCAGCTGGCAGAGTGACTGGCACAGCAGCGCAGTTTGGGTGTCGGCTGGCAGGGTGGCCAGTGGAGCAGTTTACGCAGCTGGCAGAATGGCTGGCACAGCAGCGCACTTTGGGTGTCGGCTGGCAGAGTGGAGTAGCTGGCAGAGCAACTGGCAGAGTAGAGCAGTTCGTGGGACAGCCGCAGACCACGTAAAGTGCCCCTTAACCTGCCCTCCCTTTCCACCCAGGCTGGGAGGCAAGACTCTGCAGGTTGACTTTTAAACTCTGCACTGACCAGGAACAGAGACTCTTGGGCTGTTGGACTTTTGGGACTATTGGGTGATTTTTGGGGTTGTGGGACTCAAGAGCCAAAGGGAAGGACATAGCCTATTTGCAGGGAGGGGGGCTTCTGGTTCATGGTTTGTGTTATGAATCCTGTTTGTGGTGTTTCCCCAATATAATGCCACATTGTTTCTCTCTGTTATTAAAAGGCTTTTGGTACACTCAGACTCTGCGCTTGCGAGAGGGAAAGTATTGTCTCTTAGAGGCACCCAGAGGGGTGGTATATGGTTGTCCCAGGTCACTGGGTGGGGGCTTGAGCCGGTTTTGTATTGTGTTATTGGAATGGAACTTCTGGATACTGAACCCGGCCCTTGTTGCTGCCAACTCTGATGGGCAGAAGGGTTACAAATGTATTGGTCTCTATGTAACATAGCACCTTTAGTACCTTTGGCTGGAAGAGCCCAGAGGAACCTGGCACATGGTTTCAGGAATGGGGAAAAATCTGTGATTTTCAGGTTGCAGATAGGAAAAGCTAGAGAGCCCCCGCTGTATTTGTGTTAACTTACCTGTGAATTTCCTCAGCACTTCCATCATGCTGGGGACTCTGTATACATCCTTCAGTTCAGCGGCAATGAGCTCTGGTTCCTGCAGCCTCACCTGCTCACTCCTAAGGAGAACATAGATGCTCAGCACAGGTACCATTGCAATGGGCTTGATAGAAACTGATGGTAAACTGAACATGGAATATCACCTGGCCAGTGTGTCCTTTACATCCTAACAGGAGAGAAAGTAAATAAGTGTTAGTGTTGTATGGTTCAGAAGTTCTGTGTTCACAGAACAGCCTGTTAATTTTCTCTGTTCCCTGAGGCTTTACAGACAGGAAAATACCTGCAGCTCTGAGTTACATTCAGATTTGATATAATTAGGTAATAATAACTGAACAATGTAGGATTACAGTAATGCTGACGCACAACTCCAGCCCCAGGAAGTACAGATATGTGCATGACTCCGTCATTAATGGCACCGTGGGGTGCACCGGGTCACTAAATGGTGTATTAACTACATAAAAACAACAATGAGAAATTTAATTTTCACATAAATATTGTTCAGAATTTCCAGATACTGTGCTGAACTGCCAAAATAAATCACAAGATTAGAAAAAGCCACTGTCTAAATCATGCTTATGCAGGTGTTAAACAGCAACTGTACTGCAAAAAGTGATGGTAAAACTGACCTCTAGAGGCTGTAAATACTGGATAAAATATGCTGCTCTTACTGTGAAAATGTGTTTTCTAACTGCCCTACTAATAACAAAGTCCTGGACTGATGACTGGTGAGAAGAGAGAACTTTAGCTTGTTGCCTTCACTTGGTGATGTTGGAAGGTGCTCTGACACCATGGTGATGGGCACCAAGTAAGAACCTAAGAACGTTGATTGGCTAATATTTTAGGGACGGGGTAGTCAACTATTTTTTGTCAAGGTCCACATTTCTTGATCAAGGTATAGTCAAGATCCAGAACTGACAAAAAATAACAAACAAAATAACAATAATGACAATAAGTAAATAAAAATATTTCGGGGTCTGTTCAAAGGCATCTGGCAGTCCAGATTTGGCCCACGGTCCTCCTATTGACTACCCATGTTTTAGGGGCAGGGATGCATCTTTCTGGATACTGGAAAGCATCCAATACATGACAGGTGTTACCCTGATAGGAACATTAAAACTAGTCAATGGGAGCTGGGTTCCTCACCTCTCTGATACTTTTGAAAACGTCATAAGGTGCCAATCTGCATGGCTAGGCACCTACATAGTTCTGAAAATCTGGCCCTAAGTCATTCTTCAAAATGAGAGGTGGCCTCCTAAGTCACTTAGGTGCTTTTGATCATACTACCCATAGATGCGACTCCGTGGGTGGAACATTCACAAAAAAAATAGTGGGTGTTGAGCACCCACCGGAAGCCCCCTCCTCAGTGCTGGGCCCTGCTGATCACCTCGTCCCCATCCCCACAGTGCCTCCCACCTGCCATCAGCTGTTTGGAGGTGTGCTGGGGGAGGATCAGGGGGTGGGCCTGGGCGATGCACGGCCTATATGTGGGGAGTGGAAGGGGTGGGACACTGAGATGCTGCTCTGCAGCCCTGTGTGGTGGCTGCCTGAGAGCCTGGCTGGGGAGATGACTCCAACTTCCTGGGCAGGCTCGGGTGCTGGGGTCCCTGGCAGCCAAGCTGGGCAGGGAGTGGGAGTCACCTCCCCAACCAAGCTCTCTCAGGCAGCTGCCGGGCAGGGCAGAGTTAAAAGCTGCTCCCTCCTGCTCCTCGCCTGGGCTTCTGGGCAGCAAAACGTACCGGGGGGGGGGGCAGGCGCACCAGGGGGGTAAACCCCCCCCCCCCCCCCCACGCTCAGGTAACATGAACCGGGGAGAGTGCTGATGGCCCCAGGGATGGGCACCTGGAGGGGGGACACGTGACCCGCCCTTTTGCTCATGCCCCCCCACTATGGGGAAGCACCAGTTGACTATGGGGCACCCTCGGGAGAGGGGCAGAGCAGGGGCAGGAAGAGGTGGGGTGGGAGTGGGGCATTGGGGGAAGGGGTGGAGTGGGAGTGGGGCCAAGAACCGAGCAGGGGTTTGAGCACTCCCTGGGAAATCTGGAAATTGGCGCCTATGATTCTATCCTTCGGTCCCTAACTTTAGGGAGCCAAATTTGAACATTTTGGCCTAAATATTGTTAATAATGGTGTGTAATACTGTGTAAATCTGTGGCACTACAGAATAAATAGTAAATCGGTAAATAATAATGATAATATGGCTGGGGGAGAGAGTCTGTATTTGTTTCCATGGCTGTGGAAAATCGAAACTAAAGGGGAACTTTGTATTACTCACCTTCAGCAGCTCAGTGGCCGGTTGCTGACACTTCTCCTCAATCTCTGTGATCAGCTGCTGCAAAGAGGAGCTTTGCTGGGAGAGTTTGGTGACATTTTCATTTAGTTTCTTCAGAGTCTCCCTCTCCTCCTCGGCCAGCCTCTGGAGAAAGAGTTTCTTTTCCTCATTCAGAAGCAGTTGGAGTTTCTCAAATTCAGATGAGATTCGCTGTCTCTGGCACTTTACTCTTTCCTTTAGGGAATAAAAACGCACAAACAAACCCATAAATATCAACAGAATTATCAAGTGTATAAGGCCATTTTTAGTGAAGTACATTAGATTTGAATGAAACTTCATAGATTCATATTTTAAGGCCAGAGGGACCATTGTGATCATTTAGTCTGACCCCTGCATGGCACAGGCCAGAAAATTACACCGAGGAGGTTCTGCATCAAGCCCATAACATCTGAGTAAATAATTAAATAGTCAATGAAGCAGGGGGACTAGACTCTGCATCTCCCACTTCCCAGGTGGATACCTCAACCACTAGGCTATAGACCCATTCTCTTTTACACTCTGCCCCAAGGATTGTACAAGTACATACACACAGTGGAACAATTTCAGCAGAAGAGACTTGCCCTCTCCTGGCTCTCCTCACAACACTCTTGAGAGGTGTGAGATTCCCCTGTTCCAATCCTTCCTGCCCTTCAGGCCAAGGAGAAAATCTTCCACATACCAAGTGAATGCTCTGATCACTGGTCTAAAAGGTATAAGAGAGGCACCTTCCTACTCCTATTCATTGTACAGGGAGCTGAAGCTACTAAGCCAGTGATTTTCCAGGTGCCTAAAGCTTTGATGTTGTAGCACCTAAATCCCTTTGTGGATCTGGGCTAGAGTTACCTTCAAGTAACAATTACATCCTTAACTCTGCCCTCACTTGAGACTACAAAATCCAAATTCATATTTGGGAAAAAGCAACCCCCACCACCCAGCCTTTCATTACAGTAGATATTCATCAGGAAATGCAAAATGTCCATGAAAGAAAAGATAGGAAAGAATTAGCATCTAAAAACCAGATCATCTTATGGGGGTGGGGGATGCAGTTTCCATAACCCCTTGATCAAATGCCCAAGAATTTGCCCCATGTATTCTGCTCTGGCCCCTCAACAAATAGCAATTTTCAAGCCAATCTGAGCATGCCTGTGGACTGTAGAGCACTTTGAATGGCAGCTTTAAACTGAAATGGTGTTTCAGTCTTAAGTACAGTGCACAAAGGCTTCCCCTAAACGTGTGTAACTCCACTGGACTCACTAGGGCCGATTCCCTCTCACTGACCCAGTGTAAATCAAAGGTAACCCTATCCATGCTAATGGGGATATAGTAGTGTAAAACTAGTGTGAGCAAGAGCAGGGCTGTGCCAGTGAGCACTGGCAGTGTCAAATCAACTAAATCAGAATGGCAGCATTTTACACAGATCTGGCGCTAGTGTAAATGCTGACACAAGGTGTGAGACAGGGAACAGTCTGGTTCTCTGCCTTCCTAGGTGTTGCTAGAACCATTGGGTTTGATCCAGAAGGGGCTTCTGCAGCAGAAATACAAATAAATAAAATATGGATTTATCGGGGCCTCATTTGCATTTTGAGTCAGTGTAAATCAGCCCATTATTGTTAAGTGTCATGAAGATTTATTAATTTTACACTTCTGTTCCCCTCCATATTCCTCAGACTCAACATTTTCTGGAATTAAAGTCTAATAATAATAATTAACAGTTTATTTGTTTTAATGTTATGTTCATGTTGCCTATTTTTATCGAGATTCTTTGTCAATTCATTAAAACCACTAAATGAAATGAGAGATTAAACCAAACCCCAGACACTTACTTTCCAGTCATCACATTTATTCTGCTCTTTGGATTGCAGCTCTGAAATTTCTTCCCTCGCTTTCTTCAGAAGCTCAATGTCGTTGTGGAGTTTCACCTGTGGGGAAAAAGATGCCTAGGGAATTCTGCTGCAGTGAGTCAGAGCGCTGGGGACTCTCCTTGCATGGGTGGCAGAAGGGCCTTGAGACCAAGCCTAGGCCTGGCAGTGAGGGGACCTGGGTTCTGGCTCCAGCTGTGCCACAGACAGAGCTGATCTTGGTAATCCCAGGACTCTCTTGGGCTCTCTATTGGGTCCCCAAACAGCCAGGTCCAAGATTCAGGGTGGTGCTTTCTTCCCACCTACCCCACATTGCTCTTGCATGGCTCACGAGGCTAGGGAGAGGGGCAGGTGAGGTGCTCAGAACTGGGGTTTGTGGAAGGGACTCAGTAAGTAGAGATGTCATAAGGAGGAACCTGTTCATTGCCCAGCAACCTACAGAGAGGAAGACACCCCAGTTCCCAGGAAACTGAAGGCATCACTTCAGAGCTCTGGTCAGCCTGAAGCCCCTGTGGAGCTGAAGAGACAAGCACTTTTCTCTCTGCCTTTTCCTGATTGGCCGGAGGTTGGGGAGTGCGAGTTAAACACACAGAATTAACTCCAGTCCCAGGGAGGGTTTGAGTCACTGAGCAGGTGGAAGGATGGGGACCAGAGTGAAAAATTCAGAAAGAAATCAAAGGAAGAAGGAAAGGCCTTGGGTGAGGGGGCAGAGGTTGCTGCTTGGAGGAGAGGCAGCTGCTTGCAAAAGGGGACTCGTGTAAACTCTCAGTCTGGTGCTGAGACCATGAAACTGATACTCCATCCTGTACACATTGCGTAGGCCAGCACCAGACCAGAGCCCACAGACAGGCTGGCTGACCGTAGGGGCTAGAAGATTGCACTGGTGTGGGGTAAGGAGTCTGCATGTGTCTAGCCAGGTGTGTGGGTGGAGAGGGAAGAGCTGTGTGCTGCGCTGGGTGAAGGAGTCTGTGTAACCCCTGCTAGAGATCCTGACCTGGGTCTGCTCCTGACTCTGTCTGAGGCCATGGTTACACTTACAGGATTATAGCGGTATTGATTATAGCTGTCCTCATATACAGCTATAGGGATAGTGCTATAACGTGGCCACACTGACACCTGCCAGTGGTATAGCATGGCCACATTTGCGGCACTTCAGGCGGCATTGGGAGCAGCGCATTAGGGCAGGTATCCCAGCATTCAGCTGGTTGCAACGTGCTTTTCAAACGAGGGGGGTAAGGGGGAATATGTTGTGTGTATGCGGAGGGAGAGAGGCAGTGATTTTTCCGTTCTTCTGAGAGCCTGTCAGTGCGTGTCCATTCACAGAGGGCTTTGTTTTCACACAGGCTCCCTCCTTAAACATTTGCATTGCTTATCTGCCGAGTTAAGAGAGAAACTCTAAAAAGGTACTTCCGCATTCCTCCAGCCGAGTTCAAAAGAAAGGGAAGAGACGTCAATTGCCTTAAATGGCTCTAGGCATCTCAAGAGATCACTTGTAGTGCAGTGGGTGTCCACATTCTCCCCATAGCGCTACAGCGGGAGCGCTACAGCCCTTATTCCCCATGTGGAGGTGGATTACCAGTAGCGCTATAACTCCGTGGTTATAGCACTCTACGTGCCTCGCCAGTGTGGACGGGTAGGAGGTTATAGCACTCCTGAGGGCTTTATAGCACTATAAAGTGCCAGTGTAACCAGGGCCTGAGTTAGAGAAAAGTGTTGTGCTATTGGCACATGTGGTGCTTGTCCCAGGGGTTAACTCGACCCCTTAGGAGGGAGGGATTGTGTTTGTGCCAAAGTCTGTGGCTGGGACCCCTTCCCCAGTGCTGGGAACCCCACGGAGCCACCTTGGGCTCCAGCACACAGCACTGGAGCACCATCATCACATTGATTTTTAATCTGGTTCCACTGGTTGCAGTAAACAAACTCTTCATGTGCATCATGGGTAACTCACACAAAAGTTACTCCCCTTAAGTCCCATGGATAAACTCCCAGTGGTGCCAGTGAGGGCAGAACTGGGCCCGTCACCTCTCTGTGCCTCAGATCCCCATGTGCAAAGCCAGGCGAACAGGGCAGGGCTCTGCCGCTAGACCCACTGGTGTCAGCACTGGTGTCACAGACGTGCTGCACGGGCTGGGGGCTGCCATGCAGAGTTTCAGGTGAGAGACGTTCTAATATGTTCAGTGCGTGAAATCCTCATCTGATTAACACCAGGATCCACAACAGGACTTCGACATTGTGACTCTCAGTGTCGCAATGACTATCTTTTAAGCACCTAAAATACCTCTGGAACAAAAGTGATCCACAAAGCCTCAGTTAGGTGCTAAGCTACCTGTACAATGCATGGGGAGAGACAGGCAAGACTGAGATTCACAAAGAAGCTGCCTAAGCTAACCAAAGGGAAGTACTGATGAGAGATGCCCTAAACCCTGCACCTTTAGGAAGAGAGACACTTATCTCTAGGCTTCAGGGAGACACCTCTCTCTGTCAGCAACCCACAGCCAGGAACCCGTCTCCTGAAGTCAGGTGGTTGGACACCCAGGTCATTTCTTGGGGGAATGAGCTATGAGCCTGCATCACTATGCACAAAACAACTAGAGCCTGTTCTAATACTAGAAGTGACAAAGAGTCCTGTGGCACCTTAAAGACTAACTAAAGTATTAGAACATAAGCTTTCGTGGGCTAATACCCACTTCGACGGATGTTGCATCCGACGAAGTGGGTATTAGCCCACGAAAGCTTATGCTCTAATACTTTAGTTAGTCTTTAAGGTGCCACAGGACTCTTTGTCACTTCTGCAATTCCAGACTAACACGGCTACCCCTCTGATTCTGTTCTAATACTACTACCTCTCAGGAGAGGGGTCTAACCACTGGGCTACAGGAAAGTCTAATGAGGAAAGTCTTACATTAACCTGTGGAACTCTATGCCAGAGGATGTTGTGATGGCCAAGACTATAACGGTTCAAAAAACAACTAGAGAAATTCATGGAGGCTTGGTCCATCGATGGCTATTAGCGAGGATGGGCAGGGATGATGTCCCTAGCTTCTGTTTGCCAGAAGGTGGGAATGAGTGACAAGGGATGGATCACTGGATGATTACCTGTTCTAGGGGCCTCTGGCATTGGCCACTGTCGGAAGACAGGATACTGGGCTAGATGGACCTTTGGTCTGACCCAATATGACTGTTCTTCTGAGGGGCTCCCCCAGTCTCTCCTGTTGAAGCTGTTCCACTTTGGATAAATAAAGGGGCTCTGAGGCACCTATAACTAGGACTTAGGTTCCTATGTACTTTGTGGGTTCAGGTCTGGGAGTTTTCCATTGACTTCAATGGAGCCAGGATTTCACCCAGTATATTTAGAAGACTCCTACCCATTATGGCTAAACTCCATGTAATTTTAAGATTCAACTTCTCCTGCAGTGATTTAATTTCTCCTGACTATTTAGAAATAAATAATGTTTCCTACCTTGTATTCTTGCGCAGCCTCCTCGATGGATACCAGAGTGTGAGATTTGTGCTCCCGGGTTTTATCACAAACCGAACAGATCACCTCATCATCATCTTCACAGAACACCTTGAGTTTGTCCTCATGCTCCCTGCAGACTATCTGCTTTTTTAGGTCTTCAAGTTTTATCCCTAATTGTTGGATATTTTGCACCATGCTGGCAAGCTACCTGTTGGTCTGGAAATTCTCTTTCTTGATATTTTTCCTGCATTGTGGACAGAAAACTTCCTCTGTTTCCATTTCCCTCTTTTCATAGTACTGTGTGATACAAACTCGGCAGAAGTTGTGTCCACAGTCTATGCTCACTGGATCCTTGGAGTAATCCAAACAGATGAGACAAACCACTTCTTCCAGTACTTTCCTCAAAAGATGGGCAGAGGCCATGGCTGTGGGAATGTAAGTGTTTCAGTGATCAGTTTCATTTAATGAGTTATACTCTAACTGCAAATTAGATGACATTTTAATCATGAGGGTAGCAAACCATTGGATCAGCTTCCCAAGGGAAATGGCAGCATTTGTCAAATCTTTAGATTCTCATTAGATGCCTTTCTAAAAGATTTGCTGTACACTAAACATAAGAACGGCCATACTAGAGCAGACCACTGGTTCATCTAGCCCAGTATGCTGTCCTCTGACAGTGGCCAATTCCCAGGTGGTCCAGGAGAAATGAACAGAACAGGCAGTCTTCAAGCAATCCACACCATCCCTGCCCGTCCTGGCTAATAGCCACTGATGGACCTATCCTCCATGAACTTATCTAGTTCTTTTTCTGAACCCTGTTATAGTCTTGGTCTTCACAACATCCTCTGGCAAGGAGTGCCACAGGCTGACTATGCATTGAGTGAAGAAATACTTCCTTTTGTTTGTTTTAAACTTGCTGCCTATTAATTTGATTGGGTGACCCCAAGTTCTTGTGTTATGTGAAGGAGAAAATGACATTTCCTTATTCACTTCCTCCACACCAGTCAAATGTAGTAAGGTGAGGCCCTGAAACACAAACTCTTGTATCGGAGGCCTAGCATGAGGCCTGAAGCCTGAACCAAAGTATTTCTACGCATTGCTAAACAAAGCTGGGCTATGGGCCAGAGGCAGGCCCTAATTGCAGAAGTTGGCAAGAAAAGGGCTTTTAGAAAGCATGCATTAATAAGGTAAGTAGTAATAAGAGGAACTTGTGCCAAGATGACACCTGGACATTCCGATACGAGGACACTTCACAGAGATAACAAGGAACAGCCAAGTGCATCCCAAAGACCGAGTCAAAAGAACAGCATGATGGATCTGTTTGTTTGAACCAACATGTTCCAAGGGGAGAGAGAGCACCCTAATGAGTGAAGGAGCTGCACTCTAATGCGTCATTAGGGATGAGTAATCTCTCCTGCACCTGTATAAGAATAGGTCCTGGAGTGCACATCTTCGTCTGGCCTAGGGGGCAGTGGCAACTCCTGCCACTGACTGAGCCGATCCATTCTCAGGGGGCACAAATTCATAGTATGTCTTGTAGAGTCTACAGGAAACTATCACTGTGCTTCATTTGACAATAAACCTGGCCCGGGTGCCTTCGTACCTTACTGTCTGTGGTCTTTGGGGGTTCTCTCAGGGTCTGCTCCACACAGAGGGAACACGCAAGCAGCCGACTGATATCATCATCGAATAAGAGCAGAGCACCATACCGGTAGCGTCTGACAGCATCAAGATTCTATGGACCTCTATCATATCCCCCCTTATTTGTCTCTTTTCCCAGCAGAAAAGTCCCAATCTTTTTAAATGTCTCCTCACATGGAAGCAGTTCCATACCCCCTAATAATTTTTTTTGCCCCTCTCTGTACCTTTTCCAATTCCAATATATCTTTTCTGAGGTGAGGCCACCAGATCTGCACACAGTATTGAAGATGTGGCTTAGCATGAATTTATAGAGAGGCAATACAATATCTTCTGTCTTGTTATCTCTCCCTTTCCTAATGGTTCCTAACATTCTGTTTGCTGTTTTGATTGCCGCTGCCATTGAGCGGATATTTTTAGAGAACTAACCACAATGACTTTCTTGAATGATAAAAGCAAATTTAGACCGCATCGTTTTGTATGTATAGTTGGGATTATGTTTTCTAATGTGCATTACTTTGCATTTATCAACATTGAATAAATATACACTGATAGATGTGAAGGCCAGAAGGGACCAAATCATCTAGTCCAGGAATGGGCAAACATTTTGGCCTGAGGGCTGCATTGGGTTTCTGAAACTATATGGAGGGCCGATTAGGGGAGGCTGTGCCTCCCCAAACAGCCAGGTGTGGCATGGCCCCTACCCCCATCCAACCCCCTCCCCGCTTCTCGCCCCCTGACAGCTCCTCTGGGACTCCTGCCCCATCCAAACCCCCTCTCTTTCCTGATGGTCTCCCCGGAACCCCTGTCCCATCTACCCCGCCTGTTCTTTGCCCCTTACCACCCCTGGACCCCAACCCCTAACTACTCCCCCCACCCTATCAAACTCCTCTCTGTCCTGACGGCCCCTCCGGAACCCCTGCCCCATCCAACCACCCCTTCTCCCTGTCTCTGACCACTCCTGAAACCCCCATTCCTGACTTCCCCCTGCCGCCCCATCCAACCCCCTCTCCTTCCTGATTGCCCCCTGGGGATTCCTGTCCCCATTCAAGCCCCCCTGTTCCCCACACTCTGTCCACCCTGACCCCTATCCACACCCTTATCCCCTAACCATCCCCCAAACTCCTCTGCCCTCTATCTAACCTCCCCCCACTCCCTGCCCCCTTACTGCGCTACCTGGAGCATGGGTGGCTGGCAGTGCAGCTGCACCAGAACAGGCAGCCATGCACCGCACAATGCAGAGCACCGGGTCAGCCATGGCAAACACAAATTCAATTACCTTTGCCAGCCTGATGGTGACTCACAGATTTGCCCCAGTGCTCCAGACCTCTCTCCTGCTGTCTAGACTAAAAGCTCATCCTATTTCTGACATGTCCTCATGAATATCTAGATGCCAGCTTAAGTTCGACATGGCTAAAACAAAGCTCCTAATCTTTCCCCCAACCCCTTCCCAATGCCTCCTTTCCTGATCACTGTGGACAACAGTCCCAACCTACCTGTCACCAGGCCCTCATGTCCAGGCCTAGTAGATTCTTCCCACATAATACCTCTAAGATATGGCCTTTCTGATCCACCCACCCAGCTAAAACCCCTCTCCAGGCTCTCATCATCTCATATCTCTGTGACGGTGTATCCTCATAAGGCTTTATGGGGGCGGGGGTGTGCCTATAGATGTGTGTATGCTACAACTGGAATATGCTTTTGCTACGTATGCCATGTAACATATCTATGTAAAGGTAATGATCCATGGGATCTGTTCATCCTATTTGTATGTATGTGTCAGTTTTGTATTCAAAGTTATGAATATTGGCTATGTGCTTGGTCAGTTGTAAGCAGCCTTTGGAAAGCAGCTGGGCAGCTGTCTGAGAAAAAACTATTCTCACTAAATCCCAGTCAAGAACCAATCAAGCTATCAATGAACTTTGTAGATGCCCATCCACACCCAAGCTTCCCCAGGAATATGGCCTGGCTGGTAATGAAGGGAGTCTGGCTCAGACCATGTGGCTCTGAAACTCCATTTTACAACTGGACTCTGCATAGGAAAGAGGAGGGGAGTCTCCACCTACAAGAGGAAGTCTATATAAACCCTGGAGAGACCCCTCCATTTTGTCTTCAGCTGGCTCAAAGAACAGCCTCTCTACCCCTGAAGGAGATCTGAAGAAAACTGGAACAGAAGACAGTGACTGCAGGGAGGGTGGGAGTGTTAGCTGGACCCAGACTAAAAGGGAGATTAGTCTGAAAGAAGAAATTCACTGAAACATCTGAGGGTGAGGCTTTCTACTGTATTAGTGATAGATCCGCGTGTTCTATTTTATTTTATTTGGTAATTCACTTTGTTCTGTCTGTTACTACTTGGAACCACTTAAATCCTACTTCCTGTCTTTATTAAAATCACTTTTTACTTATTAATTAACCTGGAGTACGTGTTGATACCTCGGAGGGACAAACAGTTGTGCATATCTCTCTAGCATTGTTATAGAGGGCGAACAATCTATGCATTTGCCCTGTATAAGCTTTACATAGGGTAAAATGGATTTATTTAGGGTTTTGAACCCCACTGGGAGTTGAGCATCTGAGTGCCAAGCGCAGGAATACTTCCTAACCTGTTTCCAGGCAAGCCCATAGTTGGAAAACGTGGCTCAGACCTGGATCTGGTGTTGCAGCAGGCTAGCGAGTCTGACTCAAGCCAGGCAGGGTACTGAGGTCCTAAGCCATTTGGGCAGGAAAAGAGAGGCAAGAGTAGCCTTGGCATATCCGGTGGCAGTTCCTAAGGGGGGTTCTGTGATCCCAACCCATCACAATCTCAATTACTGCAACGTCCTCCCCTCTGACACCACAAATGCAACCTTTCCCCATTCATAGTCATTCTGAATGCTGCTGCAAAGCTCATTTGCCTAGCCCATAGCAGTGACCATGTCACCCTTCTCTGTGGATCCCTTCACTGGCTCTGCTTTCTCCATTGTGTTAAGGGTTAAAAGTATTCAGCTAGGCAAAAGCTTTTTGCTTCTGCAGGGTTATTGTATTTTGCTAGTATCTCTTTTCTCTGACCTTGCTTTTAAACTCTGTGTTCTATTCTCACACGAATTGCTGATTTTTGGCCTGTGCCTTTATCTTAAGTTACTTCTGTATTTGCTTAAAGAATGTGCTGTATTCACACTCTGTTAGAATATTGTAGCTGTTAAGAATTGCTATTAGTTGAATGATGAATTGTCTTAAAACAGATGCTGACCCAGAGGTCATGAACCCTTGGTTTATGTAACTGCTTGCCATTACGCATGCCTCTGGGACATACTTTGCTTTTCACCCCTCCTCTGGACCTTATAAATCTCTGATGATGCCTTAAATAAACTGAACATCACATCACTCCTGCTAGCCAGGATGAGTTGTAATGTTCCACTTTGATCAAAGCTGTTTGGTTTTATTCTTTATGGTCTCTGACTGCTGTTTGAGAGCTTTTTACCTTCAACTCCGCTCTTACTCAGGGTTTCAGGTAGGGGTGAGACGCGCCTTTTAATTTTCCCCTAACAATTGCATCAAATGAAAGCTGCATGTCTTCACTTTCAAGGCTCTTCACAGCCTATCCTGACCTACTTATCATCTCTCATTCAGTATCAGAAGGTCACCTCCTGCCTCCCATCAGTCCATGGTGCCAGCTTGTATCACCTACTTGTTACATTTTCAAACAAGGTCTTTGGTACTTTCTCCCCTGCTGTCCCTCATGCTTGGGAGAAGCTCCCACAAAACCTCTGCTAAGCTACCTCATTATCCTCTTTCAAGTCTGTCCTCAAAACTCTCCTTTGCTGTCATGCCTACAAAAAAACTTGACACAAGTTAGGCTGCTAGTGTGCTGTGACTACAGCCTAGTATGCTGACCAACATTGTCTCACTGTTTCCTTGTTCTCCTCTCTCTGCAGCCACCTTTTGTCTAATACTTAGATCGTGAGTTTCCTGGGGCAGAGACTGTCTCTGTTCTGTCTTTGTCCAGCACCTGGCACAACATGGTCCTGATCCATGGCTGGAGACCCAAGACGCTAGGATAATAAACACTTGCCTCCTGTTACCATCATAGCAGGGGAAAGGAGTCGTGTCTGGGCCACCCTGAAGCCACATTCCTTGGGGGTAGGGTACTTGTGGTTGTTACAGCCTGGTGTAAGTTAGAGAGAGTAGCCCTCGAACTGCAGTTGTGCTAACCCAGCACATGGGGAATAGCCATGTACAGTGCAGCCCAGGGCTCAGGGCACTGTCTGCAACATGAGCTTTGAGCCTCTGTGTTATCTCCATGCCACCGCTGGGACCCCTTTTGCTGAAGTGACACTCACTGGGCTGCTAGGCAGGGCTTCCAGCCGAATTCACCCAGCAATGCAGTGCAAAGCAGCTGGGATTCAAGATGAGTAGAAGTCTATTTTTTGGTCTGGTTCTGTCTGGACTTGGGAGCTGTTTTCTCTAATAAACACCTTGTGGTTATGAGATGTTCTGGGAGTCCAGTTATCATGACACACCTGAGCGGATTAACACAAGGGCCCCCCATACTATCTCCTCTACTCAGCACTGCCTCCAGCAAGACAATGGTAGGGCAGAAAACACACAGAACGATGTGTATGTGGGCTGATCCTCCCCTGTAGCTCGATTGGTTCCTGTAGCCTCTCAGCACACTTTTGATCTCGCTGCCCCTTTTCAGTCCCTTTCTCTCTCCTCCCCTTCTCTCTGCCTGAGAGACTTGGACCTGGTCTACCCTACACACTTGTGTTGGAAAACTACATAGCTCAGGGGGTGGAAAACCCATTCCCCTGAGCGATGTAATTATACCAACCTAACTGACGATATATCTACATTGATAGGAGAAGCTTTTCTGTTGGTATAGGTAGCATGTTTGCTAAGGGCAATGGTGCAATGCTGTCAGTATAGACAAGCCTTCAGTCACTGTCCCATTCTCTCTCCTTCCCCCTCCACTCCCCTGTGGCTGGGAGGGTTGGTCATTGTCCCCTTCTTGCGGGTGTTGGCTTTCCTGGAGCTGGATCAGCTCCTGCAGGTGATAAGGAGAGCAGAGCCTCTGGTGTCAGTGAGAGCAGCAGCTCTGGGAATCTCAGACCCCTGAGAACAGGGATGGGGTGTGTGCCAACCTGCATCCCATGTTCACCCCTTTTCATAAAATTATGATAAATCTTGTACAAAGTATGTCTTGTGAGGTGTCATTTGAAAACTCATAATCTGCCAAACATTATTGTCCTTTTGAAATTTGTAGCAGCACGGTGTATGAAGCTATAAGATTCTACTGTAGGCTTGCTACTGTAATATGATGTAATTTTGGAACATATTTGGTTTGCTAACACCCACAAATGAGTTTTTCAGAGACAAAGGCATGGTGGCCTTAGTCAGGTCTTAAAGAGCCATTGTCCAGCAGGGGGAAAGATATAAACAAGAAATTTACATTTCATCACAGGGATGGCTCAGAATCTCATATCTGCAACAGATCCCCTGTTGTCTGAACCCCAGCAAGAGATGACTCTCAAAGAGGTGAGAAAAGTATGAGAAGAGAGGGGAAATCCCACAAATCACTTTTCTTCAGCCAGTGCAGACTGCTATAAGCTCTTGGCGAGAAAAAAAAATTGCTTTTATGT
Source organism: Dermatemys mawii (assembly GCA_007922305.1). Lineage (NCBI taxonomy): Eukaryota > Metazoa > Chordata > Testudines > Dermatemydidae > Dermatemys > Dermatemys mawii. Next base: position 875,174 of record ML677373.1, read on the forward strand.
TTATTTGGCTTGTTAAGTTTAGACATTAGGTTATATTTTTAATCTTTTCATTGTTCTTGGTAACCAATCTTGACTTTTATGTCTCATGACTTGTAATCATTTAAAATCTATCTTTCTGTAGTTAATAAACTTATCTTATTATTTTACCTTTACCAGTGTGTTTGGATTAAAGTGTGTGGAAACTCCATTTGGGACAACAAAGCTGGTGCATTACCATTTTCCACTAATGAAACAACAGACCCTGTATGAGCTTGTATCACCCAGAAGAGGGCTGGGTAGTAAAAGGTGCACATTTCTGGTAAAAGTCTGGGACTGGGGAATTTGCTTGTGTCACCCTGTATAGAATTCATGAATATCTGGCCAGAGCATTCATGTAATTCGGCTGGGTAGAATTTACATGTGTAAACTGGCCAGGAGTGGCTGATTACACAGCAAAGCGGTGTAAAATGTACCCCAGATTGGAGCATTGGACACAGTGGGCCAGCAGCCCAGATGGTACCCTGGGGAATGTCACAGGGTGAAGAGAGGCTGTTTGTGCAGATTCACTTTCCTGCCTGTCTCCAGCACTTTCCTCGAGGTCTTTCGCATCCCCTGGAGCCTCTGGCTCAGCAGCTGATGATGGCAGAGGCCAGGCTGCCCAGGTGGCTGCTTTCAGCCACCAGAGGAGCTTTAATGAAGGCCTCTCACTAGCACAGAGCCCAGGGGAGAGCAACAGCTGCTCAGTCCAGACTTGAAGCTGAAAAGAAAGGTGGAAGCAGCATCTGACCCAGAAGCTCAGCATAGACAGATCAAGTGCAGCCTCCCTCTATTACAAATAACGAGCTCTCTGGTGGCAGCAGTTCTTGACACCTTTTCCATCCCTCCACTCTCCCGCAACAAGCCAATTTGGGCAGAGACATGACACCAGATGTATCCAGCCAGAATTTCAGTCTCCTTCCTTAAAATACAAGAACCTCCCCAGCTAGTGAACCCGAGAGAGACAGATGCAGGTGCCTGGAGGAAGGAGGGGCAAGGGTGTCTCTGCTCAGTGCTGGTGCATTGGGAAAGGTCAGTCATTGTGTCTGGGTGAGCACTAGGGAACGACACCCCACAGCAGAGATCCGAGGGGAGGTCTGGGCCATGTCCATGGGGTTCCTGGGCACTGCGCCTGGATTCTGATCAATCACATGAGTGTCCATCACCCCAACCCCAGCTCTTTTCACAGCCACCAGCGAGACACACCCTGTGAACCACCCTCCTGCCAACAGCCCACAGAAGAGCCCTACTGACACCAATAGGGAGAGGTGGTAGGATCAGACCTGTTTCTAGCCACATTTATAATTACTCCATATGTCATATAGGAAGGGGTTAGAGGCAGAGGCAACGTGTGGGACTCCAGCAGAAGGGAAGGTCAAGCAGTCCCAGGTGGCTGGGGATGAGCTCAGCCAAAAAGCGCTGAACAAAATGAGGTCCTGGGCCTTGAGTGAGTCTCCCAGCTGCTACAATAATACAGAAGTGACAAAGAGTCCTGTGGCACCTTAAAGACTAACTAAAGTATTGAAGCATAAGCTTTCATGGGCTAATACCCACTTCGTCAGATGCATGCAGTGGAACTCTCTTCGCAGTTCTGGGGAGTTTCTGATACTTGTCAAGCCTGCCCATTCTCACCTCCTCACCCCACTCTCATAAATGTGTTCTTGGGGCATGGTCCGAGCATGCCAGTTCTCAGTTCCCCACACAGAGGGTCAGGACTTTCCCAGATCCTGGCACACACACGGGGGAGGGGTTCAGGCACCACCAGAAATGCAAGTTCTCCTGGAATGTGGCTCACATGAGGAGATAACTGGAACATCAGACACGCATAAATGTGCAGAGGGCCACATGCTGGCACACACAAGGTCAGGAAGATGGGCCCAAGGACCACTGGAAGGAGTTGGCAGGGAAGGGAGACCGTGCCTGCTGCTGGCCTGGGTGAAGGAACCCAGGCCAGCAGCGGGCTGAGCGGGGATGGTGGCCAAGACCCCAGCTGGCAAGGGGCTAGCAGTGGGAACTCCAGAATGGTGGCTGGCTGAGCCACTCAGCCCGCCGCCACTCTGGGGTTCCGGCCCAGCTCCTGCCAGCCGGGGTCTCAGCCCACTGCCAGCCTCAACGGTGCACGAGACCCTGGCGCCACCGCCTAGACCACCGGGAGACCGCCGAATTCCTGGGTGGTCTATTTTAGTACCGCCAAAATGCCGCCGCAGAAAGGGGTGGGATTTCGGCAGATATATCTGCAGGGGCCGCCAGACTTTTCCCTCCGCGGTAAGGGGCCACAGGGGAAAAAGTTTGAAGACCCCTGGACTAGAGGATCTAATGCCCCCTCTGACCTTTGTCTACGAATATTTGGAAATGCACTAATGTAAACATAACTGATCCATGGACCAGGGCTATGAAAGTCAGACAACCATGGTACTGTCACTGCATCCCACTCACTCACTGTCTGGTTTGTTATTTCTCTTGTCCCCCAGACCAAGCTATGATGATGGGGAAGGTTCCCTCATTCTCCCCCGGCTCCACTCTGCCTGGCTATATCGCTCTCTGCCTCACTCTGCAGGTTCACAGACTGGTGTCAGGTGGGAGCTGCAGCCTCCTCGCTGGGTTTGCTATTGTTAGTATGGCTAGTCATCAGCATTCATCTCACATCACTGCTTTGTCTTACAAACCATGTCTGCTCAACCTGCCCACAACCAGCCACACGGAGAAAGCAAAGCTGAGTACCCACTGACCACTGTTACAATCTACACACCAGCATGTCAGGCCTTAATGCTACATTCATCCTACTACTCTGGCTGATTTCTGGCTGCTTCAAAAACACAGCACATAGGGAGCACCACTACAGGACTTGCAAACTATTTAAAAAGACACTACCCATTTCTATACACTGCACTGTCAGACCGTATACATCACAAATCAGACTCTTCAGCCATGAAGGAGTTCTGAATCCTAGACTCTTCAATTTAGAAGTAACAACCCACATGTCATTCATGCTGCTCTAGGCACATCTGACTAGGACTCAGAGCTAGACCTCATCTCACAGTGAGGACGTGAGGATATTTGCTGGCTTTTTCATTCTATGCCTTCGGTGAAGCCCATGTAGTGACCCACTCTACCTCCGGGGCTGCCTCCACAACTACTTGGTCATTTTGATTCCCTCCTACTGTGGTTTCCATCCTGCTAATTTAACCAGCTCTCTCTGAACGCTGAGTCTCTGAACAGAGACACTCCCTCCCCCCCCCGCCCACCCCGGCACCCTGTGCAGTTCCACAGTAACTGTTTCTCTGTTTTCTTCACTTTTTTTATCTGCCTCCTTCTCCCCTCCATTATCTGGCCTCTGACTCTATCTTTGAAGCCATCACCTGTATAGTGATGATCTGCTTTCATCTCTTTACACCTTGCTAGCCTTTACACCACCCCTCCTGCAGATGAGGAGGCCCCTGTGTGGGAGCAGGATGAAAAGACCTGGGTGTATCAGGGATCCAGGCCCCAGCACCATTATCCCCAGGGCACACATGAGACATGTTGAGCCCTATTCAGAGATAATAGAGACAGTGTCTAACAGTCACAGGTGAACTCTGGGTGGCAGATATTGCAACCACGTGCCATTTTGGGGTCTATCGAATTCACTTTATGAATGTTCTGTGTATTTGTGTGTCTGTTTTATCCATGGCCTCTATACATGTTATATGTATCTTTGTGGGCTGGGAATTGTAATCTGTGCCATGGGAGAGGGTTACCCCATCTCCTTCAGGATCTACAAACCATGGGGGTAATTACTTGTGAGACAGGTAACAGCTTCAGAGAAGTACCACCCTAGGGAGAGTTACATAAACTGGGTTAGACAAGGCAGGGCTGGCCTTAGGGTGGGTGGCCTGGGTTGTTGTATATTTGGTTGTCGTGGTAATAGCACCTTGTTGTTGCTATGATAATTGAGTTAGATTATTAGGGGATAGCCCACCCAGTTTTGGATGATTTCTTTAGTTCAGTGTGTGGAAATAAATGGCTGCTTTTAAGGTTCACAGCTCTCTATATCTCAAGTGATTTCTTCCTAAAACTACTGTCCCCAAGGGAACAACAAAGTGGCGATGAGGGTGGGATTCCTGTGCTGCCCCAGCAACAGAAGGAAGTAGAAGTCAAGGTACAAAAAAAACCCCAAAACCTTTTTGCTGTTGGAAGGGGGTGAGAACTGGCTAGTTTGCACTGACTGTGAAAGCTGAAATTTAAACCATACTAAACTTACAGGGCCACTGGGACCTTTTGAGGAGAATATAGTGCAACGGCAGATGTATACTGAGTGTTTTGGGCTTTTTGTTATTGCAGCTGACATTACAGAAGAGAAGTAGGTGCCAATATTCTTAAGTGTTGTAGGGGCTAAGATCTACTCCCTGCTACGCAGCTTACTACACCCAGTTAAGCCTGAAACCAAATCTTAGAGCAGGCCTGCACGTCTTGGAAAGCAGCGAGGGCCATATTACTGCAAAAAAACCAGCTGCGGAGTGAAAAGCCCCAGCCTCGCCCTGCCCCATCCGCTTCCCCCACCCCACCACTTGGCTTGCCCCACCCCTAGTCACCCCCCGGGGGCTGCATGTGGCCCCCGGGCCACATGTTGTGCAGGCCTGGGCTAACCATAACATGACACAGTGCTATCTTCAATGGGGTTTGTCATGTTACTGAAATTATCTGGGATCATATAGATCATTGGTGCAACCAGGGTCCTGTAGGGGCACCAAATCTTATCTAAAGGGGGTCATATAAGGTGTCCACGACCAGGTTATGGTCTGCTGATTATGATTATGCTATCTGTATGTGTGTATCTTGTTTGTAGCTAAAGTTATGAAGAATTGGTTGTATAGTGTCTGTATTTCAAACTTATGCTTGCTTTTGGGTGACATCCCAGACAAAGTTACTGTTGGCCTGGCCTTCCTTATGGCCCATCAAGTTCCAATCAAGCTAACAATGAACTTTGTAGATGCCCATCCACACCCAAGCTTCCCCAGGAATATGGCCTAGCTGGTCAGGAACTGAATCTTGGAGAGTCATGTAACTGGACCACATGGCTCTGAAAATCCATTTTACAACTAGACCCCGCATAGCAAGAAGAAGACGGTTTCTACCCACAAGAGGAAATCTATATAAACCTGGGAGAGGGACCTCTATTTTGTCTTCAGTCTGTCATTCTTACTCTGCAGGAATTCTGGCTACACATAGAAGTTTTCAGCAAAGGACTGTATGACCCATCCCTGGAGAGGTGCATTCCAGAGACTGTGATTTGAACCTGCAGTTTATTCTACAACTGATGCAAGCCTGAACCAAAAGATTTGCCTTTACTGCATAAATTGATTTCCTTTAACCATTTCCAACCCTCACCTATATCTTTTTCCTTGTATAATAAACCTCTAGATTTTAGATTCTAAAGGATTGGCAACAGCATGATTTGTGGGTAAGATCTGATTTGTATATTGACCTGGGTCTGGGGCCTGATTCTTTGGAATTGGGGAGAACCATTTTTTTTTATTTGGGGTATTGGTTTTCATAACCATTTGTCCCCAGGACAGGTGGCTACTGGGGGTGATACTGGGAAGCTGGCATGTCTAAGGGAATTGCTTATGTGACTTGTGGCTAGTCAGTGGGGTGAAACCAAAGTCTTTTCTCTTTGGCTGGTTTGGTTTGCCTCTAGGGTGGAGAAACTCCAGCTTTGGGCTGTAAATGTCCTGTTTGGAGCAATTTGTCCTGATTTGGCACTCTCAGTTGGATCCCACCAGGAACAGCACCGTCACAACCTCTGTATTGTGTCTGATTCTTGCACAGCTATACAAGGCTGGTAGATGTAGATACCTGCCCCTCTTCTTCACTAGCACTAATACTAGGCCAGGCTAGGGCTGCGGAGAGAGAGAGCAGCAGGTTTCCCCTATTATTTCCTGCACCCTTTCTCTTGACCTGACTAGCTCAGTTGGTGGAGCCTTGAATGTTCAATCTGAGGGTCCAGGGTTCAAGTCCCTGGTCAGGTGATGAAATATTCACTAAGAGATTACATATCAGTCTCTTTGATGTCATTTTTTCTCTTCAGGATTTTGCGTTTCCTAAGAAGAGCCTTTTTGTGTGGGGGGTTGAAGGAGCAATTTCCTGGCATCCAGGCTTGAGGAATAAAGACCTCTGGGCATATAGCATGTTCCTTCCCTGCATAGACACACAAATACACAAAATAGCCCTAAGGAATTAGAATCATCTACTCACTTAGAGGGCTATGGACCAGATCTTGTATGGCTTGCCAGGAGTTCAGTGCTATCTGGATGACATCCTAGTCACTGGAAGGAATGAGGAGGATCACTTAAAGAATTTAGAGGCTACCCTACAAAGACTGGAAGAGTATGGCCTACAAGTCCACAAAGACAAGTGTGAATTCTTCCAGCCCTCTGTTGAATATTTGGGACACATCATTGATGCTACGGATCTTCACAAGGCCCCTGCAAAAGTTAAGGCTGTTATGGAGGCTCCCCCGCCTCGAAATGTTAGCCAGCTTCGCTCATTTCTAGGACTGTTATGGAACTATTGTGGAAAGTTCATCTCACAGTTAGCCACACTGCTAAACCCACTTCACGAACACCTTGGGCAGAACAAGACCTGGGAGTGGACTGAAGCCTGTGATGTTGCATTTAACAAAGCCAAGGATGCATTGCTAAATTCTGAACTTCTGATGCACTTTGACCATCCTTACCCGTACAATTGGCCTGTGATGCCTCCCCTTATGGAGTGGGAGCAGTCATGTCACACATTATACCTTTGGGAGAAGAGATACCTATTGCTTTTGCTTCACGCATTCTAAGCAAAGCAGAAACTAACTATTGAATGTGAGGCAGTGGGAATCCTTTTTGGAATTCAGAAGTTTCATCAGTACCTGTTCAGGTGGAAGTTTATTCTTCTCACAGACCATCGACGTCTGACTTCAATTTTTAGACCCTACAGAGGCATTCCCCCATTAGGTGCTAGTCGTATGCAACGTTGGGCATTGTTGCTTTCAGCGCACGCATATGACATCAAATATCAGAAATCCACATTGCATGGCAATGCAGACGGTCTCTCAAGGTTGCCTTTGCCAGTCAAACATCAAGATATTGCCCAAAAGGAAATCTTTTACTTTGAACAGGTAGAGAATACACCCATCACCACTACTCAGATAAAGAAAGCAAGTCGCATTGACCCAGTATTGTCCCAAGTTATGGATCTGGTGATGCATGGAAAATCTCGCGAACCTCTCTAGTCTCACCTGATCTTGTTACCTACATGACCAGAGGATGGTGTTATCGATCCAATCTGGTTGTTTGTTGTGGGGGAAGACGTGTCATTATCCCACCACTACTGAGATCACAAATGTTAGAACAGCTGCATTCCGGTCACTGTGGAATGGTGCTCATGAAGGAAATTACACAAAGCTATTTGTGGTGGCCTGGATTGGATAGTGCTATTGAAGAGAAGGCAAGAGCTTGTATGTCATGTTAGGGTGTCAGGAATGCACCTCACTGGGCTCCCTTACACCCACGGGACTGGCCTGAAAACTCATGGCAACATATTCACATTGAGTTTGCTGGCCCCCTTTAAGGAAGCATGTTCCTGGTGGTGGTAGATGCAATTCTAAATAGCCAGAAGTCTCTATAATGCAGTCCACTACTGCAGAGAGTACTACCCAAAAACTACGGGGACTCTTTAGTTGTTTCAGTCTCCCAGAACAACTTGTGAGTGACAATGGACCACAGTTCATTTCTCAGGAGTTTCAAAATTTTATGAAAGCAAATGGGATACACTACATCACTTCAGCACCATATCATCCATCCACCAATGGATTAGCTGAAAGATTTGTGCAGACAATGAAACAAGCTTTGAAATCAGCAAGGAGACAATTCTCCATTCAAAAGCGTCTGGACACCTTCTTACTACCCTACAGAAACACACCTCATGCTATGACCAAGGCATCCCCGGCTTTTCTAATGATGGGACGACAGCTGCACACCTGCTTTGATCTGCTGAAACCTTCTGAACACAGACAAATTGTGCAACGTCAGCAGCAATATCAAGTCATCAGGCATGCACCCAGAGCAAAAGACTGAACATTTAGCACAGGACAGCCAGTTTTGGCTTGGAATTATACTTCTGGAACTAAATGGGCCCCTGCTACAGTCATCGCTCAAACAGGACCTGTTTCCTACACAGTCCAGACCACAGAGAATCTCACCTGACAGCAACATGTAGATCAGCAGTTGCCAAGTCATACTAGGACACATCTTCAGTTGAGTTGCCTGACTTCACCTCTTCTGGCGAGACACTGAATTAAGAATCACCTGTTCCTGACTGTTCTCCATTACTGCCGGTGGCTGATGTACCTTCCTGCCTGGAATGAGCTGATACCACATCCTCACCCATTCGCGCTACGAACCCTGAGCCCATTGTCAGGCCTGCGCCCAAGATATTTTCAGGTGCAACAACACCAGGAGTTTGGTGTAATCCACATAGAGACAGAAGACCTCCTCAATGGCTGGATCTTTAGCTAGCGTGACCCCACGGTTATGGGACAAAATAATCCCCAAAGTTTAACCAGGAATGAAGGCAGTCTACCCTCCTTCTCTACTTTAGTGCTTGTTTTATTTAGGGGATGTTCTTATTAAGGGGGGAAGACTATGTTGTGTATTTGGTTGTTGTGATAATAGTACCTTGTTTTTGCTATGGCAGCTGAGTTAGATTATTAGGGAATAGCCCAGTTAGTTTTGGCTGGTTTGGTTAGTTCAGTGTGTGGAAATAAATGACTGCTTATAAGGTTCACATCTCTCTGTGTCTCAAGTGATTTCTTCCTAAAACTACTGCCCGCAAAGATACAACATGAGTGACCATGCAAGGCGTCTTGCTGAGGGTGCGCCTCTGGAACAGGGGTGTCCTGTCTCTCCTCCCACCACTGCTCTGCATCCATCTGCTGCTGCTCCTGGTTGGAGGTGCCCCTGGCCGAGCTCCTCCTGGGAGCCTCTTATCTGCTGTGCAGGGGGTGGGGTAGGGGATTGATGTTGGGGCATCCCTATTCGTCTGACCTTGTAACCAGTCTTCACTATGCTGGGGTACGGGGACGAGAGTCTGTGCTGCTGCCTCTTGGTCACAATTGGGAGCTGCTGCTGCTGCTGTCTGAACAAGCCTTCAAACTAATGAGTGCTCTGCTTAAAGGGACAGTGCACTGTCTCTCTCTCACACATACTGTCTCTAACTCCCCCCGCCCTGAAACATTCTGTCTCTCTCTCACACCTACTCTGTCTCTCACAGTCCCCACCACACACTCTGTCTCTCTCAGGGTATGGCTACACTATGAAATTAGGTCCATTCTCTTGAAGTCGATTTTTGAAAACATTGTATAAAGTCAAGTGCATGCATCCCCAGTAAGTACATTAAGTCGATGGATTTCATCCACAGTACCGTAGCAAGCATCGACATTCTGAGTGGTGCACTGTGGGTAGCTATCCCACAGTTCCTGCAGTCCCCGCCAGATGCCATTCTGAGTGGTGCACTGTGGGTAGCTATCGAGTCCCCGCCAGACGCCATAGCTGCAACCCTGCCATCCTGATCTGCTGCTGGATTGCAGGAGAAGGACTGAAAGACGTCATCATGCTTCCGCTGTAATTCTGTCATCCCAAGCTCCTGCAGTCTAGCCACAGATTGTACAATAGGCCTGAAAGCCATCATCGTCATAGATATGACGCCGTCCTCACAGCGGCAATGCAATGTTGTGACAAGAGTGATGAGGACATGGACACAGACTTCTCTCAAAGCACAGGCCTTGGCAATTTGGACATTTTGGTGGCAATGGGGCAGGCTCATGCCACGGAACACCGATTCTGGGCCTGGGAAACAAACACAGACTGGTGGGACTGAATAGTGTTGCAGGTCTGGGATGATTCCCAGTGGCTCCGAAACTTTCGCATGTGTAGGGGCACTTTCATGGAGCTTTATGACTTGCTTTCCCCTGCCCTCAGGCACAAGAATACCAAGATGAGAGCAGCCCTCACAGTTGAGAAGTGAATGGCAATAGCCCTCTGGAAGCTTGCAATGCCAGACAGCTACCGGTCAATCGACAATCAATTTGGAGTGGGCAAATCTACAGTGGGGGCTGCTGTGATGCCAGTAGCCAAAGTAATTATTGACCAGCTGCTATCAAGGGTAGTGACTCTGGGAAATGTGCAGGTCATAGTAGATGGCTTTGCTGCAATAGGATTCCCTAACTGTGGTGGGGCTATAGACGGAATGCATATCCCTATCTTGGAACCGGACCACCAGGGGCAGCCAGTACGTAAACCTCACGGGGTACTTTTCAATGTCCTGCAAGCACTGGTTGATCACCAGGGACGTTTCACCAACATCAATGTGGATGGCCAGGAAGGGTTCATGACGCTCGCATCTTCAGGAACTCTAGTCTTTTTAAACAGCTGCAGGAAGGAACTTTCTTCCCAGACCAGAAAATTACAGTTGGGGATGTTGAAATGCCTATAGTTATCCTTGGGGACCAGCCAACCCCTTAATGCCCTGGTTCATGAAGCTGTACACAGGCATCCTGGGCAGTAATAAGGAGAAGTTCAACTATAGGCTGAGCAAGTGCAGAATGGTGGTAGAGTGCGCATTTGGACATTTAAAAGCTCACTGGTGCAGTTTACTGACTTGTTCAGACCTCAGCAGAACCAATATTCCCATTGTTATTGTTGCTTGCTAGGTGCTCCACAATCTCTGTGAGAGTAAGGGGGAGACATTTATGGTGGGGTGGGAGGTTGAGGCAAAACACCTGTCTGCTAATTATGAGCAGCCAGAGACCAGGGTGAGTAGAAGAGCTGAGCAGGACATGGTATGCATCAGAGAAGCCTTGAGAACCAGTTTCATAACTGGCCAGGATACAGTGTGAAAGTTCAGTTTGTTTCTCCTTGATGAAAACCTGCCTCCTTGGTTTACTCCACTTTAAGCCTAATGCCCCCCTCCACCACTGCCCTCTCCCCCTCAATCACTGCTTGCAGAAGCGATAACATCATTGTTGTTTCAAAATCATGCATTCTTTATTAATTCATCATACAAATAGGGGGATAACTGCCAAGGTAGCACAGCAAGGGTGGGTGAGGAGGGAACCACTGGGTGGGGTGGTGGATGAGGAGAGGACAAGGCCACATTACCTTTCAAAAATTTGAAAATGCCAGCCTTCTGTTGCTTGTGCAGTCCTCTCGGGTGGAGTGGTTGGGTGCCCAGAGCTTCCTCCCCGTGTTCTTGGGAGTCTAGGTAAGGAGGCTATGGAACTTAGGGAAGAGGGGGGACAGTTACACAGGAACTGCAGCAGAGGTCTGTGCTTCTGCTGCTATTCCTGCAGTTCCACCAGACATCGGAGCATGTCAGTTTGATCCCCCAGTAGCCACAGCATTGCATCCTGCCTCCTCTCATCACACTCCCACCACCTCTCATCTCAGTCACCCTTCCTGTTCTCCTGTTGATCCCGCCTGTCCTCATGTTCAATTACCACTTTCCTGTACTGTAACATTGTTTGTCTCCACGCATTCTGCTGAGCTCTTTCAATGCAGGAGGACTGCATGAGCTCAGAGAACATTTCATCGTGCATGCATTTTTTCCTGCTTTCTTATCTGCGCTAGCCTCTGGGACAGAGATGATAGGGGGAGGTTTGAAACATTTGCAGCTGTGGGAGGAGAAAAGGGAGACTAATATATAAAAAAGATACTCATTGTTCTGTAAAATGTATAGTCTTTCACTGTGAACCAAACTGTGAACCAAACTGTTCACATCACATAGCACATATGCTTTTGGTACAAGGTCGCATTTTGCATCTTATATTGAGTGCCTGCAGCTTTGGCATCAGAGATCACACATGCAGAGCTGGGCAACAGAATTCAGCTTGCAGGCGGCCATGATAAGCCATACTCGTTTGGCTTCTTCCACCTTCATAACAGCAGCGCTCTCCTTTCCCATCCCATGTTGAGTTGGCCATTTAAAAGGAGGTGTTTCGGAAACCCAACTAACACCCCCCCACACACACATCTCTGGGATGATCGCCTCGCCTCCCACCTCCTCCCACCATGTGTCTGATATCAGGGAAGATCCCTGCTAGCCAAGTGCGAACAGCTCAGCATGAAGCCCCCCGCCCCCGCGCCACTTGGGTAACCGCGGGAGGATTTCTTTTCAGCCACAGGTGAACAGCCCAGAAGGAACAGCCACCTCTGAATGTTCCCTTACTTACATTCCCGTATTTCAAACAAGTTATCATGAACGATATCACTCTTCTGAGGATAACAGATTGATAAAGAATGGATGTTGCTGGAATGCCAGCAAACCTCAGGATCATATGCTGCCATGCTTTGTCATGCTATGATACCAGACTACTTGCTACTGGCCTGGCATAGTAAAGTGTCCTATCATGGAGGACAAACTAAGGCTGCTCGCCTCAGAAACCTTCTGCAAAGGCTTTTAGAGTACCTCCAGGAGAGCTTCATGGAGATGTCCTTGGAGGATTCCTGCTTCATCCCCAGACACGTTAACAGACTTTTCCAATAGCTGTACTGGCCATGAATGCATCCCAAGTCCTCAGGGCAAATCATTAAAAAACACTTGCTTTTAAACCATGTCTTATATTTACCAAGGGACACTTACCAGAGGTGCCTTCGCCGGCTTCTCCATCCAGGATACTGCCTTGGGAGGGTATTGACTCCAGGGTGACAAAAAGATCTTGGCTGTCTGGGAAAAGGGTCTCTCCACTTGCCTGCTGCGTGCTATCCTCATTCTCATCTTCCTCGTCCACCAAATCATCATGCATGTTGACGAGTGCCCCATTGGTGAAGTCCACAGACACCAGTGGGGTAGTGGTGGTGCCCATCCCCCAGAATTGCATGCACTTCATTGTAGAAGCAATATGTCTGAGGCTGTGTCCAAGAGTGTCCATTTGCCTTTTTGGTTTACTGGTACACTTGCCTGAGCTCCTTAATTTTCATGCGGCACTGTCTGTCCCTGTTGTAGCCTCTCTCCATCATGGCCTTGGATACTTTGGCAAAAGTATTGGCATTTCGTTTGTTTGAATGGAGTTCTGCCAGCACCGATTCTTCTCCCCATATAGCGATCAGATCCAGCACCTCCCGTGTGGACCATGCGGGAGTTCTTTTGCGATTCTGGGACTGAATGGTCTCCTGAGCTGATGAGCTCTGCATGGTCACCTGTGCAGGTGAGCTCGCCACGCTGGCCAAACAAGAAATGAAATTCAAAAGTTCCCGGGGCTTTTCCTGTCTACCTGGCCAGTGCATCCGAGTTGAGAGTGCTGTCCAGAGCGGTCACATTGGAGCACTTTGGGATAGCTCCCAGAGGCTAGTACCATCAAATTGCATCCTCACTAACCCAAGGTTGACCCAGAGACGTCAATTTCAGCGCTAATCCCCTTGTCTGTAGGTATGTTCACGTAAATACAGTTTGCTCCTGAAGTTTCTCCCCCTCTCAGCTAGCTGTCCGGGGAGAGTTCATTCAGACCCTGCTTACCTCTAGGAATTAGACACAGTGCTCTTTTCATCTAAGTTATCTAAAAAAACCAAACCTACGTAGTCCCTGGAATCACCGTTGAAGTTGCCCTCACTCCACAAAATCAGAAATGGCACCTGGTGAGCCAGGAGTAGCCCAAAGGGCTGCGGACTCTGGCAAGATACGATAGTGTACAGCCTGCCAGGCACCATGAGTCACAGCAGCAGTAAGGGTAGCATTATACCATATTTCATGCCACCCTTATTTCTGCGCTGCTGCTGGTGGTACTGTTACCTTCAGAGCTGGGCTCCCAAGCAGCAGCCACCACTATCAGACCAGCCAGCAAGTGCTTAATTTATGCTGCGACTGATCTCTAGCACCTCTTTCAATATAAATTAAACACTGAGGGGAGACAGTGGGGCAAGAAGGTGATGGGGGAGTGGGAAGACTGTGGGTGCCAAAGGTGATGGGGGGAGGCACAAAAACACAAGTTTGCCCAGGGCACCATTTTCCCTAAGGCCAGCCCTGAGACCAGGTCCAGAAGCCCAAGAGAACAAAGATTTTTGGTTTAAAGATGGATTTGAACTGACTAGAGACCCGGGATCTTGGGCTACAAAGTGACATTACCTGTTAGCCAAAGGGGTAACCTTTACAGAAATGTTTGAAAGACTTTGAACCCTCCCAGCAAGTCCCATGTGCCAGATGAGAATCCTTTGGGACAAGTGTAACATGAGTTCAGACCTTTGATTGATTTATGGTAACTTTTCTCTGTCAGGCATTTCTCCTTCAATGTTCTCTGCTCTGGAAGAGCTATGGGGTTACTGGTAGCTGCTGGCACACACTGTTCATAGCCCTGAGAGGAAAGCAAAGCACAGATGCTGGTCTTTGATCAGGCCTGCTGGAAAAATCACAGTGAATTGAGGGGTCTAAAACCCCAGTGTTCAGAGAGAAGTGACGGCTGGAGGGCTGAGACCTAAGGAGACATTCCTTGAGCAGACCACAGATGGGTTAGAGGTGCAGTTACCCCAAGCCAGTGACTCTCTGAACTCACAGACATGCCTAGGGCACTGCCTGGGGACATGGTGTTCACATTTAACCCAGGGTGCTCTCTTACTGTGAGTCTTACTGCTGAGTTAATGCCACCTGCAGCCACTCGCCCATTTAATTTCCATTTTCCTTGTACATTTCACAGCACAGTTCACAGTGACTGGACCTGGCCATCCAATCACTGCCTCCTTAGGGGGAGAGGCCGTCCTGTCCTGCCAACTCTCGCCCAGGATGAGTGCTGAGAACATGGAGGTGAGATGGTTCCGATCCCAGTTCTCTGCAGTGGTGCATCTGTACCGTGATAGAAGGGATCAGTACGGAGAGCAGATGCTGGAATATGGAGGGAGAACTGAGCTCTTGAAAGACAACATCACCAATGGGAGAGTTTCCCTGAGAATACACAATATCCGACCTTCCGACGATGGGCAGTACAGTTGCTATTTTGATTCCAGTGTCGCTTATGAAGAAGCTTTATTGGAACTGCAGGTGACAGGTCAGTAATTTCTTCTGATACTTTGACAGGGTAATAAGTGGAGTCCGAGGGTTGATTGTGAAATGCCACCTGATGTGTCTCATTATAGTGGGGCAGTAGCTCTGCTCTGGTTAAGGCTTGTTCTAGTTCACTGTTTAACAGCGGCTTTTTTCCTAAGGACTCTAAAATTCACACTGATACTCAGATTGTCTTGAAAATTTCTCAAGAATCAGAGGGGTAGCCGTGTTAGTCTGGAATTGCAGAAGTGACAAAGAGTCCTTTGGCACCTTAAAGACTAACTAAAGTATTAGAGCATAAGCTTTCGTGGGCTAATACCCACTTCATCGGATGCATGCAGTGGAAGTATCCAGGGGCAGGTATAAATAGGTAGGCAAGAACCAGATCAGAGATAACAGGGTTAGTCCAGTGAGGCTGAACCAGCTTGTTATCACTAATCAGGGAGGGTGAGGTATTCCTCTAGCAGCTGAACTGGAGGTGTGAACAGCATGAGAAGAGAAACTGCTCTTGTAGTTGGCCAGCCATTCAAAATCCCTATTCAGTCCCAAGTTGATTGTGTCAAATTTGCAAATGAATTGCAGCTCTGCAGTTTCTCTTTGCAGTCTGGTCTTAGAGTTTTTCTGCTGCAAAATGCTGACCTTTAAATCTTCCATGGTGTGTGCAGGGAGATTGAAGTGTTCTCCTACAGGTTTTTGTATATTGCCATTCCTGATATCTGATTTGTGTCCATTTATCCTTTTTCGTATGGACTGTCCAGTTTGGCCGATGTAAATAGCAGAGGGGCATTGCTGGCACATAATGGCATATATTACTTTAGTAGATGTGCAGGTGAATAAACCAGTGATGGTGTGGCTGATCTGCTTAGGTCCTGTGATGGTGTTGCTGGTGTAGATATGTGGGCAGAGTTGGCATCGAGGTTTGTTGCATGGATTGGTTCCTGAGTTAGAGTTATTATGGTGCGGTGTGCTGTTGCTGGTGAGAATATGCTTGAGGTTGGCAGGTTGTCTGTGGGCCAGGACTGGCCTGCCTCCCAAGGCCTGTGAAAGAGAGGGATTGTTGTCCAGGATGGGTTGTAGATCACTGATGATGCGTTGGAGAGGCTTTAACTGAGGACTGTAGGTGATGGCCAGTGGTGTTCTGTTGTTTTTTTTCTTGGGCTTGTCTTGCAGCAGCAGGCTTCTGGGTACACGTCTGGCTCTGTTGATCAAGTACCCAGCCCAGCCAGCTGTATGTAAACATTCCAATTCAGCCAGCCCCTGTTGCTTGAACTGGCTGCTGAGGGAGTTACTTTCATTTTCACTTCCTAAGCACACAGCCAGCCAGTCCCCTTCCCCTCCCTCTAGCACCTCACCCAACCCAGCCCTGCCAGAGGGAAGGGGCCAGGGGAAGAGAGGGGTGCTCCATGGGGGAATGGAAAAGAGGGGTGCTCCATGTGGGGAGGGAAGAGAGAAGAATGGATATTATGGTAGGGTTACCATATCTGAACTTCCAAAAAAGAGGACACTGCATTTGGGTGGGGTAGTTCCCCATCCACACCCTCCCACTTATATATGGAAATATCTTATATTGTTTTTAGCTTGAGTCAATTCCTTCTTGATTTAAGAGTGTCCACACAGGGATTTGCACTTGATTAACTAAACCAGTTTAACTAAACTGGAACAAATTTGTACATAGAACAGCCCTGACATTAATATTAATTTTACTATCAAATATGAATCTGACCAGATTAACTGACTAGCTACACTCATGGACTCACATTTGATTATTATTTTAACAGGAAATGGCTTTTGATAACTGTGTAATAAAGCTTTTGGCTCATTACTGGGCACTGTAGGATTATCACAAGTTCATTTATTTCTTCTGTAGGTTTGGGCTCTGATCCTGTCATCTCTGTGGAGGGACATCAGGATGGAGGGATCCGGGTGGTGTGTCAATCATCCAAATGGTACCCAGAGCCCGAAGCTCAGTGGAGAAATCTCCAGGGACAGATTTTACCATCAGCCTCTAAAGAAATAATCCCAGAGGCCAATGGCCTGTTTCAAACAGAGATTGCCATTGTTATAACAGAGGAGTCCAACCAGAAAGTGTCCTGCTGTGTCATAAACCCCCGACTCAACCAGGAGAGAGAGTCAGCGATTTCCATAGCAGGTCAGTGCCTGTCCGTGCTGCACAAGGATAGACTGAGACGCTGCAGACATGAGCGGAGGATATTTATCATTGTGTCTCCTATTTATTGGCCTGAATCTTCAAGGTGCTGAGCACGTCTTGTAAAATCCTGAGCAACCTCAGTTCTCTTGGGATATGTCTACACTGCAATTAGATACCTGCTGATTGCCTGTGCCAGCTGCCTCAGGCTAAGGGGCTTGGGGTAAGGGTCTGTTAAATGGCATCACAGACTTTCAGGTTTGGGCTGGAGACCAGGCTCTAGGACCCCGTGAGGGTCCCAGAGCTCGAGCTTCAGCCTGAGTCCATCTACACTGTCGTTAAACAGCCCCTTAGCCTGAGCCCAGCGCAGCTGAGTTAGTTGGCACGGGCCATTTGCAGGTGTCTAATTGCAATATAGACATAAACTTCGAATCCAGTAGGAGATGAGGGTATTTAGCACCTTGCAGGCTGGGACAATATTGGCCACATTTTCATAATAGCTCAGTACCAAGCTGTGATGGGTGGGACCCCCTTGGGATGCCACCTGATATGCTGGGATGTCACTAAGTCAATCTATTCTACCAGCCTGTATCCCCTTTACTTGGTCTTGCTGGGCTGGGCTCACAAGCCTCTTCCAGCCAAGCACACACACTAACTGAAAAGCCTTCCAGCTAGGACCAACTGCCCCACCCCCCGTCACAATTCAATGGTGCTCCTACTGACTTTCAAGCAATTTTATTGCTATGAGTAGAGATGGGGGAGGTGAGGTAATGTGAAGATCACTGCCTCTATTTTATACCTTCCTCCTCTCTTCAAGGATTACTTCCCACTGGGGTGTAGACAACACAGTCACCTGTGTATGTGAGATTTGAAGAGTCTATCAGGAGAACTGTACATTTCTTGTTCACACCAGCTGTGTACATAATATTTGAGATGTCTTCGGGGATGATATGCAAATCTTTTATTTACATTCCCCATGATGGCAAATGGTTGCCTCAGCAGTTAACAGCTTTCTAACACCTGTCTTCAGTTTTTTGTTGTTTCTCAGGAGCTAGTCTGTGGACATTCCCCAGAATTACAACATATTTCACTAACAAACTTAGTAAAATCCCATAGCTCCACATACACTGTTAATGTACACATTTTAACATAACAATAATGTTCACTGAATTATGATTTTCAAAAGATACCTCACAAGGCATACTTTGTACAAAATATATCATAACCATATAACCATGGTGAACATGGGGGTTCAGGGTGTTATATGGGGCACAGTGTGTCACAGCATTACATAAAGCAAGGTGTGACGAGTTGTGCCCACTTCCTTAGGGACTTCATTGTGGGGTTCTTGTGGGTTAAGGTTCTGGATTCTAAGGGATACAGTAGTGTTATGCTGCCACCTTCCAGCCAGAGTATTTGTGTTTGTATCTAACCGCTTTGTGTGTGCTGTGACCATCGCAGTTCTCGGGGGAAATACTCCTTTCTTCTCACTGAGAGCTGTTGGATGCTGAGTATTTAAGAAAATCTGGCCAATTAAGTCATGTTTCCTGGCTAGCACAAGAGAGCCCAGGATATGGGCTAAGCATCGCTACTTAGATTATATCTGAAAATACCAGATTAGTATAAAAACTGCACTATGGGCACCGTCCTCCAATTCAGATTCTGGCAAAACTCCAATCATCTTAAATGAGAGTTTTGCCCAAGTCATAACTGAAGATCAGGTCGTAACTTGTGCTTAATTGCACAAAAGGCAGTAAACACAGTGCTCCACAGTCAGCATCGGGCATGAATGTACATTGTGGGTTTTTATTTCACGGTCGCACAGTGGGACAGATCCTACCATCCCTGAATATCCAGGCTGATGAGAGTTTTGGCAGTGCTAACAATAAAGGATTAGGCCCAAAACACACAGAAACAAACTTTTAGCTAAAAAGCATCTTGGTTTTTAGAAAAAAGGTTCATATTTTTCTGTATTATTATCTACCAAATAACTTTGTTAATACAGAATGAATAGTTCATCACTATAATAATAACGATGTTATGTGTTAATGAGTTAATGTGTTAATTCATCTGAGATCACATAGTGCTGCACTGCTGATAAGCTTATGGTATGCCAGGCATCACATGACTCTTGTGTTCACAGCATACCCACAGAGTCCCAGTGTCACCACTGTCGCAGTGTCCTGCCTTCATTCTGCGCTTGTTTGCTCCCAAGTCAATGGCACCTTCTCTTGCAGAGCCATTTTTCCCGAGAGTCAATCCCTGGATGGTGTCTATATGGGTGAGCCTGACTCTCCTGGCTGTTGTCATTGCCCTGGCCAGTTACTGCTTCTGGAGGCAACACAGAGCAACAGGTGAAGTAAAGGGGGGCGGGGGAGGAGGGGTTGAGGAATAGATAAAAGTGAAAAAAAAGGTAAAGATACAGGGATGAAGGGGCCTTAATTCCATGTTCAGAAGAGTTTCAGGCAATGGGCAGCGGGAGAATGGTGAATGGTGACTTCACATTAGAGCTGAGAAGTGTCAAATGGCTTCACCCTTTCAAAGCTCACTAAATGATCCCAATCGAATGGGATTCTGCACTATTCCATGGGAATCAGCACTGCGTACATTGAAACACCCATGTGGGGCTCAGTCAGCTGGGCTTGGAGCGCCCACATGTGTAACTTGGCATGGAAAAACTAACACAAAGTAGCAGGAGAGAGGGGATTTTTTTCTGTTCCAGTTCTGCCCCCCTAGTCTGTGCAAGCCCCTTCCTCACATCTAAGTGAGTGGGAGCTGCGAATGGGAAAGTAATGGAGAGGTTAGCAATTACTTTATATACACTGAGGCTATTTTCACACTAGAAACTTCAAAGCCCTCCCGCCGCAGCACTTTGAAGTGCAAGTGTGGTCGTGCATGAGCGCTGGGAGAGTCTCCCAGCACTCCTGGAAATCCACCTCTATGAGGGGAATAGCTGCACTAGTGCTTTAAAGTGATTTTTCACACCCCTGAGCCAGCAAGTTAGAGCGCTATAAAATGTAAGTGTAAACAAGCCCTAATGCTTTGTCTACACTTAGCGCGCTGCCACAGCAGCGCTTTAACATGACATTGTGATCACGCGCCAGCACTGGGAGAAAGCTCTCCCAGCACTGAGGGAAAACCACCTCCATGTGGGGCATAGCTTGTCTGGGAGTGCTGGGAGTTACTGTGCTGAAAAACCTGCTTCACTCATGGGAGGGGGATTTTTCACACCCCTGAGTGAGAAAGTTTCAGTGCAATAACTTGCCAGTGTGGACAAATTAACTCAGCCCAGTACATCCTCACCCATGAGCAACTCAATGATACCGCCCTGGCTTTCGGGGAGGTGAAGTACCTATCCCCATGGGAGAGGCTCTCCTGTCGGCGTAGGAAGCGTCTCCACTAAGGCTCCAGCAGTGCATCTGCACTGGTGCGGCTGCAGTGCCGTAGGTGTAGACAAGCCCTGAGATCCTGATACAGGGACAGGGCAATAAACTGTCTATTGTAGTACAAGTGTTCAGCTGTATGTTTTCCTCTGATCACAAGGGGCAGAGATTGGCCTTCAGTGATCTGGGCATTTCAAGCAATGCTGGGGTTTTCAAAGCTGCCTAAGGGATCCAAATTAATGGGCACCAAGTGTGCAAACCCCCAAAGCAGCTGTGAAAGTCCCAGCCAGGGTCTTCTCCCCTAAAGTGCTGTGTGGGAATTTACAAGTGTCTGAAGAATTGGGAGGGGGAAATGTCTGGTACAATGATTTCCCAGTGGAGACAGAAGCCGGTAATTCAGAGAAGCAGAGAGGGGCTGTGCTTTGTACTTGTGAAAGCTGGAATGGACTGTTGTACCTTTAGTACTGTCACCTGTAAGCCTTCTGCCTGTTGGAACTGATAGCAATAGGGACCGGGTTCAATATCTAGGGGTGTCTCTTCATCAGTGCAACACAAAACCAGTTTGAGCCCCCATCCAGTAACCTGGGACAATTACACACCACTCCCTTGGTGCCTCTGAGGCCTGGTCTACACTACGCTGTAAAGTCAAATTTATCTGTGTTAAATTGATCCTTCCACTTTGCCATCCTCACTATGATGCCATTTAGGTCAACCTAAAAGGGTCTTTAAATCAATTTCCAAACTCCTGCCCGACAAAGGGAGGTGCACTGAAATCAACATTTCTGGGTCGAACTAGCATTAGCGAGGACCCAATTCGACGTTACCAGCCTCCGGGAGCTATCCCAGAGTACTCCGGTGAGACCGCTCTGGACAGTGCGCTGAACGCAGATGCACTGGGCAGTTAGACAGGGAGAGCCCCAGGAACTTTTGAATCTCACTTCCTCTTTGGCCACAGTGGCGAGATCGCCTGCACAGCTCACCATGTGAAGCCCACCAGCAGAGGAGACCATGCAGTCCCAGAATTGAAAAAGGGCCCCAGCATGGACTGTCACAGAGTGTTGGGGAGTCGAGGCCCTGCATCCCTCCCCTGCACCTT
This sequence comes from Dermatemys mawii, assembly GCA_007922305.1. Lineage (NCBI taxonomy): Eukaryota > Metazoa > Chordata > Testudines > Dermatemydidae > Dermatemys > Dermatemys mawii. The sequence goes on from ML677373.1 coordinate 896,865, forward strand.
TTAGGGATTTACAGTGACTTTTAGCCAGCCAGTAGATTAGAAGGTTTATTAGGGATGACAGGAGCACAACTCAATTTAGAGCTTGTTAGTACAAACAGGACCCCTTAATTATGCCCTTTGGGGGGCAGGGAGATAAGACTCCGGATGCGGGCTCCCTTCTCTTTTCCAGCCAGCTTCCCAAACCCTCTCTACCGAAAATGCTCCTCTAGCCTTCCCCCCGGCCACTCCTTCAGCCTTTGTTTACATACACCACTCAGGCAGAAAGCCTCCCCTTCCCCGACCCCTAAGGAAGGGGGGTCGGGTTACAGCCCAGACGCCTTCCCTCCAGAGAAACCTTCCTACTCGTCACATGGACCGCAAGGGAGGTGCTGGATTTGATCACCATGTGGGGAGACGAATCTGTGCTGGCAGAACTGCGATCTAAAAAATGAAATGCCAATACATATGCCAAAGTCTCCAAGGGCCTGACGGAGAGAGGTCACAATAGGGACGCACAACAGTGCCATGTTAAAATTAAGGAGTTGAGGCAAGGCTATCAGAAAGCCAAAGAAACCAACGGACGCTCTGGGTCACAGCCCAAGACATGCTGCTTCTACACTGAGCTGCATACCATTCTACGGGGGTGAGCCAAAACTACCCCACCTGTATCTGTGGACTCCACCGATGGGGTGATTGTCACTATGGCAGAGGATATGCTAGACGAGGAAGATGAGGTGGAGGAGGACTATGATGGCGAGAAGTCTACGGAACAGGCAAGCGGAGACACCTATCTCCCCGAAAGCCAGGAGCTGTTCATCACTCTGGAGCCGGTAACCCCCCAACCCTCCCAGCACGGTATCCCAGACAGGGAAGGCGTGCAAGGCAGCCCTGGTGAGTGTCTCTTGGTCAATGGAATGCCCGCTTGACAAGCTATTTTTTTTTAATGATTACTGTGCCCTGAGAACTTGGGGTGCAAGAGTGTCTGCAAGAGTGTCTCTATCTTAAAAGAAATCCTCCCAGCAGTTCCCCGAGCTTTTTGTGGGGGGGGCGGGGTTTGAATCTGGATGGCCAACAGCATCTGGGATTGTGTGCCCATGCGTTCTCTGACGGCGATGGGAGACTGGGGCACAGACACCATGCTGTAACCGTCTGGCTAGCAGAGAACTTCCCCGATACCAGCCAGGCGCTGGGGGGCGGGGTGCAACTTTCATCACAGAGAACTTCTTTATTTTCTTTTTTAAAAAAATATCACTCTCCCTTTCTTTCATCCGACAGCTGAAACTGTTTCCAGCCTCCCCATCTCATCCATGTCCCACAGGCTCGCACAGATAAGGCGGTGAAAAAAATGCACGCGGGATGAGATGTTCACGGAGCTCATGCACTCTTCCTGCATAGAGAGAGCAGAGCATCAGGCTTGGAAACAGTCAGTGCTGGACTGCCAGAAAGTGGTTGTCACAGGGGGTGGGGGAGTCCGGTTCCCACACCGCCCACTTCCTGGAATTCACAGTGATTCTTAGCCAGCCAGTAGATCAGAAGGTTTATTTGAGATGACAGGAACACAATCCAACTCAGAGCTTGTCAGTACAAACAGGACCCCTTAGTCAGGCCCTTCTGGGAGGCAGGGAGATAAGACCCCAAATCTGGGCTCCCTCCTCTTCCCCAGCCAGCTTCTACCCCCTCCAAACCCTGCAGCCGTCTCCCTCCTCCTTTGTTCACTTCCTGGGCTCTAGGTGTCATCGCCCCTCCCCCTTCTCAACTCAGGTTACAGCTCCAGGTACCTCCCTTCACAGTAGCCTCCCCTCTCCAGTGAAACTCTTGAGATCACATCCACCCTTCTCCCTGTTTGTCACATCGGTAACTGAGCATGAGGAAAGAAGGGACGAGCGGGAGCAGAGAAGGGATGAAAGGGAACAACGGAGGGACGAGAGAGAGGAGAGAAGGCAGGAAGCACTGCTCCGTCTTCTGGCAGAGCAAACCGCCGTGTTCCGGCATCTGGTGGAGCTGCAGGAAAGGCAGCTGGAGCAAAGACCACCACTGCAGCCCCTCTGTAACCTCGCCCCCTCCTCCCCAAGTTGTGTAGCCTCAACACCAGCACTCAGAAGAACGCCGAGGGGCAGGGTCCGGGCACCTTGCCACTCCACCCCAGAGGACTACCCAAACACCAGAAAGGTGGCAATCCCAAAGTTGTGACTTCTTGTGTGTTCCTGTCCTCCCCTCACCAGCCACCCCGCCTGGTGTTTATCCCTCCACCCCTTCCAGTGCTACATTTGCAACAATCCTCCCATTTCTATGACCCCTTAATAAAGAATGCATGGTTTTCAAACAACAATGACTTCATTATTGCTTAGCAAGCGATGAGGGAATGTGGGAGGGTGGCTGGCTGAAAGTTCAGTGCAGGGGAGCAGGAGAAAGGAAAAGGACGCATAGAAATTTAAAAAACTGTAAAACATCAGCCTGAGCAAGGGGGTGGGTTTTCAGGATGCATAAACAAACAGCACAAATGGAAACAAACTGAAGTCTCACACTGTAGCCTTCCCTGCCATGAAACTAGTTGTCAAGGCTTCTCTGATGCACGCCGTATCAGGGGGTGCCCTTCTAACCACCCTGGTGTCTGGCTGCGTGTAATCAGCAGCCACCTCTCACCCCGCCATAAACCTCCCACACGTGCCTCAACCTCCCACCTCACCATAAACGTCTCTCCCTTGCTCTCACAGAGATTGTGGAGTATGCAGCAAGCTGCAATAACAATGGGAATATTTCTGGTGCTGAGATCTGAATGGGTCAGTAAGCTGCACCAGTGTCCCTTGAGATGCCCAAACGCACACTCTACCACCATTCTGCATTTGCTCAGTCTGTAGTTGAACAGCTCCTTACTGCTATTCAGGGCACCTGTGTATGGCTTCATGAGGCAGGGCATTAATGGGTAGGCTGGGTCCCCAAGGATAACAATCGGCATTTCACCATCCCCAACAGTAATTTTTTGGTCTGTGAAGAAAGTCCCTTCCTGCAGCTGTTTAAAAAGGCTAGAGTTCTTAAAGACACGAGCGTCATGAACCCTGCCAGGCCAACCCACGTTGATGTTGGTGAAATGTCCCCTGTGATCAACCAGCACTTGCAGGAAAAGTACCCCTTGTGGTTTATGTACTTGCTGGCGCCCCGGGCCCTTTAAATCGTCACTGGAGCCCCACCATCGCTGCCCCAGGGATCGAGCAGCAGGGCTCAGGTGCTATTTAAAGGGTCCGGGGTCCCGCTGCCTCTACTGCCCTGGGCCCTTTCAGTAGCTTCAGGAGCCCTGCTGCCGTTACCCCAGGGCTCCAGCAGCCGGGTGCCAGGAATGATTTAAAGGGCCCCGGAGCATAGCAGCCTTTAAATCACTGACCGTGCTGGCCCCGCCTCTTCCGGTAGAGGCCACACCTCTTCCGGTCAAGCCCCCACCCCCTACTTTCCCCTGGACTCCGGAGTACCAGTAAGTCCTTTAAGTTACTTTCATCCCTGCCCAGGAAGCGGGGATGGCTCCTGGGGGAGTCACTTAAAGCAGCTCCTATAGGTGATGGTCAGTCGGGGAGGGAGTTGAGGGATGGTCAGTGCAAGGATACTAAGGCAGATCTGTCTGTGTGTCCTGTTTGTCAGTCTATCTGCCTGCCTCACTTTCATAGTTACAGCACAATTATGTTAATATCAGGAACCGCACCATAAACACGATGGTGAAATCTAACCTCTCGCCCCTTTCTCCCTCTAGAGACCCTTCGATCTGATAAGGAGCGTGAAAAAGGTCAGTGTTTGGATCCCATTACACTAGCTGACAGTAGAGTTATCCCCATAAAAACAACAGGGTGAAATCTCACCATTATTAATTAACTATTTGAACAATTTCCCAAGGGTTGTGGGGGATTCTCCAGCACTGGCAGTTTGTAAATCAAGATTGGATGTTTTTCTAAAAGATCCTCTCTAGGAATTGTTGTGGGGAAGCCCACGGGCTTGTGTTGTGCAGGGGTCAGACTAGGTGATCACAAGGGTCCCTCCTGGCCTGGGAATCCATGAATTGATGAATCACCTCTCTCCCTTTTCTCTCTTTAGAGACCCTGCTGTCTGAACGGGAACGAGAGAAAGGTCAGTGTCTGTGCCATTAGCTGTGGGGTTACTGTTATAAACACGACGGTGAAATCTCACCCAGGACCAGCGTGGTCGCCTAGGGCAGCAGAATTTGGAGGGCAGCTTTTTGCCCCCCCTTGGTGGCAATTCGGCAGCAGGTCAATGGCTTCTCCACCGTCCTAGTGTCCGCTGCATTGCCACCAAAATCAAGGCAGCGTGTTGAGCTGCCGTCGAATTGCCACCAACAATTTGGCAGCAGCTCAACAAGCCGACTTGCTGTTGGCGACCGCCAGTGCCCGCTCCTGCCCTTGCCACCTAGGGCGGCAAAATACCTGGCACTGGCCTTGATCTCACCTCTTGCCTTTTTCTCCCCCTAGAGACCTTGCAATCTGAGATGAAAAGACAGAAAGGTCAGTGTCTGGGATCAGTGGGATTCAATGAGTGAAAGATTTCATGTCATATCAGCCGAGTCAGCCCAGTCGAGCCAACTTAACTCAATTGAAAGCCATGTTTAATGCCAACGGAGTCACTGTTTAACACTTCAAGATCAATTTTAGCAGGTGGAGTTACAGCCTGTTTGAATGAGTGATGGGGAACATCTCCATATCGGGAGCAGAGCCCAGGCAGTGAGCTCAGGGGCTACTCGTGCTGACACAAAGGGGCTTTGAAGGGTGAGGGGCCCATTTGTCCTAATAAACCCCATGGAAATTACAGAAATGACCCCTTAAGTCCAGGGCCCTGAATACACCAGCCCAGTTCCGTCAGTCTCATTGCTGGAGATGGTGGGTATGTGTATAGTGCAAAACCCACCTGTGGCTATGAGTCACAGAGTTTGGATCAGCTGACTGGGGCTTGTGCTGCAAGGCTAAATCTGAGACCCTCCCCCATCGCTGGGGTTTCAGAGCCCAGGTGCCAGGCCAAGCAGAAACGTCTACACTGCTATTTTCAGCCCTGTAGTGTGAGTGTTGCAAGCCTGAGTCAGTTGCCCCAGGCTCAGACCCACTGACACAAGGTTTTGTGCAGCGTAGATGAACCCGGGAAGACTTGTCCAGTGTTTGACAGGATCCCTCACCCAGGAACCCCCTGTGTTCTGATCCTTCTGTGCCCATGTCATATCGGGGGAGGGATTTCCCCCTCAGTGACCATGCGAACCCACAACCTCTGCTCCACCCTACAGTGACTCTATACAATAACCATACAGGTATATTTATGCTACTATTTATAGCATAACAGGTATATTTATAGCATAACAGGTATATTTATGCTATTTAAAGGGTCCGGGGCTCCCACTGCCCCAGGCCCTTTAAATTGTCCCCAGAACCTGCTGCCGGAGCCCTGGGGTAGTGGTGGTGGGGCTCTGGTGTTTATTTAAAGGGCCCAGGGCTCCTGCTGCTTCTACCACCCTGGGCCCTTTAAATCATCCTCTGAGCCCTCGGGTAATGGCAGTGGGAGTCCAGCAGCAATTTAAAGGGTCCAAGGTGGTAGTGGTGGCAGGTTTCTAGATGCACCGGCTCTTGCCAGCAGGGGTGGCAGGTTTGTAGAAATTTTGGAGGTGCCCAGAACCTGCCCCTGCCCAAACTCTGCCACCCACCTGCCAAAGACTCTGGGAGGGAGTTTGGGTGGGGGAAGAGGTCTAGAGTGCAGTTCCTGGGCTGGGGCAGGGGATTGGGGTGCAGGAGGGGTGCAAGCTCTGAGAGGGAGTTTGGGGATGGGAGGGGGTGGGGAGGGAGGGGGTGCAGGTTCTGGGAGGGAGTTTGGGGATGGCAGGGGGTGTGGAGGGAAGGCTGGAGATGGGTTTGGGGTGTGGCTGGGGTTGAGGGATTTGGGGTATGGGAGGGGGCTCAGGGCTGAGGCAGAGGGTTAGGGTGCAGGGGGATGAGGACTCTGGCTGAGGGTGTGGGCTCTGGGGTGGTGCAGGGATGAGGATGAGTTTGGGTTGCAGTCAGGCTGCCCTGGGACTGGAGCCAGAGAGGAGGTCTCCCCCCAGCCCTCTCCCTGCTGGCAGCAGTGAGCTCTGGGGTAGGGGCCCCCTTCTGCCCCCCCAGCAACACACTAACCCCCACCAGTGTCACTGCATTTGCTCCTAGGGCCCCCTCAGGTCCAGGAAGCCCCCTTGCCTCCCCTGTGGGTGGGTGCGGGGTGGGGGGGCTGCTATCACATGTGCATCTCCTCTCCTGCTGCTGCCCCTCACTGTAGCCTCACTGGGGGTGGGGGATGTGAATGCCCCTTACCCAGAGTGGGGCAGGAGTAGTGACTGCGGGCAGCGGGTGTGGCTGTATTGGTGGAGGGTCCTGCTGGAAAAAGGAAGAGTCTGAGACAGAAGGCAGGGTCAGACTGGCCTGCCACTACTGGATGGGGGCACTAGGACCCTACAGCGGAAATTGATACAGGAGGGCAGCGTGGAGCTGCAGGGAAGAGGCTCTGGGCCCTGGGGAAGTGCGGGGGGGCAGCAAGGGGAGGCGTGGGGGTGCAGCCCCGAACATTGATGGGACTTCTGGGCCCTCAATATTTGCTGTTGCTTGCCCTTGTGCGGTACCAGGGTGCACCGCTTAACTTTCACCTCTGCATCTGCCACTTAGTTCCACTGAGGCCCCCTCCAGCACCAGCTCCTTGTCTTTGCCTTCAGGTCCCTCACCAGTTAGTCCAACCCCATCTGAGAGTTTGGTGCCACCCTCCCCCTGCCAGCAATGGCAGCCTGCAGGGCCAGTTTCAGGGGTGAGCACACAGGGCCAGTTCTAGGGGAGCCGTAGAGCCACTGGGCTTTGTTTTGTTTTGGTTTTGGTTTTTTGCTCCTGGCATCCTGGGAACTGGGCAGAGTGACCAGGTAGCAAGTGTGAAAAATCTGAGGACTTTTTTTGTGTGCAGGGGGGATAGTTGCATATATAAGACAAAGCCCCTAATACTGGGATGGTCCTGTTAATAATATTAGGGTGTCTGGTCACCAGCCTCCTAGGCCACCCGCCTGTCTACATCTCCCTTAAACACCTCAGTGTTTTCTTCCCTCCCACTCCAGGCACAGAAAAACAGCCCCTCAGTTTTAGTAAAGCTGCCCCCTTCTCCTCTCTTTAATCCCTCCTCCAAACCCAGCTGTGCTGTGGCCCCTGGAATCTCTCCTGGCTGGCATTGGGCACCTGGTGAGCTGGGCTTTGGTTTGTTTTTATCGCTACCTCCCCCATCCAACCCCTTCACCCCACTTGTCTGTTTCGTCTCCCTGTTGTACCCTGTCTGCCATGCAGAGGGTGAGCTCCCTGGGCCAGGGACTGTTGCTTTGTTAGATGCAGTTTGTGTGGACAGAAGGGGGACAGTGGGTGTGTATGGGAGCCATAGAAGAAGCTGTTGTTTTACTTGTGGCAGGATATAATGAGGGCCTGAGAGAGAGTTTGTGCCACAAGGATGAAGAGAAAAGGGTAGATATTGGAGATAACACTCAAGAAGCAGCAGCAGTGTTTAGAAATGGCCTGGGTGTCTGGAGGGAGAAACCAAAAATAACCACAAGATTGTAGGCACTGAGATTTGGCCAGGGTGATCACTAGGGACCCCAGTGAGCGTGGTCTGAGTGGAGTGGGAAGTGAGACTGGAAGGGATCTAGGACAGCTGAAGATGCAAGCATTGTTTGCAGACTGGGTTCACTGAGTTCAGAGACAAAAGGGAGGAGAGAGATGGGGCAGCAATTAGAGGGGTGAGTGGGGAAGAGGAGGAGGTTTGTGAGTAAAGTTAGACCGGGGCATAAATATTTGCATGGTCAGGCCCCGACACTGTATACTCTTTGGAGTTGGGATTGTGTCTTCTTATAGTCTGGAGTGTGTGTGTACAGGTCCTAGCACAGTGGAGCCCTGCTCTGAGTGTGACCGCTAGATGCAACTGGAATGCAAATAACAATGTTGAGTAGGGCAGGAGACTGGCCATGGGATATGGAGATATGACACTGGATGGGGCTTAAAGGGAGGGTTGCCAGCCCTCCAGGATTGGCCTGGAGTCTCCAGGAATTAAAGGGGTGTGTGTCTGTGCAGAGGACAGGGGATGAAGAGGAGCAGGTGGGGAGAGTTTCAGGGATCAATATGGGAGGGATAGAGAGTAGTGATGTGGAGCCAGGAAGTCCTGCTCTCTGGTCCAGGTTTACCTGAGCAGTGTCTGAGGTGTATAACATAGTACATGCAACAGATGGGTCAGGACAGCTTGGGTCCCTGCCTCCATAAGAGGCCGGCTCCTGTGCTGTGCTCCGCCTAGCTTCTTATGGACAAATTTTATAAAACATTCACATCACCAGTGAGGGAGATGTTGCTTTTAGCTTGACTACTGTGCATTAAGTTTTGTTAACTCCCAATGTCTTTTACTTTCCAGTGGAATATGAGGCACTGAAAGGTAAGTGCATTTTTACTTGTTTTGATTATGCTTTAAATTGGAAAAGGATCACTCAGAGCTGTGTGTGCAAAGATGTGTTAGTGTAAAAAATTAATGTTACTATTACAGGTAACGTACATGACAATGGGAAATCCAGATATTACCCAGAAATAATGGATGGAAAATTTGTGGTATTGAAATATGAATATTAACTAGTTACTAATGGCACAAAACCATACACCCTTGCCCCACCCTCTGCCCCGCCTCTTCCCCTAGCCCCTGCACCTTTTCTGAGCCCCTGCCCCCACTCATTCCATCTCCTCTCCCTCCATCCCTCTTTCTCCCCCACTCTCACTCATTTTCACTGGGCTGGGGCAAGGATTTGGGGTGCGGAAGGGAGTGATGGCTCTGGCTGGGGGTGCAGGCTTTGAGGTGGGACCAAAAATGAGGGGTTTGGGACATGGGAGGAGGCTCTGGGCTGGGGCAGGGGTGTAGGAGGAGGTGGAGGCTCCATCTGGGAGTGGAGGCTCTGGGCTGGGGCCAGGGATGAGGAGTTTGGGGTGCAGGAGGGGGTGTGGGCTCCAGGAGGGAGTTTGGATGCCAGTGAGAGCTCAGGTCTGGGGCAGGAGTTTGGGGTGTGGGCTCTGGGAGGTTGTTAGGGTGCAGTAGAGAGTTCCGACCTGGGGCCAGGGGTTGGGGTGCTGGAGAGGTTTGGGGTGCGGGCTCCAACTTGGTGGTGCTTACCTCAGGCGGCTCCCAGTCAGCAGAGCTCCCTGCCTGTCCCGGCTCTGCGTAGCTCCTGGAAGTAGCCAGCATGTCCAACTCCTAGGCACAGGGTCGGCCGGGTCCCTCAGTGCCTGCAGGCACTGCCCCCGCAGTTCAAATTGGCCCTGGTTCCAATCCAATGGGAGTTATGGAGCCGCCACTCAGGGCAGGGGCAGTGCGCAGAGCTTCCCTGATCACCCCTGCATCTAGGGGCCACAGGGACATGCTGGTTGCTTCCAGGAGTCACACGGAGCCAAGGCAAGCAGGGAGCCTGCCTTAGCCCCGTGCACCGCCAACGGGATTTTTAATAGCTGGATCAGCCGTGCTGACCGGAGCCGCCAGGGCTCAAAAACCAGACACCTGGCAACCCTAATATTAATAGCTTAATTTTTCACATTAACTCTTGGAAATAGAGTTTCATGAATAGGGCCCACCCAGTGAACTCTCCATGGATGTACTCCTGCACACATAGGTCTCCTTGGAGCGGGATTGGGCCCTGTTGGCTTCCACACACAGCAGCTGTAGGATCAGGCACCTGGGTCTGATCCCACTGAAACCAGCAGGAGTTGCAGGCGCTCATCACCCCTGAGGGTCACCCAGCATCCCCCGGATGATGGAGACACTTATGAAGGAAGAGTTCTTTGAGTTGCAGGCCCAGGTTCTCTGCTGGGCCAGGACCTGCTCGGGGTAGGGGGCGGGGGCAGTGCGGGAGCTGGTTATGGCTCCCTGGTTCTCAGGCTGCCCCAGGGACTGCTCTGATTCGCTCCAGCTGGCTGTGGTCCATGAGAATTGGTGATATGCCCTGCCCCAGCACACACACACCCCAGCCCCTCAGTCCCAGCCCTGACATGCCCCCTACACCAGTTTGGCAGGGGAGCAATTGACACAGGAGCCAGCTATCCTGCTTTCCCCGGCTGGGCTCTCTGTATGCCAGGGGAATTCTCTGATGTCCAGGGCCTGGTTCCAGCCAGTCTGCACCATCCCTGCACAGAGTGACCGGAGCAGGGAGAGAACCAGGCCCTTATCTGCCCTCCTGACTCACATGAGTGATCCTCACAGGTGTGACCCCATTGATTTCTGGGGGGAAGTTTTGCAGGATCAGGTATGATAAAGGAGAAGCCATAACTACTGATTAGGAGCCCAATCCTGCTGTCCTTACTCAGGCAAAATTCCCACTGGGACCAGTGTAATTTGGGTTTAGAACTGTAGAACTGAATACTCTGTTACTGAGAATCTCTCCTATTGATTCATTTATGTTCTTTTTTCCCTTCTCTGCCCTCTCATTCCCATGGACCCTCTGGCAGAACTGGGTAAGTTCCATGTCATTTGTTTTTCACTGCGTGTGACTTGTTGAGTCTGTGACTTGCTGAGTCTGCATTTCGTTTCTGTAAATTCTCATGTCTGATTATTTCAGGACTGGCCCGAGCCCGAGGATACGCAGGTAACTAACACTGATACTGCCGCAGTCGCTCTCAGACCCATTCCTCTGGGATACTTGGTCCCTGCTCAGTCCTATTACAGCTCTCACAGTAACTAAGGGGTGGGACAAAATGTCATTGTCCATGTGAAAGTTGGAGAAAGAGAGAATACCCAGGCTACACACACACACACACATGGTACCTGCTATGAGGGGGAAGCTGGTGCCAAAGGCAATTGTTTAACTGCTCTCTGCTGCTATGTTATAGCCTCTAGTCAATTAATTATTTTCTCACTGCTCACTATTTTTTCGCAGAAACATCCAGCCGATGAGCTTATCCAGTCCTGCCAGATGCAGTGGCAGAGAGAGGGTGGAAGGCAGAGGGGCAACTAGTGGCTTTAGAAGGGTTGCTGGGGTGCAGAACAAGACATTCAAATCTCCTCTCCCCACACTGAGGGTTTGTTGGTGTGGGGAATTCATGGGGAAGAGCCCAGCATGGAATCACTGTTCTGCACCAGAATAGTTAGGGTGTGAATTTAAATCTATTCCGCACTCACTCCCTGTGTGGACACTATTATTCTGCACTCAGTCTGCAGCAGGGGGTGAGGGTACTCAGTGCCAATGTGGATTAACCCAAAGCAAACAAGGGCACTCTTAGCATGGAATAAGAGTGTCCGCGCAGGCAGTAACTGCTGACTAGCTGCTCTGCACTAGATACTCAGGACTTTTCCCTGTGTAGACAGACCCTTAAAGTTACTTCCAAGGGAAAGAGGAGAAGCATCTCCTCCCCTCCTCCCCTGAACCACAAGCCCTGACTGTCCTTTGCACCATTGTCCACACTACAGCTCCCCATGGCTACTCCACACGCAGGTGTCAACAGGAACATCTGCAGCACCTGGGAAATCTGAGGGCAGTGTAAAACAAACAGAATCTCTTACTGAGTTAAAGGCTGGATTCTGCCCCCCTGGGACTCGAGGGGCTGCCCAGCGTGAGTCAGTGAGGTACAATCTGACCCTAAACACACTGATATTGTTTGCAATGCAGGGCTGCTGGGAGTTTCCAGCCATGCTCAGAGCCCTGGTGCTGGGAGCTGTAAAATACATAACAGACCATCCCTGCCCCAAAGAGCTTCCAGTCTGAATAGACTAGACAGACAGGGGTGGGGGAAGGAAGGATGATTACCATGGGTGGCACATGAGCCCCCCTTCAGGGAAGTTAGCCACGCGGCCCAGCCCCTTCTGCCCAAGGCCCCGTCCTCCCCAACCACATTTGCTGGAGCCCCAAAAGTCTGCTCCTGCCACCAAACAGTTCCCTGAATGCGCCCCACCCCCCAGCAGCCAGAGGAGTCGTGGCCAAACTGTTCTGAGACACTGGCCAGCACCAGCACCGTGCCACCCCCAGTGCTGGCCCGCAGTGTCAGGTCACCAGCTGACCTCAGCACCGCCCCCAGCACCAGGCTGTTAGCCTCCAGCCAGTGGCAAAGCTAAGCTCCCACTGGCTTGGACAATGGGTTGGGGGAGAGCACGGAACATGGGCAGGGCCAGAGCCTGGCCTATTTTACCCACCACCCATGACAATTATCCCCATTTCACAGTTGGGGAACTGAAACACAGAGAGACTCAGTGACTTGTCCAAGGTCACACAGGCAGCCTGTGGTGATGCAGGGTCTAGATCTGCTGGTTCCTAGGACAGCACTTTAACCATGGAGGGAGTTTCTTCCAGGCAGAGTGGGAGCTGGTGGGAGAAGGGAACACAGTGAGCATGAGGGTGAGTGAGGCTGGTAGTGGGGGAACCACAAGAGGGGAGCAGGGCAGAGCTCGGGAGGGGAGGACGAGGAGTGGAGCCAGTGAAGGGGATGGCAGTGGGTGTCAGACATCCAGAGTGGTGAGGAGGAGTTCGGTGGCAACAATTAGAACAAAATCGCAGGGCAAGGCGAATCAGGAAGGCCAGATTCTCTTTCCAGGTACCATCCTAGGCCCTGGTTCATTTCATCCTTGTTCCCCTCCCCACTTCTGCTCCCCTCCCCTCAGTCCAGGTTTTTAGAGGAACAAGAAATTAGGGCATGGCTGCCCAGCCGGCCCCAAGTAGTATCTTTTTCACTGGAGCTTGGCTAACAGGGGCCTGGCTTGGTTCTCCTAGCCAGCACCCTGTTACAGGCGGGAATTAGAATGTGGGTCTCCTCCCCTCAGGTGAGGGCTGGAACCACTGGGCTCCGGGTGTCTGATATGGGGCTCCCCCAATCTCTCGTGCTGAAGACCCACCCCCACCTCGTGTCTAAACACTGCCAGGGGCCCTGGGCCAGAGTGGGAGTGAGAATAACTCTGCAGCCCAGTGAGTCAGGCTGTATCTTGGAGCCCAGAGTCCAGATGCCCTGCGCCAGTGACCCTGTAATTACTGATCCATAACCCCAGTGACAGGAGAGGTTACGGCCCCTGGAACAGCAGTGTCTCAGGCCAAGTCTGCCAGGGGTTTCCTTGCACTGATGTAGCTGCCCTGGTGCAAACCCCTACTGCAGACGCACTGCGCAGATATGGACTGGGACGGGGACCCAATGCACCTTCTCCCAGATGGAGGGGGCAGGAAGTGAGGAAATCCCCCCTCTAAAGCAACAGAGATTCCCTGGGGTCTGCCCCTTCCCTCATATGCCTCTGCCTCCCAGGTGTCTGCGACACCACAGTACCACTTGCCCCTTGCCTCTATTCATCCATAACGTCAGTAAGGAGATGGCCACCGACATAACCCAGCAAACCTCCTGTGACTTTAGCACAGGCAGGAAGGGGTTAAGCACTAAGGATCCATTGTGCACCAGGGCCCAGGGAACCTGATTGCAGGGGCTTCAGGAAACCAGGCCAGAGAGGTGGCTCAGCAGGGGAGGTTGCCTACGGGATGAAGTAGCTCCGCACTCCCTGGGGGCAGGATCCAGGGGCGGCTCCAGGCACCGGCACACCAAGCGCGTGCCTGGGGCGCCAAGCCGCAGGGGGCTGCCTCACCGTCGCTCTCGGGGCGGCAGTCAGGCGGCCTTCAGCGGCGTGCCTGCGGGAGGTCCGTCACTCCTGTGGCTTCAGTGGCATTTCAGCGGTGGGTTTGAGGAAACCGCGGTACTGGCGGACCTCCCACAGAAACGCAGCCGAATCTACGGGAGCAGAGGACTGCCCCCACGCAGGCCGCCTGACTGCCGCACTTGGGGCAGCAGAAAGCTTAGAGCCGCCCCTGGCAAGATACTACTGTGGAGCCTGCAGGTTTGGGGCATGAACAAGCTGGAAATCACTTTCCATCCCCCACGCTCCAGAGCTTAGCTGAGGAGAGGAGAGGCTTCCTTGTGCGAGTGCTGGAAGTTGTGGGGAGGTTGGCTAGAGGGTCTTGGGCTTTCCCAGAGTGCTGGCCCAGCCAGAGGCAGTGGGGGAAGGAAAGAGCCTGCCGACAAGGCGGCTGGTGAGCTGCTGAGTGCTTGGATCAGGGGCTGGTTCTTCACACAGTGGTGGGAGCAGGATGTGCCCCACTGGGTGGCAGCAAATATGGAGGAGCAGTGAGGTTTGGTGAGGGAAGAAGCAAAAGCAGGGAGAGGGGGAGCACGTAAAAGGCTGAGGGATGGGAAGCAGGGGCAACATGTAACCGGCTGCTACCTGGTGCCTGCCTGCACTAACCAGCCACTGCAGCTCACAGTGCGCAGCCAGCGCTGGCTGGAAACAGGACAGTGGGCAAGGCTGGCTGAGAGTTGGCATGCAGTGAGAGCTCCGCTGACAGACCAGCATGAGGAGAGTCCAGCCCTGCATGCTGCAACTTCGCCCCACCATCAGCCTTGCAAACCCACCCCCATCATCAGCCACTGGCCACCTCCCCCACTGTCAGCCACTGGCCACCTCCCCCACTGTCAGCCACTGGCCA
>ML677373.1:911353-973925 GCA_007922305.1 Dermatemys mawii
CCCACTGTCAGCCACTGGCCACCTCCCCCACTGTCAGCCACTGGCCATCTCCTCCTCACCACTGGTGGGTGGGCATCTGGTGAGCAGGCATCCAGCCAGCAGCAGGACCCGCCTCTAATGATGTGGCAGAGACAGAAAATATGAGACAATTTGCCAGTTTTTCAGAAAAAGTTGAGACACCGGCAGGAGGGCTTTAATATGGGATTGTCCTTTAAAAAAGGGGTGTCTGTCACCCTACCCCTGAGAGGGGTCTGGCCCGTCTGCCTGTGAGGAGACAATGAGCCGGGAAAAGGTGGAGGGAAGGTGTCAGTGAGCATGGGGGGGAAGGTGACAGGTTGATGGTGGGAGAAGAAAGAGGAGGGGCAGGTGACAGGAGCAGAAGGGTGCAGGGTCAGGCACTAGGGCAATGTGGCGGCAATAGGAGCAGGCACCAGGAGGTGGAAGGGATGAGCGGTTGGGCAGGTGTCAGGGGAGCAGGCACCAGGGACAAGGACCTGGGGATTACAGTGGACGAGAGGCTGGATATTAGTCAGCACTGTGCCCTTGTTGCCAAGAAGGCCAACGGCATATTGGACTGTATTAGTAGAACCATTGCCAGCAGATCGAGGGAAGTGATTATTCTTCTCTATTCGGCACTGGTGAGGCCACACCTGGAGTATTGCATCCAGTTTTGGTCCCCCTACAACAGAAAGGATATGGACAAATTGGAGAGAGTCCAGTGGAGGTCAATGAAAATGATTAGGGGGCTGGAGCACATGACGTACAACTTAAGGAGAGGCTGAGGGAACTGGGATTGTTTCATCTGCAGAAAAGAAGAATGAGGAGAGATTTGATAGCTGCTTTCAACTACCTGAAAGGGGGTTCCAAAGATGTTGGAGCAAGGCTATTCTCAGTGGTGGCAGAAGACATAACAAGGAGTAATGGTCTCAAGTTGCAGTGGGGAAGTCTAGTTGAATATTAAGAAACACCATTTCACTAGGAGGCTGATGAAGCACTGGAATGGGTTACCTGGGGAAGTGGTGGAATCTCCATCCTTGGAGGTTTTTAAGGTTAGGCTTGACAAAGCCCTGGCTGGGATGATTTAGTTGGGGTTGGTCCTGCTTTGAGCAGGGGATTGAACTAGAACCTCTTGAGGTCCCTTCCAACCCTGATATTCTATGACACAGAGTGAGGCAGGAGCCTGGGCAGGGGCAATCACCAAAGGGCTGAAGGGGGGCATGTGCCCCGGGGAAGAATGGGGTGATGGGAGGGGCCATAGAGTATGCATGAGGGTTAGGACTGGAGATGGGGGGGGGGGGGCATGAGGGGCCAAAGCGGGGCAGGAGAATGGGCAGAGACTGGGGTAAGAGAGAGGAGAGGGAAGCGGTTCGCAATGGGACACAAGGGATGAACAGAGGGACAGGTACTGGGAAGGCAGAGAGTGCGTAGAAGGAAGGGCTGGCACTGGGGGAAAAGAGGTGGTGGGGGAAGGCGCAGGGGACAAAGAGGGCTGAGGGGTAGGGCAGGTGCCAGAGAGCTGTGGTGGGGGGGGTGAGGGTGAGGCAGACCCCAGGGGGACAACGGGAGTAAAGGAAAGGGGAAGTCACAAAAGTGGAGAAGGGCATGAGGGGTGGTGCCAGGAAGACAGCGGGGGGCAAAGGAAGGGGCAGTCACCATAAGGGATGTGGGGACTGAGCAGAGGGGCAGATGCAAGGAGAGGAGAGCAGATGGGCACCAGGAGCAGAATGGGGGCAATTGAATAGGTGAGCACAGAGGGGCAGAGAGAGTGGTGTGGAGATGTGGGCACCAGTGGGGCAGAGATAGGGTGAGGGAAAAAAGTAACACCAGGGGTCCAAAGGGGGGGGAAGGGATGGGCAGGCACCATGGAGGCAGATGGTGGCAATGGTAGAGATGTGACTCAGGGGGGCAGAGGAGGAGTGAAGGGAGGGTCTGGCACCAGGGCACTATAGGGAGGGTGAGGGGTGCTGTTGTCGGGGGGGCAGAGGGCAAGGAGAGGGCCAGGCGGACGGGGTGCGAGGGAAGGGGCAGGCACCATGGGGAGCAACAAGGATGCAGGTTAATTTCCCTTTGATGCCAGTGTCCAGTTCTTGCCCCCAGCACTGACTTTGTGACTTTCTCCCCAGTGGACGTGATTCTGGATCCAGACACGGCTCATCCCAACCTCATCGTGTTTGAGGATCAGAAATGTGTGAAACACAGAAACTGGGATCTGACTAACAAGTCTGAGGGATCCGAGCATTATATCTGGGTCCTGGGCACTGAGGGGTTCATGAGTGGGAGGCATTATTGGGAGGTGGAGGTGGGAAGCAAGACAGGCTGGTACCTGGGGGTTTGTAGGGAATCTGTGAGCAGGAAGGAGAAGGTCATACTCACACCTGGGAATGGATACTGGGTCGTGTGGTTGGGGAGTGGAGTGTACAAGGCCCTCACCTCCCCCTTAACCTCCCTCCCTGTGAGTGTCAGGCCCAGCCGGGTGGGGATTTTCCTGGACTATGAGGCGGGTGAGATCTCATTTTACAATGTGACTGACAGGTCCTGTCTCTTCACTTTCACTGACACCTTCTCCGAGACGCTCCGCCCTTATTTCAGTCCAGGTTACTATTGTTGGGGTACAAATGCAGCTCCCCTGAAAATCTGCCCAGTCCCAGCTCAGGCCAGGGGGAATCTTGGTCCCTGACTGTGACCTCACAGCACAGACTGTCCCACCCAGCGCTGATGCTCTTCCCACCCCCAGTATTGGGTGCCAATTACTGCAAGTTACTAGATTTTTTGTGTTGACCAGACACTGCCAGTTTCCCTTTTCAAATGGAGGTTCCAGTCGAGAACTGGACACCTGGCAACCCCAGCCCAGGCTGGGTGAACGGGACCCACTTGCTGGCAGGAGCCAGACAGATTTTCCCCCCTCCCCCTGTGTTTGCTCCACCCCTGGCCCAGTGTAATGCTAGTAAGAAATACTGCCAGACAGCTAGTGGTTTTTGCTGTCCTCACCTTTCCCCATCCCCTGCCCAGGGGTAGCAGATGGTGACGGACGGGATCATTCACTGCTGTCAGAATATTCTACCCCTGTGAAATCTCAATGTAAAATATGAAAGAAAAAAGATTATTCTAATTTAGAAAATATGCTTATTGTAACAAGGTGTCAATACAAGAACATTTTCATTTACATTTCAACAGTATTGAAAAACAAGCATCTAAACATATTATTAGAAATGAAATTATTTATATTTATTGTTTTTAATTCTTCCCTCAAATCTATATTGAAGTTTAACTTCTCTACATAGTATAATTTGTATTTCAGGTGTGGAATTTCAAAACATTTATCTTAAAAAATTATTAAAAATTGTCAGACTGTGTTGTTCAGTTAGAATGTACGTGTCATAAACATCACAACTACACACGTGCAGCTGCTCTTGCTCTCTTTTCCTCTCTCTCTTGTCTTGACTGGTTCTCTCTGGAAAGCTGGGCACACCCACCCCCTGCACTATACCTTTGAAAATTAATTGGTGAAAAAATGATAGAATGAACTAAGCAATATATTTAAGTTAACTCACACAAGATTATAAAAGTCTTTGAACTTCTGTCAGCATTAATTCATGTGATTTTTAACTTTCTAGCTTCATATCATTGGTTATCAAGATACGACACTTCCTTTCTTGTTCTCACATCAATTAGGGCTTGTCTTCACTAGAGCCGGGAGAGATCGATCTTATGGCGATCGATTTATCGCGTCTCCTCAGGACGGGATAAATCAATCGCCAGCGGCGCCCCCGACGACTCCGTAACTCCAGCTCGCCAAAAGGCGCAAGCTGGAGTCAACAGGAGAGCGCGCCACCGACCGCCGCCGCCGTGAGGACAGCAGGTAAGTCGGCTGTAGATATGCCGATTTCAGCTATATTAACGTAGCTGAAATTGCGTATCTACAGTCGATCCCCCACCCTAGTGAAGACCAGCCCTTAAGAAAACACGGTCCCAAACCTCAAATGCTATCTTCTTAGATATAGAAATATCTTCTACAATATCCTTTTCTTAGTTTATATTATTTGCAGGCAATGTACTATCAGTGTCGACTGTTGATTTCAGTGTACTGCTGGGCTCTTCATGTTCTTGGTTCTAAGGATGAAACAAATGTAGCTAGGTAAAGAAACAGAGAAGTGGTTGTATTCCTTTACTGAATCATCATAAATTAAGTTAATTGTATTAAAGGTGCTGGCACTTGATGACACATAACATGAAATCTGGTGATCCTTTATTAGGAAACCTTTCTTCTCTGCCATAAATTAGTCAAAAGAGTGATATTTTGTTGTCATGTGAGGTTTAGAATACAAAGAAAATAAAGTTGCTCCAGGAAATTCATCACAATTCCTCTGGGTTCTGTCCATCACCTTCAGGGATGCTCTGTAAAAATAATTCCTTAAAATTAGCCATTGAACTGAATTTCTTGAAGAGCTAGCTGAGCAGAGTACGAGGGGAGGCACATCACATGGCATTGCTACAACTACTTTTTGTTTTAAACGTGATGCATTGTGAACATTTTCAATGTCATAATTCCATTTTGAAAATTTATTCACAATATGCCATTCATGGCAGTGTGCCCTAAATTTACCTTGATTATTTGAAAATAAATACCCTAAAGTTATCCTTTGATGGATTCATTTGGTTTCTTATCCAGTCTGCTGCTGTCAAGGTGGCATGGGCTGCTGAAGCTATCTGCTTTTCCTAGTTTTTAATATAGGGAAATGTTAATTTAAAAATAGACAACTTTTTCCTTAAAACTTCCTTCAGAAGTATCTGCATTCCTTTCCCTATTTCTCACAGAATTACATGTAATTACCATGGCTTCTTATCCAATCTCATTGTGTTATTACATGGGAAAATATGTTGGCAAATAGGTTAATATACAACATGCTTTTTACTATCTGACAAGACATAAAAGTATGTTGTCACTAACAATTTACAGCATGAAATGTCATGAAGAGATTTCAAGAAATGTTCATTTTTAAATGTCTAACTATGAATGGACTCCCCCATCAGTTCCTGCAAACCCTGGCTGGCAGACCTCTGTGTGAATTAAGAATCAGAGGGGTAGCTGTGTTAGTCTGGAATTGCAGAAGTGACAAAGAGTCCTGTGGCACCTTAAAGACTAACTAAAAAAATTTAGTTAGTCTTTAAGGTGCCACAGGACTCTTTGTCACTTGTGTGAATTAAGCAGCTCCCAGTCTGCGAGCTTTATTACCTTTTATGGTGCATCACAGCATAGCAGCAATTACCTGGAGCCCCCTTCTTGCTCCCTGGTTCAGATGTTTATACTGCTGCTTTCTTCTCAGTGCTGAGCTAATGACCTCATCAGGCTTCCTAGAGGTGCAAGTGATCCCCTCTACCCTTCTGTAACCAGGAGTGCTCTTGTAGGACACTACTGAGAGTACCAATTCAGGTCAATTTGCTGAGAAACAGGACAATCACAGCCTCAGACTGGTGGTTCTCCACCTCCAAGGCACACCAAACCAGCCAAACAGAGAGAACTTCGGTTTCACCCTGCTGGCTAACCAGAAGTCATAGAAGCAATTCCTTCAGGTACCTTAGGTCCCTTGCACCACCCGTAGCACTCCTTATAGGTATGATGGATTATGGAAACCAGTGTCCTCAATTGAGGGTTCTCCTGATCCCAAAGGGCCAGTGACAAAACCCAGGTCAATATACAAATCAGATCTTACCCAAAAATCATGCTTTCACCAGTCATTTAGGATCTAAAATTTAACAATTTATTCATAAAAAGAAAGAAATAGAGATGAGAGTTAAAATCAGTTAAATGACTCAAATACATCCAACAATTGAAAAGTTTTTGGTTCAGGCTTGTAGAAGTGATTAAATAAACTGCTGGCTCAAATCAAGTATCTGGAATACATTCACAGATTTGGATGAGTCCTTCAGTCCCTTGTTTAGAGCTTCAGTTTGTAGTAAAGTTCCTCCAGATATCAGAAGCAGGTTTGAAGGCAAAATGGAGGGGCTTCCAGGACCTTTTCATCCTCTACCATGTGGAAGATGCCCATGTCATGGTGTACCCCATAAGGCTTCGGGGAGAGGGGGTGCCTATAAATGTGTGTATGACACAACTGGAATATGTTTTTGCTACATATGCCATGTAATATATCTATGTAAAGGTACTAATCTGCTTGTTCATCCTATTTGTATGTTTGTGTCATTGTTATACTCAAAGTTAAGAATATTGGTTATGTACTTGGTTAGTCTTTAACAGCTTTAGTGAAACAGCTGGGCAGCTTCCTGAGAAGGAACTATTCTCAGTAAATGCCCAAACAAGAACCAATCAAGCTAACAATGAACTTTGTAGATGCCAGTCCACACCCGAGCTTCTCCAGGAATGTGGCCTGGCTGGTCAGGAACTGAGTCTTAGAAATACATGTGACTGGTTCATGAGGCTCCGAAACTCCATTTTGCAACTGGATTCTGCATAGGAAGGAGGAGGGGTCTTCACCCACAAGAGAAAGTCTGTACAAACCCCAGGGAGACCCCTCCATTTGGTCTTCAGCTGGCTCAAGGAATAGCCTCTCCACTCCCCAAGGATACCTAAAGGAAACTGGAACAGAGAACAGTTACTGCAGGGAGGGTGCAAGTGATAGCTGGACCCAGACTAAAAGGGAAATTTGGTTTGTAAAAGAAAGCTCACTGAATCATCTGAGGGTGAGGACTTTGTCTGTATTAGAGATAGATTTGCATGTTTTATTTTATTTTATTTGGTAATTCACTTTGTTCTGTCTGTCACTACTTGGAACCACTTAAATCCTATTTTCTGTACTTACTAAAATCACTTTTTTACTTATGAATTAACCTGGAGTACGTGTTAGTATGGGGGAAGGGGGCAAACAGCTGTGCATCTCTCTCTATCAGTGTTATAGAGGACAATCTATGAGTTTGCCCTGTATAAGTTTTATACAGGGTAAAACTGTTTTATTCAGGGTTTAGACCCCTCTGAGAGTTGAGCGTCTGAGTGCTAAAGACAGGAACATTTCTTAACCTATTTCCAGGAAAGCCCACAGGACATGGCTCGAACCTGGGTCTGGCTTTGCAGCAGGCTAGTGAGTCTGACTCAAACGGGATTTCTGGAGTCCCAAGCTGCCAGAGCAGGAAAACAGGGGCAGGAGTAGTCTTGGCACAACAGGTGGCAGCTCTTGAGGGGCTTTCTGTGATCCCAACCCATCACACCCCATTGTTCTTACTGTGGAAAATAGCAGCAAGATGGAGTGTGGAGTCACATGGTCAAGTCACATGTCCATGCATGATTCAGTTCTTTGCAGGTGGCAGCCATTGCTCACATACTACTTTGAACATTCTCAGGAAGGCTCATCACTTGTGGATTGGTGTCTCACAGAGTCCATTGTCAGTTAAGTGTTTCTTGATGGGGCATTTAATCTGAATAGTCCCTTCTCAATGAGCTGGCCAAATGCATGACTTAGGGCTTGGCTACACTTGCAGATGCAGAGCGCTTTGGGTTAAACCCGTCTTTGGAGAGCGCTCCAGGGAAAGCGCTGCAGCGTGTCCACACTGACAGCCACAAGTGCACTGGCATGGCCACATTCACAGCACTTGAAGCAGCATTGGGAATGATGCATTATGGGCAGCTATCCCACAGAGCACTTCTTCCCATTCTGGTGCTGTGGCTTAAGGGAAGGGGGCATGGGGCATTCTGAATCTTGTCCCAATGCCCCATGATGCATCGCTTCACATCCCAACAATCCCCGTGTTTCCATCCAACTCTGGTGCCATCTTTCAATGGTTTCTGTGCAGTGTGTTCTGTCTTCCCTTTCTGTCTGTGGGAATGGAGCCAGAACTGCTGAGGAACATGCTGACGAGTCTCGCCAGCACATTTCGTTTTGCAGTCAAGTTACTCCTTAAAATGCAAAGTGACAGTGAGGAGTCCGATGATGAGATCGAGTCGTGTAATGCATACGACATGAAATTGCTTGCCACATTCACGGACATGCTCTCCACCGTGGAACGCTGCTCTCGGGCTCGGGAAACAAGCACTGAGTGGTGGGATCACATCGTCATGCAAGTCTGGGATGATGAGCAGTGGCTACAGAACTTTTGGATGAGAAAAGTCACTTTCGTGGGACTGCGTGAGGAGCTCACCCCCAACATGTGGCGCAAGGACATGAGATTGAGAGGTGCCCTGGCGGTGGAGAACTGGGTGGCTATTGCAATCTGGAAGCTGGCAACTCCAGACAACTACCGATTGGTTGCTAACCAGTTTTGTGTGGGAAAGTTGACCGTTGGAATTGTGTTGATGCAAGTTTGCAGGGCCTCTAATCACATCCTGCTCAGAAGAACCGTGACTCTGGATAACGTGCATGACATCGTGGCTGGCTTTCAACAAATGGGTTTCCCTAATTGCAGAGGGGCGACAGATGGGACGCATATTCCTATTCTGGCACCAGACCACCTAGCAGGAGAGTACATTAACCAAAAGGGGTATTTATCCATGGTTCTCCAGGCGCTTGTGGATCACCAGGGTCATTTCATGGACATTAACACAGGCTGGCCCAAAAGGGTGCATGACGCAGACATCTTCCGCAACACTGGCCTGTTCAAGAAGCTGCAAGCCAGGGCCTTTTTTTAAACCAGACCACAAAATCACTGTAGGGGAAGTCAAAATGCCCATTGTGACCCTTGGAGACCTCGCTTACCCTTTAATGCCATGGCTCATGAAACCCTACACAGGGAGCCTGGACAGCAGGCTGGGCCAGTGCCGAATGACTGTGGAGTGTGCTTTTGGCTGTTCGAAGGGGCACTGGTGCTGTCTTTATGGGAACTTTGACTTGGCTGATGACAGCATCCCTGGGGTTATATCTGCATGCTGTAGCCTACATAGTATTTGTGAAGGGAAGAGTGAAAGATTCACTCAGGCATCAGCCTCAGAGATTCAACATGAATTTGCACAGCCAGAAACCAGGGCTCTCAGAGGGGCCCAGCGTGAGGCTGCAAGGATTAGGGATGCCCTGAGAGAGCAATTTGAGGCTGAAAGCCAGCACTAATGTTTGTTGCTATGCACGGTAGTTAAGTGTACTGCCTGTGTGATTGTAACACTGAGTGGCAGGGCTTGTTGCTTTCATGGGCAAAAGTAAATTTTGCTTTAGGCACTAATAATCTATGTATTCTAAATAAAAAACTCCATTTAGTGAAAAGACAAGTCATTTATTGAACACACAATTCATTTGCTGCTGATAAAAAAATGACAGAGAATACCAAAAGGGTGGTGGGGGGGAACTTGTTCACTCACTAACTCGAGTGTGTCCTGATGTCATACTCTGCAATCCTGTCTGGATTGCTGTGCCCTCCGTACTGCACTTCAGGATGGCTATAAGGCATGTTGGGAGGGGTTAAGTGCAGTGGATAAGAGTCATGGTTTTCGTCGGTGGGAGGTGAAGCCAGGGTGTAGGAGGCAGCTAGAGGCGGTAAGAACCCAGATGTTGATGAAAGTAGGTTGATGGGGACATGGGAGCACAAGGGGAAGGGTTTTGGGACAATGGCTTGGGGGTGGGGTGAGTGCGGTAGTGCTCCACCTGCATGTTGAGGAGCGCCTGCGTAGAGTCTGCTTCGTGCTCCATGATGCTAATCAGCCGTTCCATGGTTTCCTGCCAGTGTGTTGCACTTTCTTGGCGGATCCTCCTTTCACTCTCCCTCCACTTCTGTGTAATTCAATTCTCTTGCATGGACTGCTGCATCACTTGGTGCGGCATGTCTTCTTTGCTTTTCCACGGACTCTTCCTGAGTCTTCTCAGTCTGACAGCCAGTGATAAGACTGACGGCAGAGAACTCAAAGTTGCACCTATACAGGCAAAATGCAACAGTCAACAGAAGCAGCACTGTACACACCAGACAGGGCAATGATTCCCCCGCACTTAAGGAGGGCACTCACAGTCCATATGAAACCATACTTTCCCTGTCCCAGAGTGAGCACATATAACCCATGGGAGCCCAGGAAATGGTGAGTAAGCACAGGGTCCAGGGGGATTGATTGTTTCATGCCTGTACTGTCCTCTGGGTTTCTGTGCCTTGGGGAGAACCAACAACTGCAGGGGGCATCTACACTGAACACTGCCCCAACAAGCTTTTCAGCCCGCAGTTGGTTTTTTGCAGTAATATGGCCCTTGCCACTTTCCAAGTTGTGCAGGCCTGGTTTAGGCTCTGCAATGCTGGAAGAACTCTTGGTCACCTTATTGCAGCCCCGATCCAGCCACTCCCACCAGGACTTTTAAACCCTGGCAGTAACAGTCCCTGAAGTTACCAAATGCTAGAAAAGAGCAGGATCCCAGGAGCTGCTCTGGGGGATCCCCCCAGTAGTGGAGGGACCAGGCAGAGGCAAGATCTGGCTTTTCCTCTCCCTGCTCCTCCCCTGGGGTGCTGCAGGGAATGGGAATCTCCCTCCACACTATTTGCTCCTGCTGCCCCTGACAGTCTCTCCCCCGTCTCCCTCCTGCCCCCTCCTCTCAGGCTGGAAGACGCAGTCCCTGGCCCAGCCCAGGCCGTTTGCTCTCCTGGAGCTAGCTCGGCTCCTGCAGGTGCTCAGGGGAGCAGAACTGGGGGAGATAGGGGGTCCCTCTTTGCCTCAGCTCTGGGACTCGCAGACCCCCATCCCTACCCCCAGGGGCAGAGCTGGGGCAAGAAGGGGTCATTGGTCTCTCCCCTCATCTCAGGCTCCAGCTCAGGGGCTGGGGTCGGCAGAGCCCGGGGTTGCTCCAGGACTGGTTCCAGCCACCGGAGAAAGTCCCCCGAGCTGGGCACAGAGGGGCGCTAGGGAAGGGATCTCCCCGCAGAGACCCCGCTGGGGAGCAGCAGCGGCTCAGCCCGGGCTCCCAAATCACATGGAACTATGTGAGGCCTCTGAGTTGCCTGACCCAAGAAGCTCAAATTGCAAATATCACCTGGATTCATGGACCGAGTTAAAGGGCCAGCACAGCCGGCCTGTCCCCAGCCTCTGCAACACTCAGAGCCCTCTGGTGGGTGGTAATGAATCCCGCTCCCCTCCTGCGCTCTGCCCTGGGGATGAAAACATGACCCAGGAAGGATCCAACGAGAATTTTTTCCCAACTCTGGAAACCTGTCCCACAGAGCAGCATCCCCTGCTGCCCGCCAGGGCTGTGTCTCAGCTCATCCAGAGCGAGGGCTCTCTGGGCCCCAGGCTCCTGATTCCCACCCAGACTGTTAGGAGAAGGGAAACGAACACTTGTTCACCAGACGCCTTGCAAACGGCCCCCGGATTGACAGGGCACCTTCAGCAGGGGCTGGAGACAGATGGCTCTGACCCACCTTCTCTCAGCTTTCAGTTCCTTTTTGGGACTCCAAGGGGCATCATGCCCCTGGCGGAGCTCTGGGAGACAAGGACTTCACACCAAACACACAAACAAAAATGTTAGGAATTTATTTGTATAAAAAAATTCAGGTAAAAATTTCAATGAGATATAAAAGACTCGCCCCAAACCTGAATTTCTAGAAGTACAAGACCCTGCCCCTCCCCACTGTCCAGAAACCAGGAGAAAATCCCTCCCAGAGCAATTATTTCAGGAATAATCCCAGTGGGTCACACTCTCAGCTGAGCCCCTGCCTGAAAAGAGGGATAAGGGATTCCAGTTACAGCCGTTCCTTTCCATTTGGTAACACACTCCCCCTGCCAGAGAGAGACAGGAGAGCATCAAATAGTTATAACAAGGGATGACAAAAAGGCTGAGGTGTTTAACACCTACTTTGCACCAGTATTCACTAGTCTGACCAGATACTTAACATAATTAATATGATCAGCAAGGGGGAAGGAATTCAAGCCAAAACCGGGAAAGAACAGGTTAAAGAACAGATAGAGATGTATAGTTAGTTAGATGTATTGAAACTGGCATGGCCTGATAGAAATTGACTCTAGATTAGGGTACCTAAGTAACTAGCTGAACCAGTCTCTGAATCATTAGCGATTATCTGTGAGACTCAGAGGACGGGTGAGGTCCCAGAGCACTGGAGTAGGGCAAACATCACAGCTGTCTTTCAAAAGGGAAACAGAGGACCCAGAGAACTATAGACTGGTCACCCTAACTTCAAGACCTGGAAAGATACTGGAACAAATTATTAAACAATCAGTTTGTAAGTACCTACAGGATAATAAGATAATAAGAAAATAGCCAACATGGATTTGTCAAGAACAAAACATGCCAAACCAATCTAATTTCCTTCTTTGACAGGGTTACTGATGTAGTGGCTATGGAGAAAGCAGTAGATATACCTTGATTTTAGTAAGGCTTTTGATACAGTCCCCTATGACAATCTCAGAAACAAACTAGGGAAATGCAGTCTAGATGAAATTACTATAAGGTGGGTGCAAAACTGTTTGAGAGGCCATACTCAGAGAGGAATATCAATGGCGCATTGTTAAACTACAGGGACATACCTAATGGGGCTCTCAGGGGTCAGTCATGAATCTGGTACTATTCAATATTGTCATTAATCACTAGGATAATAGAGTGGATGACACCAAGATGGGAGGGATTACTAGCACTTCCAAGGACAGGGTTAAAATTCAAAATGGTCTTGACAAACTGGAGAATTGGTCTGGAATCAAGTCAGAAAAGACAAGTGCAAAATGGTACGCTAAGGAAGGAAAAAATCATTTGCTTTCTAACTATTAGGGTAGATATGTTCTGGAAGAGACTTCCAGGGGAGGCTGTGGAATCCCCATCACTGGAGGTTTTTAAGAACAGGTTAGACAAGCACCTGACAAGGGTGGTCTAGGTTTACTTGGTCCTGCCTCAGTGCAGGGAATTGGACTTGATGACCTCTCCAGGTTCCTTCCAACCCAGGGGTGCTGGAACAATTTTTATAGAGGGAGTGCTGTGAGCCATGGAACTAAACTATAAACCATGTATACAACAGAAACCACTTCAAGCCAGGGAGTTTGGCAGCACCCCCAGCACTCCTAGTTCCAGTACCCATGCTCCAACCCTGCACTTCTGCAATTCTACCAAAACACATACTTGCATTCTCCTGAGCTACAAAACACAGTAATTACTGGCCCCCCACAACCCTCGGGGAGGTGGACAACTATTATCTCCACTGTAGAGATGGGAGAATGGACACAGAGAGATGAGGGGAAGTGACCAGCACTAGCTCGCACCCAGGAGTCCTAACTCTCGTTTCTCACACCCTCTCCTCTAACCACTAAACCACACTCCTAAAAGGGCATCTCCCAGAGTTCCCACTTCTCTGGGGAATCTCCACCATGTTTCCACAATCTCCCCAATTTCCAGCTGCCCCCATCACTCATGACTGCATAGATGTCCAATACAAGGTGGTAACAGCAACTGCTCAGTGTAACTACAGCCCCAGAGGGCCCCTTGCTGCTTCCCTGAATAACATTTTCCTGTCCCTACCCCGAGATGCCCTAGGAGCTGCAGGGACAACTCAGGCACAAATTGCAATGGGGCGTTTTTACCTCTCTTCTAAACTGGACAGTGCACGCAGAACCCACAGAAATGTTTCTCCACTAATCCCATCGCCTGCTACCCAGAGACCCTGAAATCACCCAGCTCCCCCATGTTTCCTCCTCCTCTGCCAGCTATCCCCCACTGAAACTTGAACCCTTCATCCACTTGCTGCCCCTACACAAACCCTCCACCCATGAAGGACATTCACTCTGCTTCAGGAGGGCACAGATCCATTGCCCCATAGTGAGTTCCTGTCACTTGCTAGCCTGTATGGAGTTTCTGATGGGACATTAGAGAGACCTTCCCCTTGTAGTTTTTCCCACAGATAGAACATTTATAGTTTTTCTTTGGTGTGTGAGCTCTCTGATGTGAAATAAGTTCTGACCTTTGCATGAAGCTTTTCTGACAGACAGAACATTTATATGGTGTCTTTCCAGTGTGGGTTTTCTGATGCTTAATGAGGTCAGAGCTGCTGGTGAAGTTTTTCCCACACTCATGGCAGTTAAAGGATCTCTCTGCCCTGTGTACTTTCTGGTGTGAAATAACATGAGCCTTTCGACTGAACCCCTTCCCACACTCAGGGCAGTAATAGGGTTTTTCTCCTGTGTGAATTATCTGATGATTCATAAGGTTTGAGCTTTGCTTGAAGCTTTTCCCACACTCAAGGCATTTATAGGGTCTCTCTCCGGTGTGGATCCTCTGATGTCTAACAACAGCTGAACTGTCACTGAAGCCTTTCCCACAGTCAGGGCAATTATAGGGCATCTTTCCAGTGTGCATTCTCTGATGTTTAATAAGATGTGAACTCCAAGTGAAACTTTTCCCGCATTCAAGGCAGTTATAGGGTCTCTCTCCTGTGTGGATTCTCTGATGTTTGTTTAGGTTTGAGCGTTCACTGAAGCCTTTCCCACATTCAAGGCAGTTATAAGGTCTCTCTCCTGTGTGGATTTTCTGGTGTGAAATAAGCGTTGAGCTCCGCTTGAAGCTTTTCCCACAGTCGGGGCATTTATAGGGTTTCTCTTCTGTGTGCACTCTCTGATGCACAACAAGGGTGGAGCTCCGGGTGAAGGATTTCCCACACTCTGGGCAGCTATAGGGTCTCTCTCCTGTGTGGACTCTCTGATGAACAATCAGGGACGAGTCATTATTGAAGATTTTTCCGCACTCAGCACATTCATACGGTTTCCCTTTAGCGCAGATTCCTGGCTGGATCATGTCTTCAGGAAGCTCCTTCAAACTAACCCCTTGGTCAGTGGATTTACCCTGTTGTCTCTCCCCTGAGGAGGTTCTGTGCTGTGCCTTTGGCCTGTTCTGATTTTCACAGGCTTCTCCCTGCTCAGGACTGCAGGAAATGTTCCCTTCAGATCTTCCAGATAGTGTTCTCTGTGCTTCCATTTGCTCAGGATGCTCCTCCTTGTTCTCACTCACCATCCCATCACCTGATGTGACAGAGAGAAACCAGACAGGAGTCAGTCCCTGCACTGGAAGAGGAGTGCAATGCAGCAGAGAAACTGCCAGCTGGCTCACAAGGGTTAAAGAAAGTGTTTGGGTTAAGCTAGCCCCACCCTGCTATATCTGCAAAGAATGCCAGGACTGAAAGGAGGATAAAAGAAGGGACCCTGGCTCTGCTCAGGGCTGAATAGATGGAGCAGTGACCTGCCAGCCAGGGCAGCCACCTGGAAGCCAGCATTGGCTCCCCAACCCAGGGGAGACTGTGAATGAACCCCCAGCACCAGAAGTAAAAGCCTGAGCAGACCCAGAGACATTGTGGGAGTCATTCTCACCTGGCTTGAAGGGACCTCGGGCATTTCCCTAGCTCCAGGGGTCTCCAAACTACAACCCGGGGGAGATCGGGGAAGCCCCTGGCTTCGATTTGTCCAGCCCCCGAGCCAAGCAGGCATGCTGAGCAGGCACATGGAGAAGCTGCTGATGCCCCCCACACCCGCGAGAACTGCTCCCAGCGGCCCCACGTGCGGAGGGGTGAGTGCTCCCGCAGCACGGCTGGATGAGTAAAGCAGGGGGTTTGGCAGCAGCCGGAAGAGCAAAGAGGGGGCCACGGCAGCAGCTGAGGAGCCAACGTGGTCTGGGCACTGCGGCAGCTGTGCAGCTGGAGGTGCAAAGGTGGGGGCAGCGGCATAGCCGGAGGAGCAAAGGTGGGGGGGGGGTCACGGCAGCACCGGAGGAGCAAAGGGTTAAATTTTAATTACAGCACTGAACCAAACAGTCCCAATCAACAATGGGAACCTGAAGCTTCTCTTACCAAAGTACAGCCAAACTTTTGAATATGTGTATTTGTATGACATAAATTTGTGAGTTTTTATAAATAAAATAAAAAAATAACGTGAAATGATTTTTAATGTATTGACAAATATTTTGTATGATGTCACAGTACCTGCACTGATTATACAGCTACTTTTATACCTGATTTAGAATTTAATGCAACACTGACACAGTAGGGCAGTGGTTTTTTGTTGGGTATTTTTTTTTTAAACAATTTTGCATATTTAATTTTGTCCACAGTTGCTTCAGCCCACGAAGCCTCTTCAAAAATCTAATATGGCCCTCATCTTGAAGTTTGGAGACCCCTGCCCTAGGCCCAAGAGGGAACCCTATGGTAGCAAGCCACTGGCAGGTTGTACTAGAGGGGCCATGCCCCAAACTGAATGGACTTGTAGGAAATAGCCCAGTGCAGTGGGTTCTGACTCTCTGCCAGGAGGGACACCAAACCCACCCTGCTCAGGGTTGATTTACACATGGCTATGGGCTGGGACCCTGTGGAGAAGGAGGGCCTGGGTACTCCGACCACTTCCCTGGCCTTAAGGACAATGTACTCAGCCCAGTAGGGAACCAAGAGCCTGGCATTCTAACCATTAGGCTGCCTGACCACCCGAGCCCATTACAAATGGGAATCTCAGAAAGTGGAACAGAAAAGGGGGGAACAAATTAAAATATCTGTTGGGATAATTGGAAAATCAGGATCTAAATCCTTCCCAAAACATTTCCCTGGTGGGTGAGAGGGAACCAATTCTGTTCTCACATCCCTTCCAAACACTCAAAGGCAGGGGTCAGAGACGGTGGGTGGGAAGTCACGAGCGACATCTTGTATACACATCCTTGTATACACCATCTGCTGGGGATAATCCTGACCTGGGGGACAGAGACCTGGAGATACTCACAGGGCCTTTGTGAGAATCTCAGCTATTTACATGCAAGGAGGACCATCTTTCCCTGGCAGCCACAGCCCTGGAGCCAGGGAAAGTCACCTCTTTCTCCGGCTGCCGCAGCCCTGAGTATCCCACATTCCCCCTCACCCCCTCTTCTCACCCCACTGCCCCCTCTCACCTACCTCCTGTTCCCCCTAAGGCTGCCACCTCACCTTACATGTGCATCTTCTCCAGGGTCCAGGCACTTAATTAGTGGAGCCACACCTGCGTGGTTCCACTAATTAGGTTGGTGGCCCTCCACTCTCTTGTGTCTAGCTGCCCAGGTGCGCACCTTAGAGAGAACTATCCATGGACCTCCTGAATGGAGCTCGCAGACCACTGGTGGTCCATGGACTGTAGTTTGAGAACCTCTGATCTCGACCATCCCCGACAGGTGTTTGCAGATTTCTGAAAGCAGGTTAGACAACGATGGAGAGTCCACATCCTCCCTAGGCAATTTATTCTAGTCGTTAACTACCCTGAAAGTTAAGTAGTTTTTCTTAATGTCTAACCTAAACCACCCTTGCTGCAATTTAAGCCCACTGCTTCTAGTCCTATCCTCAGAGGTTAGAGAGAATAATTTTTCTCCCTTCTGCTAATAACAACTTTTTATATACTTGAAAACTTATTTTCCCTCTCAGTCTTCCTTTTCCAAACTAAACACACATGATTTTTTTCAATTTTCCTTCCTAGGTCATGTTTTCTAGAATAACTTAATAATTTTTGTTGCTTTTCTATGGGCATTCTCCAATTTGTCCACATCTTTTCTGAAATGTGAGGCACAGAGCTGGGCACAATACTCCAGTTGAGGCCTAATCAGTACAGAGTAGAGCGGAAGAATTATTTCTTGTGTCTTGCTTACAACATTCCTGCTAATACATCACAGAATTATGTTTGCTTTTTTGCAGCAGCGTTACACTGTTGACTCACTTCGCTTGTAATCCATTACGATCCCCAAATCCCTTCCCTCAGTAGTCCTTCCTTTCTAGTCATTTCCCATTTTGTATGCGTGCAACTAATTGTTCCTTCCTAAATGGAGTACTTTACATTTGTCGTTATTGAACTTCATCCTATTTACTTCAGACCATTTCTCCAATTTGTCCAGATCATTTTGAATTGTAATCCTATTCTCCAAGAATCAGAGAGGTAGCCATGTTAGTCTGGAATAGCAGAAGTGACAGAGTCCTGTGGCACCTTAAAGACTAACTAAAGTTTTAGAGCATAAGCTTTCGTGGGCTAATACCCACAGGCATGCATCCGACGAAGTGGGTATTAGCCCACGAAAGCTTATGCTCTAAAACTTTAGTTAGTCTTTAAGGTGCCACAGGACTCTTTGTCACTTCTCCTATTCTCCAAAGCACTTGCAATCCCTCCCAGCTTGGTATTATCCGCAAACTTTATAAGTGTGCTCTCTATGTCATTATCTAAATCACTGATGAAGATACTGAAGGGACCCAGACCCGGAACTGATCCCTGTGGGACCCCACTCAATATGCCCTTCCAACTTGACTGTGAACCACCGATAGCTACACTCTGAACAGCTTTCCAACCAGTTATGCACTCACCTTATAGGAGCTCCATCTAGGTTGTATTTCCCTAGTTTCTTTATGAGAAGGTCATGTGAGACTGTACCAAAAGTCTTACTACAGTCAAGATATACCACATCAATGGCAGATAGCTTCTCCATCTGTTTAACCAATTCCTCACCTGTGGGGCTGTTTCTCTGGATCTCCCTTTCCTCAGAGTCCTGGAGATCTTGGACCCATGTCTCTTTCCTGGGAGATCACAACAAGTTTGGGAATGGGAAATCCTGCTCCAGGCAAAGAAAACACGTGAGACCAATATTTTATACTTATTCTAAGACACGTGTGTTTCCAGATGTGCTAGCTGGGTGGGTGTGATATAGCGAGAGTACAACCCAGACTAATGAACAGCTGTGTCTCCCCTGCCCTGTAACCTTGGGTGCCTCACAATGCCTTGCTGAAGTAGCACCCACCAGAGCCACACACAAACAGCCTACCAGTATGCAAACCACACTGTGTGTGTGTAAATGTAACTACAGCCTGCCAGGCGCACTTGGGTTACACTCTGACTCTCACCAGCCTCAGTTATACAGGCGTGTCGCGTCTTGCATGAGGGTTCCGTTCCGCAGTTACCGCCTAAAGCGGAAACTGAGTATAGCCAGAACCCATTGAGTTCAATGGGAAGCGAAATTGCGTCTCCTGAAGGAAGTTTAAAAAAAAAGTTTCTCCTTTCTTTTTTTGTTTTTGCGGACCGCGTAAAGCGGAAATCGCGTATGTTAAATACACCTAAGACGCGACATGCCTGTACTTCAGTGTGACAGCTACGCACCCTTAGTCTTAGATTTCCCCCCAGAAATGTATTTCCTGTACTACCCAGCCCTCTCCTGGACAATACAAATAAAAAAAGTCCTTTATTCCTTAAAGGAATAATATGACTGCTTATTACTTTAAATAAAGTACCCAGACACTCCAACTTAAACACACTAGATTGGATAAAACAGTAAAACAAGGTTATTAACTAATACAAGTAATGAGGCATAAAAGTGAGAAATGAGTACAAGAAAAATAAAGAGAAGAAGCTTTCTCATATCTAACAAAACATTTTGTTAGATCTGAAGCAAAGTCTCTCACCACATGCTTCCAGCCGTGTTACTGACCAACCTTTGAGTCAGGACCCCCATAGTCCAATAGCTATTTTCTTAGTCTGCTCAGGTGCAAAGAGTGAGATGAACGGGGAGTTGGGGGAGGGGAGAAAAGGTCTCTGTGTGTGTCTGCTCCTCCTTTTTATAGTCCTGTTCCCCCTTTGAGAAGCATTTCCAGCTGAGAACCAGGAGACAGAGTCTGTGTGGAAGGATTTTCTCTGTTTTTCCTCACCTGTTTGTACTCCCTTTGTCTCCCTTCCTGCTTGATGACTCTAGTTACTGCTTAAATGCTAATGAAGCAGAGCACACATTCCTTTGTTTAGGACAGACTGGTTTGCCAACTTCTGCTATAGTTTGGAACACGTGTTTAAAAACATCCTGCCGGAAAATCTTAATTTTACATACAACGTTGCCACATATTTTATCAGGACAACACTGACCACCAAACTGTGAATTTTCAAAAGATACCTCAAAAGTCATACTTTGTACAAAAATTATTTCAGTAAGGTTAGAGTATGAAGAGTGTCGGGTATGAATAAAGGAGTATATTCCATCACTTGTATAAACCAAAGGGACTGGAAACCATTCCTGGAGACTCTTTGAGGAGGTCAGATGGTTCCTTGGAGACTTGAGGTTCCCCCCTGCAAGAGATTCAGGGTCCTCCACATACTAAGGGATGTTATGACCCAGGCACAGCACAAGTCTTCAACCTCTTATCTTCTCTTCTAGTCCTGCTGAGACCAGAGCCCTGACCAGTCACAGGCAGGGCTGGAAATTATCCCTCCCTACAGAGGGCAGGGAAGTTCCCTGCAGAGCTGGGAAATTTCCCAGAGCTTTCATTAAAAACACACACAATTTCTGCTGTGAAAGTGCAATGCCCAGAGCTGCCGACTCTGGTGATTTTTAATCATAAGTTTCATGATATTTAATTGGAATTTCAGTCCAAAACTTGCATATTTCACCTTGTAACACATAGCTGCCAAATGGCCCCTAATCAAGATGGCCATTGTTTTCCTACAGATTTGGCATGTGGAAGTGAGGCTGCTCCTAATAAAAATGCCCACCAACTGCCCTTGTTTCTAGTGTGAATGACGACAGGCTCTTCTCAGGGAATATGGCTGGGGCTCTGTGGTTCGGAGACTGGACAGGAATCTCAGAGGAAAAGTGGAAATATGGGGAGTTATAGGGACTCTGAGGGAAGGTCCAGGAGGATGTGTGGGGGACAAAGAGGTTGAGGGGGATTCAACCAGCAGGAGGCTGAGCAAGTGCAGGAGAATAGAGAGTGTAAGGACCTGTGGGGCAGCAGCTGTGAGAGGTGGGGAACTGGAAAGGAAAAGTCAGGTGACTATAGGGGCAGGAAAGAAAAGGACAGTGTGGAGGAGAAGACTGGCTGGTAAAGAGGAAACAGCCGTGATTAAGCAGAGGGATGGAAAAGTCAGAAGGGTAAATCCCAGCAGTGGGGGGCGGCACACTTTTCTATGTGCACTGCTGGAGGTGGAGTTTTGTCGAAGCAGTGTGATACACACACACACACGTGTATACACACACAAACCATGCAGCTTAACACATACCTCTCTCCCCTGCCCCTTGGGCTCAGAAAACAGAAGGCAAATAAAAGTGACAATTTTTTTCTTAACTTATGATTTTTAAGTTGAACTTCAGAGAACCTGGAAGGGCACTGAAGGAGAACGCCCAATGATCTTCTCAGAAATATTTCCTGGCCCACAAGCCAAGACAGACTGGAAGCTGAAGATTCTGAAAGTGAAGCACTGGGTAAGTAAGTGGCATAGGGTTTTGGGGTTGTGGAACATTGTACTAACTTCTGTGGGGTGAAGGGGCTGTACAGGTGGATGGCTGCATCTCAGCAGAAAGATATAGCTGCAAGGGGACAGGCTGGATAGAGAATTCAGGAAGGCAGTAAACTAATACCAACAGAGGAGTGTGAAGAGAGGGAACAAATGAGCACTCAGCAAAAAGTTAAGAAATTGAGAACAAAATTAATCAAGACACCAAGAAACATGAAAAGAAAGAATTCTTGAATTGCCTACATACCTATGCTAGGGGTTTGGGTAAAAAAAAACAAGAGAAACTGAAATTACTCATTTATGAGCACAAATTTGAGATGGTGTTACTGAAACCGGTGGGATGATTCACATGATCAGTGTTAAAATTAATGGTTATAACAGGGGTGGGCAAACTACGGCCTGCGGACCAGATCCGGCCCACGACACCGTCTCGTCCGGCCCAGGAGGCTGCCCTCGGCCCCTCCCCCAGAGCCACGTGGGGGCAGAGGGGGCGGCACTGCTGCTGGGCCGAGTCTGCATGCTCCTTCCTCCCCCCGGAGTCACGCCGCACTGCACAGGCGCCGCTCCAGGGGGCCGGGGTTGCACGCTTCCCCCTCCCCCAGAGCCCACCATGTGGGCAGCACTGGAGGGGTGGGGGCAGGGCTGCATCCGCGCCCCTGCCCCAGAGCCGCGCTGTGTGGGGAGCACTCTGGGGGCCGGGGCAGCGCGCTCCCCCCACCTCCCAGAGCCGCGCCACGCGGGGAGCCGGGGCAGCGCGCTCCACCTTCCCCCAGAGCCGCGCCGCATGGGGAGTGCTCTGGGGGGCCAGAGCAGTGCGCTCACTCCCTCCCCTGGAGCCGCATCTCGCGGGCAGCAGGCTCCCTCCCTCCCCTGGAGCCACGCTGCATGGGGCCCCAGGCTGTGTGCTCTCTCCCTCCTCCGGAGCTGCACCCAGCAGCTATGGTAAAGGGGTCATAGGGGTGGGTTTCAGGGTGGTGGTTGGGGGGGGGGCTCTGGGGGTCAGTCAGGGAGCAGGGTGGGTTGGATAGGGGTGGGGTTCTGGGGTGGTGGTTAGGGGGTGGGAGGATGGATGGGGTCAGGGCAGCCAGGAGACAGGGAGCAGGGGAATTGGGTAAGGGGTGGGGTCCTGGGGGGTGGTTAGGGGTCTCTGGAACGGGCAGTCAGGGGATGGAGGGGGATTGGATGGGTCGGGGATACTGAGGGGGCAGTCAGAGGGCAGGAAGTGGGATGGGGCCGGGGCCTTCCCTACCAGAACCTCCATATGATTTTGCGAACTCAATGTGGCCCTCGGGCCAAAAAGTTTGCCCACCCCTGGGTTATAATCCGTTTAAGGAGGACTGAGTAGGCAGAAGAAGAGGGAGCATGACACCCTATGTCACAAATGGCATTGCCTGCTTCTGAGTCACCAACCCAGTGCACATGATCTTGAATCCTTAAGATCAGTGTACTAACAGATAAAGCACAAGATGAGGTACTAGTTGGTGTCTGCTACAGACTACCAAATTACACTTAAAGAACAAGATGAATGGTTTCTCATGCATCTATCTATAACATGTAGGGAAGAAAGCTGTATGATCACGAGGAACTTTAATCTGAGTGACATAAGCTGCAGTTCTCATGCTACCAGTACTAAAATGTCATTAGAATTTCTCATTGATACACAACAATTTACTCTCTCAAAAGTGTTGCATCCAACATGGGGGAATTCTAGCTGAGATCTCAGATAAATTTCTCTTCATCCCAACACTAAAAATTAGTGGTTACAAAAAGAATAAGCTCCAAACCAGTTCTCTCTCTCTCTCTTTTTCCTTGGCATAGGTGCCAACTTCTGCTGGCGCTGGTGGGTGCTCAACCCACCTCTGGGCCTGCCCTGACTCTACCCTTGCCCTGCACCATCCCCGCCCCCATTCAAACTCCTTCCCCGGCCCCGCCTCCTCCCCCAAGCACACCGTGTTCCCGCTCCTCTCCACTCCATCCCAGAGCTTATTACCCTGCGAAATAGCTGTTTTGCAGCAGCAAACGCTAGGAGAAGCGGGGATGTGGTGTGCTCAGGGGAGGAGGCAGAGGTGAGGTGAGGAGGGGAGCTTGGCTGCCGGTGGGTGTAGAGTACCCACCAATTTTTCCCCGTGGGTGCTTCAGCCCCAGAGAACCCACAGAGTCAGCACCTATGCTCCTTGGTGCTTTAAAAGGGCCAGTTTCACAAAGCTGAAAATGGTTATGAGCCATGTCAGCTGGTAACAATAATTTAAACGGAAAAATGTGAATGACAATGGGAAACTGTTTAGAAACATTTTACTAGATGGGCAAAAAGCCACAATCCCAAAATTGAGAAAGGCTACACTGGATAAAAAGTAACAGCATGGTTTAGCGGGGAAGCGAGAATATTTTTGAAAACTGAAACACAGTGGATTCCAGTTAATTGGGCCACCGCTTAATCGGGGCAACTGCTTAATTGGGACACATCGCAAAGAACAGAATTAATTAATTAATCAGTTAATTGGGGCAGTTGCTTAATCGGTCCAAATTGTTCCGGTCCTTATGTGTCCCAATTAACCGGAATCTACCGCATACATACACAACAAATGGGGAAAAGTGGAGGCTGATAGCAATTAATATGTTAGAAGCTAGGAATTGTATATAACTGATAAGGGAAGCAAAAGGACATAGGGAGAACTCTATGATCAGAATAATTAAGGACAATAAGGAGTTTTTAAAGCTTACAGGGAAGAAAAGCAATCCGATCAATGTTATTAGTCCATTGCTCTATGGAAATAACTGTCAATAATAATACAGAAAAGGCAGAAGTGTTCAATAAATACTTTTGTTCCATATTTGGGAAAAAGCTGATATTATATTCATATAATCTGATAATGATAAAATACTGTGCACTCCAACTATAACTTAAAGGAGAATGCTGAACAGCAGCTATTAAAGTTAGACATTTTTAAATCAGCACTTCTTTTAAAAAATAAAAAGTCAAGCTTGGAGCAGTGGACAAGTTCCAAAGGACTGGAAAGAAACTAATTTTGTGCCAATATTTCAAAAGGGTAAATGGGATGACCTAGGTAATTATAGGCCTGTCAGCCTGACATCAATCCTAGAAAAAATAATGGAACAGCTGATGTGGGAATTGATTTCTACAGAATTAGAGGAGGGTAATATAATTAATGTCCATCAACATGGATTTATGGAAAATAGATCTTCTCAAACTTAGAATATTTTTTATGATTACAAGTTTAACACGATTACCTTGATCAATCTTGTATACTTGACTTCTGCAAGTCATTCAACTTGATACCACATGACATTTTGATTAAGAAAAAAGAATGATACAAAATCAACATTGCACATTAAATAGATTAAAAACTGTCTAGCTGTGTATAATGTCTCTTTAAACAAAAGCTAACTCTTGTATCAAGCATTTTCTGTCTGATATATACTAGGCAAGGATTTGTGAACTCATTAGAAATTAATAAATAGTTAAAAAAATAAACTGGCTAACTGACAAGTCTCAAAATGTAATTCTAAATGTGGAATCACCAGACAAGTGTGTTCCCAGTGGAATTCCACAGTGGCTAGTTCTGGGGCCTACGCTATTTACTATTTTTATCAATGACCTGGAAGAAAACAAAATCATTAATGATAAAGTTTGCAGATGACACAAAGATTGGAAGAGTGGTAAATAATAAAGAGGACTGGTCATTTTACAGAGATTTGGATCACTTGATAAACTGGATGTTGGCCAACAAGATGTGTTTCTCTACAGCCACATATAACCTCCCACACCTAGGAACAAATCGGGTGGTATTTGCAAAATGAAGTACTCTTTCAGAGCCACTGCTTCCCAGGATAAAGATTTGAGGCTTAAGGTAGATTATCAACTGAACGTGAGTTCCCAGTGTGACACTGTACCTGAAAGATTACATTAGCCCTTTTAATGTATAAACAGGGGAAACTTGAGTAGGAATGGATAGGTTATATTACCTCTCTGTGTGTTACTGGTGCAACTGCTACTTGGTTACTTTGTCCCGTTCTGGTATCCACAGTTCAAGAATGATGCTGAAAAATTGGAAAGGGCTCAAAGAACCACAAAAACGATTAAAGGATTTGAAAACCTGCCTTTATAGTGATAGACGCAAGGAGCTCAATCCATTTAGCTTATCAAACAGATGATTAAGCAGTGATGTGATCCCTATGTACAAATACCCATATGGGGAACAGAAATTTGATAATGGGCTCTTCAATCTAGCAGACAAAAGTACAAGATACAGTGTCTGAAGCAATAGAAATTCAGTCTAGAAATTAAGTGCAAACTTTCTACAGCAGTGATCTTCAAACTGGGGTTTGAAGACCACTGCTGGTCTATATAATACTATAAATAATTTGTTAGCCTTCACCGTGTTCTAGTTTTAGAAAGCTCCAAAAACCTGTCAGAACAGCAGTGAATGTAGTTAGGCTTTTGATATCTGCACTTCTTCAATAAGTATGGTTATGTGGAACTCAGCTGTGCCTGGGGTTTCTACAAGTTTCTTTTTGTTGTGTAAAGAGCAAGAGACACAACAACTGGTTATGTGGATGGGTTCAGAACCCAACAACAGAGTGGAATAAGCAATGACTCCAGAGACTCAGTGGAAGTGAAATGAAAAGGAAATCACAGCCTGCAATCACTGGGACTGTCAGTAAACTGCTCATTTATTGGGGGTGGGGGGGTGGGAAGGGTTAATATGTCTGGATGTTTGGAGAAAATGGACTTGATTGTTAGCTCAAAAGAGGACTGGCCGTCATCTATCATGGACCTAGAACTGTATCTAATCACTAGCTACCTGAGGAGAAAAAGTTAGGGTTTTATTAAGTGTAAAAGGGGGACAGGGACACTGGTAGGGACCCCACACACACACCTGCCCCCTGATAATTACTTACCTGTGCCTGTTACACTGCAGCCATTTCCCTTCGCTATCCCCTGGGAGAGTGGGAAAATCTGGAGTAAAATCTGGATGTTATTTTCCAGCCTGTCAGGGTGAAAAGGGCAGAGGAAAAGTTTCAGAAGGAGGCTTTAGACAATTTCACACACTGGTTCACCCCCACTCCTTCCCTGCAAACAGATGTTCTGCATTCTGCCACACTGCGAAAACACTGGGGTGTTTCTCTAAACCACCAACACATATTTAAACCATCCCTTCAAAAAAAGTCAGTTTTGCCCTGGGTGACAATGTCAGGGGAAACCCCAATGCAGCTGCTTTGATTTTGTTCTTTTCTAGAACACTAGAAAAGAATAAAATCAAAGCAGCTGCATTGGGGTTTCCCCTGACATTGTCACCCACGGCAGAACTGACTTTTCCTGCCCCTGTTCCTTGTCTTGTGCAACGAGAAGTGAATCTAAAGTCAACAGACCTGGGCAGATTTGGGAGCCTGTAACTTCTCCCCCCACTTGCTTCTCCTTTCCCACTCCTTTTCTCCCTCCCTTTCACTCCCCTTCCCCCGCCCTGGACAGGAGATCTGGTTGCTGTTTTGTTGCAGCCATGTCTGCAGAGCTTATGCATGCAGAGACCTTTAGTATAAACGCACAGATGTATTTCTTCCGGTGCAGGAACACCGCTTCTCTTGATAGCCGCGCCAACAGAAACACTTTGGTCGGCACAGCTGTGTCTACCCGGGGGTTTTTCTCGGCATGGCTACGTTGGTCCGGGGGGGCAGAGCCGGGGAAGGGGGCGGGTGAAGAGGGGAGGGGAGGGGAGGGGAGGGGGGCAGAGCCGGCGAGGGGTGGGGGGCGGGTGAAGGAGGGGAGCAGCTCTGACAGTCACAGACCCCCCCCGCCCCCCGGGAGCAGAGCTGGGGCGAGGAGGGGCCGTTGGTGCAGAGTCACTTTCCTGCCCGGCCCCGGCCCTTTCCCCCGGGTCTCTCCCCTCACCTGCAGGCTCCGGCTCGGGGGCTGGGGTCGGCAGAGCCCAGGGCTGGTTCCGGCCACAGAGCGGGGGTTAGTGCCGGTCTCTCCCCGCACACACCCCGCTGGGGAGCAGTGGCTCAGCCCGGGCTCCCGGCTCACAATGGAGCCATGGAGGCGGCAGCAGCAGCGTCTGAGCCTCCTGACCCAGGAAGCTCAAATTGCAAATCTCCCGGATCCCTCGGCAGCCCGAGTTAAAGGGCCAGCGCGGCCGGCCGGTCCCCAGCTTCCGCGACACCCAGAGCCCTCTGGTGGCTGGAGCTGGTGGATCCCGCTCCCCTCCTGCGCTCTGCCCTGGGGCTGAAAACATGACCCAGGAGGGATCCAGCCAGAATCTTTTTCCAACCCTGAAAGGTGTCCCACAGAGCAGCATCCCCTGCTGCCCGACAGGGTTGTGCCTGAGCTCACGGGATCTCTCTCGAGCGACGGGGCTGTCTGGTCCCCAGAGCATCTCCCCTGCTCCTTCCACTGCAGCACCACTAGGAGAAGGGAGGCGAACACTCCCCTCACCAGCGCCTTGCAAAGGGCACCCAGACTGCAGGAGCTGGGGGAAAGATGGTACATGACTGAAAAAAGAACAGTGTGGCACAGAACAAATGGATTGAAAACTGGCCAGCTGACAGGTCTCAGAATTGTATCATGAGGAGCCATCACTGAGCGGGTGTGTTTCTGGTGGGATCCTGCAGGGACCAGTTCTTGGCCCTGTCCTACTTCACGTTTTCATTGGTGAGCTGGAAGAAAGCCAAAAACTATCACCCATAAAGTTTGCAAATTGCAAAGAAAGGGGGCGGTAAATGTCAAAGAGGACAGGTTGCTGACAGAGAGCCTCTGGGTCGCTTGTGAGCTGGGCGCAAGCAAACAATTTATGTTTTAATATGGCCAAATGCAGAGTTATGAATCTAGAACCAAAGAACGTAGGCCACTCTTGCAGGATGGGGCACTACTGTCTTGTGGGAAGCAGGGACTCTGGAAAAAAAAGACTTGTGGGACATGGTGGATAATCAGCTAATCATGAGCTCCCAGGGCAATGCTGTGGCCAAAAAGGCTAATGCAATCCTTGGATATATAAACAGGGGAATATCCAGTAGAAGTAGGGAGGTTGTGTTTCCTCTGTATTTGGCAGTGGTGCAACTGATGCTGGACTGTTGTGTTGATAAACTGGAGAGTGTTCAGAGAAAAGCCGTGAGAATGACTAAAGGGCTGGAAAACAAGCTGTACAGTGACAGTGAGCTCCCAGGGTCTATCTTCGCTTTGCAAAGGGAAGGTTAAGGGGTGGTTTGCTCATAATCTATAGGTACCTACATGGAAAACAGAAATGTGATGCCAGGGGGCTCTTCATGTTGCCAGACAAAGGTGTAACAAGATCTAATGGCTGGAGGGTGAAGCCAAAGGTAGACGAGACAAGGTGCAATTGTTTAACATGGAGAGGGGGAGGGAATTTAATAATTTTAAAATCAAGATTGGATGTTTCTGAAGCCATATGCTCTAGTTCAAGCAGGAGTTAATCCAGGGAAGTTCTATGGCCTCATTGGCCTCTTATAGAGGAGGTGGGACTAGGCAATCACAATTGTCCCTCCTGGCCATGTAATCAATGAATCAATGTAAAGCTTTCCCATAGACTAGCCCTAAACCAGGGGTAGGCAACCTATGGCACAGGTGCCAAAGGCGGCACGTGAGCTGATTTTCAGTGGCACTCACACTGCCCTGGTCCTGGCCACCGGTCTGGGGGGCTTTGCATTATAATTTAATTTTAAATGAAATTCTTAAACATTTTTAAAACCTTATTTACTTTACATACAACAATAGTTTATTTATATATTTATAGAAAGAGACCTAAAAACGTTAAAATGTATTACTGACATGCAAATCCTTAAATTATAGTGAATAAATGAAGACTCGGCACACCACTTCTGAAAGGTTGCCAACCCCTGCCCTAAACCTATTTGGAAATCAGTTGAGGGTAAGATTGCCAGATGTCCAGTTTTCAAAAGGAATCTGCTGTGTCCAGTCAGCACATCCGGTTTGGCTGCAGTAACTGGCCTCTGCTATTGGGGGACAGGAAGAGCAGCAGCTGTGGCTGGAGGCACATGGAGGAGCTGCTCTCTGCTCAGCTGCTGGTGCCTGACAGAGAGCAGTGGTTGGCTTCCGGACTGGGCTGCAAGAGGCCACCCCAGAGAGAATCCTATCCACCCTCCGCTCTCTTCTGCCCCACTGTGCCTTCATTGCCTGGGCCCTGGCTCCTCGTTATGGGAACTTGCCCCTCCCCACACCTGGCCCCTTGCTCCAGGGACCCACCCCTTCATATCCCAGCTCCTTGTTTTGGGGACCAACCCCGCTCTCCACCACCACTCTGGTGTACCCCAACTGGGCAGGTTCCACATCAGCTCCTCCCAGCCCAACTCTGCAGGTAGCAGGTGAGTCCTGGGAGAGGGGGAGTGAAGAGTGATGGACAGAGGGGGGAGAAGGGGGTGAATACTCAGGGAAGGAGCAGGGCAAGGGTGTTTGGTTTTCAGCAATTAGAGCACTGGCAACCCTAATGGTAATGCTGAGGGTGGACACTGGGAGCAGCAGGGGAAAGCTGAGATCTAAATGCACCATATATTACTATTTCTTCCTCTCCCTTCTAACCTTTCTTCACTACCTATCATTCTCCTTTTCTTCTATTTTCCTCCTTTTGTTACTTTCACTCCGTTTTCACCCCCTTCACACAGC
This sequence comes from Dermatemys mawii, assembly GCA_007922305.1. NCBI lineage: Eukaryota > Metazoa > Chordata > Testudines > Dermatemydidae > Dermatemys > Dermatemys mawii. Next base: position 941,158 of record ML677373.1, read on the forward strand.
CACATGTTCTGACTCTCACTTCCACAGTCTCTGAGGGGGAGGATCTCTCAGCTCCTGTGGGGAGTCTCAGATCAGTGGGGCTCTGATCCACCCTCTGTGAGCTTTCACTCCCCTCCTGGGACTCTAAGGATCATCATGCCCCTGGCAGAGCTCCAGGAGACACACTTCACACACACACACACACACACACACATTAGAGATTTATTTGTACAAAAAGAAACAGATTCATGTAAAAATGTCAATGAGACATAAAAGATTCTCCCAAAACATGAATTTCAGGAAATACGAGTCCCTGCCCACCCCACCATCCATAAACAAGAAGAAAATCCCTCCCATGGCAATTATTTCAGGAATAATCCCCGTATGTCACAATCACATCTGTGTCCCTTCCTGAACACAGGGATAAGGGATTCCAGTTACCATCCTTCCCTTCCATTCAGTAATATGCCCACCATGACAGAAAGAGCTGGGAAGGGACAGACAAGCATCAAATACTAATAATCATGAATTACATCAAAAAGGCTGAGGTGTGAAATGCCTATTTTGCTTTAATATTCATTTGTGTGACCAGATAGTTAACATAATTAATATTAACATCAAGGGAGGAGTGCAAGCCAAAATACGAAAAGAAGTTGTTAAAAAATAGTTAAATAATAGTATTCAGATTGGGGTGTCCTGATGAAATTTTTTCTAAGTTACTAGCTGAAGCAGTCTCTGAATCATTAACAAGTCTCTTTGAGAACTTATAGCAGGTGGGTGAGGTCTCAGAACACTGTAGTAAGGCAAACACTGTAGCTATCATTACAAGGAGAAACAAACAGACAGGAAGAACTATATGCCAGTTACACTACCTTCAATACATGGAAAAGTACTGGAACAAATTATTAAACAATCAGTTTGTAAGTTCCTACCAGATAATAGGATAATAAGAAATAGCCAACATGAATTTGTCAGAAATTTCAAAAAGCCTTTGACAAGGTCCCTCACCGAAGGCTCTTAAGCAAAGAAAGCTGTCATGGGATAAGACGGATGATCCCCTCATGGATCAGTAACTGGTTAAATGATAGGAAACAAAGGGTAGAAATAAATGGTCAGTTTTCAGAATGAAGAGAGGTGAGTAGTGGTGTTCCCAGGGGGTCTGTACCGGAACCAGAACTGTTCAACATATTCATAAATTATCTGGAAAAAGGGGTAAACAGTGTGGTGGCAAAATTTGCAGTTGATAAAAAACTACTCAAGATAATTAAGTCCAAAGCAGACTGCGAAGAGTAACAAAGGAATCTCACAAAACTGGGTGACTAGGCAATAAAATGGCATATGAAATTCAATGCTGATAAATGCATAATAATGTACATTTGAATATATAATCCCTACTACACATATAAAATGATGGGGTCTAAATTAGCTCTTACCACTCAAGGAAGAGATCTTGGGAGTCATTATGGATAGTTCTGTATCCCTTAAATTGCCTGAATGCTCATTTTATAGAAGATAACAGGGATTGGATTGAAACAAAATTCAGTCAGTTTTTATTTGAGAGGGGATAAGGTCTGGAAGAATAAGAGTGTTCTGTGCAAAACTGTTTCAACATTTGAAATAAAACACTGTTCTTGAAGGGGAAAAAATGACATTGTTAATGGTGCTATTGATAGTTGATCTCATTTTCTGAGGCAGAAATGTAGCAGCCTGCCTGCATAGTAATGTGGTTAATGTTCCTATTCTTAGTTAACTGTTCCCATTCTCAGTCAATTACCTCAGGAGCATCAAACCTATAAAAGTTTTAAGGCTCCTTTACATTGCCAGAGTGATGTAAAGGAGCCTTATTATAAACGTCAGTAAGGAAATCCTCAGCTAGGAAGATATATGTGCTTTCTCACTTTTTTCTTGTGCCAAAGTGGCACAATGGGGTTAGATTATAGCTCAGGATTTATTTTACTTACCCATTAAAAAAAAAATACTTTGAAGCCAAATAAAACATTTACCAAGCAGTTAATAAAATGTTAGGACAATCAGAACCAAGCACTTCCCAAAGTACCCAGCCAGGTCCAGATGAAGTTACCAAATGGCAAAGGGAGATTCATTTGTTTGTACTACATGAACAGCATTCACATCATGCATCAAAACAGCTACACCAGCTTCTGGTGCTTGAGAATTCCCTACAAAATTGCATGTGGATGGGAACAAATTGTTTTGCACATCCTGCAATGTTGTTCTCAGTCATGACTGACTGTCTGTGGATCTTTTTGCATTAAAAAAAAAAAACATTATTTTGACAAATAAAATATGCAGAATTTTAAAATACTGTTTGCAGAATTTATTTTTTGGCACAGAATTCCCCCAGGAGTAATCTTGATTTTAGTAAGGCTTATGACAATACCACATGACATTCTCATAAGCAAACTAGGAAAATGTGGTCTACAGGAAATTACTGTAAGGTTGGGTGCAAAACTCTTTGAAAGGCCATACTCAGAGAGGAGTTATCAATGGTTCATGGTCAAACACAAGGAACATCTCTAGTGGGGTCCCTCAGGGGTCAGTCCAGGATCTGGTACCATTCAATATTTTCATTAATGACTAGGATAACACAGTGGAGAATATACTTATAAAATTTGTGAATGACACCTAGATGGGAAGGATTTCTAACACTTTTGAGGACATGATTAGCATTCAAAATGACCGTGACAAATTGGAGAATTGGTCTGAAATAAAGTCAGTAAAGACAAATACAAAATATTACACTTAGGAAGGAAAAAAAAATCAAGTGCTTTCTAATTATAAGGCAGAGGTCCTGAAACTGTGGGATGCAGAAGGGCCTGGGCCAGCCCCCTTGGGGGTGGGAGGGAGAGCCACCCAGCCCTGCTTCACTCCCAGCTCTGGTCTGGCGCTGCCCCCAGCCATGGCCCCATGCCCCTGCACCACCTCCAGCCTCAGCCCCCGACTATGGCCCAGTTCCAGCTCCACACCTGGCCCCAACCACACCTGCGTTCCCAGACTAGGCCCCCTTACTCCTGTCCATGCTCCCTCCCTCCCCTGGGAGCTGCAGCCTCACTCTCAAATCTGGCTCCCAGTGGAGTCAGGGGGGCACAAACAAGGGTGAGGAAGGCCACTACTCTGAAAAGTTTGGGGACCACTGTTATTAGGATAGTTAAGCTCTGGAATAGACTTCCAAGGGAGACTGTGGAATTCCCATCATTGGAGGTTTTTAAGAATAAGTTGGACAAACACCTGTCAGGGATAGTACAGGTTTACTTGGTCTTGCCTCGGTGTAAGAAACTGGACTAGATGGCCTCTCAAGGTTCCTTCCAACCCTGCATTTCTGTGATTCTATAATCCTGTGAATACAGTACATAGTAACAACAATAATAATAATGAAACTCGGCCTCTCCTATACTTGCATTCTCCTGGACCACTTCATACACAGTAATTAGTGGCCCCCCACAACTCTCCAGGGAGTTGGTCAACTATTATCTCCATTGTAGGGATGGGAGAAATGGATGCAGAGAGTGGAGGGGAAGTAACCAGCACTAGCTCACACCCAGGAATCTTAACTCTCATTTCCGCCATCCTCCCTTCTAACTGCTAGAGCACACTCCCAAAAGGGCATCCCCCAGAGTTCCCACCTCTCTGGGGAATCTCTACCATGAATTCCCCAATCTCCAGCCACACCCACCATCCACGACTTCAGAGATGTCCAATACACTGTGCAGTGCTCCGATATCCTGTTAGTTCATATCAGCAGCTCTTTCTGCCTTGTAATTACAGCCCCAGAGGGCCCCTTGCCACTTCTCTGAATAACATTCCCCTGTCCCTACCCCAAGCTACAGAGACAAATCAGACAAGAACTGCAAGGGGGCATTTTTACCTCTCCTCTAAATAAGAAAATGTGTGTGCAACCCACAGAAATGTTTCTCTACCAGTCCCATTCCCTGCTTACCCCAGACCCTGAAATCACCCAGCTTCTCGGTACCCAGCAGTCGGTTCTCTTCTCTACCTGCCAACTATCCCTCACTGAAACCCAGACCCTTCGTCCACTTGCTGCTCTTGCAAAGACAATCTACCAGTGAAGCACATTTACACTTTGCTTCAGGAGAGCACAGACTCACTGTCCCATAGTGAGAGCTCCTGTTAGCCTGTGTGGAGTTTCTGGTGGGACATTAGCGAGACCTTCCCCTTGTAGCTTTTCCCACAGACAGAACATTTATAGTTTCTCTTTGCTGTGTGAGCTCTCTGATGTGAAATAAGTTCTGACTGTTGCATAAAGCTTTTTTGACAAACCGAACATTTATATAGTGTCTTTCCAGTGTGGGTTTTCTGATGTCTAATGAGGTCAGAGCTCCTAGTGAAGTTTTTCCCACACTCAAGGCAGCTAAAGGATCTCTCTGGCCTGTGCATTTTCTGGTGTGAAATAACGTGAGCCTTTCGACTGAACCCCTTCCCACACTCAGGGCAGTAATAGGGTTTTTCTCCTGTGTGGATTATCTGATGATTCATAAGGTCTGAGCTCTGTTTGAAGCTTTTCCCACACTCAAGGCATTTATAGGGTCTCTCTCCAGTGTGGATCCTCTGATGCCTAATAACAGCTGAGCTGTCACTAAAGTTTTTTCCACAGTCAGGACACCTATAGGGTATATTTTCAGTGTGCATTCTCTGATGTCTAATGAGGTGTGAGTGCCGAGTGAAATTTTTCCCACACTCAAGGCAGCTATATGGTTTCTCTCCTGTGTGGATTCTTTGATGCTGAATTAGGTTTGAGCCTTGATTGAAACTTTTCCCACACTCAAGGCAGTTATAAGGTCTCTCTCCTGTGTGGATTTTCTGGTGTGAAATAAGAGTTGAGCTCCGCTTGAAGCTTTTCCCGCAGCTGGGGCATTTATAGGGTTTCTCTTCTGTGTGCATTCTCTGATGCACAACAAGGGTGGAACTCCGGGTGAAGGATTTCCCGCACTCTGGGCAGTTATAGGGTCTCTCTCCTGTGTGGACTCTCCGATGAACAATCAGGGATGAGACATTACTGAAGATTTTCCCGCATTCAGGACAGCTATAGGATTTCTCTCCTGTGTGGATTTTATGATGCACAATGAGATGTGATCGCCGATCAAAGCTTCTTCTGCACTCAGCACATTCATACAGTTTCCCCTTAGTGCAGATTCCTGGATGGATCATGTCTTCAGGAAGGTCCTTTAAACTTCCCCCATGCTGAGTGGGTTTATCTAATCTTTCCCCGGAGGAGTTTTCCTGCTGCCCCTCTGGCCTGTGCTGATTTTCACAGGCTTTTCCCTGCTCAGGACCCCAGGAAACTTCCCCTTCATATCTTCCCGATAGTGTTCTCTGTGCTTCCATTTATGCAGACCTCCGTGTTGAGGATTCACCTCCTTGTTCTCACTCACCATCCCGTCAGCTGACATGACAGAGAGACAATCCAGACAGGAGTCATTCCCTACACTGGAGGAAAAGGAATGTTAGAAGCAGAAGAGGAAAGGGACGAACAAATTAAAATACCCATTGAGGAGATTGAAAAATCAGTTGTATTCTTCCCAAAACCTTCCCCTAGCAGAGAAGTGGGGGACCAGTCCTGCCCCCACAGCCCATCCAAACAGTCAAAGGGAGGGAGCTACACTCAAGTGTCAGTCAGGGTGGTGGGTAATTCATGAGCAACTTCTTCCATATGTATACAACACCTGCTGGGGACAATCCTGGGTGAGATAAGGCAGAACTAGAGGAGCTCACAGAGTCTTTGGGCTGGTCTTCACTAGGGCTGGGGATCGGCTGTAGATACGCAACTTCAGCTACGTTAATAACGTAGCTGAAGTCAGCGTCTCTACAGCCGACTTACCTGCCATCCTCACGGCGGCAGCGGTCGTTGGCGCGCTCCCCTGTCGACTCCAGCTTACGCCTTTGGCAAGCTGGAGTTCCGGAGTCGACAGGGGCAGCGCTGGCGATCGATTTATCGCGTTCTGACGAGACACGATAAATCGATCACCAAAAGACCAATTGCTACCGCGCGTAGTGAAGACAAGCCCTTTGTTCCCCAGTAATTCCTGCATCAAGCCCATACATTCTTGGAGAGCTACAGTAAATCTTTTAGAAAGACTCCAGACTTTAGAAAGTGTTTAGAAAGTGTTTCTGCTTTAAACACTTCCAGTGACAGAGAAATCAGTCCACACCATTTTGGATTAAATTTCACTGGTCTTTTCTTCCCAGGGGGAAAAAAAACAACCCCCCTTTTAAAAAGCTATTTCGAACTCCTAGGAGTTATTTAACAGAGACAATTTTTTTTAAAAAAAAAAAAAAGCAAGCATTTTCAAAACAAAATATTTCCGCCAACTCTGAATAACAATACCACACACACCCAACTGAGGAGGTAGAGCTCTTGGTAAACATGAGTATCAAAATCAGTTAGTACAAAGTAAAATTTCAGACATATTACTTGTTCATACTGCTCTATATACTATGCACTGAACTGTAAGTACAATATTTATATTCCAAGTGATTTATTTTATAATTATCTGGTAACAATGAGAAAAATCAGAAATTGTTCAGTATCAGTGTGCTGCTGTGACACTTTTGTCTGATTTGTGTCTGATAAGTGAACAGCTTTTTGTATTATTTTGAAAGTGAGTCGCTTTTTGTACGATTTATGTCTGATTTTGTAAGTGAGTAGCTTTTAAGTGAGGTGAAACTTGGGAGCTATGCAAGACAAATCAGACTCCTGAAAGGAGTACAGCAGTCTGGAAAAGTTGAAAGCCACTGACCTGGAGTCTCTGGCTCAGGAGCCGATCTGAGAAGAGCCCAGGGCTGGTTCTAGCCACTAGACAAAGTCCTTCCTGGCAGGGCACAGAAAGGGATTTAAGGAAGGTCTCCCCGCCCTTATACGGACCCCACTGGGGGAGTAGCAGCTGCTCGATCCAGGCTTCCTGCTCACAGTGGAGACAGCAGCAGCGTCTTCTCACACTGAGCACCCACACGCAGGAGCGGCACAATCTCTGAGCCTCTGACAATAATAATTATTGTGTATTTCAGTGCGGAAGTGCCTAAGAGCCCTTAATTCTCCCTACTTCCTGCCTCGCCCCTGCCAGCACCGGATACAGCAACCCCTTCCTGTGTCCCTGAATATCAACGCAGGCAGCCTGCAGCCCTCCCCGGGACCGGCTGTAACTTGAGCTGAGGGGAGGCAACTGGGGGTGTGAAATGGACTAAAGTTTGTCTCCCTCATCAGCAGAGACCTGGAGCAGAGCTCTGTGTGGCTCCAGAGCTTGTCTCACACACCAAAAGAAATTGCTCCAATAAAAAATATTATCTCGCCCACCCTGTCTCTCCAAACCCCAGTCTAAGTCCTTTCTGAAATTACCCTTCTTGCCCTGCCAGGATGTTCATCAGCATTTTGCTCCTCATGGAGCCATCCTCTGGGGGCAAACAGGGAAATTGGCAGCTCTGTTTTTATTGAGCAGGCAGGAGGGATCTGAACATGCTCAGTAACATCTGCTGAAGCCTCTGCCCTCACTCAGCCCTTACCCACAATCAGAATCTGCTATACACAAGTTTTAAAGGAGGGGGGAAGGAGGCAAATTGGTTGGGAGGGATGGGCAGATTTTGTTTTTGCAGGGCTCAAAATGTATCCAGAGGTGGGTCAAACTGGTGGAGGGAGGGGAAGGTGAGACAGAATTCGGGTTCAGAAAGGAGGGAAATGCACTGCTAGACAGGGATAGACAAGCCAATGTAGACAAGCCTTAAGTGCTTTTTTTGGTCATCACTTGTGTGTGGAACTTACTTCTCAAATATTCACAAAGGGCACTATGCTATCTTCCTGGAAATTGCTCCTAAAGGGAAAATTCTACTGTAGTTTTACTAAACATAGATACATGGGCTGGGTTACACCTGTTAAACTGTCTGGCCTGTTCCCTTCATTTAAGATAGCTGTGAGAAATGGCTGGACAGCCTCACCTAAGCCAAAGGAAAATGGCAAGCCAGTCCAGAAGTTAGCACTATTTGGCTAGAGGACTAAACTGGGTATCGTTTGACCAAAGGTATACGGGTGTGTGTGTAACAGAAGCAGCAGACTGAGCACAGAAAGAGAGAGACAGACAGACATAGCCTGATGAAGCAGCCACAACTCAACCCTGGAAAAAGCCTGGATAGAGATATTTTGAGGTGCTGCCTGAAATGCTCCCCTTGAGCAAGGATGCTGACCTCTGTTGTTTGAGTCCTTCTATGTTCAGGAAACAGCTCTTTGTACATTTGTAAATAAACAAAGGTACCAGACTTCATCTTCAATTTCTCCTCCCAACTGGGAAAAAAAACACAGTGGCTTGAACTTTGAGTAGATGTTCAGGTCAAAATTGGTAATGCTAATAAACCCACTTCAGCAAGCATATCAGCAAATTCCTTCTCCCCTGTGGGAGAAGGAATCAGTCGAGGTGTTTTCCCTCCAAACCAAGGATTTCTTGACATTTAAAGGAGGAGGTTGAAAGTAGGAATAAAATCTAAGGAGATTTTCTGTAAATATTTACTAACTAGAGCAAAGGAAATGGAAAATATTTTTGAACAATCAGAGACAAATGAGCAAATTCTGGGAAGAATTTATTTCAATATTTAATAAATAACTAGAGCATGTTGATTCCCCTAGTCTGCCATGAACACGGGCAGCAGGGACCCCTGGCTGATACAGCTTTAACATAGCACAGAAGGAGAATGGAGCTGGAAGGGTCTGTAGCTGTTGGGGAGGGGGCAGCAGAATGGCAGCTGGTGATTGTGGGGAGATGGGCTGGGCTGTGGCCAAGGGTGGGCAGCTGCTGGGATGAGATAACCTGGGTCTGGGCAGTCTCTCTCAGAGACCTTATTCTTCCCTTCTCCTGAGCTACCCTGAGTGCTCAATAGGGTCACATTTTGTAAACATTTACAAACTCAATTCCCCACTTTCCCTTCAGGAATATGAAAACAATCACACCCACCCCAGGGGTTCTGCAAAAAGACTCCTCAACCTGTAGTTAATTGATACAATTTCCCAGACCCCCAGCTAGTCCTTCCAGTACTTTGGAAATTGCTGCACTAGGGACCCAGGAAGCATAGAGCAGCCGTAGAGGGAGGGGAACCCCTCATTCTTCCTCATCCTGGCTTGTCTGGGGCAGTAAAATGATCAGCTGCCACATTAGCAGCCATACTAACACCAGTATTCCTAATGGAGGAGGCCCCAAACTTTATTATGAACCACAAAGCAGGTCACTTTAATCAGAAAAATATGTCAGTTTAATTGATGCAAAGAGGAACAATTTGATTCCTTAATGTGAGGGAAAGTAGATCATTGTGTGGTTTAATTCTGTATCTGGGATAAGGGCTCAGGGAAACTGTTTCTCTCTAAAACCAGGAGAAGTTGCTGTTATTCCAAAGGGTGAATAATCCCCCAAATCTGTGAAGATTTTATCGCAGTATTTCAGAATTAGGTGGAAATTGTCAAAATCTGAGGCAATTTTATACAAATAACCAAAATCTACAGGGAAGGGGCAAAATCAAATAAGATTTTAAATCTAATTCAGTAATTAGATGGGGAATGGAGAAATTTTGAATGGATTTTATATCAGTATTAGATCACTGGAAATAAAAAGATCAAAGGTGTTGTTGTGTGTGTGTGGGGGGGCTTTATATAATTTCAGAGAAGGAAAGGCAAATGAATCAGGCAATTGTTTCCCTCCAAACCAGAGCTCCAGGGTCCTCTCTCCACATTGTCGACCTACTCTCCTCCTCTGCCTTTTACATCTCTGTCTGCAGAGATGGTTAGAGCTACCACACTGCAGGCTGTCTCTCCACCCCCACCACTTTCCCTTCCATCTCCATCTGAGTTTTCATCCCTTCCCCTGCTGAAAAATCCTCTACACAAACACAAGAGGAAAACTCCACGGAAGCCCTTTCCTCTGTTTTCTACACCTGAACCACTTTAGCCCTGCCCCTTGAGCAGAGCCCAGCAGGAGTGGTGGGCACGAGTTGCACTGCTGTTAATGCAGCTCAGATGAGAGGATCCGTTAACAGCTTCAACCCCTGCACTTTCCCTGAGTTCTCCCTCCATCTCATGAGTGTGACAGAGACACCCATGGTGGAGACTGTTCCCTCCTAGTGCTGACTAGCCCCCAGGCCTGTTCCCATGGGGATAGTATAAAGGGCATAACCTGCTTGCCTCCGCATCTCCTCCCCTCTCTGTTCCCAGCCCCAGGCCTGTGAGCTGGGGGGAGGGGAGAGGGACAGAGAAGGGAGTGGGGGTGCAGGTTGCTGGGGGGCACAGGGAAATGTGGATGCAATGTCAGCTGTGGGCTGCTGTAGCAGAGGGTAGGAGGTGAAGTAGGGAGAGGGCTGCAGAAGTAGGAAAGGAAGAGTCCAGATCACAAGAGGAAGATTCTGGGGAGGGGGGTGGATGTAATGAGAGGGGGCAAGGGGAGAGAGACCATAGGGAGGAACACCCACTGGAAGAAATTACAAGTGGAGGAGATCCAAGAAGTGGGATGGGAAGTTCCCGGGGATGGGCAGAGTGGGCAGAAGGGAGGGATCTAGGAGCAGTGAAGTCTGAAGCCAGGGAAGGGAGGGAGGGATGGAAAAGAGATTTGGGCCCTGCCTGCATTTCAGTCTTGTTCTGGGCGTGCCAGTAAGTACACAGTGGTTCTCAAAGCCCTTAGAGCAGGGGTGGGCAAACTTTTTGGCCTGAGGCCCACAGGGCCATCAGGGTTCCAAGATTGTACGGAGGGCCGGGTAGGGAAGGCCCCACCCCCTATCGGACTCCCACCCACTTCTTGCCCCTGACTGCCCCCCTCAGAATAGCCAACCCATCTTGCTCCTTGTCCTCTGAACGTCCCCTCCCGAAACCCCGCCCAACCACCACACCAGAACTCCACCTGACTGCCCTGTCCCATGACTGCCCTGACCCCTGTCCACCACCCCTCACCTCCCCCACCCTATCCAACCACCCCCCCGTTCCACGTCCCCTGACCACCACCCCGAGCCTCTGCCCCATTCAAATCCCCCAACCCCATTACCATGCCGCTTACTCCCCACTCCCCCCTCTCCCGGAGCCTCATCGTGCCACATCCAGGAGTGGCGCTGGACAACGCTGCAGCAGCGTGGCTCCGGTGGGACCTGAGCTCTGCTACTTGGCTCACCAGAGCTCGCAGCCCTGCCCCGTTACCACACTGCTCCCAGCGGCAGCTCAGGCCCTGCTGGAGCCATGCCGCTGCAGCGTTGTCCAGGGCCGCTCCTGGACATGGCGCGCTGAGGCTCTGGGAGAGGGTGGAGGAACGGTGGTAAGAGGGTGGGGCTGCAAGCTCTGGCGGACCGCGTGGCAGGAGCTCACCCCACCCCGAGCCATGCTGCTGCAGTGCTGTCCAGGGCCACTCCTGGACGTGGTGCTGAAGCTCCGGGACAGTAGGGGAGGGGCGAGGGGTAGCCTCACTAGCTGGGAGCTCAGGGGGTCAGGCAAAATTAGCTCATGGGCTGGATGTGGCCCACGGGACATAGTCTGCCCATCCACACCTTACAGCATGGCTGGGCACCGCAGTGTAGACAGGACTGACCCAGGTCCCAGGAGTTGCACCACCCAGGCCGGGTCTGCAGAACCCTGAACTACTTGAGGGAAGCGGAACGTGGATCAGAACCATGCTCTACTGTAAATCCCACTCAGGTGTTAGCTGGGTCAGATTCCATAGCAGGTGGTTTGATGGTGTAGACAGGCCCATAGAAGGGGAAGGGTGGGAGAGAGTGGGTAAAACAGATCCTGTCCATGAGGGGGAAACAGTATTGCCAAACCCAAATGTTCAACAAGCATGAGTCAGGCTCACCAAAAACCATGAGACTGGCTTTAAAATCATGAGATTATGTAAGAATAACAGCTTTGGGGTTTGTTTTATTTGCCTTCTGCTTTTTAAGCCTTTAGAGTGAACTGCGGTCACATTTTGAAGCTTTTTCCACAGCCACAAGGGCTACAAACTTACTTTTTCTTTAAGAATGAAGGCTGAAATCATCACATCTCCACTTGATTCCAGTAGCTGGGGCTTTAAGGAAAACATTATCATGAGACTTGTGAAAAAATCATAAGCATTTGCAGCACTGGGAAAGGGGCAGTGGCCAGCAAAGGGGCAGCCAACTAGCAGAGAGAAAGAGAATGGACAGAGATAAGGCAGTTACAACGGGATCACGTAATGTAGAAATGCCAGGGCCAAGACGTTTGCAACTTCTCCATTCCTTCCCCCCAGGGTTTTTTCTCTGTATTAGGAGACATGGTGGATGCTGGGAGTGACATGGCTTTTGCTGGCAGATGGGCCCCTCTGCCCCACTGATTTCTCCTATCCTACCATCTCAGCCCCCATTACTGCATGGAGTTCCTACTTCAGTTTTTCCCTGAACCCATTACCCTACATTGTTTAAAGCGGGTGGAAAGTGAGGAACATAGGTTTTGCATTACAAACATTTCAGATCCAATTGTTTCTACAATGAGATGGGATGACAGTCAGAGAAACGCTCCCATCCAGCTGCATCTGAACAGAGAGCCAGGAGCAGAGGGACCTATAGCTCCAGCCTCCGGGAAAGGCACTGATCTGATTCAACCACAGCCCAGAGTGCTGCTGAGATGGGAGGATGTGTCCATACATAGGAAACCGGGGTGGGAACAGGGAGGTTGGTTAATTTAAGGGCTGAAGTTGCTGCCCCTGATTCGACAATGTTTCTCTGGGGAGCACCTGGCAACTAGCTCCCCCTCCTCCAATTCACTGCAGCTCATCAGATTGTTCTTCAGGGCCATTTAGGGTGACCAGGTCCTCATTCTGTAGGGACAGTCCTGATATTTGGGGCTTCATCTTATATAGGTGTCTATTACCCTACTCCCCACCTCTGTCCTGATTTTTCACACTTGTTGTCTGGTCACCCTAGGCCTACTGAACTGGATTCATACCCCATTACACACAGTGACCAGTGTGACAGAGACTTTTATCTACCCCTGACAGAGTCCTACTTAGCATTACCTGAGGGGATGTGGGGGGTAGCAGTGGGATGGAGATTGCAGGATTCCCAGGGCAACTGTATGATCAGACTCCCACAGAAAAGGCAAGCCCAGGAGCCCAGTGAATATGATGGGGCCAGTGAGGCAGGGCAACATCCTGGCATTCCCTACCCTGGCAGAGTCTCTGCCCATGGAGGGGAGTGAACCAGCCACAGGGGGCAGGAGGGAGAGCACCAGGACCCTGCTGTAGGGGCTGCTCTGCGTTGCAGACTCAGCCGTGTGCGGGGAGCTGGACCAGTGTGATGGAGGGAGAGGTGGAGAGAGCTGGGCAAGGGGAGTCGGTAGCTGGGCCAGGGGAAGGTCAGCGAGAGCCCAGCCCCAGGACTGTGTAAGCAGTGGGTCAAGGCTGGGTGAATGGGACCTGCCCATGGAAAGGAGCCCAGGAAGCTTTTTACCCCTTGCCCCTCATATGCACTCTACCCTGGCCACACAAACACACACCTTCTCACCTCTGCCTGGACCCTGCTCTCCCAGCCTCCATCCACCTTCTAGCCCCTCCTCAAACCTTCTTCTCCAGGGAACACTCATCCCCTTCCTCTGGGCCTGGGAACATTTAAACTTGGGTCAGTACCCTAGATCTGTGCAGAGCATGAGCTTCCTGGGCAGGAGCCATGTCCATGGGTCTGTCTGTGATGTGCCCAGTGCTGAGGGATACTAATGAATAATCACAGTAATCCCGCCAGCAGCCTGTGAGCTCCCAGCGCAGTCTCCTAGTTGGTCTGTACAGTGCTCTCTGCATGAGGTGGGAATGGAGGGAAGGAGAATGTGGATCAGAACCATGTTCTACTGCAAACCCTACTCAAGTGTTAGCCGGGCCCAAGTGATTCCCAAGCAGAGCAAAAGCAGGAATAAAAGGCAGGAAGAGCCAGAATCCCAGAGAGGGGGTGAGAAAAGAGCCTCAAGAATTGCAAAGCACAGAACGTGCAGGGAATAAGGACTGACAAGAATTCAGCTCCTTTCCCTGTGCATTACCCAGAGACGGAACACAATTCTCTTGGATTTGTTATTCAAAGTGACTTGCCAAATAAGACTTGAAAACAATCTGAGCCGGGTGAGCTGTTTCTGACTCACCCCTGTCACCAGCTGGTTGGATGAGTGTAACTCTTAGCCTAGGTCTACACTTCGGAGAATCGACCTAAGATATGCAACTTCAGCCATGGGAATAGAGTAGCTGAAGTTGACGTATCTTAGGTCGACTTACCTTGCCGTCCTCATGGCAGCAAGTTGACCACTGCCACTCCCCCATTGACTCCGCTTCCGCCTCTCGCGGTGGTGAGAGACCCTCGAGAGATTGATTGCTATCCGGCAAGTAGTGTAGATCTGCCCTTAAAAATGAGGTTTACAGGTCATGACCCCATGGTGGGGGAGGGTGCAATGGGCTGGCTCCCTGCACAAGGATCCTGCATCCCAGAGGGTCGAGTGCACTCTCCGAGCCATGGGAACATGGGAAAGCACCTGGGCTCTGATGCTCTGGCCTAGGGCCCCTTCTGGTGAGCAAACTGTGAAACAGGCTAGTTCCTTGCTGGCTCTATTGCTTTCTGGATGCAGCATGTAGCCCTGGATGGACCAACCTCTTCTGACTCCAGTTTAATTCCTGTTCTAGTCTCCTCAGGGTGCTAGCCTGAACCCAGATGCCAGTAGAGGTGAGTGGCTGTGATGTTACCCTCTATATTCTTTATGGAAATATGCTTATAATATGGATATAACTGAGCTATATTTATGCAAGATGGGTCTTGTAAGGTATCATTGGAAAGGTTATGATTTACTGAATGTGATTATCCAATTTGTATGTATGTATCATTTCTGTATCTAAAGTTAGGAATATGGACTATGCAACAATTACAACTGGGTGTGCATTGGGAAGACCCCCATCAGATGACAGGCCATCAGGTTTGATTGGCCATTAGGAAGGAAGAACAAGACCATGAAGATACTAATCTCGCTCCTCCCTGGGAGGCATCCTGGGATGTAACTGTGACACTATTAGGTCAGGTGGTCTGACAGTAAACATTATCTTCGACTTCTTGTAACTTTCCACTAAAAGGGAAGTGGGGTCAGTTTGGGAAACAAAGTATTCACAACTTATGTAAATCTTATTTAAGGGTGAGGAGAAAAGCAGATGGGACTCTTCTCCACGTCTTGTCTGCCCGAGAAGAAAGACTGCTAAAGACACCTGAAGGGAAGGCAACGGGGGAGTACAGACTGAGACAGGGGTCCAGTCTGAAAAGAAATATAACTGGAACTCTAAACCACAGAAACTTTACAACCTGCCTAAAATAACATTTAGGGTAAGAAATTACATTTTGTAACCTGTTTCTTAAGCATTCTTAGCTTGTGTATTTTATTTGCTCAGTAATCGGCTTTGATCTGTCTGTTATCTCTTATATTCACTTAAAACCCACTTTTTGTAGTTAATAAACTTATTTCTTATTTATAATATAACCCTGTATGTACAATTCACAAGGGGGTCAGGGAAGGAAGGAAGAAACTGTGCATACCTTCCTCCACATTGAGAGAGGAAGCAGATTTTATAATATACCTTTGGGTCTGCACTCCAGAGGAGGTGGACACCTGACTGCTGGGGCAAGTCCCTTTAGCTAAGTCATCCCAGAACTGATCTCAGTGTCTGTGTCATTCTGCAACTGAGTGTGTGTGTGTGTCGGAGGAGGCTCAATAGCCTGACTCAGTAAGACAGGTAAAATGGATGCCCAGGCTGGCATAACATGCAGGCTCAGTGGTATCTCAGCACATTAGGTGGCATCCTAAGGAGGGCAACCTGTCACAGAGGGACCAGGCCCTGGAACTTAATCTTAGAAGACAGAAGCAGGGGATTTGCAAAGAGGAGGGTCTCAGCTGCGGTATTTTGGGGTCAGATCTGGGGGGCAGCAAGGCAAAGGGGGGAATTCAGAGGATTAGTGGTAGCAGCAGCCACAGCAATAAGTGACCAAGGTGGGGACTGCGATGAATTGTTTTATCCCTACAGGGGCTGGAAGGAATTGGATGGGAGGGGCCTGAGACAGCCGGGGAAGCACTGGTGGGATGTGGGGAGAAGGGCAGAGAGGAGCTAGATAGGAGGTGAGGAATCTGGGTGTGAATCTCAAGGGCTGCATGTCTGGAATGAGCAATCCCAGCTCCTCTACCAGATAGGTTTGGGACTGAAGAAGCAGATTCCAGATGTGTCTGTGTCTGCAGATTTTCTTCACCAGAATGAAGCATAAAGAGAAATAAAAGGAGTGGCCAGAAGATGGTTCTGGGAGAGGGACTATCCAGAGTAGAGAGGGCAAAATGTCACCCTAAATGGGCCCTGTGTATCAAGAATAACTCCATTCGCAGAATCCCCTGTGACCAGAGTGTTATCACGCAAGCCCTTCCCTCTATTTGGAGAAAGGCATCACCGTCCATGTGCACACCATTTATACATATCCTTAGAAGGTTAATAGGGCTGATTCCAATGAAAAGAAATTCACTGTCACTGGTGATTGTTTTCTATAGTGAGGGACTGAAAAGAAATGGGACAATAACTATGTTTTATTTAAATGTCAACATTATCTCCCCATTGCTTTACAAAATCCAGATCCTGCTTTTCACACACACACACACAGAACCGCTGGGACACCATGTTGTCAACCCCAAATGCAGAGAACTACTTTAGAACTGCTCTCTGATTGCTCTTGAAATTTCTTCATTAAGCAGAACCACCAGCAATTTGTTAATTTCCCCTTGCGTTCATTGCACGCTGATGGGGCCTTAACCAAATACTGCAACCCAAGACAGCCCTTTAGGACTCTGACTGAATTCCCTGAGCTGAATGCCCGTCTCTCTCCAAGTCAATGCCAGCTACAGGGGCTACCAGATCCTTCAGACTGTAACCGTGAGCATCTGCAGCTGGGCAAATGCTGTCTTAGCTCTTCTCTCAGTGTTGGCTACAGCTGCAGCTCCTCTTTGTAATGATGAGCTGTGCTCAGCTAGTGCAGCGAGTTCTCCAGTCTCAATGCTCTCACCGTCACTTGCTGATTCACACACTCAATCCCTTGCTTCCCATCCCCCTGAGCTCAAACACAGGCTCTTCCCTGCCCATCACCCATCTCTCCTAGTCCCTTCATACTGGATCGCCTCAGGTCCCTGGGCATCTTTGTGAATAAAGGGTATGAGAGGTTCCTCAGACACCCAGTCCATAGGACACTGGCTGGGGAACCAGGTAAGATGAGGTAGAAGATTCCAGTTGAGACAGAGATGGATGGCAGCAGATGGCAGCAATGTGGAGGGGCTAATCAGGGCTTCTTTGCTAAACCAGGCAGAGTCAAAGGCGGGCTGAGCAGATGGGAGCTGGCTGCTGTCTCCTAACACCAGAGATGGGAAACCAGACACTGAAAAGTCAAACGGTGATGACATTTGTGGAATCAGCAAATATATTAACTGTCCAAAACTTTAGTTAATGCAGAGCTAAGATTGCCCAGCGCTGCCTTGTGCCCTTCCACAATGTGGAGAGTGGCTAAACTTACACCTCTAAAAACTAAGAAATGAAGGTAAATGTCATTCCCACAATGCAACCTTAACTCTTCCCCTGCAGAGCTGGCAATAGCCTCTGAGAATAAGTCAGTAACTGTGTTGCAATAATAAGCAGAGATGAAGGACTAAGAAAATTTACCATTGCTTGTGTAGTATTATGTAGATATGAACCCTAGAATTCATCTGCATGCACTCATCTACCTTCACGGTGTGAATAGTGAAGAACCTAGCTTGAGCTGGCTGGCAGAGCTGTTACTCTGATATGAGAAGAGATGCAGGTGTACTTTAAAAGGATCAGTTATGCTTAACTGTAGTGCTGAATTCTGTAGGCTGTGTCAGTAGAAATACACAAGGGTGTGTAGCCATGGAGACTGTCAGCAATCTGGTGGCATATGTCTCCAGGGCTTACTGCAGGGTCAGTGAAAGGCATGTCTCAAGGAATCCTCAGGACAGGGGTGAAGGCATGGGAACATTTTGCAATTCTGGGGTGGTTTGTGTGGAGTAAGCTTGGTTTTTGAGTGTAAGTGGCATCTGCTCACTATGCCTGACCTACACCAGTCTTCCCTTATCCAGAGAAGGTGACAGACTTTGTCCTACATTGCTAATCAGTGCTCAATTCCTTAAGTGTTCTGTAGCATCTGTAAAGGTAGAGAGCTAATGTGTGTTATTGGTACATTGGGACTTCACTCAAAGAGGGCTAAGTTAAGGTTATGTTGTGTGGGTAGCATGTACTCTAATGTTGTATTTCCTGCTTTTCATGGGGGTTAAGTTTTCATAGGGTTTCAGAGCTATCTAAATAGTAAAAGTAGCTCCTTATTGGAGGAGCTGTATCTGAGGACCAAATTACTACAACCTCACATCACTAGCTTTGCCCCGGCCCAGATGAAGCACAGCAATTTTCAAGACAAGCCATGTCTCAAGTCCACTTGTGGATTTTAGAGCACACAGAAAAATGGCAGTTAAAAAGGAAGCTAGTCTCAACTTTAGCTGTAGTGGTACAACCGCTTCAGTATAATTCACTTCAGCCAGCCCTAGTCAGGGCATTTATTCACTTTCTCCCCAATGGGTTCTCAGATGTCTACTGCGGGTTGATCTCTGACTGAAGCTTTTCCCACACTTGAGGCACTTATAGGGTCTCTCCCCAGTGTGAACTTTTTGGTGCCTGGTAAGGTTTGAGTGCCGACTGAAGCTTTCTCCACAGTCCAGGCAGTTATAGGGTTTCTTTCCTGTGTGAATTCTCTGATGCCTACTAAGACCTGACCTATCACGGAAGTTCTCCCCACACTCAAGGCAGTTATAAGGTTTAGATCTCTCTCCGGTGTGGATTTTCTCGTGTCTAAGAAAGGCTGATCAGTTACAGAGGGTTTCCCCACACTGAGAGCATATGAAAGTTTTTGCTTCTGTGTGGATTCTCTGGTGGCCAATAAGGTGTGGTCTCTCACTGAAGCTTTTCCCACAGTCAGGGCACTTATAGGATTTTTCTCTCACGTGGATTCTCTGATGTATTTTCAGGGTTGTGTTGTCAATAAAGCTCTTCCCACATTGAAGACATTTATGAGGTTTTTGTCCTGTATGGGTTCTGCGATGTATAATAAGGTGTAAACTCTGACCAAAGCTTTTCCCACACTCAGTGCATGTGTTTTTTCCCTCCCCTTTGGAGAATCTCTGGTGCATCATGTTTTTACTAAGATTCTTCAAACCACCTTCAGATTTCTTCCCTGGCTGGTTTCCCTGCTGTCTCTCTGGCCTGTGCAGATACCCACCATCTTTTCCATGCTCTGGACTCCAGGACACAGTTCCTTCAGATCTTCCCAGTACTGTAACATGAGTTTCAACTTGCTCAGGATCTTCCTGCTGAGGATTCTCTTCCCCATTCTCACGTATCATCCCCTGACCTGCTGGGACAGAGAGAGAATCCAAACATAAGTCATTCCCTGCACTGGAGGGGGAAAGGAGAGAAAAACCCAAATAGCATCAGAGAAACTGAAAAATCAGGAACAGAATCCTCCCCAGATCCTTTTCCAAGGGAGTGAGAAAAGGGAACAAATCTGGATATGCTACCTGTATATCAGAGATAGAGATGTCAGGGGAGAGAGAGCTACTGCCAAGTGTTTAGAATTCTAGGAACAACTGTGACCTGGCTAAGTTCTCTACATCATAAGAGAGCATTTTCAAGCCGTGTTTCACTGTGTTGTGTACTATGTGAGTGCTGCAGTGCCCTGGCACAAGGTTTGGTAAATCCAACATTCGTTTTAGGTGCACTAAAATAGACTTGTGTTTTCCAAAATTGATAGATGCATTGTCTGTTCCATATGCCACAATTTTATTATGTACCAGACCAGCATTTTGAAGACAACTTCGTAAGTTGTTTGCGATTGCCTCTGATGTATCATCTGCATCTTCAAAAAAGTCTATGATACATGTGCAGCTTCCCTTATCTTTATTAAAGTAGCGGACAGGAACTGGGAATAATTTTGTGTTCCCTTTATTAAAAGCATCCGTCACTATTGAGAATGACGTTGATCCAATGTCTTGCACAGCCAGTTTCAATGAATGGGGTGCTAATACATTCTCAAGGAAAGACTCTGCTTTTCTCCTTCCACAGTGAATTTTGGATGCGATCTTGGAATCAGTGAAAATGGAGGGGTACAGTTTATTTCCACAATCTTGAGAATGGTAGCTGTGGTGGTGTTTAACTCCATGATACGTTAAAAGCAATTCAGCCGTGTATGTGTATTGTTCTTCAGAGGTATCGGTCTTTACAAAGAATTTATCGATTGTACTGGACAGCCTTTGAATCTTTTTCTTTTCAGGTTCTGCCATTTCACCTTGTACTAGGGTGACTGCAGCACAGTTTAGCTGATAGATAAAAAAATGTCAATTGTGGATGTCGCAACACTAGCTACATAGCTGATTGTTGATGCCTGCTGGCTAGACTCGAAACTCTTTAAAGGCCAGTTGCTCCCCACTGCCTGTGGTTGTGCACTGAAAAAGTTATTCAAAGATTCAATCAAATATATTTTGACAGATATATTATGCTAATTTCAGGGTTTTTTTGTTACAGGACACTAGAAAATGATAGAAAATTATGGGAACTGGACTTTTAGTGTCTGGTCAATACTTCTGACTGCACAGGTCCCCTTAAAATTGGACATATAATATAATTAATTTTCTGTTTTCAGTGGAGCTCAAGTTAACATATGTATTTTGACCAGCTTGTGTAACATCTAATTCTGCAAGGAAATCTCTACATTTGCATCAGTTCAATTAGCACCACCCTCAGAACAGCATGAACTACTGCAGCTAGCACATCAAACATAAAACCGCATGCTTACAGTTTTCATGGGTAGTACAGTTTTATTAAGCCATAACAAAATGATGGGAAAGCTATAAGATAACAATATAATTTACATTTGATACCAGCTACTCTCAAGATTAACAAAACAAGAAAGTAACGTGTTGATATATTAAGTCAACTGTATTAAGATAATATATTAAGAATTTTGTTTTAATCCTTAAGACAATAAAAAACCCACCCAGAAGAGAGCACGGCATAGTTTAAAAAATATCAATCTGCAATATAGTTGTAAGATAAGGATTTTCAATGGTCCTCATCATGTCCTGATGCTTACACTGTCGCATCATCTCAAAATATTACCATATTGGTGATGGGCAGTTGCAACTGGGTGCTATTTTTATGGGTGCCAAGTGACCTTGAGACTTGTGACCATACCATACCAAAAACGATGGTTTACTTGCACAATCTGGCATGAGGGCAGCCCTTAATTTATAGGACTTGGACCCTCTACCAGAATAGTGGTTATTGCTAAATGTTGTACAAAAGGGGACACCATCTAACTGGAGAAAATGCATGTAATATCAAAGTAACTAAAAAAAGTCCCATTTTTGTACAAAAAGCCACGTTTTAAAGGTATTGTATATATACAGATAAAGTAAAACAATACTACCTGTAAATTTGGTTATAAATGGCCCTGGATAGTTTTCAGCAACATCAAACTGCATTCTGCTAGCTAATTATCATTACTAATAAACATCTACCTTAGTGCAAAATACAGCTTAGGTGCTTTAGGGCTCAGACTAATCAAGAAGCAAGATTAACCAATTATGCAGGTCAGTTGATACAAAGCTGCTACTCATTGCTTTTTACCACAAAGTAATTTATATTGGGAAAAAAAAGATACTATTCTCTGATCTGAAATATTGGAATAATTACATTTTTATTACGTGGGGATCAGTCACAAATCTCACTGTATACCTATTCCAGTGCAAAAAACCTAGCTGTATAGAGGACAGATAATTAGATTAAATGCAATGATATATCTTCTAGGTTATACCTTTTATAAAAAGTGCTATATGGTTCCACCTCAAGTGCTCAACACATTGAAGTAATGTTGTAAACATTATTTATTTGTATTACAGTAGCACTTACACCGGATCATTGTGCTAAGCAATATACACATCTATAACATACAGTCCCTGCCCCAAAGATCTTACAGTCTACGTAGTAGGCCAACACTAAAACAGGGTTCAAAAAAGAACTAGATAGGTTCATGGCGGGTAGGTCCATCAATGGCTATTAGCCAAGATGGACAGGGATGGTGTCCCTAACCTCTGTTTGCCAGAAGCTGGGAATAGATAACAGGGGATGGATCACTTGAAGATTGCCTGTTCTGTTCATTCTCTCTGGGGCACCTGGCATTGGCCACTGTCAGAAGACAGGATACTGGGCTAGATGGACCTTTGGTCTGATCCAGTCTGACTGTTCTTATGTGCCTGAGGAACAGAGCTGTGGACCATGGTCCTTCTCCTGAAGCTTCAAGTGATATTTAGGTTCTAGACCACTGAGCACCAGGGACTGAATGGGGGGAAGCTCCCAGCTGTGATGTTTACTACATATGGGGCCAAACAATCAATTTTAATGTAATGTAAAGAGAGGGGGAAAGTTGATTAACGGGGAGCTTATTCCCCTTCTTCAGCCCCTCTTCCCACATCTGGGATAGTAACACAGGGCAACACTTTAAGTCCAAAACAAGAGGAAAATTGCAGTAGAATAAAAGGGTAGAAAACCTGCCATAATCTGAGAATTTTATATTTTGCGTATTATTAGTGAGAAAATAAGGCAACTTCTGAGAGGGACAACCTTCAATAATTTCAGAGAAAAGGGGAGAAAAAGGAAAGACAGACAGCCAAAAAGAATTCTGGTTTTTTTACCCCTTCAGAAACATCAGGGCAGTTGAGTTTTCTCTCTTTTGTTGCTGAGGGGTTGGTTAAGCAATTGCCATGTGTACTACAAGTTTTCCCTGCTTTTCTTTGAACACAGGGAGTTGCTGAATCTTGAACAGAGATTTTCTTTCAAGGGTTTGCTACGGAATCAAACCAATTAAACTTTGTTTAAACTGGCTGAATAATAGTCCCTTCTCCTCTCAATCAAATCACACAGGGCCTAATTTTCACAAGCTCTGAGCACCCATAGCTACCACTGACTTCTGATGAAGTGATGGAAAATCTGGCCTTGAGATATTATGGTGATTACTGTTAAAAAAAAAAAAAAAAAAAAAAAAAAAGCTTGAGATAGAATCATTTTTAATTTGCCTTATTTCTTGAATGCTACAAATCTACTCATTCTCCAGTGCTCCGCAGACTCTGTTAGGAATATTAGGTTACTTAAGACCAGAACTTATAATATTTACAAACAAGAATAGCAGGGGAGAAGAAAAAAAAATTTTGGATCTTTTTACTGATCATAAAGAAGCAACAATTGTCCCAAATCAATCAGTTTGTTCTTTTGCGGGTTACCTTTAAAAATCTTTGGTATATCGTCTGACTAGCTGTTCTGGTTGAAAGCAACCAGGACTAAGTAAACTGAATAAACCTATCATCAGAGTTCTCTGCCACTGCTTAGTTACTCTAATCAATCACATGCTGATGAGAAAGGGAAAGTGTCAACATTAGGTTCTCAAATGTATTCCTTTGGGGATTATAGAGACAAAGTAGGTGAGGAAATATCTTCCATTGGACCAGCTTCTGTTGGTGAGAGATACAAACTTTTGATCTTATACAGAGCTCTTCTTCGGGTCTCTCTTTGGGGATGAAATTTGACAGACCTTTTCTCCCCAGCAAAGTATCACTATTTTTAAAGCTATTATGAAGGCCTGGGCATGTCAAATAGAGATTTATTAAAGAGAAATACAGAATTTTTGGAAGCATACAGTATTTTCCTGAAGAGCTGGATATTTGGGGTCCCCTTGCTCTGTGTGTGGCTAAAGTCCTCAATAAAAATAGTTAGTTTATTCAGATTAGCCCAAAAATTAAAAAAAAGGGGAGGGGGGACCCTGATGCTTCCAAGAGACCTGTGTGCATCATTTCAGGGACTGTCACATTATTCACAGGAAGGGGTGTGCGTGAGAAAATGTCCATGAAAATACACATGCTCCAAGTCACTTTTGGCCTGACATGTCTGACAGAGCAAACACTTCACAGACTGTCCCCCTCCTCTCCTTCCTTTCCACCTGTTCTCTCTGTTTTATTTTTCATCCTTTCCATTCCTGACAACTCTGCTCTCAAGAACACAAAGGAGAAACCCCTCTGGGGACCCCACTGCAGTCCCTTCTTCACTGTTTTCCTCCATTCCCCATCCTGAATCTCCCAGGTTTGCCCCTGGAACAGATTTTGATCTGAGTTGAAGGCAGCAGCTTCCTTGCGGTTACCTCTGCTCTGATATTAATAAGAGAGCTGACTCTCAGGGGTGGAGATCTGAGGGTCCCAGGGCAGTTTTGCAGAGAATCACTTTCCTGCCCAGTCCCAGCCCTTTCGAGTTCTCTCTCACTCCCCTAAGGCCTCTGCCTCAGAAGCTAATCCCAGCAAAGACAGCAGCAGCAGAAAGCTTAGCAAGAGGCTGCACAGACAGGCTCCAGTTCTTTATTCTCCCTGCATTCATCACAAGTACTGTCAGCTGATCCAGCCTCTTCCCCTGTCCCTTGATATCAAATGTGGCTGCAACATTCACTGGGAGGGGGACTTTCTTAGGGTGGAACTCACCTTCCCAGCACAGGCATCAGAACTCAGATGTTCTGATTCTGAGCCTCACAGCCCATTCCAGTCCTGCCCCCACCACCTCACTGTCTGGGATCGGGATCTCATCTCCCAACCCAGCTGATGAGGGTTTTCCCAGCTAAAGCTTGATTCAGTGAGTGACACAAACACCTTGCATCAGCCAATTGTAACTGCAGATCAAATCACACAGTTTGTGACACCAAGAAATGTGTCCTCTGCACAGCCTCCCAGGGACCAGGACACCCACGCCCCGGGTCCCCTACGATTTTGGGGGCCCTCTGCAACAATGCCAAGTCTCCACTGAAATCCCCATTCTCCTCCCTCCCTTTTTAGCTCCCTCTCCATTGACACAACAACTTATAGGAACGATGCCCCCTTAATGCTGGAAGAGGCTGCCTGTGCCTAGCTCAGTGATTCTCAACCTTTTCGGGCTTAGGACTCATTTGTAAATATTTACGGCCTGTCACAACCCAGTAAACAGCCTGTGGGTGGAGGCCATGGGATGACTTTAATCAGATCCTGCCCCTGGGGAGAGGGGATTGGGTCCTGCCCAGCACTCACCCCACAGCAGTGGCTTCTGCAGCACCTGTGCTGTGGGATTGGCTGGGCTTGGCTCTCTACTAAGGGCATTGCAACCTCCGAGGTTTCTGCTCAAGTTTGTCCCCATCCCCTGACTGGACCAAATTTGTGTAAGTGGATTTGTGACCTGGCTCATGGGATTGCAGTGCCACTCACCCAGGTTTGGCCTAACTGAGCTCCCATCGCCATGATGGTTGGGCCAAATCTGAGTGGTGCTGGGACCCCAGAGGTTGCAGTGCCTGGAGCAGGGAAAAGAGCCCAGCCAGCCTTGTGGGACAGGAACTGCCACACGACCTTTTGAAACATTCTGGTGACCCAATTTCGGGTCCCAATCCACAGTCTGAGAAACTCTGATTTAGAGTACACAGAGCCACTTCCCTGAAGGCCTGGGAGCATGTGTAATTGTGTGTGCAAGTTAATGATAGAAAGGTGAGAGCGCTGTCATTCGATGTGTAAAAATCTACAGAATTGTAATTTCAGTCTTGTCACCCTCTGCAGTGTGGTGTGGGGCACTCGGAGCCCCGAGGATCCCAGGCTTCAGGTCCTCCAGATGGTGGAGATTTTGATAATACAGTGTCATCAGAAATGGGTCGAGTAGGGTATCACCCGAAAGCCCTCTCTCCCACGAATATTTTGGTACCAAGCATGGCAAAGACAGAACTACTATGTAGACATATATTGGAGAAAATGTTTAAAAATCAAATTTTTAAATTAAACTTTAATAGACATGTCGTAACAGGCAGCCTCACAAAAATAAATTGTGGCCTGTGACCGACAATACTACGACAAGGTGGGTGAGGTAATATCTTTTACTGCGCCAACTTCTGTTGGTGAGCGTGACAAACTTTTGAGCTACAAAGAGCTCTTCTTCAGGTCTGGGAAAGGTACTCAGAGTGTTACAGCTAAATAGAAGTGAGAACAGATTGTTTAGCATAAGTAGCTACCACATGCTGAGGGGTGGAATAGTATGACTTTTAAACATTTTATTTCAATTCTCATTTTATTTAATTTTAATCCTATGATTAAATCTTCAGTGAAGATGTTGCAAAGAAGGCTGTCTTAGGAAAAAAAAGAGGAGAGGGTTATGTGGAGGGACATGGGCTTAAATTGGAGCAAGAGAAGTTTGGGTTGGACATTAGGAAAAACTTCCTAACTGGCAGGATGGTTAAGAACTGGAATAAATTGCCTATGGAGGCTGTGGATTCTCTGTCACTGGAGGTTTTTAAGAACAGGTTAGACAAACACCTGTCAGGGATAGTATAGTTATTACATAGTCCTGCCTTGATTGGAGGGGACTGGACTAGATGACCTACTGAGGTCACATCCAGTCCTACACTTCTATGATGTTATACCATATTGTCTCTTCTTTCTGCCTCTTTTCATTTCTTGCTGTTTTAAAACTTTCCTGGTTATCTCTGAAAGGTGGCTGTCCCTCTGTGGTATGTAACTAGCTCTATGGTTATCGTTTCTCTCTCTGTCACTCATACTTAGTGACCTTTGTGAAAATTGTTTAATCAACTTTATTTGGAACATAATTAACCACATTAAAATTATTTTTCTCTAAGAATGCATGCTTCTATATATGCATTAATACTTCTTTATTCTACTGCTACTAAAGTTTTGTCTATAATACAGACTTGCATCATATAACCACGTCACTCAGGGATGTGAAAAATCCACACACCCTGAGCGACATCCTTATACCAATCTAGCCCCCAGAGCAGACAGAGAGTAGAGAGCATCTCCCATCGACAGAACTACCACCTCTCCCGGAAGTGGAATAACTGTGTGGACAGGAGAGCTCTCTCACATTAGCGTAGAGCGTCTTTACATTAAAGTGCTGCATCGGTGCTGCTGTGCCAATGCAGTGTTTTAAGTGTAGACCTGCCCTAAGATTTTGTAAATTATTTAATGACTATTTAGAAATGGACTGATTGCATTACAATTCATTCTCTCTAAGAATGCAGGTTAGCACTTTATTCTTCTGTCATTAAGACTCTGAACACCTGTTTGCTAGAATTGATTTAGAATTGCACTAAAAGTACAGAAAGGATATCTTTTCTCTAAAAATCAGGAAAAAGCATAAATGCTATATTTATTCCTTTAATTGTTATGCTGCTAATAAGATACATTAGGTGGAGAAGGGACTTGAATGAGGGCTCCACTATATCCATGTGAGCGTTCTAACCACTGGGCTAAATGCTGGGCTTAATGCTTCCTAGCTAAAATGGCACAGATACTGAAGGCCAAGCAAGGGTTTGCAGCTGAGAATCCCAAGCAGTGGGCAGTGCCTCCCTACAGTCTGGATTTAGGAACCTCTTTCCAAGAGTAGAGCGGGGCCCTGCAACATTTTTAAAATAGGACTTAGGCACCTTTGAAAAACTACCCTCCAGCAATGTTCCCTCTAATTTTTGACAGGCTGTGTGCGCAAAAAATTTCTTTTGTGCAAGTTTTTGTGCTTCTGTGCAAATTTTTGTGTGTGCAGTGTTTCATCAAGTGTGCAGGGTTTAGGATCTGTGTGCACGTGCACACACACACAGCTTAGAGGGAAAAGTGCCCTCCAGCCCAGGTCCACAAGAAATTTTAGCATCCATTGAAATCTGTGGAAAATAGGAACCTAAAGAACCTTTATGGCTCTGGGCCTAGGTGATTGTAAGGGTGCGGAAGACATTGTCACAGAGGAGTGCTAGGGGCACTCTCACCCTCGACTCCAGGGAAGGAAAGGGTGCTCATTCCCTCCCCCCCCCGCCCCCAACTCCAGGAAATGAAAAGGTATTATAGTTCATGCTGCTGTTATCGGTTGCTGCTCTGTTATTACATACTTCACATGCCGGAGTTAACTGGTTTTCATTGCCTGCTTGCCTTGTGCAAAACTAATGAGACATCTGCTTGCATTATGTAATACTAATAAAATAAAAATAAGGTATTAGTTATTCATAAGGTATGCATAAGATGCAAATGTTCCTGTTATTTCTCTGCCTGTGTTTCCACACGTGGTGGGCTTCATCCCGAGCATTGCTCTGGTGCGTCGGGCTCTCCCCGTCTCAGTGGCAGCAACGAAGGAAACCCCCGTTGCGGGTGTGCCACTTTTGCTTTCAATAAACTCACCACTTCTATTCAGCAGCTGTGTGTGTGCCTCGTTCCTACAGAACACTGAGTACCCTGCAACAGTAATTATTCCCAACATCTCACCCAGTCTGAAGCAGAGCCCAGAACTGAACATCGCCCTCCCAAATTCCACATTAGCACTTTAACCATGGGGCAGTTTAACCGGAGACTGCAGAGAATTCAGCCCCAGGGACCTGCAAAAACCTCCCACCTCTGCAGATAGGTTTATCCAGGGCACCTCATGCCACCTGGGAGGTGATGGCAAAATCACACTTACCTTTGCTGTACATGGTGCCCCCTGAAATGTGAGGATGGGCTTCTCCCTCAGATGTGGGATCCCCCAGCTCTTTTGAGGGGGGAGTCTATCTTCTTGGTCTGGGTGCCCTGGGCAGGTTGAGGGTCTCTGAACTAGGAGACCGCCCTGTTGGGAAACAGCGGATATATTGCTCCCTCGACATCAACTTCTCCCTTGTGCAGCCAGGGTGCTGGAACCCCCACACAACAGAGAGCCCGGCCTGCAGGCAGCAGACTTCACAGGGCAGTGAATGCAATTCACTTCCTGCGGAGGGGTGGGGGCGTTTTCCTGTGACACAGGCCCCCCACCTGGTTGGCTTTGCAGGTTTCTCCTGGTACGGAGCAGCAGAGAGAACTGGGTCCTGGCCGGGTCCCGGTTCCGTGCCCTTGGGAGCCGGGCGCTAGCTGTTGGGTGCAGAAGGGTCCAGTTCTTGCTCAGAGACGTGAAGCTGGTAGGGTTACCACACGTCCGGATTCCCCCGGACGTGTCTGCCTTTTTAGCTCTTACTTGCCATCCGGTGGGAATTTTTAAAATGTCCGGGATTTAACCAGGCAGGGAGGAGAGTGGCTGTTGGCTGCAGAACTTCCGAGCTTCGGCCCCAGCAGGGAGCACTAGAGCCCCAAGGGCTGCCTCGGCTGTTGGGATCCAATGAGAGGGAGGGAGAGAGAGAGGGAAGGAGGGGGGAGCTGCCTTGTATCTCCCCCATCCCTCCGCCGTCGCCTTCCCCCTGTCCCCAGCTCTCCCCTGCCCATCCAGTCTGCTCACAGCCTCCCCTCCCCACATCCCCCTTTGCCTCCCAGATGCCCCCCTCGTCTTCCCTCCATTCCAGCCTCCTTCGCCTCAGCCCCATAATTCCCTCCATCGCCCCATCCCCCCTTCAGTGCAACCACCGCCCCACCCCCATCCCATACTGCCCCCGGCCTCCCTGTCCCCCGCATACCGCAATATCTGCACCCCCCGCCCATTTTCAACCCCCTCCCCACTTCCCCGCCCTCACCCCCCTCCCCCGGTGTCCCACCCCAAGCACGGCCCGCCCCGGCTCTCCCGCCCCGCACACAATGGGGGCCGGTGGCAGCTTTCCCGGGCCCGGGCAGGGGGCCCTGGCCAGGCTGGGGGCTCTGCCCGGGGAGAGGCTCCTGGGGAGCAGCGGGAAGGGCCCCGCTGGAGATTCCCCTCTCCCGGCTGCAGCCCGGGCTCCGGGCTCCCCGCCCCAGCCGCCGGGGCTCGGGGATCTCGCCACGATCCTGGGAGCCGGAGTCACCGCAGCGGCTGCGAGTCACTTCCCAGGGCCGGGCCTGAGCCCCGCGCTCGCTCCCCGCAGAGCCGCCCCCGGCCGCTCCTGGGTCCTAGAGAGAAACTTCACCTCTCCAGCCCCCCTGTCCCAGACCCGCCCCCTGGGGACCTACCGCCCCGGGGCTCGGGCAGCTTCTTCCTGCGCTTTGTAGGGATCCTGCCTAGAAGCCCCCTAGTCAACTGGGGTGGGGGGACAGGAAAGAGCCGGTCAGATCCCGGGGCGGGGGGCAAAGGGGGGTTTCTAGGGAGACTCGGGTGGTTCCAGACAATCCAGGGGTGACGGAGCCGGGGACACTCTGTGTGTGAGTCGCTCTGGGCACAGACGGGCACCGGGAGCAGAGCTGGTCTCTTGTCTCCACACCAGGTTCACTGGCCACCAGCCCTGGGCCGGAGCTCCCAGCTCTGCTCCCTTTGCTCGGGTCATGGAGCTGTCAGAGCTTTGCCACTGGATCCTTCCAGTTACTTCTAGGTCCAGAACCCAGCCCTGGGCTCTATTTAAACCCCCCGACACACACACCTCGTCCATCTCACTGCTGGGATCCCCTCTGCCCATCTCCTGACGGGCTCCCCCCTGTGGGCACTGACTGCAGCTCCCCTGTGGGGCACCTGGAGATCAGCAGCAAATCTCCAGTTGCTCTGGATCAGGGACTGATACTCTCCCCACACAGGGGTGTCCCCTATTTCTCCCTCCTCGTTTGCCAGCTGTCATCCAAGTTAGGGTTACCATGTGTCCGGATTCCCCGGGACATGTCCTGCTTTTTAGCTCTTAATTGCCGTCCAGGGGGATTTTTAAATAGTACAAAAAGTCCGGGATTTGAGGGGGCGGGGAGGAGGCTGCAGAACTTCCGAGCCCGGCCCCAGCAGGGAGCGCTAGAGCCCCAGGGCTGCCTCCGCCCTTGGGAACCAATGAGAGGGAGCGGAGGGGGAGGGGAAAGCCCACGCTGCCGCTGCCTCCGGAAGCCCCCAGCAGGACAGAGAGGCTGGAGGAGGAAGCCGGGGAGCCGCAGAAGGAATTTGGGGCTGCAGGAGGGCGGGGCTGGGGCAGAACTAGAAATCCAGATCCCGGGCTGCCTCAGCTATTTGGGAGGGGGAGGAAGACGGGCTGGACTCCTGAGACCACGCTGCCCTGACTGCAGCCAGCAGGAGCAGAAGCCCCCAGGGCCAGGGAGAAGACCCTGGAGGAGGAACCTCGAGGAGCTGCGGCAGGAGCTTGGGGCAGCAGGAGGGCAGAGGTGCAGTGCAGAAGTCTCAATCCTGGGCTGCCTCGGCTGGGGTGAAGACAGTCAGTGCCTGCCTGGTCAGAGCCTGAGCTGCCTTGGCTGTTGGGACCTGTGCAGAGTGCAAAGCCAAATCCCCCTGCTGTCCCAGTCTCTGCTGCATGCACTGCTATGTCTGTGGTGTTATTGCTGTGGGCTGTTAAACGCTTTCCATGCCAGCCCCCAGAAGTGGCTGCATTTCAGTGGTTTTGAGTCTTCAGGCAACCATGGGTTCACAGGTGCTATAGAAACCGGGGATGTTGTTGGTATTGCGGGGGGAGCATTACCCTCTCTGAGCCTCAGTTTCCCCATCAGTAATGGGGGCAGTGTACTCTTAAGGGCATGGAGGAGAGTCTGTGAAGCTGGATGAACGCTGTGTATGGGTGGCCAAGAGGGTGAAAATCCTGTCACTGACTGAGCAGCATCTCTGTCCTTCCACTTCCACTCCTATTGCTTGCTAAGGCAGGATAAGTCCCAGCATGAGCTGTTTTAACAGATTCTCTGTGCATCCAGTTCTTTTCCACCTTTCCACCCAGGTGAAGGTGCTGAATTCCCCTGGGGCCATAGGGCAGCCTGGCTGTGACGAGCACACACAGCGCCACATGCGGACACTCAGCCTGGTCTCAGATCAGCCGGGAGGGGTCTCAGGCCAGGCTCTCAGTGCGCTTTTTGTTCTGTTTGTACAGCTTCTAGCACAAGGGATCCTGGCCCCTTTGGGGAAGGGGTCTAATGGGGCGGGGGTGGAGTTGGGGAGGTGACTTTGGGGAAGGGGTTGGAATGGGGGCGGGGAAGGGGCAGAGTTGGGGTGGGACCAAGAGCCCCCTAGAGTGTCCTCTTTTCTCAATGTTCAAACATGGTAACCCTAGGCTCTAGCTCGGTCTCTGCACGTTCTTCCTGCCGGGTCAGACCCTGCGGCTGCCTCCCTCCTGAGCTGGGAACCTGTGACCAACCCAGGGGGATTTTCTGCTGGACCCAGCCCCTGGGGCAGCCCCGGGCTCTGCCGACACCAGCCCCTGAGCCAGAGCCTGCGGGGGAGGGGAGAGACCCGGGGAAAGGGCAGGGGTGTAGTATAGGAAACGGCTCCCTGTAGGAATTCGCTAGTTAGGGGAATGCTCTGTAACATCTGCTGGAGCCACTGCCCTTTCACTCTGCCCTTATGACTTGTAAGATTCTGCGGTCTGCTTTTTACAGGGGTTAAAAAGGGAGCAAATCGGAGCAGGGGGGTGGCCAGGGTCTGAGCACGGGGTAGAAATTGACTGGTCAGGGGCATCAAGCAGCTGCAGGCAGGGTTAGGAAGGGGTTTAAAGGCAAAATCAGGGATGGGTTTGGGGGAGAAGCTGGGATTAAGCCCACGGGTGAGGCGGTGACAGAGGGCAAAATCCTGGCAGGGACAGACAGGGTAACAGTTACCCCGGTGGACTGAGACCAGAGTTTGCAAAATGGGGGAGGGGAGTTCAGAGGAGCCTTTTAATTTCCTCTCTTAGGCCTGGTCTACACTAGCGGGGAGGGTCGACCTAAGATACGCAACTTCAGCTACATGAATAGAGTAGAATCAGAGGGGTAGCCATGTTAGTCTGGAATTGCAGAAGTGACAAAGAGTCCTGTGGCACCTTAAAGACTAACT